>JANRGV010000051.1:61540316-61553660 GCA_024734035.1 Alethe castanea
GCTTTAAGTGGCCAAAAAAACCCAGGCTGCTGGAGTGTTGCTACTTGTTGGAAATCAGGTTTGTGTAGTAAGTTTTGGTTTCATTGTAGTGATATATGTCAACTAAAGAAGTGATAATATCTTCTTTTCTTATAAAAGTCTTTATGCCAACCATACTTACTTTATTTAGAGTTATGGAGGCAAACAAAGAATCACATCTACTTCCTCAATAATTAATTATTTTATTTTCTAGTTTGGTTCTAAGAAACAGCAGTTTTTACACTAAGAAATTTTGTGTAAAGCTTTTACCATTTTGACACCAAAAATGTTAAATAAAATAATTTCATACACTCCTTAAATTTTACATTACAGTAGGCAGAAATTCAGGTAATATTGATAATTCCATTTATAAGATGTAACTCTGCCCAGCTGTAGTCTGGGCATCTGTGACTTAAACAGATGTTTTAAAGTTACCTCCTGTATGATCAACAGATTTCTGACTGGTTTATGCTGGTATGTTGGGATACTCACCACTAGAATTTTTAAAATAAACATGTATTTCTATGCCACATCTTTTTTCTTGTTATACAAAAATTTGGAAATTCCATGTGGAATCAAAATTCTGAAAAGGAATAAAACCAACCTTTGTTTTCTTGGTTTGTCCTGACTTATTTTTCAAGGTTTTGGTATTCAAAACTTCTCCAGGTAGCCAAATTCCCAAAATTTTCAAGTTTAAGTAAGATAATATTTTCCTAGTCTTATGTACTATTTGACCTTCTTACATAAGATAATATTCCATAATATTTTTTAAAAACATTCTGTTATAAAGATTCTAGCAAAATAATCAATGCCAAATCCACATACATGTGAATTGACAGAAGTCTAGGTTAAGTTAAGACCAGAGATGCAGGCTTCTGATGTCTCACATTTTTGAGCTTCACCACAAATAGTAACAAGATTAATGTAAAAAAAAAAAAAAGTTAGAGCAGATAATGACTGTATTGAACACAGTAGAAAAGCAAAACAGGGAATATAGAAAAACACAGGGTCAGCTATGTGAAAGTCTCCTTATTCAACCTAGAACATAAAACATGTTCTTGCTTAGAACCTAAGTGTAACAGTAGCAGACAAAAATATTTAGTTCACTTTTAATTGTGAAACTAAAATAAATTTTAAAAAATCTTCCAGATTATAAGAAAGAAAAAATACAATTAAGTACAGAGTGTTGGATACAAAGAGCTGGCAATAAAGCAATGCCAACACAAATCTTGGAATTTTTAATCAATTGGTCATCTGAATGGCACACTTTGCCCTGACATGCATCTGATGGGATTTAGCCATGGGTTTTGAAGGATTTTGCTAACATCATTATAACACTACTGTCTCTTGTCTTTGAAAAATAAAAGTATCCTGGTGTCTATGAAAATGAAAATGTCAACAGTCATCTACAGGAGTGGCAACAAGGAGAATCTAGGGAGGATGATCAGTCTCATCTCAGTACCTGAGAATCCTTTAGATGTTAATATTGGGCCAGAGTCTGCTTACTTTCACTGTCAACAACCTCAGCACCAGAAGGGAGTACATTAGCAGATCTGCAGAAAACATCAAACTGATAGGAGTTGAGAGAGAGACTACCATCTCTGTTTAAATGTTAATTTTGTCTTGAAGCATCAATACATGCAGGAATGCGGATGATAATTTCATGGGGTAAAATGGTAATAATTCTTTAATGGATAGAGAGAAAGGAAAAGATTTGTTGAAGAAGTCTAAAGAACAGTTAGACTGTGGAAGAAACAGGAGCAAACACAGTAATGGAAACAAAAAAGGGTTATATTTCAATAAGAGCAAATTTAACAAGGTTGAAGGCAGCCAGCTAGGAAAGAAAAAGATGAGGTATATGAAATTAGAAAGTAATCCTTAAACAAAATTTACTTAAGATGGAGTAATTTTATTAAAATATAAATGTATAGATTTTACTTCTGGGAAGAAAGTGGATATCATTGTCCAAAAGAAACTCAATACAGACAGTATGACAAATCATCCAGTAATGATAAAAAGAATTGAAATAGAAAAAGATGTAAAACAGTGTAGGTATTTAGGTTTGAAAAGCATATATGTTTTCAGTTTGACATAAAAGATATTGGAGCAAAGAAGTGGTAAAGAGAGCCACATCTGATTACAAAATATACCTAAATAAGAAGAAAATTCCATAGGGCAAATAGATGAGGTAAAGAAGAAAAGATAGTCATAATGTTAATTGTATATTCAGAAATATAAATATCTGAGGAAAACAGTCCAGGATTAAAAAGTTACCCAATTTTATGAAATTAGATATATAGGAATACTGAGAAAAAAAAACAAATATCCTTTTCAGCACATGATTTTATTTTAAAAATATTGGCTTAAATGGTCAAACCTGAAAACACTGGCTAAGGATGTATTTAGCACAGATCTAAGATGATTTCTCTTGTTCAAGAAAACATACAGTTACTAGTGAGTCATAACCACATATAGACACGGTATTTTCAAAGCCCATAAAAAGAAGATTTCTAAGAATGATTTATGAACCTATTCCACTGACTTTTCTTCTGTTTATGATTCCTTGTTTTTCTATATTTTTTGATTATATAGATGTATAATATTTCTGTTAACTCATTCTAGGTATTATCAAGAGGTTGTGATAAGTAATTAATGTTTCAGTATAATGTTGCAAGTCTGTTTCATTAGACTAATCAAAGCATCTCCCAAAGAAATCTAAATAGCTATAAAATTTACTAGAAATATTATCAATTTAATCTGTGGTTTGTTTAGCGGGGGGGAGGTTTTTTGTTTGTTTCTTTGTTTTGGAGTTTTTGTTGTTGTTGGCTTTGTGTTGGGTTTTTTTTTAGAGTTTGGTTGTTGTTTTTTTTTTTTTTTCCCATAAAGGAAATTCAGTGTTTAAATGCATATGGCAAAAGTCTGCTACTCCTGCATGGTATTGAAGGTTATTTACGTCAAAACAAATTCAGCCTAGCAAAATGATGGTGTAAGGACTCTTAAAAAGTAAATGTGACTTAAACCCCTAGTGTTCGCACCATCTGCAAGAGCTGAATGTCTGTGAGTGTTATATGTGTTTTGTGACTTTGCCCAAAGACAACAATTAGCTTGAGATACTATGAGCGTAACTCTTGTCTCCCTCATTTTCAGAGTCTGGTATTTACCTAGACAAAAATTTCCCAAAGAAGATACAGAGCCACCTTCATTTTGTTCAAATGGTAATTTTTGTCAATTAATTTTGTTACAGGGTAGAGGCAAGACTGTAAATAAAATAGCCTATGCTCAAAATTAGAAATACATTGCTGTCAAGGAATCTCACTATATCTGTGTTGTACAGCATTAGGTCAACATGTGGTCCATTTAAATGAAATGCAGTATTATCATTATTACTATTTGCTATTTCTTCTTGAGGACTTTGAATCGTACAATTAAGTTTGACAATACGGATAAAATATTAATAATTTTCAAGATTAATTGACTTGAAACTATCATAATTATATCAGTTGAGAATATGTTTCCTCTTCTCCTAAGTAATGCTGGTACTAAATGGCTGTTACAGTCTTCCACCCCTAATTTCTCTTTTCAGAAATAACATTTGTGCTGTCACTGCTCACACAACATTTGATATCTTTCAGTGCTTTCTGCTTAAAAGTCAGTGGTCAGGGAGGAGCTCAAACAGGCAAAATAAAGAGTCCAAGGACAGAGATTATGAAAGAAAGGAAGACTAAATGTGTTTAGAAAGAAAGACTAAATGTTTGTGCGGGAGGGGAAAAATCTTAGAATAGATTTGCAGTTGTAAAGTTGAAAAGCCTTTTCCCAGTACCGCCACAAGTGCTGCACAGATGCTGTCATGCAGCAAGGTGAATACAATAAAGTCAAGTTGCAATGTAAAGGCTGCATCACCATAATAAATTGCAAGACCTTCAGACTCATACTCAGATAATGATGTTACAGCTACAGTTATGGCTTATTTATTTAACCAAGGGCAAAGTTGTTGAGACAGTTTCATTTTCAAGAAAGACCTGACAAGGCAGATGGCAGTAATGGCACAGGACAAATGAACTCCTCTGCTAGCTAGCCAATACCGAATACAGCACAGCTCAGGAGGACAGAGTGTGTGCTCTTAAGAGAAAACATAAACCAATGAAATTAAATACCTACTGAGCATTAATAAACCCATTAGTGAGCATTAATAAAATAAAAAGGCTCACTCTTTTACAGCCTTGGGAGTCAGCAGCTCCATTCTCTGTGAACTATTTAGTGGGGCTGGAAGAATGATTTGCGGGGGAGAGCTGGGAAAAGAGTAAATCAGAAGGTACATTTTAAGTTAATGGGCAGGGACTGAATATAGCTAAGGGCTGAATCAGCTGAAGTGAAGGTTGCAATGAGTCTATGAGGAAATTAATAATTCTGTATACAAAGAGGAGTTTCAATAGTATGCAGTAAATAACACCTAGGGACACACATTGAACAATGAGGAAGAAACAAATCATGGAATAGCTGCAGTTTCCTGAGCGACTGTCCTTCAGCTTGAATGGGGTGGGGGTATGGTAGGAAAAAAAAAAAATAAGGCCTGTAATTAAATGCCATATCAGAATGAGACAGCATCAAGGTTGCATGGTTCCTTATTTGGGGTTCCCACCCCCATCGATTTGTCTGCCCAGTACTGACTGGATTTCATTTTTTGTGTGATAGACTTGGCTATTTCTCTCTCCTTTATTTCTCCTTGCCTATCTTCAGCCTCTTTCATGTACATCTCTTTTCCAAATTCTGTTGTATGCAACTCTAATGAACTGTATCCATATTTCCAATATATTCAAAATATCAAGAAATAATAGAACAAAAAATTCTAAATAAAACAAAACAAAACAACAAAAAAAGCCCCTAACCCAAACTGGCCAAATGCCACAAACAAAACAAAACAAAGCAAAACAAACAAAACCCTCAAACAAAGAGACAAAAAAAAAAATTAAAACAAAAACCAAACCAAACAGAAACAAAAAACTGAAGAAGAAAACTGCACAACTTGGTACTAATGCAAAAAGTTGTTCACCAATCTCCAGCAACCCATCATTTTAAAATGCTTGTCATGAAGCTCTGTCCCTACTAAACAGTCAATACCTCTGTGCCAGCAACAGAGTTGCAAAAACACAGAAGGTCAAAGTGCATTAGAAATTGACACACACTATAACCATATATATTTTGTGGATCTTTGATTTCTCTGAGGCATTTTTGGTATTTTAACACATCAGAGAATTGTAACTTGCCTTGTAAAAATGTGCTGCCACTTATACTTAAAAGCAAGGTTACAAAAAATTTTGCACGTACTCTACTGAACTTTACATGTCTCACTGAAGCACCAAAATTGGAAGCATGGTCACTTTTTCTATAACCAGTGGAAAACTAAAAAGGACTGTTTGGTGAGCTGAATCTTCCTCTGGACTATCTTCAGTGTTTGTGAATAACATGGAGAACATTTGGCCTCCCCTTAAATGTATTCAAGTAGAAAAATTAAGAAACTTCAGATTTCAAAACTCTTATGAGAAATCTAAATGCTATCATAATGGCTAAGCATTTTTGTCTCTTTTTTTTTTTTTTTTTTTCAGACTCACTTCTATGGCAATAAACAAAAATATAGGAAATGTTTCCCAAAACTGACAGCTTAACACTAGAGCAAATGGCATTTTGTGATATTTGGATGAATTCCATGTTTGCAATTCTGCTTTATTTTACATCTTTATATATTTTATAATTAAATTAGTTTTTATTGAATCCTTCCTTTTAGTTCTTAAATACATGAATTGCTCTCTAGTATAGAAGCTTCCTGAACACATTTTGTCCATAGGTACACAGAGTTTATCATGCAGATGATTAAAAACTATGCAAATAAAGAAGTGCCTCAGAGACTCTTATTGTAACACTGAACTGTCATTCTTCAGATTGTTTATCCATTCTTGTTCTATTTATCTAACACCAACTTCTTTAATGTTCAGGGTCACAGAGAGAGAAGAACTATATTTCTAGAATACTTCCAGGTTGAACAAAAACATCTGTCAATGATGAAACTTTTTTAAAGCACATTCCATTGTAATACAGGAATTACATTGTAAGTAGAGGTTTAGAACAAGTATATCATCATTAACGAGATTACTTTTTTAATCTATGAATTGCAGACAGTGGTTTTGGCAAAAATTAAATTTTATTTAGCATCAGATATTTTAGCTTAGTTGTTTTTAAATTTTTTTAGAGTTTTCTTTCTTGTTTTAATGTTATCAATGTAATTTTTATTAATTTTTAATTTTCAGACATAATAATTACAAAAGTATGTGAAATGTCTGCAGTTATGTTCACTTGCTTTGCACAAGAAAAATAATTCTGTTTAGTTTCCAGATTTTTTCAGAACTGAATGTGTGAAGTGATTCAGATACAGAAGGTGCAGAATTAATATAAAAAAGGGACAAGACTGAAGGTCCATCTAGCCCAAAACTTTGGTTTTGACATGGCAGCCAAAAACAAGTATCCAAGTAACAAAACAAGGTGAGAACAAGGATATATGATCCTTCGAAATATGCATCTTCTTAGATACCATCCATTTTCAGTGACATTTTCATGTAACTATCAATAAGCTTAATATCTTGTTACTATATAGTTACTTAAAGTTAATAATTATTTAAATGTGAAGTTTAAATATAAAACTGGGAATCTTTCTTTCTATGTCTTTCACTTTGCATTATATGTTGAAACTTCTTATGGAATCTAACATAACTTTTCTGGCAACTGAAGTCTGAGTGTCAGCAGTGCATGTATTCTCATTCGACTCTTGAATCATATTTCAAGGAATGACTATCAAATGGTAACAAACAGGTATCATACCCATTTATTTTTTGACATGTCTGCCCATAAAAATATTCTGTATTACCAGAATGAACATTAGATTTAACCATGTTGTTTTCCTTTTCATATGGACTTCTATATAGTGAGCACAGAATTGAGATAGATTCGGGTTTTTAATAAAATACCAAGCAACATGCTCCTGAGACTCTGGTTTCCAGGACACATACATGCTAAGCATGATTTATTTCCACTGTGATGCACTATTTAAAACGAATTTATTAAGACCAAGAAAAGCTGTCCTTTTAAACAAGATTAACCATGGAAACCCACCCTTCTCTCAATACCCACACAATAAAACTGAAACAGTCAAAATACAAACCACTACTTTCTACAGTTCACAAAAATTACTTGAAGTATGATATTTGATAGTCTACACTTCTTGCCTTTTCTTTTTATTTTTTTTTCCCTTGTTTTTGCTTGTTTGCTTGTTTTGCTTTTTTATGTTGTTGCTGTTGTCCTAGTGGGGCTTTTTCCTTTTTATTTTAATATTTTGATTTCAAGGCCTTCTGAACAGGTCAGTCCCTCAGCATGTAATTCCTTTCTTCTCATGTGAGCCATCTAAAGCTTAGGTATCTAGTGAGGTGTTCAACTCAAATGAGGAATAAGAGGGAAAGAGGGAGAGAGATGTTACTACTGAACAGAGTTAAATCTAGGCGACTAAACTTCAAATGGCTGAAGTCAGATGTGATGAATTCCATCCTTAAGAGCTTAACGGACCTCCTGACACACTATAATATTTATAGATGACTCAAAGCTACTGAGATGCATTGATAAGAATGGAATACTAATCTGGGCTGCTCAAGGTAAGAACCATAAGATTCTAACGCTCTTTGTCCTCTGCTTGACTTTGCATTTTGGTAGAAGTCACAAATTTGCCCTCAATCTCTTGGGGGTAAGTTGTTCAGGGCCACATGATATGCCATTTTTTGCATGAACTCAGAGAATGAGGCAACTGAAATCCCATTGTGCACTACATTAGACTAGCTCCTGTTGTCCTGGCTTCATTCCAGCTTGGGTAAATAGGTTCTGTGTACCTTCATTTCCTTGGGTTTCAACTGCTTGCATTATTCTTCTAGACTTTCTGCTTCAATTTGTTATGTAATATTCGTGTGTATCCTTTAGTACTTACTGTATTTCAGTGGTAGGTGAAGTGAACATTAATAACACCTACCAGTCTCACAGGCTGAATGAAGAAGTTTACACAGCATCTGGAGTTCCAAGGATGAGAGAGACTACAAAAGTGGAGGGCAGATATCATGAAATCGTTCTTAAGTCTCTGTTGGTGTTCATAACCCCAAATGTGTGAGTCACTTGATGTTAAATGTTTTCTTTGTAATGAAGTACTATGACATACTGTAGAGGACAAATAAGCAAAAAAAAATATATAAAACACAATATAAATATCTCTTGATGCAATATACAAGAAATGCAATGCTATGTAATTCTTTAAAAGGTCATGTCTTAAGCCAATGCCATCAGCGGGGTCTGTGATGGTTGCATCCAGCTTATCGTGAACTTCGGGGAGCCAACTACAACATTTCCAGGGGATGTCTGGAAACAATGATCCAGACCTCTTGTAGGTATGCAAATATAAGTCAGTCCTTGCTTCGTAAATAGTGGACAGCCTGAGGCTGTAGAGCTCTCCTGCACAGCCCAGGGCTGCACACCAGGATATCCCCTTGAGAAAGGATGCTTCTCAAGGCTACTCCTCCAGGCTGAGAGATTCCTTGCCACAACACATTCCCTGTAAGTGATTAATACTATGCTAAACTTTGAAATCTTAACGAAGTTATTGTTGGGGGTTGGGTTTTTGTTCTCTTGCTGTCCCAGTTTAAAGAATTTTTCCCATTATCATGCTAAGGGAGGCTGCTGGTTATGCCCAGGGTGTTTTGAGGACTCTGGACAAAGGGGTAGGTAGGGGGCTGGCTTCCAGGGGGGAAGGCGGTTCATTCATCCGGTGAGCTCAGAGGAGGAGGACTCCCGGTCTCCAGCCATGCAGTGAGAACATGGGGAAGACAGATGCTCTGTGCTCAACTGCCCTGCATCTGCCCCGCTCCAGCCTCCTACCTCTGGGAGCACAGCTGACCACCAGGACTCAAGCGGTGAGCGAGGAGCTGCCCCTCCACCCTGCTCCCACCCGAGACACAGCGCGGCCGCCGCCGCCTCTCCCCCTCCCGCCTGCTCTCCGCAGCTGTGCCGGCCCTGCCCCGCCTGCACCACCGGGAACAGGCACAGGCAGAGTGCCTGCGGCTGAAAGAATGGACTGGAACTGAGTTATCTGTTCTGCTTTGCTGGTAATTTTCATAGCTACTGCTGTTTCTACTTGTGCGCTTAGATATATTAGTAAAGAGCTGCTATTCCTACCCCCTTATCTCTGCCTTAGAGTTCCTGATTCAAGCAATTATAATATTTGGGAGGGAGAGGAATTAAATTCTCTATTTAAAAGAGGAGCTTCTGCCTTTATTGGCAGACACCTGTCCTTCAAACTAGGACAGTTATACAAAGGATTGATTGTGCACATCTCATCCTTTAGACACAAACCATTGACCTGGTCTGGGCCTAGGATTGGATCCAGCTGCACCTAGATGCCTCTCTGAGATGGAGTTTAAAAAGCAAGGGCATCCTTCCAGAACCATGACTCAAAGGGTGGTACGCCCTGACAGCTTTATCTGACCCTACTCCCTATGAAGTAAATAATCAAGTGTACCTTGTCATCAAATCTTGTTAAACCTTCGTCTCATTAATATTAAATTTTGTTAACTCACTGCTTGGTGTTGATAAATTATATCGTCTCTTCCCTCTTGCAAGTGAAGTCCATTACTCCGTCTGCAACAGCTGGGTATGAAAAAAAACACTATCTGTTAATTTACTGAAATAAATTAACTCATTTTCTTGAACAAACAAAAATACACTTTCCTACTGGAGCTGAAAAAGGATTTTTTTTTTTTTCTCACTGATAACCTTAATAATTTACAGCTCATGAGATTTGGTATGGGTCAACTATTCCTCTTCCAGAAGTCATTAATTTGTCATTATTGGAAAGAGCACATTGAACTTACTGGGACAGTGACTTAAATTGAGTCTTAGACTCTAAGGCCAGAGGCACTGTTAAATGGTTTAGTCTGATCACAAGGCGATGCATTTCACCCAGTGTCAAACGCTAACAATATTTGTTTAGATTCTAAATTCCTTACTCATGTGACAATAAACCACAGGAAGCCAGAGGCTCTATTTGTTTCTAAGAGGTAAATAATTTGCTTCCCAGGACTGTTGTCATATCCTGTTACACTTCCATTAGAATGTTAACATGAGAGCACCAGCATTATACACTGGTCCACCTTTCCCCATGCTTGTATAGTGCTCTGAAGAAAATTGCAGTATCCTGCAATCTTTTATTTCCCCGCAAAAGCCTCAGCATCTTTTCTGTGTCAGTAGTTAAAGATTCAAGATGCCTGTAGCCTGGACCTTGTGCACCACATCTAAACTTTCCGTAGATCTAATATCTATGGAAAAGCTTTCAAGCTCATGCCATTCTCTCCGGCCATGTCCTGACCCCACAATCTCAAGCAAAAGCATATTAGTGCTTTTATCACCAATTTCCTTTCCCTCTTGTATATCACAGCTACATCTCTGTCTGATTCCTCAGGTAGACATATGTCAAGGTACTATGTCACACTCCTCCTGATCTGGACAGTTGGGATGAGAATCTAGGGGTCCATATCAGCAACCTAATAGTATAAATTTTATCTTTGGCATTAAATGTGTACTATAATCAGACAGCATCATCTGCAGGGGAAATGGAAAACAGTAGTCCAAATGTTTAGTGTTCTGAAAGATGAATAATGAAAACTGACAGAATACAGTTACCCAGAATAGGAAATTGGAGAAACAGTCGCACTCTCACTGCAAAAATTACAAAAAATTAGTTTATTTCCTCTGTGTGTGAGACATTTCTAGTGCGATAAGGAGTTACATTTTTGGAAAAGATATTGAATTCTCTGAAAAATTTCTGAAAACATTTTCATTAGATATAAAGAATTGGTTAAAAAGAAAAAGAAATCCCAGCAGTACAAGAACAACATTTATCTTAATTTACTTTAATCTCATAATTTAATAAAAGAAAGAAAAAACATGAAACTGTATAATCTTATAACTGCATCATGTACAGTAATTTGTCTATGTAAATTACTTTTGAAATCTATGTTTCAAAGAAGTTGCTAACCACATCATGTTTGTGAGTGTGCCTGAACAATTGTATTAAAAGACCTTATTTCATATAGAGGTGGTGTTATATGGTGTACAACACAGGGCTGGTGATTTTCTCAAGAGTGTGTCATTCTCCTTTTACTAAATACAGGCAATGATGGCAGCTTTAATCTTTCAGAGAAACCCTTAGAGTTGGCCACACTTAGTAAATTTATCTATATGAGTCTTATCCTCTGGGCCCAAAGTCTGCAAGCTAGAGCATGACAGTAAAATATGCCTGCCTTGACTTTTTCCCTTTCTCCAGGAAAGGGATATTATTAAAATCAGTCATTTTAAGCTGGAAATACTTCTGTGAATGAGCTATTGGGGAACCTACGTGATTGTGTCACAAACTTCTAAAGAAGTTATGTCAAATAAACCTCACACAGACTATCCATGAAGTTCAATCAACTATTTTAGATCCTTTTCACTATTTCCTCTGCACTAAGTTGCCCAAAAATCCTTTCCCAGAGTGTGCTATCATGATGAGATAGAATTTACAATGATATGCAATAAGTGAAGAAAAGTTGATATTGTGTTTTGAGAAGTGGTTCCAAGATGCTTATATCTCTATTTTAAAGTAGCTCCAAGCCTCTTCTAAAATTCTAAAACAGCTTGAGAAGATAGCAAAACAAGAAATTACAAGTGTACACAAGCCAGCGCCTCAGTTTTCCTTGTATCACTGTACATATTTGAAGATGAGAGGAATTGCTCCACTTTTCTTCTCTCATCTATCCCTGGCTTCATTTCTCAGTTTTAAGATCTCTTCATTATTTCCTCTCCTTCCTCTTTACTCGTCTCTTTAGCTGTACAGGATCCTCAAAGAATGATAGCTGGATTCTTACCTGCTCTCTCTTATGCTTCCTTTATCTAGCTAGTGCAAGAATACTGTGACACAAAATGAATTGGCTATCTCAAGTAATTTCCAGCATATTCATGCTAAATTTAAACTGAGCATACTGTTTTGTAGAGTCCCTTAAGAAGAATTGGTCCTCTCACGATTTTAAAGTTGTGAATACAGGAAACCTGGTGGGAACTTAGACTCCAGCTGGCTAAATAGTGATTTCCCTGAGCAAATAAAGAAATCCCTTTTACAACCTCTCTCTCTTGAGTCTGTGACAACACTTGTTTTCTTCTTTTTCTTGGAATATTTAATTCTTTTTAATAATATTCCTACTTTCCATCTTGCATAATGATGTCAAAGTAACATGGTTTCTTTTAGGGTACAGTTAATATTTTAAAGGTCTGATGGTATTTTTCCAATAACACCATAATGCATATGAATACAAATAGTGTCTTGATTTTTGTAACATAAGTAACATGGAGAAACATATATAAGTTGACAAAAATACGGAAATTTCACAAACATCATACAAATCAAATAAATAAAATATACAAATTTCATATGTTTAACTATTGAAAATTATCTCAATGGACATCTACCATCTCTTCCAGGTAAATTTCTGCAAAATAAATCTAAACAAATATGTGAGATTCAGACATCAAATCCTACTCATACGTTTCATCACAGCCTCTGTCACTTGTAGACTATGCCAGAAACTAGGCCCTCAAAAATTTGTCACGTCTGCTTTTACTATGTTTAGACTTTTTTTGAATTCTCTCACAAAAAATTGTAGAAAATTTGTTTCAAGCCTTTGCATGTGATCACACGGTTGTTGTGTTTGCTGGTTTTGTTGTTGTTTTTCTTACTGGTTGATGACAGTAAAGAAAATGTCAGAAACTTCTCTTCTTTGGAGTGAAGATGAACTAAAGACATAATAATTTTTCTTCAGAGTGAAGAGACTATATATATAAACATTTTATTAATAGGAAGGATTGTATGTCTTTAGTCTCTTCATCACTGCAAAGAAAGGCAGTTCTTTATATTTTCCTTACTATATGTTTCTACAAGATCTAAATGTACCACCAGCTCTGGAAAATGCTTTGTATTGAAGTTAAAATAAAAATATGAAAATAATACAGTGCTGAGTCTATGAGTATGCTGAACCTCAGATTTTATTACTCTACTGTTTAGAAATTTTTTCAAAGACAAATATGAACCCTGTACAATTAGCTTCCTGCTCTTTAATATGTCGTTCATAATTTATCTGAGAAGAGGTAAGTCAAATTTCATCTAGTATAGAATTTGCTCTTGAAATATGAACACAATTTTAGGTTACAGAATCACAA
>JANRGV010000051.1:61561825-61596504 GCA_024734035.1 Alethe castanea
ATTTGTACTTAAAATAACTACTTGTATTCTTATTGACCAAAATACTGCATTTTTGGTAACTGAAACTTAGCCAAATGTTATTAGCATTAAAGCATTCAGTATGTTTTCTTTCTATATTTCTTTAATTCTAAAAGAAAAAAAAATTGATAAAATGGAAAAGACAGGGAAAAAATCAAAGAAACGTAAACTCACGTACGTGTTATTACAGCACAGCATCTGTAGGCGTCCATTAGAGTCAAGTGGGATAAACTAGCATGGAGAGGTTTTCCTCTGCACATTGCTGCAGCAAAATGAATTCATTTGATCACTTATTTCAAACTGAAGGTGTATAAACACTGATTGCTCTGCCTTTGATCTCTTCATGTTACAAAAGATTTTTCAAACAAAATCAGGCTTCTGTGAGTCTTTGCAGTTACAGTTCGGGGAAATGTAAGTCATACAAGAGAAATGCTAATTAGACGGGACTACAAAAACATTTTGAGTTTTTTAACTCTGTCATAATCATCTATTATGGAAGCAACAAGTTGATCTCACTATTTGTTGAATTAAAAAATATTGCAGCAAACTAACCTTGAGCCGTCATTTCCATAATTGGCTCTTTCTTGCTATGTATTAATTTACACATCCATTTGATTACTCTTCTTTTAAAAAAAATTCTAAAGAAACATTTAACATAGACTGCACATTAACATTAATTTCTTATTGTGCCTTTCTTGAAGTTGTCAGGTTATGGGGAAAAAGAACTCTTTTTATAACCAAGATTTCACTGAGCAGTGTAAATCACAGAATTATTTAAAAAGAGGGGGGAAAAAAGAGACATAAAGTGTTAGGTAGATTTAATTGTCCTAGAAAAAATAGGCATGACATTTCTATTATTTTTTAGTAAAAAGTAATATTCAAGTGCTTACCTCATTGATGTAGATCAAAAGTTATAATTTTTGAAGCCAATTAATTTCAAGAGAGAGAAAGTGTGATTATATCTTAGAAATGACACTTCATGTAGCAGAGTTTCTATGCTCCTCCATTAGCAACATAGTTCAGTCAGTAGATCCAAGTAAGTAGCTCTGTTTGCCCATGGCCATTCAAATTTAGAAATTGCAATGGCCAGCACTGCTTTAGGCTACCACATGACCATTTACATTCTGAAACATCCAGTTGACCTCTCAGGCAAAATGACACGTTGCTTAAGTGATAAAGGGTTGATGAATGTAAAGGGTTTGGTTGGTTCCAGCATAAAAGAAGAGAAATGTGACTACATCTTAATGAGAATGATGTGATTAGAATACCTTAGGATTTGGAATGGGATTAAACGAGGCTATGCCCCACGCTAAAGAAGAAGGGGGGAAAATTAAAAAAAAAAGTACTTGGAAGACTGGGTAAAAACATGATTGTTAGGACTGAAAGACATCATATTTGTCCTAAGTTGTACTAAGGCCTAGAACAGCATTAAGGAAAATGTAAGAAATATGTGAAGTTTAATTTGAACACCATTCTGGTTACTCTGTTTAATAATCCTTCGAAGATGTTTTAAATTTCACATAAACGTTCATCCCCCTAATTCTGAATTTGTTTGTGGAAGTTCTCAAAGAGCACAAAGAATAGATAATGCCTTCTGAAGTGCAGACAACTGATATTGGTTTATGAAATGAATGTCCCTTGCACGGTGTGCTTCAATTGGGGTTTGAGCTAGGGTACAGAACTGAAGAATGATTCATCAAACTTAAGCTCAATAGAGATTTTTGTATTTTTTCTACTGACTTTCATTAAAAAAACAAACCAAAAAAAACCCAAAAAAAGCCCACCAAAAAACCACTTATCATATATGTATGTATTTGTCTCAGTTTGTTACAGATGTTTTCCTGATTTAGGTGCTCCCATACAATGTAATTTTGCATATTCTATGAAATCTGAGATATCTGCACAGATCTGGCAGATAGGATATGACTTTTAGAAGTTGAGTTGGTACTCAGTGAATTCTCAAAAGCATGAGATGATTAAATCAAGTCCTATATGTAGACATTTTAATTTTGTTTTCTAAAATATGAATCCTCTGACATCAAGTCAGATCACAGATTCACAGAGTGGGGGAGGTTGGTAGAGACCTCTGGAGGTCATCTGGTCCAAACCCCTTCTCAAGAACCTCTGTGTTTCAGTTTGTGCTGATTGCCTCTGGTCCTCTTAGCAGTCTGGCTCTGTCCTTGCTGCGCCATCTCTGTGGGTATTAGTGTGTACTGGTGAGATCCCCCTGGGGTGATTTAGGCTGCACAGTCCTGGGTCTCTCATTCTTTCCTCATAGGAGAACTGCTCCAGTCCCTTCATCATCCTTGTGGCCTCCCTGTGGACTCTGTCCAGTATTCCTCTGTCTCCCTTGAGCTGAGGAGACCAGATTTCAGGGACATTCACCACCAGGATTTGAATAAAGGTGAAGGATCACCTCCCTTCATCTACTGTGAAAGACTGAACAGCAGAGTAAATTTACTCCTATTGGAGAGTGGAAAAGGTAGCATTAGGAATATTGTCATCTACTCAGCTACCTCCAGGTTTGTTTATTTCTTTATATTCAAGACAATAGAGTTTTGATGTTGAATTACAGTATTCAGACAATTATATAGGCTGCTAAAGAATTTTAGGTGAGAGATGGAATGGCAAAAATCTGAAATACACACCTTAAACTTACAGAGAAAATAATCCTAAAATTGTAAGGTAAAGTTAAAAATTTGCAAGGAACATCAAATCTTTAACTGTATGGCATATTTTGTGCCACTTTTTTATTTACCTTCCTGGAATCACCTTTGGAGATTACTTCTGTAATTATTGTTTGTCAGCCACAGAAGCTTATAAGTGTCTGGGACAGGTGATTTGCAAGATAGAGTACTTACACATAGGCAGAAGGAATTTTAAACACATAATTTGTTTACTTATTTATTTTTATTTTAATCTTTGGCTTTTTTTCCCTCTCTAGTTTAAATGCTATCAGTCCTTGAGGACATTTGCTATTTTTTTAATGAAGGGCATGTGCATTCTACCAGAAAACCTGAATCCTATGAGAAAGAGGGCACTATTTAAGAAGTCGAGGAAAGCTTTATCTTTCTCATGCCATGTTTCTCTCTTCTTAAGACACACAGTATGTTCTGCAGTGTCTTGAGACTGTGCTTAGCATTCTTACACTGAAAGTGCCGGCACTAGAACCAGGAACCCTCTGTTTTGCATACTAATCACAATCTTCATTTTGTTACTTACTTTTCCCATACTTCTGACTACTTTTCTCTTTTATTCCCTAGTATTAAGTGTGT
Organism: Alethe castanea; assembly: GCA_024734035.1. Lineage (NCBI taxonomy): Eukaryota > Metazoa > Chordata > Aves > Passeriformes > Muscicapidae > Alethe > Alethe castanea. The sequence continues at coordinate 61,565,119 of JANRGV010000051.1, forward strand.
TACTTCTTCATAGTGTAAAAATTGTCCCTCACAATATCTAATAAATTTAATTAGTTGAAGATAAAGCCTGTTTAGGTTATTTCTTTACAGTAGTATACTTTAAAACATCATATCTCCTTAGATATTGACATGTATAAAGAAACATAGAGGCAAAAGAGTTCATAACAGGCCAGTTGAGGAGCAGTAGTATCTTTCCTTCCTTGCAATAAAAGCATATTAGTAAACACAAATACTTTCAAGTGCCTGAATTGTCCAATTGTAAGATATGTCCCTGAACTATTGAAAGAAACATGGACGAGTGTGCAGTTAAATGTCATACTACAAGCAACAGTGCTATGAATTTTCCATTAGTTTCCAAGGACAATTCATACATTGCAATAAATCAGTAGGACATCTAATAAGCTGTAGAATCTATTTCAGACTACTACATTTATCCATTAAATTTTTTTAAAACAGAACTTGTTGTTTGTCCCATTGATAAACCAAAATTACCACTGTATTTATTGGTACAATTTACCCACCATAAATTGCTCTGTTCTACTGGAACTTTTAGGCTGATATTCAGCTCCTTAGAGTAGGGATCTAAAACACTGCTGTCTAAGCAATGTCTAAATTCTGCTCACAGTTTATAAAGATCTAACAAATGCAGTTGTCAGAATTTAGAAAAATAGTCAACTGTATGTGAAGCGAGAAGACTTTTCCTGGCAACGCAGCTCTCAAGACTTCAGTGACTGGCATTCAGTAGGCAAACATGAAATACAAAGCTGCTTAGGTGCACCAGAAGATATACCTTTTCCAAAATAGACTTGAATAGATATTTACATCTCCAGTGCATTTTTTTTCAACTTACCTAGGATTTGAAAGTAGATGAAAAACGAATTTATATCCTCTTTCTTAATAATTTTAAGAAATTTCATCCATTATTTTTCTGAAAAGCTATTTAGTAGGAAAACTTAGAGAAACGTTAATTACTTTTGAAAAAATGCTAATTCAAATGATGGGTAAGATTTTCAAAGATATTTAGCCATGGGTCTAGGTCTGTTCCTTTCAAATTCTGTTTTACATATTTGCATGTTGCCTCAGAAAAAAAAAATTAAGCATCAGCACCCTGTGGAAAACTTAAAATGTGTTCTTTGGCATTTTTACTAGTAATTTTTAAAAGTCTCAGTTCACTTCATGTGAGACAGCTGTTTTCAGCTCAAAGTATTAAAACAGTTTGAATTTGAATATTGGAAACTTAAGCAGCTAAAGCATATGCGCACCATGGAAATATTAATATAAGCAATGAATACTACTTACTCAATGAAAAATGAGCAATGGATAACATGGAAAAATCCTTTTAGACCTGTTTTTTGACTTGCTAAAACCATAAAAATGTGTCTCTCAGATTGCATTGTCAGATTTACCTACACAATTGTGATACAGAGCTGATAAAACTTCATTATTCATAATTTTCTTTCAGAAGGAAATAAATTAAGATTAAATCTCTAATAATATGTAAACAAGTGTTTAGGATAATCTAATTATATTGTTTGATTGCATTAGTTCAGGAAACAATCCCACTGGTTTAGGACTGAAAATAACCTACTACAAACATCCAGCCAGGGCCTCTATTACCTCCTGTGTAAATCATGTCCTTCTCCAGGAATTTGATAGATGAGTCTCTGTTGGAACCCTTTTCCATGCCTGCTTGAAATACACATTTTTTGAACCCATTATAGCCTCTTTCCAGGCCATAAGTACCTGGCACTCTGTGAAAAGTGAATACATCTTTCCAACTGCTATTTGGCTCTGATATGAAGAAATTACTGTCAAGGTTAATTATCCCATTCAAAACCAGTTCTCACCTGAAGGCTTTCCAAAATGTTTTTGAAGTACCAGAGAGATTAATTTGCCAGACAAACTGTGTGAGATGCATGTAGATGTGTAAGTATAAAATACATCATCTATTTCAGATCCTAAATTTTCCTTTGAATGTAAAAATTGTCATATATTCTCAGGATTTGGAGTTATGTATGAAAGCCCAATAAGAACAGCAAACTGCTATTAGAAGGAGCTAAAGAGTTGCAATAAATATGTTTCTGAAACTATTTTACCAAACTCAAACTGGCAATCACTTTCAACCAGTTTGCTTTGCTGTACTTGAAGTTATTATTATCTTTCACCTATCAGCTGAACAATACATTATTTGGTTCCACACATTAACTTTCTCTAATTTTTTATCTTCAGAATTATTTTTAAATGCAGATAATAGTACAATTAATTTCTCATCTCATATAAAGCTAAAAATTATTTACAGTATGATTTTACAAACAAAAAATATGCCTTTTGTAAAAAAATGTCCAGAATATAATCCCCAATTATTTAGAAGAAAACTCTTGCAGCATAGTTTATGCTGCTTTTATAATCCTTGAAATTTTCTCTTTTGTATTAGGAAGATCAAAAATTAAGTTTGGAATCATCTTAATAAATTATGAATGAATTCAAAATACCTGATGAAATTGACATTTTGAAGTAATCCCATAATTTTAGCTGCCATCAGTTTGGCTATAGTGATGCTCAATCTTAAACCTGAGGATTCTTTAAAAAAAAAATAATGTGTTGAAGTTCAGCTGACTGCAAAGGAAAATCTGACTTGAGCATTGTATAAGGAAGTGGGTTGCAATGAACACAATATTAATATGTGGGTGCTGACATGTACACAGATGCCTCAATAGTTCTGAATCACACTCGCAGTTCAAGCAAATAGGATGCAAAACATTATATGCTCAGCAGTGCAGCCAGTTGTATATTGTGAAATTCATTGTGTGGCAGCCTGTAAGCTATAATCAGGAGTTGTATTTTCTCAGATGCTAAATTCTCCAAAGGAATTAGGAGAAGAGACTGTATAACTCACCTTCAGCAATAAAAATTTCATCACTCCACCCAAGTTCTGCTGCCACACAAAGATTATCATGATTCTGTGGAACTTACTAAGCATAGTGGTTATTGGAGTGAGCATACACAATCCTTCAATTCACAGTGATGGTATTTTTTGTTTGGAGAGGAAATGACATTATGCTGCTTTGATTACACCCTGTCATCAGCTCTTACTGAGATCAGTGGATTCCATCTGAACACACAAATAATGGAGAATGTGATAGGATTATGAAAATACTGTCTGGAGGGCTGTGCTTAGATTTAACACAAATTTGATCAAATTACTTTCAGTGCAGTCACTACAGACCACTGAACAAAAGCAAATTCCTGGGGAAGGAGAAAGGGAAATGAGACAAAGAAGAAAGAGGGAGAAGAGAGATCTGAAAGGACATCAGTCTTCCTGTACTTCGTTGTTCACTGACCTCACAAGCCACAGCTCTTCTATCATAGTTCTCATAGCTCTCCACAATTTCCTCTCACATTTTCAATGCTTAAATTTCTGTAGCCATTCCCTTCCAAAACCTACTTTCAGGATATTTTGAGAACAATTGCTCCAGCTGAACTTCCAGGCTTAATCTCTAAACAAGGGTTCATTTGATCAGCTTATAAATTGGAGACTTTTCTACTGATGTTACATCACAATTTAAACTAAAATTGTGTTTATCGCAAATCTTAAGTACTGAAATCCTTAATGAAAACTAGATCAAATTAACCTGGTATTTCCTATCCATGAAAACAATGCTACAGCCCTGAAAATAATTTTATTTTGTTTCATTGAAGTTTTGTTCCGGATGTCATCTGCTCACAGCAGTATAAGTAGCGGGTGTGAAAATAAAATAACAACAATAGTATTTATAGCTGGGGCTTAACTACAGCTAAGCTCCACACAGGCACATGTTCACTCCTTTCCAGTGGGAAGTGAAAAGATAAAAGGGGAGAAACTAATGGATTGAGGTAAAGACAATATAATAGGCAAACTAAAACCTGCACAGGCAAGCAAAATCAATGCAAAAAAAAAAAATTCAGTCACTACTTCCCATCAGTCAACAAGTGCTCAGCCATCTCCAGGAAAGCAGGGATCCATCATGTTTAATGGTTACTTGGGAGGACAAATGCCATAACTCTGAATATTCCACCTTTCTTCTTTCTACATGACTTCTGGGGGGGGTGGTTCTTGTTTTGTGGTTTTTTTTTTTACTGAGCTTGATGTTACATGGTACAGAATATTCATTTCACCAGCTGGGGTAGTATTTTATGAGCATATTTCAATTTCAATGTATGAAATTTATCTAAGTAACCTTCACAATAGTTTTCCAGGTGGTATATTAGCTTAATTTTGCAGATACAAGAACACTAAACTGTTAGGAAATAAACTGTTAGTTTATGCCTGGAAGCAAAAAACAAAACAAAACGAAATGAAACAAAACAAAACAAAACAAAACAAAACAAAACAAAACAAAACAGTAAAGTTCTCATAAGTATTTCATTCAACAGCGGATGAACTTTGTAACAAAGATTTACAGAGATTTTGTGACTTTACACATCTGTTTAGATGTCTTGTAGTGTGAATGATTATTCTGCAAATCATGTCCTGCTGAGAAAGTTTTGGTATAAGGCCATTTTTCTCAGGTGATTTGTTTTACATATATCCAATCTAAGCTGGGTAGACAACCAGGTGCTGAACTAGTGAACTAGTTCTACCTCTCATTGTGCCCATATAATATTGCGTGTTAGGCCATTTCAAATACATCTGTAGTTTTCATGTTTGCACAGAAATGTTGCATTTGCACAGTATTTACTGAATCTTGTGAAATGTCATTTATTTGCATTTATAATACGACTGCTGCCTTATCAATTTGCCCATAATTTTCCTTAATATTTGCCTGAGTGGTTATCCATCTTACATGGACAATCATGTCAAAATTGTCAATACTCAATATTCATTTTTCTTCTCCTTTGAATATTTTCAGTCATTTAGTCATGAGGAATGGTAACACACACATAACTTATGCTAGTGATTTTTAAAGCAAGCGTTTTCAGCATTACTTGTAGTGAAAATCACTCAGGAATATTACTCAGTGAATATTTAATCATAAGGAAATCAGTTCATTTGCAAACAAAAATCAGAAAGTAAAAAGCATTCTAAGATTCTGTGATTCTTATTTGGAGTCACCTTGCTGTATTTCTCTGTGCTTCCTGCAAGATTACTTCAGTCCAGAACAAAGTCAGTTTTGAGGATTGTAGCCTAAGGGGATAATTTGAAGAAATGCAATTGTAGTCCTGTCTGTGGGAATATTATTTATGGATCATGATGTACAAGGACTAAAGAACACACACTGATTGTAAAATCTTAGAGGAATAACTGTTGCCGATTTTTTTTTCTTCAACTAATAAAGTTGATAATATGTAGTTACCAAAAAGAGAATCAAATACAGAACATTAAGATGGGAAACTAAAATATTTTTTGATGCAATCAAAGGATATCTTAGGCCTAATATTCCCATTAAATTAAATTTAGATTATACTAACTACAAGTGTTGATGATACTCCAGAAACCATAAAACTAGACAACCAACTAATCAACTGGCCAACAAACCAACAGATGTAGCAATTTAATGTCTACTTCAATACAAAATACCAAAAATATTTGTTGCAATTTATCAAACAATGAAGTTACTATACTAAATGATTAAAAGGTTAAAAAAGTCAACTACTATAATTTTTTTTCCAAGGAAATAAATACATAGGGTATGATTCTAGAAAAAAAATTATGTCACTAATTATTATTTCAGGATTAAATTATATAACTTCTCATTAACTTATATGAAAATAAATTCCTTTATGTGTGATAAGTAACCTTAGATAGAATAGTGTCTCAGTCTTCCATTTTTTATTTTAAAAGAAGTGGTTTTGCTAAATTGGGACAAATTACAAAACTAAGTATTTACAAAGGCAAAATTTCTATTCAAACTCAACAGAACATAAAAAAAACCCTATAGAACTTAAATAATAATAGAAACCATTTTAAAACAGGAGTCCATTATAAATACAGAAATGATGGGAAATACAACAAATATAGTGAAAATATAGTCATCAACTGAAGAAAAAATATGAGAGAATAAACATACAGTGTATTTTGAAATAAAAGTACTGTAGTAGCAAATGATTACAGATGCAAAAGACCGGGGAAAATAAAAATATTATTATTATTAATTTTTTTTAACACGTGCTTAAGAGCATGTGAAGATTTCAGAGTGGGGCTTTTGTTTTTTTTTTAATTATCTTCAGGTGGTAAAGAAAAAAACCTAACTGCTATTTTTATTATAAAGTCATGTTTTATCCTTGTTTTTTGTATCCTTTTTATATTGATACTCTCATAATTGAAACTTTGTATATCAATCTTAGGATCTCAGTTCTATCTTCAGGAAGAGTTCATTAATTATAATACATACTTACATTTCTGTGAGGAGGATGCCAGCCTTTTCATTCCCAAGTGTATCCTAGATTCAGCCCAATGAAAAGAATGCTCTAGGCACCATCTTTAACTACCAATAAAGCCAAGAACATATCTGTCTTCTGTGTAGCATCCTTCAACAGTATTTCAGTGTTGTTTCCACCTGAAAATACACTTTAAGTCAGGTTTTAATATAAGTTATTTCATAGAAACAAATATCAACCAAAAAATAATCAGAAAGAAAGAAAGAAAGAAAGAAAGAAAAAGAAAGAACAAAAACAAAACAAGATCAAATAGGAAACTTAGCTGAACTGGAGAGTTTTTCAGTAACTTTGAATTGGAAAATGAATAGGTTAAAAAAAAAAGTTTGCTGGGTACCATCTCTCACTGACAGGTGTTACTGGGCAGAATATGAGCTAGAATTTACAGCTTGGTCTGGGACTAGGTATCACTCCTTGCCATAAAACCTTAATCATTGATAGTGTAGACATTTTAAAAAGAAATTTTAATATGGAAAAACCTGCACATAATTGGACAACTCCCTTGCCTGAAAAAATATTGACAATATAGTAATTTTCTTTAGAGAAATTTTGATAAGAGCTTGACTTGAATCAAAGGATAATAAAACATTCAGGAAAGGAAAAAAAATTCCTGATGTATAAAGGTGAGTAGGTAACACACATTTCAAAAGGATGAAGGTGATATTTCCATTGATGCAACTAACAGACAAAAGTTCAAGAAGAAACTGTCTGTCAAGGTAGAATAATAGAAGTCTGCTGAAAATAAACACTTAAAAATACGTTAAAGCAAGAGGCAGATTGAACTTAAGATGTACCTAACATTTGCTACCACAATGTTGTGTGGGTGTTAGCATGCAAGTAAAAGAAGAATGAAAAGCATTTTTTTTTCCTTCAGAACTGAATGCCAAGAACAGTACTCACATTTTTTTGGGTACATGAGTTTATACAACACATTCTAAAAGTTGCAGAAAGAAAGGAAATAAAAAATGCATAAAAATCAGAAAAAAAAGATAGATGAAACAGTGTTATAAATAAACTAGCTTAAAGGAAAATGAAAATTAAGGATGCATGGAAATAAAGTAAGAAATTACGCATAAAATATAGTATTCAAAATTATTTTCATTTTAAGTAGTGCAAAGGGAAAAAAAAAGAAAAGGGGAAAGAAAAAGTCAATAAAATTACGGAATGGACAATAAAGACATATTTCTTGCAAGGTAGACTCAGAGTAGTACCTACACCTTAAAAACTGTGTCTGCCTCTAATACCCTTCCACTCAAAAACAAGTCATATGAGAAGGAAAAAACAGTCAATGGCAAAAAATTATCAAAGAGAACTTCCTTACATGAGATGAACAACTGAGGAATTCAAGATGCTTGAAAGTTCAGAAAAAAAGATAGCTGAGAGAGATACTAGAAATTACAGAAGATCTTAATATGGGCTGTTTTTTACGACAAAAAATCTAAGGGCTTGAGATGAATCTCTTAGGTGAAAATCTGAAATGAAATTAAGTGGTTCTTCATCACTAAGTGGTAGATCTGTACAACTTCTGGAACAATCATAGATTCATAGATCACAGAATAATTTACCTTGAAAGGATCCCCTAGAGATTCTTTACTCCAATTCCCCCATTTGAAGTAGTTCCTATCCAACTAGATAACCCAAGTGTTTGTAGGCAAGCTCACTTCTGCTGCTTAACCATCCTCATGATTAAAAATCCAACCAAATAAAGGAAACCAAACAAAAAACCTCAACAAAGCAGCAAAGCAACAAAGAAACCTTAACTTTCTATCTGATTGGAATTCTCCACGTTCCAAATTGCATTCATTACTTTTTGTCCTATTACTGTGTGCCTAACAGAAAAGGTGCCCTTTGTACCATGCAGTGAAGAGATCAGTAAGCTCTCCCTTAACCTTCTTGTTAAGGATGCACAAACTCTGTCTCTCAGCATCAAAGTATGCAAAGATTTCTGCAGACATCTGTGTATTGTCACCTTCAGGGATTAAATGCTGAATTAGATGGATTTGCCTTGAGCAAGTATGGACACTGTGCACTTTACTACCCCCCTGAGCCTATTGGGAAGGAGATTTACAAGGTGATAAAACTGTGAGAACAGCCAATATTGAAAGAAAATATGACGAAACTTCAAAAGCAAATTATCAATTTGAATTATAATTAAGATTTTTTTTCATTTTTTATGCTTTGCCTTCCTGAATCTGTTTGATACTAATAAATTCAATACATTTCTCTTTCTGTAACACAATTAATGATATCTATTCAAACATACTTTGAATGGGTTTGTATGTTTTAGAGTTTTTTTCCCTGTTGGAAATGCTTCATGAAAAATATTTTAAATTTCATAGGATTTCATTAAAAACTAACATTTTCTTTTGATGGTACTTTTTCCTCTTATTTTCCCCCCTCATTTACCACTGACTTTTCAAAACTCTTCAGTTTAAGCCAAGAAGCAAATGAAGGCAACAATGAAACTGAATTTTTGCTGCTTTAAGTTCTGTAGAATATGTAGAACAAGCTTAAGAAAACGTGTCTGTAATTACAACAAAATAAAAATAAACCAAAGACATTCTCATTTCTACTAATCTGAAGCAGGAACAGAAAAATGAAACAATAAGACTAAAATGTAAGAAAAATAAAATAAATGGAAGTACATTTCAATCAATTGAGAAAATAATCAGAAATATTTATAAAATTAATTCTATAGAAAAATTATAGAAAATCAGTTTTCTTGATTACTTTGCTGTTTCAATCTTTGAGGAGTACCAATAAAACCGTTTTTCTTTTGAGATAGAGACCTGTGTTTTCAAAAATAAATCAATTGTTTGAATTTGAGACTTGCTGAGAAATGAAACTGTGCTATTCAGCCAATGTTCAATATTTTTAGGCTTATGAACCCTGGTGAAAACATAGGGAAGCGAGGTGAGAATACTTTGTCTCTTCTGGACCGGTTCAAAAGAAAATCCTTTAGATCAGTGGTACCAAAAATTTCTTGTGGGTTGTTGGGGTTTCAGCTTGTAATTTAAATTGATGTTACACTGAGAGTGGGCTGATTCCATAAGAAGTTACAGAGCCTGAACAAGAAGACATAAAAAGGTAACAACACAATACCTAGTAGCATGATACTTAGTAACTCCTACGCTTTATCTTTCCCAAAATTTCATTTGGATACCAAGATTCCAGTAATTTTATTGTTTACCGAGTCCAGAAAGGAGTCAAATTTTGGCTAAACTAGTCCTTCAGGAATTCTCTGATCCAGAACAGGCCTCCAACATGGATCACAAGTCCTGTCAGAAAATATGTAGCAGCAACAGGAGCCTGTTTCAGAGTACATTCTCCAAGGGGTCACAGCCTCTTTCAGGCACACCCATCTGCTCTAGACTGTAATCATCTGTGAGCTGCAGGGTAGATATTTGCTCCATCATGAAAATCCATGAGCTGCAGGGGACAGCTTATTTTGCCCTGGTCTTCAGCACAGGCTGCAGAGGAATCTCTGTCTGGTGCCTGGAGCATCTTCTCCCTGTCCTTTTTCCCCGACCTTCATGTGTCTAGGGCTGTTTCTTTCACATATTCTTGCTCTTCTCTCCAGCCACTGTTGCACAACATTTTTTACATTTTCTTAAATACGTATTCACGTGTGTGCTACTGAGGTCATTGACTGGCACAGCTCTCACCACCAGCAGGTCTGTCCTGGAGGCAGCTGGAACTGGCTTTGCCTGATGTGCAGGGCGTGTCTGATGTCTTCTCACAGAAGTCACCCCTGAAGCCCCTCTGCTAGCAAAAATCTTGCCATGGAAACCCAATTGTGTGTATGTGTGTGTGTGTGTGCATCACAGTAGAATCACTGAAACAGATTGGTTTAGGTGAAGTACAGTAAAAAATCATCCTTCCATGACTTCTGGAAGGCAACTGAGCTGTGAATTATGGCTGTTGTAGCTGATGTCACAATATGTTTGCTTCCTCCGAAGCTGACTGTAACCAGTTTTTAACAGGGACATATATATATGTGAATCTGCAAATATAGTCCGAATGCCGAGTTGTGTACATGAGGAGAAGGAGTGATATATAACTCGAAGGCGTTTTTTCCTTATGTGAGTAAATGATGAGGAGCAGTAAATCTGTAACACTTCAAGACACAATCCTGAGTCCTGAAGTGCTTTGTTATATTGTATTCAAAACAGGTCACATGGCTGGTACAGCTCCACAGTTACATTAGGGTGATTCATCCAACTCTATCTGTAGCTGAAAAGGTAATTGGAACCGTGATTAGCCATACTTTGCTAATAATGTGGCTTCCGGGGCTGTAATCAATTAACTCAGAATACAGCAGTTCTGAAGTGGTGTCCAAATTTGTGGAGTTGTTATATAGTTTAAATGATAGAAATCAGACTTAATTACAGAAGGAATAAATATGATATATGAAAAATCAACTCACCAGTTCTCTGTATTTCCCTTCAAAACTTATTTTTTACTACAAACTATACAAACTTATTTTCCCTTAAAATATTTCTTTCATGATTGATTAGTCAAGATGGCAGTCTCAGATCAAGATTTGCTGAAGAAATGTCATTAATAATTCTTATTGTCACAGGAGTGTGAGAGTGAAGGCTGAATCTAGACAAAGCTTCTTGTTGGAAGGAGAAGCTCTCGGTGAGCTGCAATTACAAAAAAACCTTAATATAATTTTGCTTAACCACAGTGATCATGGAGAGGGGAAAAAAAACACGGGGGAAAAGAGAGAAAATGAAGAAAAAGTAAGAAATAATCAGGTGCAAGAATATTAGACACCTGCACTTCTTTCCTAAGTGTTTCATAAGCTCACTGGACTGGAATATGCTTTCACACACGCTTAGCAAATGCAGGAAAATTTCTGCTGAAGTCAACAGTTACATACATTAAAAAAATTGTATAAGGCTCACTGTGTCTGCAGACACAATTCTGTATATTCAGTATCTGGCTGTTTTGCAAGTAGAGGTAGCCTACTGCGTTTCTGTTCCAGTGAAAGAATCTGGAAGTACTTCAAAATAGAAAAAAATCTCCCTAGTCCTTTGAAGCTGGCCTTTGAACCTACTGAGCCAGCTGGCAGCAACATGGTGCGGGCATGGTATTACCCTGGTTTTCTATTGAAGAGCTGTGTATGGATGACAAAAGGAGAATGAGGTAAATGCACAGAATAGGAATGAAGGTATTGCAAATACAGACAGAATAATATGAAAAAAACAACAAAATAATTTTGAAGTAGGATAGGAGGAAGCAAAAGAATATATTATATTGATGACCTTAAATAGAGGAGGTGTGGGTGTTTCATTTTTCTATGGATGTTAATAGCATTTTGCTGGCAGACATTCTACATCAGACTCTTACTTCAATGGAAAATATTTTAGAATGCTTTACGTTTTACATGTTAGAATTGGAAAAGCAAAAAACCACACATTCAAAATTAAGAAAATTCCTCTATAAATACACATGTATTTGTACATGAATGAAAAAAATAATCACACTCTTTTCCTCCATGTTAGATTGCTCAATTTATGTTCAAGTGGAATGAGTTGTCAAGGCTGGTTTAACTAATGTCTTGATCACAGAGAAACAAAAATATTGTTACAATAGAATCATTATGTACTGTCAAAGAGCTTTCAACTAGATTATGAGTGATGAAGTTTATAGTACAGTTTGCCTATGACAAAGAATATGCCAATGCTCTGGTGTCTCTTTGTACAAAGTTCCTATGTACCTGCTCTCCCTCTCTTCCTCAGCTCTCCCTCTCTTCCTCAGCACAATGTACAACACCACAGAGGCCCTGCTAACATCCTGGGGAAACAAACCTCTTGCTTTCCAAATTTGTAGTATAAGATAAGGTGGAGAGACTTGTTTCACAGACTGAATAATCACACACTGTGCTCGGTTTCTTCTCCTGTCAAGATACCTGTTCCACTTCATATAGAGAGATCTTCTCTGGTATTATCCTCTACTAGAAAAAACAGCATCTCTTGTCACAGAGATTATTGGATACCACAGTGTGATTCAGTCACCTAAGCTTAGGCATCTAATGAGCTGTAGATTCTACAGGGTGTCCCCTAGCTGCCAATTTGCAAAGTCTCAGATTTCCTCTAGTCCTGTGTTATTATAGTTAGTCATACAGAAATCTTGTATACTGTATGGTGTCTCAGCTGCCATGAGAGGCTTATGTCTGAAAATCAACCCAAGTCAAATGTGAGTGTATACAGTTTGTTACACTTAAACGCCTTTTTCCAACAGTAGAACATCTGCTGCAATAGAGAGAAGATGCTGAGTTCTGGCCATATCTGTTTACAAAATGACCTGTCTTGAACAGCTGTATATCACTTTTCTATTCTCATTTCCTTCACAGTTGTAGTGATTTGCCACCTATAGGCTACAGTCTGTTTTGTCTGAATTTCATTTGTGTTAATTGACTTTTTTTTTCAAATTAATTATTTTTGCATCGGAAGTCAGGGCACAGTGAGGGATATATCCATTATGGTGTCATAGGTATACTTTGAGGAATAAATATGAAGGCCAAAGACCATATTCATTCTTCCTGCCAAGATGTGTAACTAGATTGCACAGCCAGTCCTACATTTTGGAGGAAGCTTATGATAATTCCATAAATAGGTGCTTATGATTAAAAAGACAGTTACATTTAAAATTATATTTGACAGAATTTTTATATGGTAGCCACACACTTTATATGCTGTATTCATCCACTTACAAATGAACAGTAATTAATTAATTAAGTAGACTTCATAGAGTTGATTGTGTCTAGATCTGTTATGCAATGACAGATGTTTATAGCAGACCTAATTTGTGATATTAATCTTTAAAAGAAACTATCTGAAAACACCTCAAATGAATAATGCATATCCACTCTCAGCATCCAGAGATCGTTTTCCACTTAAGTAGATCCAAGAACCCATAGCTGCTTCTACAGCTCATTTATGCTCCAATGACATTTTACTGTAAGATGAAAAAAGTAGTTCCCTAGGAAAACCCTGTCTTATAGTTTTGACTGGTATAGAGTTAATTTTCTTCAGGAATGCTTTAGCTGTTGCTGAGACGTGCTTACACAAACTCAAGCCCTTTTCTGCCTTTCATCCCATACCACTAGTGAAGCAACTGAGGGGGGGAGGGGGGAGAGACACAATTATTTGGGAGGGGACATGGCAGAAACTGTTGTCCCTAACTGACCCAAGGAATATCTCATAGCATATGGCATCATGCTCAACACGAAAAGCTGGGTGAAGGAGGAAGAAGTGAGGGTGTTTTTGTTCCCAAGTCACTGTCATTTTTTATAGAGCCTGGTTTTCCTGGAGCTCTCTAAACACCTGTGGGAAGGTGGTGAATGAATTCCTTGCCTTGCTTTGCTTGTGTGGGTGGCTTTTGCTTTATTTATTACACTGTTTTTAACTCAGCCCACAAGTATTCTAACTTTTATCCTTCGGATTCTCTTCTCCATCCCACCAGAGAAGAATTAGGGTGTAGCTGTGCGGTGGCTAATTTATGTCTGGGGTTAAACCACAACACTACTTTCCCTGTGATAAAGACCTTCTGTTACCTACTCCACATTCATTTCTGCACTGTCACTCAAATTGTAAAGCTTTGCATGCTTTAGTTGGCTTCTGTACAGAGGTTTTTAAAAACATTATATTGTCCCTTATATGCTTCTGAATAATTTTCTAAACTATTTTAACAACTGTAATGGAAATTCAGTACCTTAAAACACACAAAAAAACCCCCAAAACAAACAAAAAACCAAAAAAAACCCTAGTGTTCCATTGAAAGGAATCAATGCCTCAAGGGTAGTTATACTGAACTTACAATTATTGACGGAATGGCATATTTAAATTACTTAGAAATCTATATAACTGAAGTTCCACACTTCGGGACAAATTATGACATAAACAGTATTCATAACAAGATATGTATTCGTATGTATATGTTTAAGGTCATCACATTTTTTTAGGGTATTTAATGAGAGGACATAATTAGTCTTGTAGTACACCTATGCAGACAGAGAACATATGAAATATGCTTGTACAAACAGAAGAAGATTAAAGAGAAAGTCAAATTAAGTACTTTTTCCTAAAAGAAGTTTTAAAGTTTTCTGTGCTCTACCTTGACAGAAAAATCCTTTCTTTTCCTTTATACAATGACTCTTCCTGTAATATACTGTCATATTTTCTTCCTATTCTAATTCAAGGCCCAAATATTCTTCACTGAAGTCAATGAAAAAGCCCTCTGTGATTTCAGCAAGTACTACACAAGGCCATTTGAAGAAGAAACACAAGTTATTATGGGGGGAAAAAAAAGCAGTGCCTTTTCAGTTTGTGGGTTTTGACCTTTAGGTTCATGACCTCCAACTTTTACTTTAAAAATGAAGAAAATTAATGAAAAGCTATAGAAAATGTTCCTAAAATTTTCAGACCCACTTTATTATTGGAAACTTAAATTTATTTTATGATAGTCTTAAAAAGTCAGACGTCATTTATTAGTGCCAACGATACATAAAACTGTTGGGACTTTTTTTCTCTTTTTTTTTTTTTGAAGTCAAGAAAAGAGACCTTAAAAGTTAGGAATTCTCTCCTGCATGTCTTCTCAGAGATCTATGCCTTCCTTATGTCCTTAGGTAACTTTTGAGGGCTTTGATTTACAGTTTCATATTGGTAGAGGAATTAGAAATACAAGAAGTCCTTGAAAGGATATGTGTTTCAAGGTCACCAGGAGGAATGAATGAACAAGGAAACTGAAAAAAACTATGTGATAAGACTTATACTGTCTCAAAAATAATTTGTTTTCATACATTATCAAGAAATTTTTCTCTGTCAATAATAAAATTTCTATTGACTACAAACTTTCTCTAAAATAAATCTTAGTCCAATAATAAAATCTGCCTTAATGATGAACACTAGAAGATTGCTCTAAGGTTCCCAAAAGTGGATTAGATATTTTTAGGTTTTTTTTGTGTAATGCTCTCTCTTTTTGAAGTCATACGAAACAGAATGCTTTATGGAGTGGTAGTTTATGAAGTGTGACCTTTTCAGAGTTTGCACCATCTTTTATGAAACTATGTCTACAGCTAATATAATACATATATATATATGTACAATTTTTATCTTCTAGTGAATTTGCCTTTCCATTGGGAACTTTGTGGCACACAGTAATAAAAACAGATGAAATAATATTATTCTATGAAAAAAAGTACACATAACATAACCTGTAGTGCTGTGTTCAGCTATGTGGATATTGTTATGGCTTCTCTTACCTGCTTTCTTAGATATTCAATCTCAGGTATTTGGCTCTGAAAAAGATGGCTGCATCCTATATAACCTTCATATGTCAAAACCAGACTTCTGTATCATATTTTATTCAGCTTTAGCTTATGTTTACTGTTGAGCTCTTCAAGTTTTCTGCAGTGTAATCTGGTAGCTGATAAGGTTTTTCTCCCATCATTATTTTCTTCTTATTGTAAAGCTGTGATGCATATCTGTAATTAGCTGATAATACAAAATAAATATATTTTCTGCTACAGTCATGGGCATATGCAATAAGAAGATTAGATCACTTACTTTTTCTATAGAGAGAAATAATATCTCAGAAAAGACATTTAGCTACTTCAGTAAATTTCACTCTCACATTTTCATGGCTAATCAATCAATACCCTGAGCAATGCTGATACTTCACACGTAACTTATGTTTATATGCCATTACAAGGAAGGTACATACATCATGTTACAGTAGAATTTTTTGTCTTTCTTATCTTCTTACCAGGAGAATGTAAGTCTAACCTTAATGCCTGGAAATCCAAAGCACTCACAGTCCTCACAGTAGTGGTTCCTGATTAAAGCTTAACATTCTGCTGATGTATTACTTATATTGCCTCTGAGCTGGCCCTTCTAACTCTTCCTAAAGCTCAATTTTTTTAACTGATATTTGTGTTATCATCTCTGCTGTTAATCACTGAAACTGAGAAAACTGATCCAGGCTTTTGCTTTCTGGTTGATTTGCTGTCCTTTTCCTGTGCTATTTTAATACAATGAAAATAAATAATAAATTATTAGTGTTTCAAGACTGATCCTTTATGATATTGTCCCATGCTACTAAAATAAAATAAAATAAATGATAAATCTTTACTTCTGATCCTTGGGAAACATGGTTCAGCTAACCCAAGGGAAGTAAGAGATGATCCTGAAAACTTGGTATATAATTTCAAAAAGTGTAGTTATTAACAAAGGCGACTCAAACATAGTTAACATTCAGTTACAGCTTAGAAAAAAAACAGGTTTATTTTATGTAATCAGTTTCATCCTCGCTTTCATTTACTTAAGAGCACTGAGACATCTTTTCTGCATGTGCTTACACCTATGGAAAGAAATGACTTTACACTCCTATTGGTCTTGATGCTTCTTTCAGTGGCACTTGATGCCTCCAGGATGAAGGCCCATTTCTCTGCACGTCATCATGGTAGTCTAACATCCTCTTTCTTAGATTATTTTTAAATTTGCTTCGAACTTTATTAATGGCTGTGAGATTAGCTCACTTTGTTAGAGCATGGTGCTAGTAGTGCCAAGGTTGTGGGTTTGAAACCTGTATGGGCCATTCATTGAAGAGTTGGTCTCAATGAGTCTTGTGGGGCCCTTCCAATTCAGAATATTCTCTGATTCAAATATGGTTCTTTATTATTACCTGTTGTTTGCTTTTTCTGCAGACATGCTGACATCTGTGTTTCTAAATTATCAGGAGTTAGACTATCAATAATTGCAATGGCACTCCTGACAGATTATATTTTCTCATCATGGCTAAAAAATGCAACTAAAATTCAGATGTGGATCTTATAAACATCCATGTTATAATATATGATTTGAAACTCTATTAGTATCAGTATATGAAAAGGCAGGGTTACATTTTCATGTTCCATAGCAGTGTAAAAATAATTTAACTGTACCTGGCATAGGTACACAGTATCTCACTACAGTCATTCAACATCTCCCACTGGTATTACAGAACCAGGAAGATCATCAACTCTGCTAGTCTTTCTGCCATACCCATGAAATATTTTCAACTCATTCCAACTTTAGTCAGTAGTTAATTATACTATGAAGCATGATTGACTATATTGTTTCTATATTGAGAGAGCTCCATTAACTTTCAGCAAGACAGATGATCAATTTTAGGAGCCTGCTGCTTATGCACAGAGCCCTTCCTGCTGTGCCCCAATTTATTTGCAGGACATTTTTGTTACTGTACTCACCAGGATGTGTTTTATGGCCTCATTTCTATCTCTCTCTCTCTTTTTCCTCTTTTTTTTTCTTTTTTTTTTTTATTTTTTTATATAGTTAGTGTTAATAGAAAACTAATCATTCAATACATGTATTTTCTTATGGGATACTCTTACACATTTTATTAGAAAAATAGATTTTTTTTTCTCATATAGGGTTAAGCAGAATGTCCCTGTAAAATAACTGGAACAGATCCTTATCAATTTCTGCATTTTGTTGAAATTATATACAACGAATTCACAGAATGCCTCAGTATTTTGGTATCCAAAGTTTTTTATTTGAAAGAAGCTAAGCAGCTCATATCAGGGAAAGGTCCTTAAGAACTAGGCTGAGCTATCTATGGAGTATTGAAATAGCTTAATTTTAGTTAGAAATGTATCTAAATTTTTGATTAAAAGTTAGAAAATCCATTCAAGTTTGCATAAATTATTTGTCTCTGAAAGAAAACCCTAAGAAAATAACAGAAAAAAGTATCAGTGACAAGTTTTATTGTCCACAGAGGCCAACCAACTCCTGGAAAATCAAACTAAATTAGAAGAAATGAATACCTTTCAGGTCCCCCATACAACATATACTTCCTTTTTACTTGTCAAGGGAAAGCTTAGTTGCCTTCAGTCCATCCTTGCCTTGGTACTCTAGCAGTAAGGAAACTAAAATACAGACGCAAAAAGCATAGAAAATTAAGCAAATTATGGTATATTCAGCTAGGTCCCACAGTCTCATAATCATGACAGCAGAACTGCTGACACCACTCAAGCCTTCTTACTCTGCAATTAGAAGTAGCTCAACCAAGTTTTTCTATTCCAGATCTTCCAAATAACTCAGTTTTAGTATTTTTCTGACTGCTGTCTTGTTCATTGAAATTTTCATTGCCTTCTCTATTAAAGTATTTAGAGGATTATTTTCCATGCCGTCTTTCTTTATCCTTTTTTTGGCTGGAAGCCATATTTGTCCCTTAATTTCTGCATCTGTTCATAAACCACATAGATAGAAATGACTTCAAGAAAGACTCTTGCCTTTTGCAACAAAACTTCACCATTATGTATAACTAATGCTATTGTACTCAAAAATTTTAACTGTTTTAATAATCTGCAAAGTATTTTAAGTGCTCTAGAGTATCTGCTGATATTTTAATTTAATTTTGTTCTTCAGAACTCACAAGTTACTCTGCTTTGTTATTATAGTTTATTTTTTCTAATTCTAAACTTATTGTTGGTCAGGCTTTCAACTCATAGCAATTTAAATGGAACTAAGTGCAATATCCTGTAATTTTTTAAAGCTTTAAACACTACTATTTTATAGTATTAAATATTTTAATTGAGTTTGGAATTAGGCTCTTCAATTAACAGGTTTAATATTTCCTATTATGTGATATAGATAATAGTTGGACTCGAAGAAATGCTTTTAAAATCCCACTATTCTGCAAAAAATGTTTGAAGAGGAGATGGCATTCACATAAATTTCTAAAATGTGAGTCGAGACATCTGTCTTAAAGTACCTGTCTCCATTTACCAGAAGAATATCCAAGGCAGCTCATTTAGACTAGACAATCAATATTTTGACACTCAGGATACTCGTGCTGAGATAAATCAGGCCATGAATTCCACAAGCTCTCCAAAATTATCTGCTCAGATTAAGACCTTTATTTGTTCTAATGTTTCAGTGATTTGTCTCTTTCTTATAAAATTGGAATTTTATAATATATGGAATTGATTTATTTCTTCAAGTGTAATCTGTTCAAATTCTCTTTAATAAAACATCATAGCTCCTTGCTCTGTATATATATATATACATATGTATGCATGTATATTCTTGCACACGTATATAAGTATTTACATACATGTGTTTAGAAATATCTATCAAGCAATTTTCTGTTCAGCAGCTTCTGTTGCCTTTGAATAAAAAAGGGATTATCATCTCTTAAATCTCTTGTCATATCTTTTTCATTGCTAGAGAGCTCCAGCTACAATGGCTGCTTTGGCAGCACCACTATTTACAGTTTTTACTTTTTTCTTTACTTTTTCTGCTTGTTAATGAATTTCCTGTTCCTTCCTGTCTTCTCAGGCAGCAATTTCTGAGATATCTACATCATAGATTAGTTTTATGATGGGTCTTCAGCAAAACAATGAGATATGACAACATTTACAGACATTTAATAGAAGAACATGGAAAGGAG
This sequence comes from Alethe castanea, assembly GCA_024734035.1. Lineage (NCBI taxonomy): Eukaryota > Metazoa > Chordata > Aves > Passeriformes > Muscicapidae > Alethe > Alethe castanea. The sequence goes on from JANRGV010000051.1 coordinate 61,584,994, forward strand.
TGAGACAGGATCTGGGGATCAAGGTAATTTGGACAGAATCTCCCTTGTACACACATATAGCTAGAAAGCAGCACTTTAAAAAGCCACCTTAGGATATGAGAATTGTAGCCTTTGAATTGATCCTGGGGTGGTATTCATCTCTTTTATTTTGGGGATCAAATAAGAATCCTATGGAGATCAGAAAGTATATAGGTGTGAATAGTTTAGTTGGATGAATAGGTTGATATGTTTCCACCAAGATAATCAAAGGGCTAGAGACTGCTCTATGGGTAAAGGCTGAAGGAGTTAGGTCTTTTCTTGTGGAGAAAAGAATGTTCAAGGAGGACTTCATCACAGTGTTCCAGTACTTAAAAGGTGGCTGCAAAGACCATGGAGACTCTCATCTTCACAAAAAGCCGCAGAGACTAAAAGGGGCAACTGGTACAAATTGCACCAGGAGAGATTTCATCTATAAATAAGACATGATTTTTTCAGTGAGAACAACCATTCACTGTGGAAAAAAACCTCCCTAGGTAGAGTCCCCATCACTGTAGGTTTCCAAGATATCATTGGACAGGGTGATAGATAATCTAAAGTAAGATTCCTTTCTCACAAAAGTTTGTGCCTGATGATCTTTTGAGGTCCACTCCAACCCAAGCTGTTCTCTGATTCTTGGGTTCTGTGTTTAACTGATTGCATTACATTAGATCGAACAAGGGATTTCAGCTAATATACCAAGAGGTATTGTGCTCTGCCAAACAACTTGAAGGCTCAGCTACCCTTATAAAATCTAGGCATCTTCCTCCTTTCCTACTTCGCAGGATTTCTTAAGTTTTTCTCTATACAAGTATCTATGTCTAACAACAGAATCAGATCCACTGTCTCTTCCCATGTCCCTTGGACTTTTGCTGGGTAATATTGTCACAGAAAAACAAAATAAAGATAGCTCAGAAAGAATGTGAGGCATCTTACATCTGAACTTCAAAGAAATACAGACCCACACATGCTGCAACTACACAAAAGATTTGCTTGGAGCTTTTTTAGCTTCAAAAATTTCTTGAAGAGGAGACAATAAAATGGTACAGAAGTGCAAAGCTATTCCTATGATTATGAAAGATAAGGGCCTCAAAATATTGTGAAAACACTCATATCCACATTTTTCCAAGCATCTTGTTAACATGTTTAATATTTCAGCTCAGCTTTCAGTTGAGGTCAAATGATAATCAAAAACATATAAGTGGCATTTTGTCTACAGTATATATTTCTTTTTCACTTTTCTTTTTTTCTTATGTAAAATGAGTTATTGACACACATATTGCACATAATGCAATACTTTTCTAGATGAAAAGTCATACATTTCAGAGTTTTTCTTGGCAAGGCAGACTTGCTATGTGGATAAATTTTTATAGCTAATGAGTTGTCTTCAAAAGATAACAATTTAGCAGGGTAGTGAAGAAATGGAAAGTGTGAAAACTTATTATGGACTAGACTTGCTGTGCTGGTTTTGGCTGGGGTAGAGTTTCTTCACAGTAACTGGTACATGGCTGTGTTTTAGATTTGTGCATAACACAGATCTGATGGTATAGAAATGTTTCTGCTATTGCTGAGTATGGCTCACAAAGAGTCTGCTTTTTGTACTGCCATGATGGTGAGGATGTTGTGAGTACTTGGGAGGCTGGGAGGAGAAAAAGCCAGGACAGGTGACCCAAAGTGACCAAAGAGATATTCCAGACCATATGACTTCTTGCTCAGTATATAAAGTGGGGGAAAGGAGGAAAGAGAGGGCATTTGGAGTGATGGTGTTCGTCTTCCCAAGCAACTGTTATGTGCTGCTATCCTGGAGATTGCTGAACACCTGCCTGCCCAAGGGAAGGTTAATTAATTCCTTGTTGTTTTTCCTTGTATGTGGGTTTTTGTGTTTTTGCTTTCCCTATAAAGCTGTCTTTATCTTAAACAATGAGTTTTCACAATTTTACCTTTCTGACTCTTTCCCCAAACCCACTGGTGAGGGAGTGAGTGAGTGGCTGCGTAGGGATTTGCTGCTTTCTGGGGTTAAGCCACTTGCATTCCTTGACATAAAGATAGCTCAAAAAAAAAAAAAAAAAAATTACCAACCAATTAACCAATCGACCGACCAACCAATCAATCAAAAACTCCACAACCTCTAATGTAATATTCTTTATAAGCATAAACCAAAAACTGATAGCACTATGACCTGGGACTGTGTCAGAAATAGAAACAGGAGGATAATAAATAAATAAATAAATAAAGTAATAAAATAAGTAAATTATAAAAGAAGATATGAAAATCAATGTCATTGGCTTATTAGAAACCTGAATGCTGACAAGTTTATTATAAGCATCAAGACAAAGAGGGTTTTAGGTCAAAATTTGAAGAAGGATAACGACCTAGTTCTTCATAAGTTTAAGTAACTAGAGAAATTTAATAGATTCATATTTTATAATTTGACTAGGAGATGATGGAGACTGGCCATGATGAGTCAACTGGGAAGAGGAGTGAAATCTCAATAATAGTATGTGATATAAGAATAATTTTGAACAACTATGAAACCAAAACCATGCTTTTGTTGCATATCACAAAAGCGGTAAGGGGAGAAGGTACAGAGAAGACTAACATACTCAAGAAAAAATATTAGTAAAAAATATGAAAATTATCCATCTGTATTGAAAACAGGACAAAATAAGAAAGTTTTTATTTCAAAAAATCAGAAAGGGGACGTTACTTAAACTCCACAGGTATATGATAAAACTGGATGCAAAATTATGTTCTTGTGCCGTGAAAACTTAAGGTTTCAAATGTGTTCCTGCTCTGTTTGTTATGAAAAAACTCATTCAAATATTTTTGGAATTGGAAAAAAATATTTGGATACCTTAAAACAGTACTGAAAATAAATAAGTAATGTGGTAAATATGATAACTCTAATAATGCAAATGAAGCAGTGTTGTTGAATAACCAACAATACTAAAAACATTAGACAACATTTTAACTGCTTAAGGGAATGTCTTTAATAAATAATATTAAAAAATCTGCCAAGACACAAATAACTGATGAGAAAATGTTTACTCTCCATTATTTCATAATGGTCTAGGAATTTCATAATAGTCTTTTTTCTTTAGCTCTGAAAACGTACTGAGTGATTGCTAAGCATTGTGCCTGATTCCATCTTTTTTAACATGCGGAAGCTCTGAGCACTGTATTCAACATGATTACTTTATTAGATGCTCTTAGGATACTTTTTTACTGACAGCTAAATGAGATTTCTGCTAACAAGTAGCTACTTATTTCTGGCCTTAAAGAAGTCATTTACAAATGCAGCGTGAAATGAGGTGTTGGCAGTTTTCTGTTATGTACTTAAACAAAATTCAGGTGCCTTGAAAAAGGCAAAAAACACATCAGCTAAATGGAAAAAGCTGTGCTTTTTAACTGTTTTAGCTTGCTTCTTACTTGAATCAATTATGAATTCTCTGTGCCTTGCCACAGTATGTGGCTCTTACAGCATGAATACTTTACGCTTCACTTGTTCTTCTCTAATACCTCCCAGGAAGAAAAATGAAGAAAATTTCTTTACTTTTTGTTCTTTCCTCCCTTACCATAGGCAGCACAAGTATGCATCCTGAAAAAAGTTTAACATTTAATGTATAATAATTAGGCTACCTATTCTCATTATTTTCTTATTTTAATTGTAATTTATGCTTAATTTCTGTCACTGTTTAACTCCAACTGGAAAAAAAAGCCCCACACAGACACTCACTCACTCACTCACTCACTCACTCACTCAGTGCCCTGATTGGATAGGAAAAATAACCAAAAGAGTAAAAGTGGGACTAAGGCAGTTCAAGAGGTAAAGCAAAAGCTGTGTATGCAAGCAAAGAAAACAAGGAATTCATTCACTGCTTCCCATGGTCAGGCAGCAGTGTAGCCATCTCCAGGAAAGCAGGTTCCATCACATATCATGGTGACAGGAGACAAATACCATCACTCCAAACACCCCCACCTTCCTTCTTCCCTCATCTTTTATAGGCTGACACGACACCATATGGTCTGGAATATCCCTTGGGTCAGTCACGGTCAGCTGTCCTGTCAAATAACTTTGACTATACATGGATTACTGCACTTACAGACTTCTAAATAATGTCCAAGTGTTTATGGTACCTATGGAAAGACACTGTTTGTTGATCCTGCAACAAGAGAGAAATTGTCCTAAAATAACTGCAGAATCACAGAATGGGTCAGGTTGGAAGGGATTAGATTTCTTGGACCTCTCCAAGGTCCCTTCAGAGACTCTATCCATGGATTCTTCAGAGAAGATCCCTGAAGAGGCTAAAATTAGCTCTCCTGGAGTCCATGGCTGTAGTCTTACTTGCAGAAATAACAGATTACAGTTGTATTTACATATATGTAGCCTAGTAAAGCCTGTGAAAATAATTATTTCAGTAAAAACATGTAACTATTATTAGAAAAGTTAAAAAGTATAGATTTGGTTGTGATTCTTGTCAGAAAAAAAAAAAAAGGAGATCCAAAATAACCCACCTAAACCTCCTATTTTGCCTTGGCTGAGTAGAGAAGCATTATACTTGATGTTTGCAGAGGTACTAACTTAAAAGTGGATTTTGGCTTTGGGATCTAAGTAGTGTTAAGATGGTAACACCCAAATTGGCAGTTCTTTACTTAGAAAGAACAAAAGTAAAAAATTACTTTATATTATGTAATTAGATTTTCATTGTGTCCTCTTAAATTTAGTAGTCATTGACAGCAACAGACTCTTTGCCAGAGCCAAGATAATGGGACATGTTTACCTCATAAAATTTCTATAGTGCAGGTCAAAGATAAAGTATGCTCATATTTGGCTGACTTTTTTTTTTGAACTTTCAGTCCAATGATCTTGGGCGACTTTTTGAGAGTGATAAAGGGATTCTAATGTTTAAATATTTATACTGATGATTTAAATGAAACTGCACTCCTAAGCTCTGCCAGTGTTGTTCATCAGATCTGCATGCCATGCTCTCTCCTAATTTTTTCAAAGGCACAACATAATTTTTTTTAAGGGTGTTTTAGCCGTTTATCAAAATTCAATACAAAAGGGAAATATTTTTAATTATAACCGGCAGTGAATGCACATTATTTGCTCATGGGTATTCACAATAATATATAATTGGCCTGCTTTTAGTTAGGTAGAAAAAACATAACTTTAATTCCAAGGAACTTATTACTGAGGGAGTTAAAAAATCTTAAATTGAAATAAAACTATTTTTCATAACTTAGTTCTATGTCCAAGATTTTGAAGAGTTTATTTAAATAAGAAATTGAAAAACTGTGCCATTAAGTAATATGTACTAAAATATACAATAGAAATTCTATGGAGAAATCATCCAAACAGATTTTGGTTTCCTCATCATAGGTGTACTATAGAAAAATTCCATATGTAGCAACAGTTAAGCTAATATTCAGAATTTAAACATTTTACCTCTTGAGTTCACTAATCCAAACTATACAGACCTCCCCATTCTTAAAACTTGAGTAGATATTTACACATTTTTCTGAATTTAAATGCACTTTACATATTACAGCACAGGAAAATCATCTGTAGTATAGTGGAAGTATATGACGCTAGATAATATTTTGAGAAACATTACAGAATATTGTAGTCGACATTGAAAAAAAGATTAAACCAAACCAAAAGTAATTTAAGGATTTTTTTCTTGTGTTTATCAATGAAATCCTGGCTGGAGTTTTTCTTAATCGGATGTCTTTTAACACAGGGTATTACCTACATAAGTAAATCTTACATGTAAACAACTACTGCAAGGCTGGACTGCACTAGTGTACTTTTATTTTCTTTTTAAGGAGTAAAAAATAAATTCTGTAGTTTTCAACTTACTATTCTTATCATAGAATCCTATAACAATATAATTGTTCGGATTAAAAGGGACTTTAAAGATCATCTAGTTCCAACCCTCCTGTCATGGACAGGGACACCTTCAACTTGATCACACTGCTCAAAGCCCCATTCAGCCTGGCTTTGAACACTTTGAGGGATGGAGAATCCACAACTTTTCTATGCAACCTGTTCCAGTGTTTCACCATCCTCACAGTAATGAATTTCTTTCTTATATTTAACCTAAACCTACTCTCTCTCATTTTAAAGCCATTCCCTCTATCACTATGTGTCCTTACTAGAAGTCCCTCTCCAGCTTTCTTGTAACCCTCCTTTAGGTACTGGAAGGTACTGTAAGGTTTCACCAGAGCCTTCTCTAGGCTGAATATACCCAACTCTCTCAGCCTACCTTCACAGACATGCTCCAGCCCCCTGACATCTTCATGGCTCCCCTCTGGACTCACTTCAAGAGGTTCAGGTCCTTATGTTGGAAGCTCTAGAGCTGAATGCAGTAGTCTTCAGGGGGGTCTAAACCAGAGTGGCTTATAGGGAGAGAATTCTCTCCCTCATCCTGCTGATCATGCATCTTTTCATGCAGCCCAAGACAGCTGGATTTCACTGTGTCTGCAAGGTTGCCTTGAGCTTCTGGTCCACAGCCAAGACCTTCTCAGGGCTTCTTTCAACCCATTCTCTGCACACCCTGTATTTGTGCTTGGAATTGTCCAGGTGTTCTTGCACTTGGTCTCATTGAACTTGATGCGGTATGCATCATGCTACCTCTCAAGTCTGTCCAGGTCCCTCTGGATAGCATTCCCTTCCTCCAACATGTTTACAACACGGCTTGTTGTCATTGGCAAACTTGATAAGGGCGGAATCAATTCCACTGTCCATGTTACTCACACAGATGTTAAACAGCACTGGTCACAACACGAACTCCTGAGACCTCATTCCTTTCCTCCTGAGAACCAAAGTGACTTTATCTTCCTTAAATTTATGTTACTTCTCAATACATATATATTTTTCTAAAATGTAATCTTAAACAATTGAAATAATATTCGTCTCAGATTGAAAAGAATAAACAAGGAATACATTAATAGAAAACATGGTAAGAGATTGATGCTCTTATTTTAGAGAGGATGGGAAAGAGAAAACATTGTTATGAAACAAAGTAAGTGAACATAAAATTTTAGCGTCACTGTCCATGAGAACAAATTCATAGACCAGGACAATGGTAAGTATAAATGACAAACTCTACTAAAAATATTTTAAGTATAAATGCCTTTTGCTTTCTTAATATAAAAGGCTTTTTAAATACTAAGGCTGGATTTTTGCAAACATTTAAAGTAAATCTAGGCTTTAGAACCATAGGAAGTATTCCTTAAAGATTAGCAAAGAATTGTTTGTGAATCTTACTACTCAGGGTGGGACCTTATTGAAAATGACATTCTTGATACCTTAAATTTGTTTATGTATTTTGACTAGGGTTTTTTACAACATAGCAGGTTTGCAGGTTTATTTTCATGTACTTGTGACTAGCCTCCAAAATATTATAGTTTTAGATTTCCAAGGCATTCATATTTATCATAAATTTGTTAGTGTTCTGATTTTCTAGTATGCTGTCTAAACTTCAAAAAAAATAAATAAATATTCAAATCAATTTAGAAATTAGGTCTTTACCTTTCAACAAAAGAATATATCTTAAAAAAATAACACCAACACTATGTCCCCTTCTAAATAAGACATCAATATTTAGTGATGCTGGAAGCTCCCCTAAAATCTGCTTGGAATAACAGTCCTTTTGCAGCAGATTCAGGGGCACTGAGTATCCTCTTAATTTAGTAGCAATTCATGCACAATATTTTTAATGACTCCTCTGCTTGCAGATGTATATATCTAGGTGTGAACATGGAGACAATCTCCTGCATATTTGGAACAAAACCATTTTTGGTGTATAGTTATTATCTAGAGATATACACACATACATCAATACATGTATTAGATATCTGTAAATGAAAATATATGTATTTAAGCAGACATACAAATGTTATATAAATTTATACATACGTGTGTATAGATACACACATATCCATTTATAGTGGGAAAACAGCAAGGAACCAAAGAGATAATTGAATTTTCTGATGTAAGATAATAGCCAGCATGATTCAGTCTGCATTGCTATTATGGATCAATGTGTTAAATGAATCTTGCTGCCTGAATTTCTGTTGCTGCCTGCTATCTTTAAGCAGTGATTCATTTAGTCAGCTTTGGCTTGACTTTGGAATAGCATGAGACTTGGAAATAGGATCCAGATATCACATCAATCTCAATGCCTCAAAAAGCCCTAAACATTATGGAGATCTTTAGTAATTCAGCCATGAAATAAAAGAATTAGTTAGTTTTTCCATGACAAATTACAGTTTAAACAAATTATATTTTACTGGATATTAAAAACTTGGTGTGAAATAATTTGCTGAAAAATTGAGTTTCACTTCAGAATGGGTCTGCTTAAGTCCCAGGCTGGAGAATATTGCAGCCTCCAGTGCTACCAGGAGTTCTTCAGGAGCCAGGGTCTCCCTAGGGTTCAGGAGCTCGGGAGGGTTTCTCAGGGTCTGGTAGCCCCATGTCTGGCAGCCAGGACCTGTCCCACTCACCATCCAGGGGCAGGGCAGCCAACGACACCAGGGCACTCAGGCACCAGGCACCTGCCTAGGAATGTGGGATGGGAACAGGCTGAGGCTGGGCTGGGCTGGGCTGGGCTGGGCTGGGCTGTGGGGGACTGGCATGGGGACCTGGACCATGGACAGGGTAAGGGAAGCCCTGAAGGTATTGTGCAGGGTCAGTCAGGACTGGTGGTGCCCTCAGTGCCCTGACAGTATTCAAGATTCTTGTTCCTTTTCTAACTGTACAGAGGAGAGATTACTAATTCTTGCCACCTGAATACCCCTGAGAGGCACTTACGTAGAGAAGGATCTTGCTCCATGTTCCTTCAGATGTTCGATTTTGCCTGTTTCCATATCACATGGCCCAAATCTTGTCATAGAAGGGACCAAATTCCCTATTTAAAGGTGTCTGTCATACTTAAATCCTTATAGCATCACACCACACCCACTGCCCTTTCAGTTTCTGTGTGAGTCAATTACTTCTCTGAAATTAAATATTAGAGACTTCTGCCTTTAACATCCTTATTACTTATTGTACTACTTGGTGACAATCCATCAAGAATCTTGAAAACCAAATGTAAAAATTTCATGCTAACATTGTAATGAAACATTCTCCTATCTGTCACAGCCAAATATATTTTTAGTATAAGCATAAGAATCCCTACACACTGTGATATTCTGCAGCATGTTCAGTCTGACAAGAAGAAAAGCTGCAATAGCCAGACTCATCTCAACACTTACATGCATTACCTTATTTAACACTGAAACTTTATCACTCACTCATACCTAGAATCCTCCAAAATTTGTTACTCAGACCATGAACCATTCGTGGATAAAATAAGAAAAGTGGTCACCATATAAGAATGTAAACCACAGCAGTTACCTCTGTCAAATGCCTACACGTGAACAGGTGAGAAGATAAAGTCCCATGAGGTCCCTTGAGAGAATTGGGCATTCCTTTCCTTCAATAATCGGCAATGATGAAAATTAGAATAAAACTAACAAGAAGATATTAGTTTGCAGACCGACAGTGTTCTGCAACCGAGTAACCCATCATAGATCTGTCATTTTACATGAAGTTCAAAAGAATACACAAAATGTAGTACATATCCTTTCCAGATATTGTCAAACATCTGTAGAAACAGACAACTTGAACAAAATCTCTCTGATTTTATCAATAAAAAGGCATAACATATAACCAAGAACTGGTATCAGCTATTAAGAAAAGCTGTCTGACATAGCAAGTAAATCTGACAAAGACATTACAGATACTGCAAGAGAAGTACATAACTTTGTCGTTTCACTTAGGAATCCACAACCTCTTCACATTGTCATAATGAATTCCGATCACACAGCTATGGGTACGTGCTAATAACATCACTTTCTGTCATTTTAACTATTATTGTTTGTATGAATATGACAATGACAGAACAATTGACATGGTGGCCACAATTCTATGAGTCAAACATTTGAAGGTTACTGGAATATGTCATTGCAATATGTAATTCCTGGGGTTTAATTTTTTTTTTTTGTTTAATCGTTGACATTTCCAGGGGAAAATAGATTTCAATCCCACCCAAATTAACAATGTCTCCTTACTATTTCTTTAAATCAGGTAACTTCTTGGAAGAAAGCTCAAATTCTGTTTAATTTATTTTCTTTCACAGAGGTATTTAACTCAGTCCATTATGGGCAACTAGCCTACAACAGAGTAACTTTGTTGTTGCATCTATTGTCGCCCACTAGCAAAGACAGAAGTGCTACTATTGGCATGCTTCAAGTGTTCTGGCCTAATATAGACATTTCCTTGCCTTGAACTAATATTTTCTGTAGGCATTATTATTGTATCTCTGCAGATATTTGGGTCTGACTGTCCCTTAAGTAGGGAAAAAAAAAGAGAATTTTACTTCAGGTACACACATATGCTTAAAAACCCTACACAGCAAAACAACGGATAATTTTTCACAATTTGGTAGCCTGTATATTCAATTAAAAAGATGTAGTGGGACTACTTGAATGACTCACCTCTAAATCTTGAAAGCAAATATAGCTAAAAAAATTTACGGTTGAATTCTGAGCTGTATCTTGAAGATTCAGAAAACTGGGGAAACTTTTTATAAAATATATTTTAATATTACCTTTCAATTGAAATCTAATTAGTAGATTTTTCACACAAATTCTAAACTGCATTTTAAAGGATACTTTACAGACATCACCACTGAAAGAAATAACAACTGAATTAAAATCTTCCCTTGAGTGCAAGTGCATCAAATATAAGTAAGTTATTTTCAGTAGAGTAGAAACACATTACTTGCTCTGACAGAAAAGTGTAATACTCAACTTGAAGGCATTTATTATCAAATTTAGAAACTACTAGTACCACCTACTGGCAGAACTGCAAAACTGAAAAATATTTTCTGTTTATAGTATTCTGTAATACCACAATAGCAAACATATTATTGCAACTCAACTATCATCTTTGGTTGTAAACAATATGCAGATAGATATAGGAGATTAATTTGAGTACATTTTTTATTAATTAAGCTACTACCCAAATAATTTGAAAAAAAGGAAGAGGAAAAAAAATGAAAAAAAAGAAGCCATAATTGCAGTTTGGTAACGTACATAATGATATAATTTAGAAACTAGTAAAGAAAATTTTCTCACATGTGTAATTATACAGACTTACTTTCTTAGCTTTCTTAGCTGGGATGATGCAGGAACTCCACACTCCTTTTATTCAAGAAGTTTTATTGATATTTTGCTTTTGGAACCAGCACCATTTAACTGGCATTCGGTTTACTCTTCAGTGCTTCAAGAGCCACTGGAAAATTTCAAGATAAATTACTTTTATCTGGATTTCCCCAAATATGTAGACTTCCTTCCTTCCTTCCTTCCTTCCTTCCTTCCTTCCTTCCTTCCTTCCTTCCTTCCGTCCTTTCCTTCCTTCCTTCCTTCACTCCTTCCCTCCCTCCC
>JANRGV010000051.1:61605075-61626311 GCA_024734035.1 Alethe castanea
ATAATTTGCCTATATATATATATATATATATACACACACACACACCCATATTGCATATATATATGTATATATGTATATATATATATATAAATTATGCTAGAATAAACATATAGATGAAATTAGAACAGGTACAGATATAATATAGATATAAATATAGAATTATAGTATGGTTTGGGTTGGAAGGGACCTTGAAAGATCATGTTGCAACTCCCCTGCCACGAGCAGGAAAACCTTCCTATAGAACCATTTGCTCAAAGTCCTCTCTAACCTGACACTGAATATTTTCAGTGATGGGATGTAGACAATTGCTTTGGTCAACCTGGTCCAGTCACTCACCATTATCATAATAAAAATGTTTTTCCTTTTGCCTAACGTAACACTATCTTCCATCTTAACATATCTTCAAGGACAACCTGTTCCATGATCTTTCTGGGCATGGATGTGAGGCTGACTGCTCATTAGCTCCCAGAGTCCTCCTATTTACCCTGTTTTAAAATCGTCATTAAGTCAGCTGTAATATTCCAGTCTGGCTTAAATATTTATATATTCATAATACAAAAATATGTATTCATAAGGTTTACTGTATAATGTATTAAATATGCTGTATAATTCTATGAGCCTATATATACTATTATGAGTAATATTATAAATTATAATGTATTCATATTTTACTATATAGCATTTATTATATAGAGTATATATAAACATATTTCCACTCTAGCATCTCCAAGTTTCACATGCATTAAAAACATTGTTTACTTCACTCACATGACAGTATTTTAAAAAATTTAAAACTTAAAATGCATAGATGATGAGTTGATAACTGATGGGGTTCAGTGATGACAAATTAGAACTCAGTGTTTCAAAATCCCAGTCTTTTCCATCATTGCCTAGTATTTTCAATTCAAGTTGAGAATCTGCTGCTCCCACTTATGGTGAAAAAAATACTACCCTACCAAACTATTCAGCATAGTAAGACTGCTTGAGGAATATGGTGCTGTTTAGGACAAGTACAATCTGCAAAATATCAGCATGAATAGTATTTCAAAGTATTCCTTTCAAAGCAAAAAGCAAACTTTGACAGATGCAGAAATGAAAATCTTGAAGATAAAATTACAAACCTATAAGTAAGACTTTGGCATTATGTGCATTTTCATTAAAGCTGAGGAAAAAGAAAGCAGAGAGTTACAAGAAAATATAACCGCAAAGCAATCACACAGAAACCATTTCTGATATGCCTGATAAACTAGAGCTGCAAAAGCAATGAACTTGGGAAAAAAAAAAAAAAAGGTAGTAAATCCTTGTGAATTAAAAGACATTTATCTAACTACTTGAAATACATTCAGATTATTAGTATGCACAAAGCAAGTAAGATATGGTCATCCTGGCAGGCTGACAAATAATCATTTAGTTGGATCTCTCTTTGTTTCTCTCCTAAAAAAAGGTGCATTATCAGTTATACAAATTATCAGCAGATTTATGGAATTTAGTAGTTAGGAGCTGCAGTTTATTTGGTATCAAAGCAAGTATAACTGAAGTGATGAAGAAAAACTGCATCATGAGTGTTACAAAATCTCAGATGATAAAGACAAAATATCTGTATCATTTTCTTTTGGAAAAAAAAGCAAACTTTTAATAATAGTTTTGTTGTTCTTCTTGCCTCTTGTGTATGTTTTCACCTGTGACAAGTTTAGAACCAGGATTACCATCTCAGAAATAAAGTTAGTAATGTCTCATTTTATACTGTGCAGAAACTGTCCTCTATCAAAAAAGTACTGAATTAAAGTAAAATATGAGAGATAACAATTGTAACACTAGGATAAAATACTATAGACACATGCTTTACTTTCATTTATTTAAAGAGTTAATTAATAGTCTATATCTTTGCGTTTTAACAGGAATATCCAAGTAGGTAACATTTTCTTTGACAAAGTGGGATTAATTGCTTTAAAAAAATAATGTTATATAGGAGGGGTTGCCTTTGTTGGAGCCATTTTTTCCTGGCTATTTTACTAACCAGCTGACACAGTGGTAATGCTGTTGTACAGCCACTTCTCCCATTTCTTTCCTATCAGTACTGAGAATGCATTTCTTGGCAACATTCGGCAAAGCATCATCTCCCTGCATCCTTCAGGTCTTTTTATATTTGAACTTAGAGCATCATCTGATTTCAGTATTTCTTTCCATCCTGCCCTTCTAATTCTGCCTATTCATCAATTCACCCTCTCTGGTTGTAATAATTCTTTTTTCACTTTCAATTCTTCAGGCTGTCCATTGCTGCTCTTATAAAACACCACCTTAGAAAAGTCCTTACACTCATTTCAAGCTACGCCTATATTGTCAATCTTCTCTTTCCCAGTAATTTGCTTCTCAACTCTACTTTGTGTCAACATTCTAATTTATTTTGTTCTCCCCACATGCAATTGCTATTACCTTCCATGGTCTTTCAGACATGTCACTTGTCTGTAGTCACCCTAAATCTCCTCTTCAGCTGAATTCTCAGACTGAAAGGTTCTGTCACAGCTAATATTTCTCCACAGATCTAGAGATAATGAATGGTAGTAAAAGTGGTGTTTATTGTTCAATACATATTTGACAGCAGAGTTCAGATATTGCAGAACTGGAAGAGTGAGAGCCTAAGATAGTGGAAAAACTTTTAAATACTTAATACTTTAAAATCCTTTAAATATGTTGTTCCATTCAGTTGGAAATTTTACATTATGGAACTAGTTATTAATTATTTATAATTTGCCAGAATTGCAGGTGAATCTATTAAAAGTTAATTTGCATCTCCTTTGTACCAAATTAGTTTATTCAAATGCATAATAGGCCCTGATTATGGTGAATTAAATCAAATTAGTTGGTCATAGGCAGGCTTGTAAAGTCTGGAGAGGAAACATGAAACTCCTAATCTTAAAAATTATTATTACTGATCTATATACCTTGTCTATGTGGATAGTGCATAATTTCACTGTAAATAAGGGTTTCTTTCAAAATGTTGTGTAAAACTTTAAGGTAATTAGGGCTCATGTCTGCTGGGAACTTTTTTACAATTGAGATATAAATCCCAGTTGTAACAATATAAATGCCAAATATGTTTATGAAAAGAAAAATGATCTAATAATTTTAATTAAATCTCTCATTAGCTGCATTGAGTAAAATAAAATATATAGTGTAAGTTATTTTATATATAGAATGTGAACCAGCATTTACTCAAGTAAAGGAAGAAACAATTTATTTTACTGAGCCCTTGTATGAGTGTTTGTCTTAACAGCGGTAAGAGAGGGTGCCTTTACCCACAGTCTTGATCATTGGATCTTTATTTTCCCCTTTAATCTGTGTTACAACTAGTTCTGTCTGTAACTTCTATTTTACTCTTCAACAGTTTATTTCTTTGAAGCAGTCCACATCAAGGATACTTTCCTCTTACCTTAAATATGGAAGTTACCCTCAAATACACAACAGCTTTTTATCACTGTGTTCTATTTTGCGTGTGTGAAAAGCTTAAAAAAAACCCAAGTAACTGAAGAACAAGAAGAAGTATGATCAGCTTTTGGACATAACAATGAATACTCAACAAATGAAAGGAAGATGACAAACAAAATTATCATAAAAGATGCATCTTAACAGCTCCGAGGATATGATAAATGCCTGGTTTTCTTTTTCAAAAAAGAGACAAACATGTCCTGGTTTCCCTTGCTAGCTGCTTTTTACTGTGCCAATAACAGGGGAAAATGCCTCCAGTCTTGCAGACCTCGGTGCCCTATAATATACTACTTAGAGAAAAGTCTGACAAGGAACTTAGGGTATGTCATGGCAACACTTGTCAGTTCAGGCACTCGGTACCCTAGTGGGAGAAAGAACATGCAGCTGGAACCATGTGATGTTCTGTAACTTCAGTGTTTTGCTATGGTTTCTTACAGTTGTAAACAACTATAAAAGTTGAGAATCTAGCCTAAATTGTGCCAAGAGTGTCTTGCCCCGAAGATCCCCAAGAAGTGAAAGTGTGGTGCAAGTTAACTTTGTTGGCTAAGCTGTATCTTTAGTCTAGGTGGCTCAGATCAAAACATGGAATCAAATATTCTGTGAGTTAATTGATTATTTATGTATCTCATAATCTTACCTGAATTCTGCATGCTTCAGGTGTCAGATTTTTTTAGAACTTGGTGTTCACTCTTTTAGTTTTCCACTAAGAGTATTGTCCTCTGGTGATTTTCAACGATAAAGCTTACCACTTACTTGTTCAGAACATAACTTTAAATAATTATAAACACACACACAGAGAAATATAACATAAAGATCTATAGCTGGTTTTTTGAATGGTGCTGTTGCTACTTTAATATTTTGGTCTTTTACTATTCTGGAGTTTCCAAATGTTTCATTGGTGTATTTTTTATATGTTGGAAAAGTATTTTACTTTAACTTATTAATTAAAATTAACACAATAGGATACATTAAAGTAATTCGATGAAGATACTACTAAATCAGGAAAATAATTTTTTAAAAAATTAAAACAGAAAGAAGAAACCCCCCCACTTGTTTTTGTTTAAAATACTACACAAATATAAATAGTTTTCCTTTAATTTAAAAATGTCTTTACTAGAATTTTGAATATGTAAGTCATAAATCTTAAAATCGCAAGTTGCATCTTTTAATTACATTGTATGTTCTATAACATAATATGCTGGGTGCAGGTGCCCAGTCAGTGGCAGCGGGGTCTGCAGGGGTCTCTGTGCAGACACAACCAGTCCCACTGGCTCTGACAGATCCACCGGGGCATGTCTGAGCCCCACAGCCAGAGCAGTTACACTTTGGGAAAGCACGTTTCAGAAAGTGAATAATGCTGCACAGCAAAGAGGGGAATGAGGGACAGATTGCGAGAAATAAACCTGCAGACAGACAGGTCAGAGAAGAAGGAGGGGGAAGAGGTGGTCCAGGCACTGGAGCAGAGATTCACTCCACTGTAGCCCGTGGAGAACGTGGTGGTGAGGCAGGCTGTTCCCCTGAAGCCCATGGAGGAGATCACAGCAGAGGAAAAAAAATGTGTCAGGAGGAAGGCGAGCCAGACTCTTATGTATTGATTATAATTTAACAATCTACTTTAATAAGTAATAATTTCACCATTTTGTATCATAGTATATGCACTATGCATTTGTTTCTTTCATCATTCACAGCAAAAGGTAAAGATGTCACAGTCCCTAACCCATAGTAGCATGGTCCATACATCCTCCCTCTCACAGCCTGAGAAGCATGTCTGCAAACATGATTTCCCATAACATTGTTAGGTAGGTGACATTACCAGGGGATTACTGGCTGAACACTGGACCGTGTGCCTTACTGCAGGTATGACAGAGAGGCAAGCATCAGAATGGATCTGTTTTATTCAACTGGAACCAAAGTGCTACCTGTATTTCAAAACTGAACTAAAACCTTTTATCAGAGGTTAATCAAGCAATTGGAGAGACCCATAGTGACATAAACATGGAGCAAGAACTAAGCACATAATTGATGCTGTACAGCTTGATTATAATAAGTATCACGATATGGCAGGTGACAATTCTAGCACTGGCAAGTACAGCTAGCTTAGTTTAGTTTCCACCTTGTCCAAAACAATATAATAATATTTAAGCAAAACAACCACACATTATTAAATGTAGACAGGACATTATATACTGGTGTAAGTGCTATCTGTACTCTCTGAAATGACGAGTTTAGTTTCTCTACAGTTCTTGTTTTCAGTGTTCAATTAAGTTGCAGGTTAATACTAAGGTATGGTATTTTCTATGAAAATAGCACAGTTTCTTGATATTTCTGGCAAGCATACACGATAATATTTACCTAAGTTTATAAAATTTTACATAATGGAAATAGCAAGAGAGTGGTTGAAATTTGATCTATGAAACCCAAACATCATAAATCATCTAAGGGTTTGTTTCAGGGGTTTTTTTCAGTGATAGAGTATAACTTCAGAAAATTTATGTAATGTGATTGTCAAAATTTAAATATGTGTCAATATTATTATACATCTCTTTAAAATAATTATGTACACACAAATGTAATAAACTAGCTACTGACACAAAATTGCATATAGCAGATAGCAACCATGTAATAGAAAAAAACCTCACTGACAAATCTTTCTCAAATTTAATATTGTCTTGCTGGCTTTGGTCCCATGCTGTTTTTCACAAGGTGAAGAAATATTTTGGACTGTAACTGCAGTTATCTAGTAGCAGACTGAACAAACTAAAAGCCTTTTTTTGTCTCATTGAAGTTGTATAGAGTTTAATATTGAACAATAATTCTTGTCAAGATGCTGCGTTATGCTATTCAGGATACATGGTATGATATATGCTTTTTCAGTCATCATATGAAAACATATTAAGATTCTAATCTTTGATAAAACCGTGTGTATAACTAGCCAGTTTCTTCTCAGCACAGAGTCATAAGCAATGAATGGAGCACTAAAATTGCAGACAATTTGGAATCAGAAAGCCTGTATTCAATGCTTGTCTAATAATAGAGATAAATAAAACTGTGTGACAGGAGGACAGTTTATCTTTTTACAAAAAACCCCATGTTAATTCCTGCATATTTCTTTGTTTAGGTGCTATTGTAATTTCATATCTCAGTCATTAAGTAGGATTTGCAAAAAAAAAAATTCAACTTAATTGTTGCTAAATACCTTACACTATGCAAAATTTAACAAAACAACACTGGGACTACAAATAAGCGTATTACCCTCATAGGTACAAGACATGGTTTTTGATTCCCTAAAGTAATTCAAAAAAATGTGATATATTTCGCTGCCCTCTAAACAGTGTGACAAAACATTTTTCATTTGATATTGAGATGCAAATTAAAAATATTCTTTCTGGGCAGCCATGAAAACAACATTGTAAAGGATTTATTCAAGGAGCATAAATTTAGTAGTCCCAACCATTTTATCACACTAATTTCCTTTTTTTTCCCCCCAGAACAAAGAGCTGAATGACTAATTGAGTGGGAAAACAGTTCAACAAACAAATTTTCTATCCCTCTAGCATTTCTTTAGATCTAAGCTCTAACTGTATTTTGAAATTACTTATGTCAAGGCCATTGAGATTTCTATTCTTAGAACAATAATTTGTTTTTGCATAGAATTACTATGAACTGTTTTGTAGTCTGCAAGCTACAGAGGCAATAATAGAGAAATATTCACATGGCCCATTTACTGGATAAGGTTGCATGAATTCCATCTGATTATGTATAAGTGGTTATTAGGATAGTATCTCAAACGAGAGTCATGAGAGAGCGATAAATCCTCAAGCTGTCTATTACAGAGTCATTTCACAGGATCTGTGGGTTTATGAGTACTGGATACTTGGTTGACTATGATTTCTGGACAACACCAAATGGTATTTTTACTGGCAAGCTCTGAACTGGTGAGTTCAAGTGCCAAAAAAGCCTGTACTTTTAAATCAGAAATATTAAAAGCAAACGAGAGGGATAGCTATTGATAACAGCAAACTCCTTTGGGGCTTTAGAGAACGGAACTGTAAAGCCTCGGAAGATTTCGTGTGGCATTATGAAGTTCTGAAGAGAGATATATTTTCTTATGAGAACTGAATGCAGTAATTTATCAGCATAAAGCTTTGAGTTTGCATAGATCCTTGGGCTGCAGCACAGAGAAATGACAGAAAAGCTACTAGCATTCAGGGGACAATTTTAAAGCTAGTAGTTTGTGTCATTAAGATACAAAGGCCTGAATTCTTTAAAGTTTGCTTGTTCATTAATTCATTCCTTTTCAAGATCTGTCATCCCTACTATGATCCAAGGCTGTCCATGATCAGAGAGAACTTCTAGTGAGGCAGAAAGAAAGCCTATGGTGCTAAAAAGGCTTTGAGGGAGATCCTATTACTGAGAGTATCCCAGGGTGCAAAAAGACATAAGAGATCACATTTAGAATATTGCACCCTTAAAATACAGTTTCGACCTTACTGATTAAGGCTAACACACTTTCCCAATACTTTCAAATATTTTCTTTTATGCTACCCATGCAATGAATATTGCAGTTAAATGCTTGTGTCTTTAATTTTCCTACTTTATTTTGCAAAGTTTGGTCATTTTGTGTGGAAAGCTTATGAGCAGTTTTGCCACTAGAATTATTATTTATTTACATAGAATCAAATATTTATTTCAGTTTTGAATAAAAGTTTCTGTTTTTTAGTATCTCTTATGAAAAATAAAGTTCGGCTGATAAACATTTCTCTTTCCTGGATAGAAATAAATCTTCAGATGCAAACCTGAGACTTGGTATAGGATGAGCAAAAGCAACTATTTTTGGCATAGAGAAAATGGAACCTGAAATAAATTTGAATTAAACCAACCACAAAATAAATTAAGTTCAAAACAATCAAGATATCTTGAGACATGAAAAGAGGAAGATACCGGTTTTTGTTTGGTTGATGTTTTTGTTTCAAATTTAAATTTAGGCTAAGGTTGCTGTGCTAAACAATTTCTTTGTGTCATGATGGCTATGGTATTTGGAGCAGTTTACATCTGCTCACTCTTTTAATCTACACTGAACTTCAGTAGTTGCCTTCATTAAGATTCAAAATGAGACAGGATAATCTGAGTTTGTATTAAAAAAAAAAAAGAAACTTAAAAGCCCTGAAGATAACTGCTTACCTTACTGTTTCTTAAGGAAAGTTAAAAATATCTCTTGAAGGTGAAAAACTAATATTCATTTAATCATCAATATCACAAAATTCATTCAAAAAACAACATTTAGAAATATTTTCAGTAAAGAAATATCTCTTAATCTACTTGAAGCACTTTGCAGTCAACTTCAGCAAGTGAAGCAGAATTTCATTGTCTCTTATTAGACCGTTGTTATGTTGAAAAAGTGGATTGTCTGAGCAAGATTATAATTATAAGTTCAGAGTGCTATCAGATCACTCAATTGCCTTGCCTGGTACCAGCAGTGCAGGCAGGAAGCCTCCCCCATTACTCCACAAGGTGTGGTTCTGTAAGGTAACTGTGCTGCTGTGCAGACAAGATGTGTCATGGCTCTGCCCACATTCAGAAGGCTTTGGCACTCTCAGCTGGTGCTGGCAGACCACCCACAAGAGAAGTGTCACTGATACTCCACTGGAGACATGGCATCACTTATGATCTTGTTTTTGCTGTCAGTGGTTGGGTGAGTCGCCTGATGGATGTGTTGTTCCTAATCTTTCTTACTGTGTCAATAAAGGTTTACATTATGATATTTGTCAGACCCCATTTCTGTTCAGACCACAGAGCAGAAATGAACATCAGTCATTCGTAAGGGAAGGGGTATCCACAGCAGAGAGTCAACAGAGAGTTATGCCTGGACTGTCTATTTAGCTGTAGACCATCTACCTTTTTGGTATAGAAGCTGGAGAGACAAGCTCAGGGGGAAAAAAAAAAAAAAAGAAAAAAAACCAAACAAAAACCAAAAAAAAACCGCCACCACATTTATTAGATGGAAAGTTAAGGCAGACAAATTCAACTAGAAACAAGTTGGAAAAACAAGAAAACAAGATCAATAAATCACTGTAACTCTTTAGAATCACTTGGGAATTTCCGAGGAGAAAACACTGTGGGATTTTTTGGAAGCAAGGTAGTGTTTTGTGCTTATGGAGTGTGTTTGCCTAAAAAAAAAGAAAAAGAAAAAGGAAAAGAAAAAAAATGCTTCCATTTGAGCAGTAGCAGATAATTACAGTAGGGTATTCTTAACTTTATAATATAAAGAAATTACTTCAGCTCAGCGCTGTTTCCTTTTGTACTGAAAGGCAAAGAGCAGGACGGACAGAGAACAGCAGAGCTCCGAACAGTAGTATCATAATAATGGAGCCAATACAGATTAAAATAATGAGGGGGACTGTGCTGTTTGAGATCCCATTGGGCCACACAGGTTTGATTTATTTATTTGTTTGCAGTACTGAGGAAGTCTCTATTGAATTCCTGTAACTGATCTGAAATCAGCTCCAGCACTAAGACTTCACAAGTATAACATTGCTGCTCTCCTCCAGATTAGCTCTTGTTTTAAGGTGCTTTGCTCTACAATGCCAAAGAAATCTGTACAAAAATATAATTTTTTAGAACCATTTTGACTGTCTTTTACTCCTTCTCAGTTTTGGAAGCCCCTGCTTGGGTAGACAAAAGATAGTGACTGGTCAGGAGAACTACCTCTTGACTTCAATTGCATTCAGAATTTCAACTTTTTGGCTTTTATTAAATGTTAATGAAAGCATTCAAGAGATGCAAAGCATGGTGCTCTTTTTTAAACAAATTCCTTTAGGGAATTTTTGATCATTTGTGTGCCTGATCAACTACTTAGATATCAATAGCCAAGATATTAATCTCATCTGAAATTCTAACTACTTCCACACAAGGTAGCCAAATATCAGGAAAAATAGTCCTATATTCATGCTTGTGGTCACTAAGGTCATGACCAGGGCAGAAGAGGCCTTCTTCCTCTGACCACAGTGATTTAATGTAGCTTATAGTAATTTCTTCCTGTCAAATCACTGTGCATATTGAAATAAATTATACTGCAGACTTGCATCAAAAACATGGTTTTATTAATTGAAAATGCTTGACTAGGATCACCTTCAGACAGTTAAGCAGAAAGGGACACATAAGGAAAATCCTGGTTTGCTGCAATTTTCTTTCTAAAGATTTTGAATTTTAGCCACTAAGCTTAACATCTCCTTAAAGACTACAAGGTTTTATGTCATTCTTTATATTCTGGAGGATTTTTGCGCCCCAAAATCTAAATTTTAAGGTACAGGCAATAATTTATCTTGCTTGAGCTTTTAAAAAGGAAAGAGGAGACATACCTTGTCTTTAATACCTAGTTTCTGTAACAACGTTAAATTGTCTTTTCATTTGTCTAGGATCCATTGTGAAAATCTGATAATGCACCATATCTCATCAAAAAGACCGAAACAAAGCTACGTCCTAATATATTTCCCTTTCAATTTGAGTATTTGTTTTAAACTACTGTTTTCAACTGCATATTATTAAAAGATGTGCTCTTGCTTTACTTTAGGATCAATGGTCTGAGATTGTATTGATCTCTGTAAAAACTTAAGCACATGGATATAGGTTCTTAATTAACATTAAGACCACCATAAAGGTGGAAAAGCAGCTCTGGATGCAAATATGTGCTGCTACCACTTCCTGATGTAATAACTAGGACAAGAGATGCTGAAGGAAATGTTCAGTCTGTAACATGTCTACTGGCTGAAAG
This sequence comes from Alethe castanea, assembly GCA_024734035.1. Classification (NCBI taxonomy): domain Eukaryota; kingdom Metazoa; phylum Chordata; class Aves; order Passeriformes; family Muscicapidae; genus Alethe; species Alethe castanea. The sequence continues at coordinate 61,616,333 of JANRGV010000051.1, forward strand.
AAGGGAAAAAGAGATTGGTGAAGAAAGGCATGGATATATATTATCTTCAAAGCTGGATTAAAATTCACAGAGCTTTTAATAAGAAATGCAATAGAAACTATGAGTGAACTCAGACTTTATTGTTCCTATGAAGCCAGATAACTGCCCATTCAATACTGTTTCCAAGCTCGCAAGAAGATCCATAAAATAAATCAGGAACTACCTGAACTTCCATCAAGAATTCAGAATAATTTGGATTTTCACAGCAAATAGTGTCCCTGTGACCTGAAAACATATCAGTATGGATCAAATTGATTTCATCTTTCTAAACTGAAGATATGCATGCTGTTGCTAGGACCCTAAAATGTAATGCACATAGGACTTGTGAACCAGTTAAAAGTTCTCCATCACAAAAAATCACATGGGGAAAAAAAAGATTAAATAGCGTGGTTAATAAATAAGTTAAAGTAAACAGATGTACTGAAGTTTTGCTCATTGTATACTGTAACACTACATTATTAGAAATTAAAAACAAAGATGAAAATGAAAGTTTATGTGGAAAGGTATATTAATTTCATTATTCAAATCAATAACTTCTATTGTTGTTGATGTACTGCTATAAATTGAGTGAAATATCTGATACATAAACTACAAGAATGAAGCTGCAGAACGAGTTAATTTGTCCCAAAATTTTCAAGAGTGACTGACTAGTCTCCTTCAGTGGCAGGTATTGTTAGGGTAAGACAAAAGGATAACATTTGGATACCCGATGAACCAGAGAATAAAAGTCTATCACTGACATGAAGCAGTAGAATGTGGCATTATCTTTTACCAAGTCCACATCATCATATCAAAAACACCTGGTGAAAATGTCACTTGGTGCTCTTACTTGTCACTCACAACAAGCATCAAATTTCAACAGCAAAACTCTATAGTTATTTCTGCCTTTATGGGAATGTAGATTTTTTTGTTTCTAACTCCTCTTGTATCTGCAGTTCTAGGGTTCAGATGGCTGTGACCAAGAGTCAGAAAAAGAAATGTCAGACTACTAAATCTGCTCAAGAAAATATCTGACACTTTGATTGGATGTCAGCAGAGACATCTTGCATAGCAGAAGGATGCTATCAGTAGATCAGCCACACAGAAAGAATGTAATGAATCCAGTTACTGAGGATTCTAACTTTAGTGCTCTACTTAGAATAGTCTCTGTCCTCTCATCTTAGCTGGCCCTGCTACAGGCATGATTTGCTTCAACTGGAATTTTAGTGCTAACTCCACATACATTTCTAAAATCATATAATCTTCTGTTAAAGAGCACGTGGATTGTAAATGGCAACAAGAACTGAATAAAAGCAAAAATTAACAACATTTTAGTTCATGTCTTATGCTACATATTCCATGCAGCAATAACTCTCCATTTTTACTGGCAAATGCCTAATATTTTGTGTCCCTGGCCATTACAATGTCTCAACTTTTAATAATTCCTAAAGTTTCTTCTCCTGTGATGTATTGTTCACAGCAAGTTCACAGCACATTGTATCTGATGGCTGATGTTTTTGCATTTTAAAAAAATTATCCGATATAATTTTATTGAATCACAGAGTCTGTGTAATATGAATTTGATACTGACACTTCTTCAAGTTGATATTGTGACACTGCATCATATCAGTATAATTATAATCAACCCCTACATTTACCATTGGATTGCATTTGTATTTTCTGTATTTCAGAAAAGAAATCAAAGTAACAGTTTCTAAATACGTTTCTAATCATGCATCTATCCAAGAAAACCCCTAACATTTCACTGGTATCCTCAAACAGAAAGTACAGTTTCAGAGTATCTCTGTTTTGTGATATTGTCTCACTTTAGTTTCCCTTCACACTACTATTTGCCTCGCCTAGAGGTTTCTCCATTGTGTCAGTCACTGTATGAAAAATTATTTCATTCGTCATGCTCTAATTTTGCAAGATTTTTTTGCAACACCATTTACAAATGTGCTGGCTTTTTGCTAGAAAACTAACTATGTTCTTAAGAATTTAAATATATATCTGTTTTCTATCTTTTTTTTTCCATGACAATTCTCAAACCCTCAGATTACTGAAGGACATGTGGCCACAAGTATTTGCACCAAATGTTATTCTACTAGACAAATTTTAAAAAGCTATAGTTCATTTTCAGTTTGTGCATGTGAACACAAAATAGGTACTCCAGAAAAGCTACTCATCTAAATGTTCCCATAAATACTCTACTTCGGGTTGTCACTAGCTACCAAGCTGTCTCTGCTTGTGACTGTGGTCACTAGTACTGTAATGATAATGTAAAGGTATTACTATTGCAATGCAGATCTTTGATCCCAAAGCAGTAAAAACTGACACAACAATCATTTGCACCTCATTGGTCCACTTGCTGTAACCACGTAGATCTTTCTACAGAATGTATTCTCCTGCCGTTATAGAGGCTATACCTGGAAACTAGACACATAATATTATTTCCCAAGGCACAAAACCAAGATTGTGGGGTGGTAATTGGTTTTTGTTCTTGTTGAACAGGAGGTCTAGAGCTGTGCACAAATCTGTAGCTGTAAAGTCACATCTTCAAGGATACTAGGTTCCAGATTCAGAAGTAATTTTGAACTACACATGCAAATTTTAATGCCCACTTGTTTATGCATGTGAGTTTTACCATCGCTAAGAGTCTTAGATTTTCTGTTAAACTCTCAAGCAATTCACATTTATATTCAGTGCAACACCGAGTATTAGGCATATTAAAGTGTAAGCTGAAACAGTCTTAACACTTGGTGACCAACCTAATGGTGATCTGTTGCATGACTTAGAGATTTTAATATATTTTCATTTCAAGGCTGCTTAAAGAGTTATACCCATGCTATATCTTCCATTTATTCTCCTTGTGCATGGTCACTGTATATTAGGACTTCTCTCAGATTACTTATGGCTCCAGGAGAAAACAAAATACAGTGCTCATTTAAAAACTTTTCTAGGCTGTATTTACCTTCTGTTCAGAATTTAGTGGAGTTACACTTTCCAATGATTTAATGGCATAAATGAAAGCAACGAGTCTATATTTTCATGTAACAGCCATACTGTGGAAGACTCCGATTATTCCAATTCAGCATTTTTAAAAAGATACCTTTCTTCTTGAGAAAAAAAAAGTCCCAATTTTTTCCTTCATTAAGTAAAGGTTCTTCCACAACTTCACAATTATTCATACAGAGTGTCAAGTAACGATTTTAAATAATTACTTTAACAGAGATGACCGAAATATATACTGAACTCATACCCACACTTACTTTAATCTTAATAAATTCTAATAAACTAAATTAAATTTACACAAATTAATTTTATGAGTACATTTTCATAGAAAAATGAGCTGTTGATGCTCCATAACATACATAGAATTGTTATTCAGGCCCCAAAATAGTCATGTGAATCACATTGCTCCTTTCTGATTTTATTTGCCTGACCTGGCTTTTGAAAACAGGAGGCATTCCTTAACTCAGCATGATGTGGCTTTGATTCTCACTAGAAGAGGATGGACTCAGCAGGGAAGTACCACTTGAAGAAAGATCTGCCAGGAGATAAGCAAGACCCAAGGAACTGTCAGTCAGGACACGGTTCTATATTGCTGTGTGCAAGCAAAAATCTTCTTTAGTTGTATATTCTAAGTGAAATCTGTAACTCAAAGTTCTTTATGAATGGGAACCAGAAGAGAGAAAATTTTAGACTCATTATTGGATGAGAGCCTTCAAGTGGTTGATTATTAATTTAAAACAAAGCAAAAATATGTTACATAATTTGAATAGCAAACTCATCAGAAGTTGTTGGCTAGATTTTTTATAGACTAAGTCAAATTCCGTATTTCACGAAATATTACCAACCAATAATATTATCAATATTATATAAATTTAAAAAAAAAAAGTCTTCTAAGACCAATTAAGGAGCAGTTACTTTTATACCATCATACTGTGACAAAGAAATACTTTTATTCATTAGACCACAAGCCAGATTTTTATGAAATTATACACAATAGGAAATTAGACCCTTCCACTATTCCATGCAGTTGATTTCATTTCATTACATTGAGTTTTATGCTATGTTAAAGGTTAAAGCCAACATTTCTGCTTTGCCTCTCTGAGTTTATTGAAAGCCTTGGGATACATAATGTAGTAAAAACCACTTGTGAGGGAAGAGTATATTCAACATTTTTTCAATGTGAGAAATGAAAAACACATAATGAAAGGGAGCTTTTCAATAACCAAATATTGAAGATACAGCAGCAGGTGATTACAAATTCTCATACAATACTACCTTTCCACAAGTGGTCAATAGACCTAATGTAGAAAATCCTTATTTTGTGAAGTCTTGTGCTGATCAGTGTTAAAGCCTTCTGTTTAAGAATAAGAGATGAAAATAAGAAAAATAATTAAAATCTTGTTTCAGTTTCTAAGTAAACAGGTTGTTAGCCTTATGACTGCAAAGAAATGCATGAAAAATTAACCCAAAAATACCCAAGGGGCTGAAAAGACAGAAGTCAAACTGTCTTTTCTATAAAAATATTACAAGTTTTTGAGGTCTGAGTCATGCATTTTTGGCAATTTGGTCTTGACAATCTGACTAACGGAAGGTACTGGTCCAGACTCTGAACATGGAAAAGAATTAAGGTGAAAATAAAAATGAAGTGATAAAGTCCATGATTGTGAGGTACTAAAGGAGTGAGAGCAGCAAAACCATGACAATGGCTTTCAAAAAACAAACAGTTCATCACACTCTGGAAAAAGGTTGATATGGTAGTAAGGGAAGGATTTTCAAACCAAAATAAAAGTAATAAATCGAACTGCAGGACATATGTAGAACATAAAGAATGACTTTGGAAGAAAGGCAACTCTATATGAACAAGTACATATATATGCAAATTGCAGCATGAAAAATATTATTTGACTTGACATGAAAAAGCAATCTTATTATTTAAAATGGAAACAAAAGTTTATAAATCAATATAAGATTAAAAAGAGAATAGGAATTCAGAGGGCAAAGATGTCAGATATGCAAAGGAAAAGGAACCCAAAATCTTAATGCAGCAAGCATGAGATAAAAAAATAAATTGATTTCTTAATACTTGTCAAGAAAGGATATTGTGATTAATGAAAAAAACAAGTAGAAGATGAAAAAGAAAATACTGTAAATGTCAATTTCTTTTCAACAACATTCTTGAAAAAAGGGTTTGACTCTGATGAAATGTTTAACAAGTGAAAAATGGGCCTGAATGAAGAAAGATTAAAGATTATTTAGATAAAGGTGTTTGAGATAGCATGTTCTGATGAAATTTGCTATATTTAAAGAAGACACTCAAAACCATTTCTGAGTCATTGACAAGTATTATGGAAAATTTACAAAGGAAGAATGAAATCTCAAGAGACAGTAAAACAGCAAATACAGTATCTGTGTTTTAAAAAGATTAAGTGCATATGGGGGATTTACTGCTGGGAATTACAGCCATTTTTGGTATCTGAAAAGATGCTGGGATAGATTATTAAACAATCCATTTGTAAACACCAGGAGGATAATAAGATTGTAAGAAACAGCTTAGAGATTTATCAAGATCAAATAATGTCAAACAAATCTAATTTCCTCTTTGCCCTAGATAACTGACCAAGGAAACAGAAGAGAGGCTGAGGAAGATTTTTTTTCCTTTACTTTGCAAAGGCATATAGCCACATGAAATCTCATAAGCAAATTACAGAGAAATAGTGTAGAGTAAACAAATATAACTCTGGCACTTATGGGTATAAAAACCTTTTCCCAAAGGGTATGTATCACTTTCTAATTTCTAACCTTAGTGGACTACTCAGATGTGATCTATGTGAATAGTATTAAAGAAATACATGTGTTCATAATTATGTTCAGAATATATACTGGTAACTCACAGAGATTTTTAAATGGGAATTCAGCAAAATTGTAAAGATTTCTATACATTAAAAAAATTAATCTAAATTAGTTAAAAATATTTAAAATAGACATTATTTTTTCATTATGTTGAATAAGGATGATACTGTTTATTAAAAAAAACAGCCGTCAGATATACGGGATAGGCATATATCAGAAAAGGTTATTAAAGGAATTACCAGAAACCTATATTCTAGACTGTTTTAGTTCTTTCACTCCTGTGTCAGAAGAGAGGGTAGGTTATATTCCTTCCTTGTGTTGGGATGACATTATATCAAGTGAAACAGTTTTGCATTATGTTTAGGAGCCTCTTCCCCCAACAAAAAAATATAGTTGGTTGTGTCTAAGAAGCTTTATAGTTTTAGAGTGGACAAATTCTCAGTGAATTTGATACCTCAGTTTTTCTTAATAGAGTTTTTATTAACACTACGATTAGCTGTTTGTTCTAGGACAAATATAGTATATCTAATGCTAGTAGATATTTGATTACTGAGACTAGCTCTCTTAATTAGAATATGATGCTAAAATCACCCCAGATTGCAGGTTCTATCCCTGTACAGGCTGTTCACTTAAGTGTTGGACTTGTTTCCCTTTGTAGGCCCCTTCCAAAGAGACCTCTGCTTGGTCTGATGGATGTTTCTGCCATTTTTCCATTAACAGGGTCAATCTGCAGCAAAGTGTGTTCCCCAGAAATGTGCACAGCCACAGGCAGATCCACACAGGACACAGCTGGTCTTATAATCAGTCTAAGATAAGGCTCTGCTCTCAGAAACCCCCACACTCAAGACTCACTCCCAGCCACTTTCCCTAATCCTCTTGGGCTGGCAGAGGCAAAAAGCACTGGTGCAGAACACACACCACACCCTCCAGGGTCACAAACAAACATATTCATGGATTTCCCAAGAACCAGCATGGCCCCTCTGCTCACCTGGCACCTCTACCCAGCCACCTTTACCTGCCCCACACATCCCAAATAGCCAGCTGCTCCAGCTGTCTGCTCACTGGATAATCAAAGCACTATTCCTACAGGCACACCACTCCTGTGAGTCCTCCTGAGATAAAGGCTCCACACACCTCGTACCCTTGCCCAAACCCAGGACATCATACTTCTCACATGGGCCTGCTTACAGTTTGCCAGTGAATCCACACACAGACCCCACACACACCCAGCTGGGCATGTGTTACAACCTGCCCCAGAAGGCAAGGGTAAACCAGGTTCTTATTAATAGAACCTGTGAGGAGATGTAGGAATTTGTTTTTGGAACAACTTGATTGCAATAGAAAGCAGGTATGTAGCCATTTTTGTTATTATTATCTATAGCAATATAAAGGTATAAAAAATAGCACTTAAGAAAATGAAAGAAAGAATAAAACTAGAACAATATAGAATCCCTACCTGTTGGATCCAGAAATTATACTTGATTGTTGCAATTTTGATGTCCCATGGTCAAAGTGACAGTCATATTCCTGTTAAAATGATGATCTTGATCTGTCAGGGAAAGTCCATGAAATTCAAAGATTTCACGAGTTATATTCACTCAGGTGGGAATGACCAATCTGCCCTGGGGCAAGGAGTTTCACACTGGATGATGATGTAATACTGTGAGTCAAGAGTCCAAGTGGCTCCAGCTGCATATTAGGTCAGTGCAGTTGAGTTCATTACTGCCCATCATGGCCATGAGTAGAGATGGATACCTTCAGGCTGTGTGTGAATGTCCCAGTACTCCCCAGGAAAGTTATCACAGCTGAATTCACTTAGCGAAGGATAAAGAGACAGTATCCTACCTATCTCGAAGGGTTTGCCTCTTTCTTTATTTTGTTCAACCCCAGCTGTTAGCCTGAGGTGTCAGGTGCTCTCTCCACCTGCACCTGTGGGGCTACTTTGCACCTTGGCAGTTTTTTCCTGATTATTTGAGCCTTCAGCATTCCACTTTCTCTTTCGGTATCACTTGTGGATACATTCTTCTCCCTAGTCTTGGGATGATTGGACTACAGTGCCCCCTTTGTCTTGTCTCAAATTCCCATCACAGTCTGTATTCCAGTTAGTGGGCATATTTGGGGAGGAGTGGGCTTCAGTGGTCACAGATGAGCAACTGCCTCTTTGTAGTTTGCTTTAGGGGACAAAGGTCCTCCTATGATTTTGGCAATGTTTAAGCCATCAACCATTTTAACCTCTCTCAGAAAAGTACAGGCACTGGATCCAGCAGTAAGCACCGGGTACACTGGGGCTGTGTTCCATGGTCCTGCTCCAGCCACAGGCAGGGAGCCCTTTCCATTTGCCTTACTCATCCCAGTCCTCAGCTCAGTAGCTGGCATTGAGTCCTTGCAGCACTGTCACTTACAGGACAGACAGCAGTATTCTGCAGAGAGATCATTAAAACAAGATTTAATGTCATGTAAGAAAACAGAAGAGATTGTGATGATCAGAGAAGCATACAGACTGCCTGTTTTTTGTGCCCCTTTCTGTCTACTCCCCTTCCTCTTAGGTTCCCTTTCTGGAGCCTATTGATCTATCTGCCTGTAGTTCAATTGACACACCTCTGAACTCCCCAAATAAACACCCAGGATCCTCACATTTGCATCCTTATCATCTTCAAAGAAAAGGCTGGCCCTTTTTGAAGTGGTGCCTGCAACTTCTTGGTAGCCCATTAGTCTGACCTGCAAGGTTGTTTTCTTGTAATTGTCTGCATTGTTTTTGTGAGGTATGCCTCCTCCTTTTCTTTACCATTCTGCTTCACAAAGTCATTTGTCCTGGTTTATGGCTGGCATAGACTTAATTTTCTTCTTAGTAGCCAGGACAGTACTGTGATTTGGATTTGGAATAGTGTATTGGGTCTGGATGAGACAGAGCTCATTTTCCCACAGCAGCTCTCACAATGCTGAGCTTTGCATTGGTAGCCGGAAAGGTGTTGATAATACACCAGTGCTTTGGCCTCTGCTGAGTGTCACTGGAACAGCAACAGTGATGTCTCTCAACATTCACCCTACATTAAAGGGTCAAGAGTTGGGAAGATACTGGGAGGGGACACAACTAAGTCAGCTGACCTAAATTAATCCAAAGGGGTATTCCTTACCATATGACCCCAGATATAAAAGCTGACTGGTGCCTTCAGAATGGAAATTTTGACTGCCTCAGAAAATTTGTTTGTTAGGGTGGAAGACAGAAAAGCACATTAACAAAAATATGTTAACATATTATTTTAATTTTAGTTATTTTTTTCTGTCTTACTTATTTAAAGTTGTTTCCCTACTACAAGCCTACTTTTGTACATCATGTATATGATCAACACAAGATGCAGTAGCTTAGTCCATATCTTCTCTGATTAGTTGACCACATTTTACCACAGCATGGTGAAAAGAAAACCTGGGCCTGCTTGTGAATTGATAAAGATATTACGACATAAGATACACTTTTATTTCATCTAAGGCATTCTTTTCTTTAGACATGTAAATATTGCTCAGCATTGAAGCTCTTTCCCTCACTTTGAGAAAGAACCTTGCATAAAGCATCTGGTAACTGGATTTAAGATTCCTTGATGTTATGTAGAATTCTTTGCTCTACATCTAGTCCATTTTTATGTACATAAACTTATTGGAGAAGACATCATCAAGTATTAGCTACTTATTTCATCTAAAGGATGGATTTTCATTCACGTGCACCAGAAGTTCAAAGTAGAAGCAATGAGATTCATCCCTCACAACACATCCTCAGCTCTAACGGAGTTGATCAACTCAAAATTATGTACATTATTCAACTTATGAAAAGGATTGATATTTTAGAATGTCAACTCTAAAGATATTTCTCAGTTAATAAGACAATTTTAAAAAATGACGGTACTTCTTAACATAACTGAACTAATTCAGAGAAAATTTTTATTTCCTGATTAATCTAACTTCTATTTATTTGTCGTGGGTTGTTTTTTTTTTTCAAAAACATCTTATACATGATTATTGTTTCTTTTTTTTAATAAGAATAATTTCCAATAAATTTTATGCATTAAATTCTGATCACAAAAAATCTCAAAACTTGTTATGGGTT
>JANRGV010000051.1:61632393-61642483 GCA_024734035.1 Alethe castanea
CGCTCACCGTTTAGTCTCTGGTGGTCGGCTGTCTCCCCCGAGGTGGCAGGACAGATGCAAAGCAGTGGATCGCAGAGGGGTCTGGCTCTCCTGCCTCCAGGCCACGTGCACAGCAGACCGGGGTCCCCCTCGACCGAGCTCGCAGGAAACACGAGTGACCCCTCCCGCCAGCCCACTCCCACCTACCCCTTGCTCCTAGGGTCGTCAGAAGATCCTGGGCGTAGCTGGCAGGCTTTGTTAGCGTGATAATGGGAAAAATTCCTAAAACTCACACAGTAAAGGAACAAAAACCCAACCCCCAACAGAGGTCAAACACTGGAGCAGGTTGCCCAGACAGGTTGTGGATCTCCATCCTTGGAAGCACTCAAAACTCAACACATATTATGACCAGCCCACTCCAGGTGACATAATAATCTCCAGAGCTCCTGCCAATCTTAATCATTCTGTGATTCTGTGATAGTTTCTAGCAGAGTTCTTTGATCCCTGATGAGTGGTGCCATTCAATTTCACAATATGTGTGTAGATAGACAAATAAATAGACTTACTATAAAAGAAAATGGCTACGTTACCTATGCTCTGGATGAGATTTTTCTTGTATGCCTTTTTGTAATATAAGATTGCTTCCTTCTGGAGGTGCTTTTTTACCCCAGCTACTGCAGATGGTATGTCAAGAACTAGCCTGAACTAGTCTAGAAAAATATGTTTTGTATGACCAAAGTTAGGAGATATTAATTATTCCTAAACGTCTGCCACAAAAAAAACCCCAAAAACAAGAAAGATGACAACAATAACAACAAACAAAAACCCAAAAAAACAAACATCCAAACAAACAAGATAATCACCTGCACCCCCAAAAAACCAGGAAAAAAAAACCCAAATAAATAAAAAAAGTTAATTAAATTACTGTATAACTCAAAAGGAATATTCATTAGCACTAATTTGGAAATGTAAGGAAATATTTTTGGAGGTGCATTCTGACGCAACATATTTTTCTTAAAAAATCTGAAACAAAGCCCTCATATGTAATTTTTACCTCAGTGTAGCATAGGAGATGCATTAATGCATTTCCATGTAAATAAGAAATATCTCAAGACATTTTTCTTGTCAAAAAAAAAAAAATACATCCCTTCTGGAAGTAAGGGAAAAGAGAATTTTAATTACCCTAAGCCATGTGACAGTTTGCATTTGATAGCTTGACTTTTAATTTCAGTGGTTACTCACAGAGCACACTGCATTTGCTCAGCCATATGACATCTTATTTCTATTACAAAGATAAAGACACATTTTCTCTTGCACGGCCAAATTTCTGAGGAGCTGTACTGATAAAATTGGCTTGGCATTAACCACAAGAAACTATCATGCTGGGCTAGCCAGTATTACGAGAATTCATGTGTTTGTAATGTAGCTGATAAACTATGTGGTATAGTGACTGAAGTTGTTCACAGCCTACTTAGGGATTTCCTATTTAGTACTTTTAAAGCAAGATGAGTATAAAAGAAAATTCCTGAAAGAATTATTCCACTTCTCACACAGGAGAGCTCTAAAATTCACGTTCTTTTATATTTTCTGTACTTTTCTTCTTAAAAATAAACTAGTTTCTTCTAGTTTGTAGCTGATTAACTCAAAATTTTTTTAGCTTGTGTTCTTTGCATTTTACACTTTTCATAATTGCAAAGAATTTCTGGTCTTTATATGTTTTTTAGAATTGTATCACTATTAAAAATGGTAACTTTGAATGTTGTTCTTTGTCAAAGCTTTTGCACAAATGCATTTTTCCTTAATAAATATTAATATTGGTTTTGCAGTTTATAATTAGAGTGACCACTGTCAGAACAGCACATGGGGAGTCAAAATGTATAATTCAGGTAACTAGGTGTCAAGTTATCTCAGGCACATGGGCCACTTCTTGTCCAGCAAGACTCCCAGGCCATTTTCTGTCGGGCTGCTTTCCTGTCAGCAGGCCTCACAGTCTGTCTTGGTACCTTGGATTATTCTTGCCCTGTCATGGGACTTAGTATTTCCCTTGTTGTGCTTTGTAAGACTACCATCAACCCATTTCTATAGCTTGTCAAGGTCACTCTGAATGGCAACACAGCCATCTGGTGGTACTATTCCTTCCAGTTTTGCATTATCTGCAAAATTCCTGAGAGTGCACTCTCTCACATCATCTGGTCATTAATAAAGATATTAAAAAGTACTCGGCCCAGCAGCAGCCCTCACTGTATATTGTTGGTGTCTGGGATTCAGATGGATTTTGCAATGCTCATAATGTGCCCCCAAGCCAAGGGGCTCATTTCACTTTTCAATCCACCTTCCAGTCCTAATCACTTAAGTCCAAATCACCCTGCCATGACAAAATAGCTTTTACTACCCTATCACTGAAAACTAATTCAATCATATATATAAAATCAGCTTTAGTATTTACAATTAACAGTAATACTAATAAAGTTAAACTTTCTGTAAAAGAGTTTTTTTCTATTACTATAAACATATTTTTTTTTGCCAAATCACTGAAACTATGTTGTTTAAGGTAGATGATGTTATGGCTCGGGAATTATATGATCCTTCCCATAGTGAAATAGAATCCATAGCCAGAACTCATACTAAAGAGACGTGAAAATAGTGCAAAATGTGTAAAATAAAAGCTTTTTATATTATTGCTGAAATTTACTACTGTTGTTTGAGTAGTGGAAAAGGATACTGTATCCATTTCTTCAAAATATGAGTGATCCTCCCAGGTACATGAGAATGAAGTCACACAAAGGACCATTACAGGGCTTCATCATTGCAACCAAGATCTTCTTAATATGTTGAAAAAGTCTCTGATACAAACTAGTATTTTTATTATTCTGGGAAACAGTCCTTTACCTGTTTACCTAAATGCTCTTTCCTTGTTGAAGAATGCAATTTGTGGCCCGTTGAGTTATTTCAGAATGGCATCTGAACTCTCATTAGGAAGCATTGAATATGGCTACAAAAAATAACACTTCAACATGAAATTAAAAAAATAAAATTTAAAAATTAAAATTAAAATCAAAGTTTATGAATATCCAGATCATAAGCAGTTGTATACAAGTTTTATAAAGGCAAAATGTCTTTCTGAAGACAACGAAAAAGATTTAGTTTCTCACACACCTACTCTTTAGAAAGAACAGCAGAGAACAGAACTGTTTCAAAAGCTCATAGCTGAAATCTTCTTTGCATAAAGAGTTAATTCATTCCAGATCCCTCATATAGGAGTAATGCTAAAAGGGGTTTCAGTAACATTTTATGGTCTGAAAATCACTGGTACAAAACTGGAGCAGGAGTCCATTTCTACCAGTAGAAAACAGAGCAACAGAAGTTCACTGCTGTTTTGTACAGTGATCTGACCGGGAAATGCTGAAGTGTGAACCAGAAAGACCCAATTGTATAAGGCTGCAAACCAGTCAGCTCTGAAATATGACTTGATAACTCACAATTCAACTCCAAGAATAGATGGATGTCTGGAGTTAAAATTCTACCTAGGCCAGCTGTGAGAACACTGTTCATTTTACTCAGCTTACGGGATTACTATCATTCAGTCAAAAGGCAGACACTACATATAAATTTAGAATAGGTAAAAGGGTTGATTCAAAGCTAGAAATCCTTTTGCTGATGGCCCTTCTCTTACCCTGATTTTATTTTATATTTGCCAGCACAAAGAGGTCAAGTACTAATGGTAGTGATGTTTGTGGTTATCTGGTGGGCAATAGCTCAGTTTTATGATTAGCAAAAATGAAATACTACATTCTCTTTTCCATCATTATTTCAAATCTCTACAAAAGCATTTAAATTGTTAATTATGCTAAAAAGCTATTTCAGTATTTATAACTTTTCCTGCATTCATATTCCTGTACTTGATGATAAAGACTACTTGTATAACCCAATGATCTACACCCACTGTCTTCAGGAGCACAGATAAGCTTATTCATGTCAAAACATTTAATTATAAAGCTGATCATGTTGCTTTAGTACATCTTCTAAGAAGGAAAAAAAAAAGAAAAAAAGCTTAAATTTTATCTTGAAAAGTCTTAAACATAAAATAGGAAATAGACATGTAATTTAGAAGAAAGTAACTTGGCAGTTCAGGGTAATTAATGAGCTTCTTATACTCTCTAATGATGAAAATGACTACGGTACCCAGAAAAAAATAACTCTAATATGCAATAAAATTATGACAGATAATGAAAAGCTGCTTCTAAAACATATGCAATTAGTAATTGTGGTTTCACTTCTGTTCATGGCTTTGCTCTTCCTGACAGTTAACAAAATAATAATGTAAAATAAATATGCATAGTAGAGCTGGCTAAAAAATAGTCTTTTTGTTCAGTAAAATATTATTTTCCCTACATTTTTTGCATTTGCATGCAGATGGATGAACAGAAATCCAAATGAAATAAAATGGAGTTTTCATTAAGAATTTATTTACTATATGTGAAAGGAAGATAAGGGTTTTCTTCCTCAAGGTCGTTGAACTGCATAATTGTGGGATTAAATCTGGGATTTCCTTATTTAATGTGATGTGGAAGGTCCTCTAGGAAGGATAGGGGAAACTTGCAAAATTATCAAATGGTCTGAATTTCGCAGAGATTTGTTGTGATTTTTGCACTTCTGTGAGTTCTAGGTAGGAATGTAGAAGTGAATTAGAGTGAAATAAGTACTACCAGAAAATATAAGGAAAAGGTACACTGCATATTTCAGCTATGCAATCGCGCTCTCTGCTGGGATTTGGGGGTAATTAAAAAAAATGCTGGGGGATGGGGGTAAAGGTGTGATGGCAAAAACTATTAGAATATTAATACACATAAACAAAAAGGGCTGCCAAAAAGGGATATTTTCACGAGTTAGAGATAGTTAGAGATTCTACATGTGCTGAAAGGATAGCTGGAAAAACAGTTACTAAGGAAATTTTTGAACTGAAAGTCCAAGATAAGCACAAAATATTCTTCAGCATGAATTCAAAGCCGTTATTGGTCAGCTCATACATATGGTGCATCACAATGTTTTCCTGTCCCCAGTGAAGAATTTTCTTTGCTGGCATCAGCCCTCTGGTTCCATTTGCGCACTGTCTGCATTCCTATAGTATGCATTTGGGTTACACAAAGATCACTGTTACCTGCTAAGCTAAATGAATGATGAAAATGAGACACCAGTTTCAGTTGAATGTGCCTCCCAGTTACATTGTTGAAGAAATAGCTGCAAAATCATCACTATAAAAACTTCAGGTAAAGAAAAAAAACATACTTCAGGAATGTTGGCAGTGAAATCACTAAGTATAAAGTTCCAGTCATACGAGGTCTTCTAGGAAACCCTAATATAGCACTAAAGGAAAAGCTGTCTACTCTGAAAACTATTAGATCTCAAAACCAAGAATGAATGTATACCCGCTTAACAGAGAATTGTCTGAACTTTACTTTGGGTAGGAGATCCATTGTTTTGTTAAGAAAAAATCAAACTTGCTCAAATGCAACAAAAAGACATTTAACCTAGACAAGGGAAACCATTAAAAATTAATACTGGTCTTGAGTTCTTACTTGAAGGAAAGCTAACCCAAATTCAGATAATAGTGAAAAACCTCTATCACTAGATGACTTAAAAACTTATGATGGCATTTGGTAAAATACCATGGCTCCAGCCCACATGAGAAAAACAAACAATCCTCATCTACCATTCTTTTAGGCATTAGAAAATTTGTAACAGCATCCTGCAGATAAAATTGAAGTTGGTTTGTTTGAACAGAGAAGTTGAGAGCAGTAAACATTTTAGAAATGAGTGAGAATTTGAAGACTTTAAAGAAAAAGTGGCAATGATGAAAACAATGAAGAGGCATACAACTGTAAAGACAACAGTAACAAAGTTCAAGAGATGAAAACAAACTAACCCCAGGGAAATTTTTTATGTATCAATCACAGCTTAGTAATACAAATGAATCTTTTGAATACAATATTCAGAGGGTATCTTTGTCTTAGATTTTCTACTTAGTCTGATAAAATAGTTGCTTTCTAAGTCACTGTAACATGCTGTCATACATGTTGTATGGGTGATGGACTCCACTGTAACTATGCATTATGAGAACACAGCCACCCACTGGCATCATTTGCCAGCTACAATATTTTTACTGAGAAAACAGAAAATAAGCATTCCCTATTCACAATCTTGTATTCGTGGATCCCTTTCACTGTGTGCCACAGGATAAACTTGAAGTGAGTTACCCTTTAGGCAGTATATTTTGTTATACATTATTGTAAGAATGAGGTCTAAAGCCATGAGGCATGTGTTGAGAGAATTTCCATGAGAAAGGAATTAATGTGGGTGCTCTAGCCTGCAGCTGGAAGTGACAAGTTATCAGGTAGAGGTATCTTATCAGCCCCAGGGAGGATCAAAGAGAGAGTGATACCAACATGTCACAGTTTAGTTCCACCCTTACACAAGACCCACAGCTTATGTAAACAAAGCTCCCCATATCTCTCATTCACATGTAAAGTCTCTGCCCTCCTCACCATTATGACAGAAATCTGGCGTTTGAAATCCTCCATGGCAGAAGAGGAGAATGCAACACTGTTTCACACACAAGTCAACAGGATGGCTCCTCTGCTCTCCCCAAAGCAGAGATGCCTCTTTGATAAGACCTGAATCTCTGACTAGGTCAAATGACACCCATGTGAAATGAAGCTTAATTGATTGCAAAGTTAAGATTAATGAATTACCAATTGTTTGGGTTTTTTTCAGCGTGTATATTTAGCACTAATGCTGTAAGCACACTTATCGATGGTAATTTCCAAATTTGTCTTTTCTATGCTTCAGTAAATCCCAATATTGTTACATTTGTGATTGTGAAAGTTTTTATTGAATGCAACCAGGCTGATAGTGTTGAACTGTTATAATTAGAAATTAAGTGCAACCAACCCTATGTTGAGATGAGACTTTACTGGAAATAGCAGCTAGAAATCGCAACGAGATAAGAAAGCAAAGAGTAACAACAACAATATTAAAAACAAAAGGAGTAAGACAAACGAACTGTCTGCATGGAAAACCTGCAACAAATATTGACCACCTGATGAGGGCCCAAGCAGAACCCATACCCCTCCTCTCAAAAGGCAGAGTCCCTTTTACCCTGCCCCTGGCAATGACAAGAGGTGGTACCAAGACATGTTAGGGTCGGGCCATGCTCCCTCTCAGCTGTTGCAAAAAATTAGCACTGTCCTTGGCTGAAACCAGAACAATAATATGAAGAAAATGAAGCAATTTAAATTTGTCAATATAATAAATAGAAAAAAAACCCTTCCCTCTAGTCTATCTTAGTTGTGTGATATGAATGGTTAAAGGGTGATTTTGTAGGCATGAAATCTGTCTTCACCCAGTGGCCATGAATTATGACCTGATTGCAACAGAAATTTGTAGTAGCTGGTATGTCCTGTTTTAGTCTGTTTCTGTCATAGGAAGGACTTAGAGATGGATAATTTAATATAAAGGACTTTAGGACGTATTTTTCTTAGAGGACAAGATGAAAGACTAATGGCTCAGATGTCAGTTCTTTGCTGTTTGAAGGCATATTAAAGGTAATATTGCCTTAAAAAGCTTAGTCTAGTGCCCAGCAACAGAACTGCTTTGTCACCTAACTCATTTTGCAAATTTCTCAAAAGGTGAGTAAAAACTTTTTTCACCATTTTTCCTTTATAGCCCAATGAAAAAGGTAACATAGTGAAAAGCTACATTAAATAATGAAATGGGGGATTTAGCTGCATAAGCATTGGTATCTAACAGCATGTGAGATGACACCAGATTAGTGGAAATATGTACCTTTCTGAAGAACTAGCTGTCAGGTACTCCCATAGTGTCTGCATTTTGAGAACTAAATACCAACCTTAAAACTTCATTTTCCTCTACCTTGCAACTTGACTTGCACAATTTTTATATCCTTGATGGATTATATTATTTCAGGTGATGGAACCTTCTAGGTAACTTCCCATATTGGTCTGTTGCCCCCACTGCTGCCCTGTCTGCCTTCAGCCTCTCTTGGCTTTTTCTGTCTCTTCTTCCTTTTACCTTTTCTTTCTTCTGCCCTCCTGCCCTTCTTCTGTAGGACAAAAGTCTGAGTATTTTCATATGGCCAGTAAGACTAAATTTTACCCAAACATTCTGATGATGATGCCAGCCTTTATATTCCATGTCTAAAAAGCGTTACCAAGACCTTAATTTGTTTAATTTGGAATATGTGTTTGATAAACTGACATATATTGGTATTTTGACACCATTTGTGTCAATATTGTGCTCTTGCTCAGAGCTGTGTGATAGATTATCCTCTAGTACCTACTGCTGCTTTATTAATCATAACTTTAGGCCTTGTCTTTTTCTAGTTCATTGAAGATCTATCAGCTTCTTATCTCTGTTGCCTGTGAAATATCTGTCTGCAAAATATCAGTAAGGAATTTTAAGATCTTCCTGTTGATCTCTTTCAAGTTATTTTAATCAACCGCTGTTACTAGGTATTCTGTTTTATCTTCCTATTTTCCCAAGAAGGTGATCTTTCTAGACTAGTCATGAACAAGTACTTTTCCTTCTAGTGATTGCTGATATATTTTTCTGCAATTGATATAATCACTTCCAAATTCATGCACACACAAAACTGCTCTCCACTCTTCTACAAAAAATCCCATGTTTTTCTGTGGTTTTTTCTTTCTGCAGCACATACACCTATGTATGACACACATTTGTGTTGCATTTGATTAGATTTTTGTGTTTTATTCATGGCAATGAAGGGGTCCTACTGGTGCAACACCTGTTCATAATTCTCCTGTTTCTTCATCCATTTAGGATATAGCAGAGTGTTTACTGTTTTCTTTTTTTCTTGCCCTCAATATCCCTGATGCCTCACTTTACTTTCCACGCCGCATCCATCTTTGAAGAATCATTTCCTTTATATGACATTAACAAACATTACTTTTTCTCCTTTGTTGCACCTGGCGTTGGAACATAAGCCTGAATTAAGATGAAGTCTAGAAGGGATTACGCTTTTTCCGTTATGCAGATTAGACTCCTGCTGCTACCTGGTAATTATTCCCTGATTTAGAGATTATTGTAATCCATCGATTTTTTTTTTATTTTCTGAACACCCTGTCTTCTAAATGATCTCACATACAATTTTCATCTTTAAAGTTTTGTTTTTTAATACCAGAAGCAACTCAGCTCAACATAGCCAGTTCCTTACTGGCACTGTTGGGTGGGGGATAGAAATGGTAAAAGTTGACTATTTATATATTGAACCATAAAGATGATTTTAATAGCAAAATCTGTGCATGAAAGGACAAAATATCAAGAAATTCATTCTCCACTTCCATCGGCAGGAAGATGCTCAGTCATCTCCATGAAAACAGGGCTCTGTCATCTGTACAAGTGACTTGGGAAGACAAACATCATCGATCTGAATGACTCCTCTTCCTCCTTCTTCTCCCAAGTTCTCATGCTAAACACAACACAATATTGCCTGGGATATTCCTTTGGTCACTTGGGGTCAGCTGTTCCAGCTGTGTCCCCTCACAACTTCTTGTGCACCCCCAGCCTTCTCCCTGATGGGGTAGGTTGAGAGGCAGAAAAGGACTTGGCTCTGTGCAAACACTGCCCAGCAGTAGCTAAATCATCCCTGAATTATTTTTTTCAGCATGAATATAAACACAACCCTGTGTACCAGCCATTGTGAAGAATATTAACTGTGTCCCAGCCAAAACCAGAACACATATTGAGCACAATTTCTCAACTATTTAAGGGCAGCTATGGAAAGACATTATACCACAGAAAAGAGTCAGTTTTTAAACCAACATTTCTGATGGCAGATAAAACTCTCATGCTGAATAATGCTTGAAGTATATGTTCAGTTCTTGTTCTCATATGACTATTTTAAGATTTTCATGGATAAATAAAAATGCCTCTGGATTTCTCTCCACTATTTTTTTTCCTCACAGAGATTTTTACATTTTTAAAGATAATACTGCAATATTAGTTCCACATCAAAATATTTTTACAGCATTTGTCACTGTCAAATCGCTTAGGAAAGCAGAGGATCTATGAGATT
>JANRGV010000051.1:61642583-61655563 GCA_024734035.1 Alethe castanea
ATCTATGAGATTTAAATCAAACTAAATATAATTGAAATAGATTTATGTGAAAATCCAGACTAAGATCAAAACTGGATCTTTATGCTTTTTTTATGAACTTCAGAATTGAATCATGATACAAAGAACAAAAATGTGAGTAATAGACATATGTTTTAAGATATGTTAGAGACTCAAATAGCCAAAACTTTATCATATAAATTCAGATTTTTATCAAACTAGACTGAACAGCATAATGTGCATCTTGTTCTGTCAATCACACTAACTTTGCTTTTAGGCAAAAGAAATATCTTTGTTGGCACCCTTGTTCTTCATTCCATGTACAATAAATATAGAGATATAGATGCATGTATGTGCATCTTTGCAAATGTGTGACCTTTACTCCTCAAGACTGCAGCGTATATGCATTTCTAGATCCTTTTGGCTACAGGTAAAGCCATTAAATATGTGTATGATATTTATCTGACAAACCAGTTACGGGAAGATGAAAAGGTTTTAGGAGCTTTATATTTCTCTTAACATGGTTCAGGTAGAAATATTTTATATAAACAAAATTGATTTTGAGAAATATCCTTTAAAAGAAAAGAAAAAACAATTATGACCAACTTTACATGTAGAGGTATACACAGATAAATATATATGATGAGAAGAATTCTGCTTTCAAGAACATAAAAGAACACAGTTACTACTCAATAGCTTTTTTTCCCAAGATAAATCAGATCGCATACAAACACTTTCCTCTCTTTATTAATTAATCATTAATATTCATACTGGAAAAAATGGAGTACTGTATAAGAAAGAAATCTTCCTTATGAAATATATTGGTTTCAATTTCTATTTAAAATTTAGAAAGAAATAAAAGAGGAAAAATAATTTAACTCTTATACAGCAGTAACTGAGTTTTGAAGGAAACATGTCATTTACAGATAATATATCAGGTCATTCAAGGTACCATTCTATTCCTTCTGAATAGACCTCGAAAATAACAAATATATCATATTTTGAATTTCCTTTTTACTTTACTGCTTCTTTCTCTTACTGAAATGTTTCACTCACCTACTGGTCTTGGAATATGAGCTTCCCAAACATATCTAACCATGACTGCATTTTTGTTCTTACTTCCAAATAAACACATCTAAAATAGAAAAAAAAAAAACCAAGAACAAAACAAAACAAAGCAAAAAAAAAAAAGCAAAAAACCCCAAAAAAACAAAGCCATATCTCAGTGATCTCAGTGTAGGTAATAACACAGTACAACATGCAAAGTTAGGTAAAATTTATCCCCTTCTCTGACTCCAGAATTTTTCTACATCCACCATCTGTTGTGCCTGAACAGATTCCATTTCCATCTCTTCTCGAGCATTATGCTTTGAGTTTTTTCTTTTGTGTTTGTGAGCATATTGGAAGGTGTCATTATGCACAAAGCTAACTTTTGGGGATCAAGACTTTTTAGCACTAACAAAATTCTTCTCTGACTGAATTGACAGAGATACATTGAAGTCTTTCACATGGTTTTATGCTATTCTCATACAGAAACAGATCCAAGGGTATTTGTCTCCCATAAACTGGACAAATCATATAGACTTGAAAGGCTTACCAACAGATGAGAAAAAGTCACAGCTGCTCTGAGATGTATGATGATGATGAAAATCTTATCATGACAGGGAAAAGTTGATATTTATTTCTTACAATGATAGTGGCTCATGATAGTAGTAATAGCATATGGAAGAATCACCAGCAAATGATAGGAGCTGCAAATGAGATTAAAAGGAAGTGTTTTGTGGATACAAATACTGTGGTTTGGGAAGTTCAAAGGATGGAAGCCTGAAGTGTGACTTTGTTCCCTTTTTTTCATGCAGTTAGCCCTCCTCCAGTTTTGTTTTCTTTGATCCAGTATTTGTCTAAAAAGGTCATAGAACAACATAAATATATCTCGAAGGATTTCCAAGGGATTTTATAGACCATTCCCTTTCATAAAGAGAATTAAAACTGTTCAAGTACTTGTTTATATCAAAGGGTATATTTTGAAACATAAATATCCCATTTTTGCATTTCATATAGATTGATAAATGGTGAATCCTGCACAGATACGTGCATGTATAGGTGCTATAACATTGAACATGTTCTTCTATTAACCTACTCAACTACTCCTAATGCTGTACTGTCAACATCAAATAGTGCTAATAAACATAAATGGCATTGCATTGTGGGATTATTAGATGAGTGATGATTTTAAAGCTTGTAAATATATGACCTCATTTTTAGTCAAAGGCATATGCGCTAGATCCAGGTATCAAAACAACCTTTTTCCCAGAGGATGATGAAAAATACATATCTAAATCAAAGGCTGGATATTTATTTTGTTGAATTTTAGCCTTGTCACTTATTTATTTGCTGTTTTCTTATGCTCTCAGATACTTCTCAGCAGTCTCTTGTCATCATCCAGTATATGGCTCTTTCCTTTGCAAGTCTGTTGGGGTTGCGTCTTTCCCACATGGTAAGGCTTATCTTAGCTGTGCTGATCTTGTGTTTCTGAGTCTGTTGGAAGCCTTGCCTAGCTCCAAATCCAAGAATTAAACCACACATAACATGTTGTTGCTCAACCACCACACTGACACATCAGTATGCATATCCCATGGTATCATGGGAGCCCAGAATGGAGTTGTTGCTTTGAACAGTGAAGTAGATAATTTCATTTGAACGTGCTAGTAAAAGCTGAAGTATATTAGAAAAGTTAAGAGTTTTAATAGGGGTGTAATTCTGAACATTATACGACATGTGGCAAGTGACACTGCTTTGTAAGCTTGGTGCAGGGCTTGTTTTCTTTCATTTCCATTACTGCCATGGGAATATAGTTATTTTCAAAGTCCCGTAGACACAGGGACTAAATTCAGCAGCTGTGAGAAAGGTTAAGCGTAAGGCAAATGGATTTCTGTGCTACTGTCTCAAGGACATATGATAGGGCAAAGTCTTCCCAATCCAACCAGAGAGTAATCAATACTGAACATGCAGACGTTCCTACAAGCCTGTAGAATATAAATAGAAGTCTAGTTTTAAAATCCTTCCTTACTGAAACAGCTATCTCCTGCCTTAGTCATGATTTTTCAAGATACAGGAAACAATCTTAAAAATATTAACATTCTTTCAGTAAGATATATTGAGTACTTAACAACTATTGCCATGACTAAGAAAAACAAAACTAAGTAGAACTTGATTTCATAAGTCATATAAACAATTCTGTGAGAATTATTTAATTAGCACAATTATGAGCCCCAAGTGTTTTTACTTTGTGAAAATGGACAGCTATCTTCTTTTGGAATAGGTTTTTATTATAGTCTAATGCAAATAAGATAAGTAATTGCATAGCTGTTGATAAAATTGTGTCACACTTAGAGTAGGGGAAGTAGCATTATAGTTAGGCTTGAATTTTAATAGGATAAGGGAAGAGAATCTGGCCTGAAATGTCAAAATATATTAGTCCCTATAATTTAGTTCAGCAAAAATATTCAAAAACTCATCACTTCTGATTTTCAGTATCTACAGTCAAAATTGTTATTCTAGGAATTTCAGTTTTCTTGTTGAAGGCAGATAAACCTATTAACTCACATTTTCAGCCTGGAGGACTTTAGGGATCAAAGTATTTATTGGCATTTTCAGATGTCTGCTATTCATAATTAGACAAAACAATTAACTTTTTGTTAATATCTAAAATATCTACGGGGAGATGAAGAAATAAAGTGTTTCTTCATCTGTGTGGGCCTAAAGCTTGATCTGGTCATCTTGAGTTCAATCACATATTGAAAAATAGGCCTTATACAAAAGCATATGAAAACAAAGGAGCAATCCAGGTTATTTAACTCACATGATGAGGATAGTCTATCTACTCAGGACCCAGAATTCCAGTTTTCTTTCATCACACACTTCACATTCATGGCACAATTCTTCTGTAAAGAACATTTTGTTTATCACGTTATTGTGTTTTGCACAAAAAATTAAAATATCCTAGAGGCAGAAGCATTCAAATTATTTCTTTGTTGGTAATTCTCTAATTTGAAATTAGATATTCAGGAAAACAAATGTTTTAAACAAAGCCTTTTCCTAAATATGTTGCATAATACAATCAGGTGAAAAGCTTAAATTCTTCATAAAGCCATACAGGAATGAACAACAGTGAATAGCTAAAAATCATAAATAGTCATTTTGCATCAAAAGCTCCAAAATTATGTCAGTATTGTAAAAAATCACCTGAAGTAATAACCAGAAGATTTTAGGTTTTCTATTTTTTCTTGGAACTTTGGTTACAAGTACTACTTACAGAAAGAGTGAGCAGTTGTCTTTGAAATAGCTCTGCACTGCAGTGTGAAACAGATTTGGGGCTTTCTCATTTGTTTTGCATTCTCTGAGGCTGTCAGCTTGTGTGAGCTTTTTTATTTTGTCTTCCTCAGACCATCTTTTAAATGTGCATTACATATTTAGAATTTCTTAAAAATGCATGTTACTGAGTTGAAAAATTCCTTCAGGTTCATAGCTGTGAAAAGCTAAACCAGGCAGAAAGTCTAAGTCGAAAGTATCTTCAAAAATTTGGAGAATTCTAGGCAATCCAGGGACATAAAGTGATTAATATTTAATTATGTAATAAACATGGGAGAAAAGGCTTTACTTCTGCAGTGATTAGTATGTGTGTGATATAAGCAGGTTCTGTGACAGCACTAAGTACATAGAGGAGGAAGACAGAACTGCAGTGAAAATACAGATTTCACTCTTTTTCATTCTTTTTCACCAAACTGAGAGCAGAGACCAGATTGTATCTTCTTGAAAAGGAGTTAAACGTGTCAATGCTGAACTAGGTTATTTAAGCCACCTTTTGGAACTTCTACATCAAATCAATCTTGAATGGAGGATACATCTAAAACTGCAAATTGTTTTGCTTCCTTCTTGTTCTATACAACCCTGAGATAAATTAAGCTTAGGCAAAGTTACAGTTACGACACTCTGCAAAACAATGAGGGGCATATGGATAAATTGGTAGATATTTCAAGAATGGCAATGTAATCAAGAAAAGCACTTAGACTTTTGAAATACTCCATGGATGCACAAGTTCAAGTGTGCCATGAAGGAATGTCCTCTAGCCTCCAAAGATAGCTCTGTCCCCTCATCATGCATCAAGCCTCAAACTGACCCTTTTCTGGCTTACGAAATTGTACTGGAATAAATGTTCACACCTATCTATCTAGAACACATTAGAACAGCAGTTGCCTCCTGTGAAAAAGCATAAAATAATCTTCCCTTCATATAGCTTGCTGGAGAAGTCCAAATATCTAGCCAGACATAAACCATGTTCCCTCAATCAGGCTACTGGCCAAGATAGGACAGCAGCAAGATGATAATCAAACCACTTGTTAAGGAAGTGAGCTTGTTTAAGGCTCAGTCTTCAGTCTGCTCTGCATAAAACTTGTCCTCACAGTTCTTTTGGAAGTTAGGCCCTTTTGCTGCAGAAGTACTTGTTCCTCTAGAATGGTGAATAGAGGATAGACCCAGGCAAAAGAAGCATTTTGTTCTCTGAGCTGTTGCTGGATTTTTCTGCAGCAGTTCTTAAAAATTACAGGAAAAGTGCATGCACTTTGTCAAGGCTGATCTTACTTCTGTGCTGTCATTAAAAAGGCAGGCATCAGCTTTGCCAGCTAGCACCCTGGTGTTAAGTGAAAGACAAATACCTACCTTAATGGAAAGACATTTCTAAGAACTGTAGGAATCTTATCCTCAAGCTAAATGGGGTGTCATCGGCAGTGGTAGGCAGATTTATAAATCACATAAACTCAGTTACCTTCTGGATCCTGGATTTTTAAGGATATATGTCTTTTTTATCTCTCTGTTGGCATTTTGGCTAATGTAGATATCTCAGTGAACAATAAGCAATGTGTAATAGATCTCCAACTTGTTATTCCATCTTCCTAATATATTCTGCATTTCTTGTCAAAATCTGTGTCAGTACTTGGAAATGTTTGTTTCCAGAACCAGATAATTCCATTTTAGTTATTTGGCCTCAGATTCAACTCTTCTTTCTGCTGAAACCTGCATCCCATTTACAATTTATTCCCACTGTTTTCAGTACAGCTCTTCACACATATGGAAGCTGAAGAATCTTCAGAAGAGCAATGCTGTTCATTAAGTTAAATCATTAGAAACATAAATTGTTCTAACTCATTTTTGACTACATCTATAGATGTTTAATTCAGAAGGCTTTTTGGTATGTTAACAGTTATCACATACTTAGTTTTGAAATAAAAATGTAAGTTTAGAGTTGATGTAAAAAATATTCCTAGGATGCTCACATAGCTCTAATTATTGTCAGAACTTCAATCACAGAAAAAAGACAAGAAAAACCTTTCAAAGAACATCAAACAACTTGCAGTGGGACCTTTTCTGCAAGCAAGGCTCTCTGGCTGAGACAAAAGTCAGTGTTTTCTCAACTATACATGAATTTTAAAAAATTACAAAATCATGTAAATAAATTGCTATTACAGAACTGAATGTTAGCTTTGGGAATGGCAAACTTTCATGCCACTTCTAGCACCGTTTTAAAGAAAATGGTATTCTGTTTTTCATGGCAGTGGGTTGGAGAATATCAGCCAGTCCAAACAGATGTTACTGCCTTGTTGGCTCCCTCTTTTGGATAGGCAGATCTCTTGCTGTAGTTGAATCCAGGAAACAGAAGGCAAGAGAAAGGACAGACCATATGGCTACTTCATATTGTAGTGCTACTGAAGATTACTGAACTATTATTCTAAAACCTCATAACTTGATAGTGAGCAAAGAATAAAAAATATCAGGCCCCAATCCTTCAAAATTAGGCAAATTTAGTATAGCAGTAGTATTAACACCAAACTTTTGTAAAAAGACCTGATATACTAGAGTGCAGAGTTGCTTCAGTTCAAAGGAAAAGCTGAATAAGCTGTTGAAAAATGATTAAAGGACTTTAAGAATTCTAGTATTCCCATCTCTAGAATTATGCAAATAGCAATTTTAGCTTTTGTTGAGTGCATGAGATATATTTAAGGATAAAAATATGTCTTAATCCGTAGAGAAATCTGTTTGTAGAAATAAGCATCAAGAAGACATTTTTAGGATACTTCAATTTATCCAAAGTAAAGCATAGTTAAACTATAAAATGCACCATGTATAGTGAAGAACCTTCAGTAAATCTGCTCAGCTTGAAGACTTTACTATTTTTCTTCAGGTTGGGTTTTTTTTTTAAGTAAGATATTTTAAATGTAGGATACACTTGCATAAGAACAGGAATATGTACTTTCTCTGATTAAAGGATTTTTTTCCTAAATTGTTCTCTCATATTTTTTCATTGACAGGGCAAGATTTCAGTTTGTCAAAAATAATTGGTTAGCGTGATGTCTGTTGGCTCAGATGCGATGACTGAAATTAAAGGCAGTAACAAACAACTTGTATTAAACTCAGTAAAGTATATGAATGTCAAGTTTTATATTTTGAGTTCAATGCACAGTTCAGCATTTGAAAAAAACAAAAACAAAATGTGAAAAATGCCCACTGAGGCAGAAGGTAATGTTTTAATATACAGTCAGCTAATGTCTTGTTGACCACTTTCTAAGCCCCAAAGTACCCTCATGGTGGAGCTGAGTCACCAAAAAAAGACCATTTACCCAAACCTGGGCCTTTTGAAGTTTTGTCTGACACAAAAAGGCTTCTACTAACCATGAGCCTATTATCTTTTGAGCTGCTCACAAAGAGGAAGGAAGATATAAAACATTTGCTTTTAAGGGATCTTGTTAAAATCTTTCCCCCTGCATCTTCGTCTGTTTCTCTTCAATCTTAAAAATGTCTGCAGACCTGGAAGTTTTGTGCACAAAATAACTAGGCATGGGTAAAAGAGACCTTGGCACTTCAGAAAGGATTCCACAATTATCTGCATACAAAATAATGTATCAGTTGGAAACACTGAAGAAAATTCCTGTCTGAAAGCCTTTCCTTCCAGGGTTAAGGTGCTTAACTGAGTTTTGGTAGTTTTCTTATATTAATTCAGGAGTCATAAGTCAAACTCAGGGCTGCAAGCTGAAGAAGAAAAATATTTTTTTTATTTTAACAATAACATAAATTCAGAAATAATTTCTGGGGTGATATTTATTTTGTTAAAATTTATTCTTTACTTGTGATGGAAAAACTCACCACATCCTGTAAATATAAGAAAATCTATGTTTCTTTACTTTGATTTGGTGGTATCAAAAATGCAAGAAGAGAAAGCAAGAACAAAATAATTCAATTTTTTCTCTGGTAGGAAAATTTAATATAAATTTATAACTCTTTATCAATATGTTTCTGTAATTATAGTAGCAATATGACAATAAACTCAAAGAAGCCCCAAGAAATCCTTCTTACATAAACTTAATCTCGATCACAATTATCTCATTCATTTTGCTTACCGTTACTCTTGCAATTACCTTGCTCTTCCATCTCAAACACATTTTCAGAATGAACTGACTGAATTATGACAGCCTATTTCACCTGAAAATTAGAGTAAAGGTACATTAAACCTCATTCTGTGGCATTGCACTCTACACGTTCAGTTTTTTTTTCAGGACATATGTATTTATTCGTTCCTTCTAGTGAAGTTGTCACAATTCAGCTTATTCAAAATCTCCTTAGACACAAATTTATTCTCCTATCCACACATAATGAATTTTTATTTATCATGGCTACCTAGAAACAGGTAAACAATAACATTTTAAACCCATCAAATGCTTTGAGGCTGCTGAATCCACTTACTGCAGTTCTTGCCCTTTGACTGAGCATCTCAGTTTCTGCAATTTTTAATTTTTTTTGCAATACTAATTTGCTACAGAACACCTAGGCTCAAAGATATAGTTCCAGTAGGCTTGAAATGGCAGGTTGCACTCAATAGACCAATTGAGAAGCCCGTCTGGTCATTAGAAGTCACACCAGAAATTTCTGTCATGTGCACATATGTTTGGGTTCAAAGGTGCAGCATACCTTGAGAAAAGTGAACACGTTGCTGTTTTCTGTAAGTAAAAGTAATACTATTTTGATTTAGCTATGTGCTTGAACATTTTCTGGCCCTTTAATTAGTCTAAAGGCAGAACAACGGGCTGAAAATATGGACTTTTCAAGCACCAAATATGCAGAAGAGGTAAGGAGGACATGAACATTACAAAGGTGACTGAAAACTAGGAGAAATAGGAAAACAAATATAATAAAGGATATATAGGGAAAAAATGCTTATCAGACAAGAAATAGGTAAAATACTGCATAACAGGATGATGTAAGATATAATCTGGAAATTATGTCATGTATGGTGTCATATAACTTGACTTCAGCAAGGAATTTGCACAATATCTCATACTATCCTTAGGAGCAGAACTGATGAGGCATGGACTGGATAAGCATAAAATGAGCAGAAAATTCCTAGACCATCATGATCAAAGCTGATCATTACTGTACTGTGACACTGATAGAATACTCACTCATAACTGGTGCTTCCCCTCAAGAATCAGCACTTGAGCCGCCACTGATGAATGTGTATACTAAAAACTTGCATGATGGCATGGAGAGCACTCTGAGCAGCTTTGCAGACAGTAGCACATACAGGGGAGCAGTCAGTATGCTGGAGGGTAGAGCTGCTATTCAGATGGACTATAACAGGCTGGAAAAAGACTGACATAAATCTCATGAAATTCAGAAATGGCAAGTGATAGGTCATGCATCTGGGCAGGAATAATCCCATACACCAGTACAGATTAGAGACTGTCAGTCTATAAACATTTTTGCAGAAGTGGACTTTGGGGCCCTAGCAGATGAGTAGAAATTTGAGCCCCTATTGAATCCTTGTAACAAGCACCAGCATCTTGGGCCACATTAATGAGATGGCTGCCTGTGAGATAGCAGAAATTTTCCCTCTATTTACTACTTGTGAGGTTACATGTGGAGTGTGTCATCTAATTTTGAAGTCCCTTGCACAACATAGAAAAACAATGATGTATTGGAATCTTGCATTCAGCAAGAAGATACCAATGTTCTTGGGATTGGAAAGCCTAAAGTACAAAGAAGGGCTAAGTGGGTTGGACTTGGCTCAAACTTAGAAAGAGAAAAAAAAAGGAGATATTAATGCTAATACCTAAGAGCAGAGCTTGTGGAGGCAGTCCCAGAATCTTCTTAGATGTGTGTAACCACAGGGTAGGAAGCAACAGACTATAATTAACAGCAGAGGATATTCTCAATTAATATAGGAAGCAAAAGCTATCAAAGATAGTGGAATACATGGTAGGCTTCCTGAGATACACGTGGAATTTCCATCACTGGTGATACACAAACTTTGGCAGGGCAAGGCCCTCAACAGATAGAACTGACCAAGTTTTAAGCAGTGGATTTGTAGAGGGTTAACTTCGTGCAGCAGTGAGATATCTACGCACAAGAAAAAATGTGACAAGAACACCTATGGGTCTAAATAAAAATGGGGAGATCACTTAGCAGTTATCATTGTATGCAAAATGAACTTAGGAAAATTAATTTCTTGCTAATTAAGATAGATTTGAGTGGTTAGAAAAATAGATTAAAAGTTAAAACACCTTCCCTGCACCCTCATCCTTTCACAGTCTCATTTCACTCTTTTCATTCTCATTGTGACCTACAGTGGATCCGTTTTGGAGCTGGTCCCTTCCAACTTAAATTATTCTCTGATTTTTGGTCCACTGTTAGTGGCAGGCAAATGGAAAGATGAAATAAAAAGACTGACATGCACAGCAGTAAAAACTTTAAGATACAGGTGGATATATGGGAACATGGGCAAGAAGGAGGGAGAATAAAAAAAAAGAGCTGCTCATCAGCCTTGTTTCAGTTTATATCTGAATACAATAGTAATCCTTATCATGATGAAACTACAGGACATCATTTGTGTGTCTATGACTGCACATAAAATGTACAAATAATATGGTTTAAAAACAAAACTCATGCTATGGAATAGTGAGAATCACAATGTCTTAATATTTTCAGATAGCAGTGTTGATAATTTGCAAACAAGTCTTCATTACCTTGACAGGATGATTTGCAGGACTGATTTATGCACTCAATAAGTAAAATAGATAGGGCTCTATGCTTCATGATGAATTTGATGCAGAAAAAGTATGCATGTATGTATGTATGTATAGACAGACATAAAGACATTATCTTTAAAGTTATCAGTGACTCTTTGATGCATTTATCACAATTTTAGTGCATCTATGACACAGGAGGCTGTATCAGCACAATGCAAATCTTTTCATAGACAAAGAGAAAGAGAAGCATTGGTAAAAAATAGTTTCTTTTTTGAAGTATCAGTATTGTCTCCAATCTTTGTAAAATATAAATGCAATCAATCCAAACTTTATCTCTTTCCAGATTTCACAGAAAGTATGGTTTTCATAAAATAGGTAATAGCAGTGCTATTCTTTAGCTTTGCTCTAGTCACTACTGTGATTCTCAATTTGATACTGCCCTCCAGGGAAATACCCACACACTTGTCATTTGGGCTAGGAGTGCAGTCATCACTACATAGAACCATTTCTCATGCTTGTCACTCAGCTCTTGAAAGGATACACATCCACATATTGTATATCACATACATTCCACACACCATAAACAATCTCCTAACACTTTCAATCTGCACAGAAAAAGATGACTATTTGCAGAGCTTCATATTGGGATTTAAATTGAAATAATGTCCAGACACCTAGAAAGTGCTTAGCTCTTGAAACCAGTTTAAATGCACTCTGTGTAACACTGAAATTAATGTTTGCAATCTATTTATCACATAAACCAAGTTTTCCCATGCAGTACTTTTATTTTATTGAGGCTTTGTGCTCACAGGAATATTTTAAAAAGTTTTAATAATACAATGCCACCATGCAAGGAATTCCACGTTTTTTTGCTGAATGCATGGGCTTTGTATAATTTGCTTAATAAGCTGGATATATTTATATGTTAATAAATTTGACTTATTGATGTTTTATTTGACAAAGCAATTATTTACATACAGACTTCTACAGCTGCAAGATATTCATATCTCGTGAGATTAGTTTTTTTGAAAAAAGAAAGAAAAATATTACAACTCCTTATGGAAAATGGACATCAAAGGTTAGTCTTCAAGAATAGTGTTGAAAACTCCATTCAC
Source organism: Alethe castanea (assembly GCA_024734035.1). Lineage (NCBI taxonomy): Eukaryota > Metazoa > Chordata > Aves > Passeriformes > Muscicapidae > Alethe > Alethe castanea. The sequence continues at coordinate 61,654,771 of JANRGV010000051.1, forward strand.
ACTGGGGGAAACAATGGAAGTTTTATTGCAATCATTCAAAAATGCAGACTAATTTTGCCTTGACTCCTCACAGAGAATAATTTATCCGCCTACAAATCTATTTAAAAGAGATATATTATAACTTTTTTATGTTTACTTACTTCTACACACAATATCTTCATTATATTGGACTCTGATGGCTGTATTCTGTGATTTTTCTGTTATTATGAAAAGATATTTCCATCTTTTCTTCTCTTATTCCAAGAATATAGGACACAAAGCAGTATGGTGCTCCGTATGAAGCTGGGATCAAGCTAGAGCATTTGTTATAAAGAATTTATTTTACAACTGAACCTAAATGTTTTCACAACTTCTCTTTTTCTCTTCTATTTTCCACCCATTTTTCTCCTCCTTCCCGATATTTTTATTCCTTTCAAATTGCATAAGTGAAGAGATATGCTACTCCACACCTTAGTTTCACTTCTAATTTTTTTGCACACCATGTTCTGTTTTTATGTGCAATCCCTGGAGATGCAAAGGTACGTTTCATGAACATTCAAAAATACACAGAAGGTATTTTTTGCACATTGCCAGCTGTCTCCTTTTGTTGAACTTAAATTAACTCATCAGAAACTGAAAAACTCTAGGTCAGTTAGGACCACAAAGCACCAGGAGATGGTTGAAATATTTTGCCACCAATTTGGAATAATTATAGTTACCCTAAAAGAAGTCATTCAATAAGCAAAAATGGACAGTAGAGTTCCATCCTTTCTTAATGTTCAATATTTTTTTGCCCACAGTCAGATGCTTATGT
>JANRGV010000051.1:61659118-61703338 GCA_024734035.1 Alethe castanea
CAGAGGCCAGAGGCCTGTCACGAGGCACTCAGGCAGCTGAAGTGGGAGGCAGGAGAGCTGGGAGCAGCTGCCTCAGCAAAAAAATATTTTGAAATTTACACAGATTCTCTTTTCTGAGTTCAGGCACACTTGGATTTCTTTGTTTTAGTCTATTGATGACAAGCCATATTCTACATTTGCAAAGTAAAAAGACTTCTCAAGACAGAAAAAAAATGTTATCAGCAGAATCATGCAGGGTTTTTCTTCCTCAGGAGAAATCTTAGCCAACAGAAAACATAATTTGGTGAGAAAAGTTGAAGTAAGTGACCCTTCATTTTCATATTATTCTGTGATTCAAAATTTCTGATATAGCTGATATAATTTATCATCACCATGGTTAAAAGTATCAAAGAATTTTTCACAATATTTTGAGGCCTTTGTATTCCTAATGCAATTCCAAAAAGTACATAATATTCAAATATATATTTTTTATTTTTGCAAAAAGGCCATCATTATAAATGAAAAAAAAACCCCAATCTTGTATTGTGTATTGGAATCTGACATTTCTATCACACACAGTTTTTTTTCTACATCTATTTCTCTTATTTCAAATAGAGAGACTAAATTGTGTTTGAGGAAAATAGTAGAAAGGAAAGGCATTTAAAAATAAGCCTGGCAACAATTTTTAAACCATTCCAACACACTACCTCCGTCAGAATCTAGAATTACTCTAAAATATTGCAATAATATTCACAATAGTGATGAATGATCAAGTGAATACGTTGGCTAAAATGAAAGGAGCAGCAAACACAAGCAACATAAACGGTATATAATAATGGCTTGTGATTGGACTAAAGTCAAAAGAGGGTATGCAAAAATTGTTATATCCTTTGAAGTGCTTTAAGTACATGCTTCTGGTCTATTCCTTCACTGAACTGTAAGTTTGCTTCTAAGAGCAAAATATGGTTTTCCAGACTAGGACTTGTACAGTAAGAAGCAAGTAACATTGGGATGCTAACTACATTGAACAATACAAGAATTTCATGGGAATTTCTCTTTTTGTAGCTACTGTATTCTTTGTGTGTGAAATACTTGCGTGCGTATGAATATGCAAGCAGACAACTGCACATCTTCTTTTTTAGGCGTCTGAACTTACGACTTTTTAGAAAGTAATATACATCAGCTGCTGCAAAGCAAGCCTCTCAAAAGTGTGTCAGCTAGAATTGTGTGTATAGATTATTTTGCAATTTAGAAGACGAATGGCGAGAAAGGATAATGGTTCTTTTCTGCTTCTTCTTTTTTTTTTTTAATTAAAAAGTAAAATAGTACTTTGTCACTTTAAGCAATGAGCAATTAGAGGGAAAGGATGTATGTAACCATAAGTACTTTTGTGAAAATGTAGCCCTTTAATTTTTCCCCCTAACCAGCAATAGTCTGTATATTTAGATCAAATCATATGATGAAAACCACATTTTTATCAAGGTTGCCTTTCACCAAAAAGAACAAAACAAAGGAGAATGTTTAATCAAGCTTTATTTTTGTAAGCTCCACAAAACCGAGAAGAAAAACCAAGCAGAACTAAACAACTTGTTTTTCCAAAATGCATCATGCTCAGGCTTTATTGAAATAATAGTTTTCCTTCTCTGAATGATTTTAACTGAGCAGACCTAGAAATACAATTTTGGCAAACGTGTTAAATACCTCAGAAAATGCATGTGGATTCAGCATACACTCAGCCTGTTTAGAAGTATACTAAGCTGGTGACTGTCATTTCTCCAAGAGGAAAAAGAGGTAAGTGAATTGTTTTTCCTGTGCAAGTCATTTAAATGAGTTAGGTAGGCCCTAACTACTGCAGGCTGGAGTGTGGTATCATCTCTCCTCTTTACAGTTAATTATGAATGTGCTTATTCGGTGTTGGAGGAGCATATAGTGAAGAGGTCCTGTGCCTTTATCTGCTTGTTATCATCCTTACTGTGGTGAACATTTCTCAGGGAACAGTTTTCTAGCTTTTCTAGCTAGAATTCTTAGAAGGCATTAATCAGCTTAATAATCGACTGCTGAGAAATGTGTTCCTTCAGCTAAAATTTGGACATGAGTCAGTTTTATATGTAAAACACATAAAAGGGTTATTAACTCTGACCCTTCTCTTTGCTTTAGGGGCAGAATTCTGCCTCCAAAGCAAAGATAGATTTGTCTTCTGCTAATGGAAAACCTAATTTCAGCAAAACCAGAAGAATTAGTTATAAAACTAGGAAAACCAAAGATATAGAAGACATTAATTTCTCTTCTCTAGCTCTATTAGCCACCATAGCATAAGTAGATATCTTAACTGGATATGGCAAGAACAGACATCTGGTATGAGTACCAGCTGCAGTGGGAAAAATCTTTCATTTACTACTGAATCGCAAGGCAAACAAGTTTTGTGGACAAACTAAAAGAGAAGAGTCCTTTCTTATAAATAGTGTATAAGTGGGTTTTTTTCTGGAAATAAATAATCTAAGATACCTTTCTACCAATTTTATGTATTTTTGAGGCACCTATCTGCAATCCATAAACACAAATATTCTCGTTTTCTTTTTATTCTTTATGATTCTCTTTCCCTGTACTCTATATCTTTTCCTATGGTGACTGAAAGATAAATTCCAGTGTTACACTCTTTCGTTCTTTTTGCTGACACTCCATACTAGAATTCAACAAACACGAAAGTGGAAGAGATTTTTGTGTTGCTACCATCATAAAGGTACCAAAAAACGATGATTCAATTTTTAAGTACATTGTCCTACCTAAAAGGTATATTTTATTTACTTTTTTTTATTAGGAATCCTGACCATATATTTGTAGCATATTTTAATAAGTATCCTTTGTATCAGTATGACAGCTTATTAGAAGTTAATGATGATAATACTTTTCTAGCTACTGCATTTCCAATTCTAAGAAATATACCTGAATAAGATACCTAGATAGTATATATGGACGGAAGGAGTTGGTAAAAGATTATAAAAATCAGTTTAAAATTACTTTCAATACATATTTACAGGGTGCTTTACTTTCACCTGTAGCGCACAATGAATAATCAGAGTTAATTTTAAGAAAAATATATTTGTCATTCACCAATGATAATAAACCAAATAAACCAAATTTGCACCAAGAGCAAGGTAACTAAGCCATTCCTTCTTATGACTGCTTGTTTTGACAATTTTGTCTTCAACTGCTGCTTTAGTGAAACCTACTGAAACGAAATATATTCCGCACTTCCACAAAATGTATCATTTGTGTCCTTCATGATTGGTCAAATTGAATACTATAATTTAAGTTTCCTGAAACTTAAATGAAACTCTCAAAAGTTGTATTTTCGTGCAAAGATTTTAAATTAATCTTTTGCATTTTTGATTATCGAAAATACTTGGGATGACAGGAATATGAGGGAGTTCTTAAAAAATTTGCAGTCAGACCCTACAACTAGCATAAGAGTTTATCTGCTAATGTCCCAGCCTGGTATGTGTGCATGTGTGTGTATGGGAGCATTTCAGCTGGGGGAAATGTCAGCTAAAAAATGAAAAAATATTAGTAAAAAGCTACTATGATTGGCTGGATTACATTGACATTTACTGTACCAGAGAATTATGGAAACGTTAGAGCTATTAGCTGCCATACACTTCTGTGAATAGTTCTAAAATAGGGTTGTAGAAAAAGTATCTGTGTAGCTTATGTTTTAAAAGTGTATTTCACAGAAGCCACAGACGTATTTAAAAAGTGCTGTCATAGAAAGACTTTTATTTCCTTTCCCCTTCAAACAGGATAAAGCACTGAGGACCACGGCATTAGTCTAAAGATCATTGTAGAAAAGTAAAAAAGAAAGAGGACTTGAGGGTCAGAAATATAGAGCAATTCAGTGTGGAACCATATAATTTTAAAAGGCAATTTTTTCCCCAAAACCTGAAATTTGGAAAGGTCAGACTAATTTATACAACTTATTTTTCTAAAGAAATAAACAGTTTTACCATAATGCTAGGAAATGTTCCTTCTTTATTACTTTCTTCCTTGAGAACACTCTGCCCTGGAGACAATTTCGGTAATTCACTGAATGAGAAACTGGAAAAACCAGAGAGAATGATGGAAATTCAAGCACCTGTAAAGTTTGATCGTGTGTGCTTGAAGCAAACTCCTTAAAGATAAGTTATTTAACCTATCCCATAAACCTTGCTCTACTGATTTCTGTTTCTCAAAGCAGTGACAGCATACCCTGATGCCAACTTTCCACAGGTTAAGAAACTTCGTCATATTTGATTTATTTTACTTTTTAAGAATACCTAACACAGTGATGTTAAAAAAATCACTCATTGTAACAAATATGTCTGTTGCAAGTAAAAAGACAAGCAAGATGTCTGAAAACAGATCCTCATTTAAACTTTATTAGTAACTTTTACTGAAAGGCTACAGAGTCATCTAAATAGTTAGAGGAAAAAGATAAATCTATAATCCTATGGCAAAAAATATTTTCTCAAGAAGTATGACTGCTAATGCATAATATTTAAACTTTGAAAAAATTTACACTATGTTTTTATACCTTTTAAAATTCTTATGTACAAAAACTTTAGGATGTTTTCTTAAAATCCTGTACACAATTACATTATTATGAGATCTCTAGCACCTGACCATGACTGCAGTATGCTGGAAGGCAATGTGTTATGCATAGTCAGCATGCTGGCTGTACAGGTCTATGCACAGCAAAAATCTATGGCACTCTTCACATCAACCCTAGGTGCACAAGCCTGTTTATTGCTGTAGACACAGCTTTGGATGCCTTCCTTGTCTTTCCTGCTTTTCATGCCAAAGAGTACGTGATATTTGCTGTACATATGTGTTTTTCTCCTTCCTCATCTTGCTGTCTTGTTACTGTTAGTGGCTAGAAGTTTAAATGGCTCTTCCCTAAGCTGTAGTAAACTTTTTCTTTTTGAAGCCATTTTCAAGCTATTCTTTCAGTCTATATAGCTTCCATCCACAGTCCTCTCTGCCCATTAATAATCACACCTGGCATATACCTTTGGCCATGATGAAGCTTGTTTGCTCATTACACCATGGACCTCAGTGAGGCATTTAGGTGGACAAGCTCCTTTGTTTTGGAAGAGTTTGCCAAATGTAATGTTTGCCTATTCAGTTTGCTGAATGTTATTTTGGTGAAGTTTTGAAGAAACAACTGCTATGTCCAGCTTCAGCTAACTCTTACCTTGGAAATGCAAACACTGTAATTGCATGTTCATTCTTTCCACAACACAATTTTATTATCGTCTAGTTGCTCCTCAAGCACACAAATTATGATACAGCCAAATCATCCTCTTCACCTTTTCCTGTCACATATTTTTTTGTTGAAGGATTTGAATTGCTTACAGTCTTTGTCACAATCTGAAACAATCCATTAGTTCTAATTTTAAATTATTATTCCCAGAGTATCCATGTGTAAGCGTATGTGTGTGTGCATGTGTGTGTGTGTAGGTGTAGGTGTATGTGTATATGTGTGTTTCTACACTCCTAACATTGTAGCAAAATCCTTCCTTTAAAGCAAGACCTGCAAGCAAGACGCATAGACCTGTCAAACAAGTTGAGAGAACAAATTTTTAAATCCTTTGAATTCAAGGTGTTTTCACGGCCTACTCCATAGAATCTATTGCAAGAGAACACATCAATTTTCTAGTTTTAAGTGTGAAGTGGATAAATAAAACAAGGCAAACAAAAAGGAAGGGAAAATTATTTAAGATTTAGTAAATGTTTGGTTAGCTGAAGATACTTGTGTCTTCAAACAGACTCAGACTGGGGATGCTCTGCTGGAGAGGTCACAAAATGTATGAGGAGAAAGATGACCTGTGGAGGCTATCTAAACCAGCATTTTTCTCCAAGTGTGGTAACATAGAATAGGTTGTCCAGAATATTGTGAAATCAGGTCTCTAATCTTCTAAAATAAACATTCTCCTAAATTCCTATTTAATCTCCTAAAATAGACATTCTACAACCACTTTTAGCAAAATAATCAGCCTCACAGGAGGCACAGACAGACAGAAATGTAAAAAGGGCAAGAGAAATAAAAAAAGAAAAAAAGTTTTATGTTCAAAGGTCTCTGTGCTCCCCCTGTCCCCTCTGTTCACATAAAAGACAATTCCCCTCCTCCCCTGGTCTGTTCTTCCTGATGAAACAGTGACCCATCCACAGCAGCAGTCCAACCATGTGAACTGTCTCTCCATGTCTCTGAAATCAATGAAATTGCAAGCCTTGGTCTGCACACAGATCTCTACCTCCCTTCTTTTGCTCCCTGTTGTGTGTGTGTTAGCATACAGGTACTCCAGAGAAAATCTCAGTCATATTAATTTCACGGAAAGGGTATGAAACCTCTTTCTGTAATGGGGTCCTACAGACACTTCCTGATTCGTGTGTGTAGAATTCAGATGACCTCACTTCAGCCCTGAAGAAATCATGCATGACCAATTCTTCTTTGCCTCAAGCAGAAAGGAGTCTGTAAACATAGAAAGTGAAAGAAAAATGAAGTTTGAAAAATCTCTATAATATACATAACCAAGACCAGAATGAAAGAAGGGATGTTCTCAGTGACACAAAACCACAGAGTTAATCAGATATTTACTTTTAATTCCTTTTACTGTGGTGGCTTGCTTCAGACAACTAATAAAACACTTTGGAGAATAAGTTATGCAGACTAAATTATTCCATACTGCTTTTCCATCAGATCACACTGTTTAATTAACTATGAGTAAGATTCATAGGAGGGAGCTCAGGAAGTCTGACAACAGGAGTTCTCTTCAAACACAATGTTCCTTGTAGGTAGGAAAGGTATATTTACCATAAATTTTGCCTCAATTCTCATTCTGAATTTGTTCTATTCTTCTAGTGTTCCTACAAAAGATTCTTCTAGCTAAGCTTGGTACAATCAACCAAGGCTATGCTATTTTATTTTGCAGTAGTGATCAGCAATGCCACATGAATAGCTACCTGTAATTACTATCTACTAACAGTGGGAATTACAGCACATGATTACACAAAGATGAATTAAAGCTGAAATAAATTTAGGGAGTAGTTGCTTGCTACTAGACAGCCTTTATGACTGCAAAAAGATAAGCTAAAATTATTTCCATTCAGGGTAAGTGTTAAAGATGTGAGGGAAGCCACTGAAATCAGCAGCCTCTGAAGCCCAGGAACTCCTTCCTGGCATCTGGAGCCCAGCTTGGCACAACCTGAGATGCAAATGACTCAATCCCAGGCTGTTAGATAAGACTGATGCTTTCTCCTTTGCTAATTTATCCAGTTTCCAGGCTGATCCCTAAGCACACAGGACACCAGTGCCAACAGGCACACAGACTGCTGCCAACAGGGCACTGCATTCAGCAGCACTCACAGACAGTGCTACCAGAGCTCATCAAGGTAAATAAAAATGGCCAAGTCCTGCTCCCAACCTCTGGCTGATCAGGGCTGAGGTTCCCAAGCATAAACACACTTTCCACAAGCACACTCATACTTAGGAAAGGCTCTTGAACATCTGCACGGGCCCTAAACACATCTAATATCAACACCCAGATCCTGGGCCCACTTACCCAGAATAAAGGTGTCCTCCTACTTGCTGGGTAGTCCAGTCTGAAATAGTGAATTGCACATACACACACACAAGATAAAGTTCCTGGGTTCATTTATATGTGTGTGTGTCCTAGGTTAAGAATGTCATGGTCATTAAGTTCTACTTGTGCCCTCAGGGCTTTGATACATGCAATCTGAAGCCCTCCTAGGTCACTTATTCATAGAGGATACCTGAAATATCTGATGGATCAGCATCTAAATTAATTTTTTTTAAATCAGGTGAGAGAGTAATCCATCTTTACAAAATGTAAGTAACCATTATTACTTAACTCTTCATGATGGCAAAAATACTTATATTAGTACACTAAGCCAAGAAAAATCAGAAAATAATTTTTTATAATAATGCTTGGTATGTTGTACCATAAATATTAAGTCCATAAATTTAAATAGTAGTGTAGTGAAAATGCAATGTACAGAACTCCAAATCCTATTAATAATGCATCAGCTTTCTTACAAATTTGTCTAGAAAAATCACAAATCAAACCCTCTCAAAAATTTTATGAGCTAAGAAATTTTAGAATTAAAATAATGTGCTCTATACCACACCATTTATTCACTTCCATCTTTTTGCACTCAGTTATATGTCTGTCCTTAATGGAGCAGACTGGGAGGGGAAGATCTTTGCACTTGACAATCAAGAGTATAGGACATTTCTCAGGTGGAATACATAATGAATGAGTGCATTATAGGTGGTTATGACCATCTGAAGCAATATTAATTCGTGGGCAGATGACTATTAACATTGTTAAATGAATGAAAAAAGTAATGAAAACTGTTTCTATTCTGAAAAGCACTATTTGCTGTAGCTCCTCTGTAGCTTCTCCAATGGTTTTGCTGGAAGCTGAATGTGGCTGCAGTTCGTGTATATCTGCAAATAAAAGTGAGAAATGGCCTTTGTCTCCATTTTTAGTTCAATGTATGACTGGTAAGATGGAAGTCAGGATTTTGGGTAGGAGCAGATTTTCTGATAATCACTTGTTTTAAGTGCTTCTGACCAAAAGTAGAAGATATATTTCTATGCTGAATTTCAACTAGAGCTGCACTCTAAAATTATTTGTAGACAAAAGAATGACAAAAATGAAGCAAAGTTTAAATAAAGCTGCCAAACCCAAACCCAAGCAGATAACATAAAAACATGAGAAGTTTTCTAAACTGTTCTTATTTCCAAGGATCCTTATTTATTCATATTAATTACCTGGGACATTGCTGCTCAAGCCCCATAAAGAGAATTTTGTAGGGAAAATCATAAACATATGATTAGCTATACAATCATAAAAACATAAAATTTAAGAAATTTTGAGAATATATGTCATTGGGATTTCTTCCTATAATGTAACTGAAAATTACTTTCATAAAAAGGAAGTTAAAGAGAACAATATTTTGTGGGGGAAAAAAAGTAAATTACAATAAGAGTTTTGTTTTTTGGGGGGAGGGATTCTTTGTTTTGTGTTTGCTTGGTTGGTGGGTTAGTTTGTTTTGGGATTGGGGTTGTCTTGTTTTTATTATATGTATGTAGTTTCATTTTTTCTTTTGTTTGTTTTGTTTTTTTAAAGATTTTTGAACATCCAGAAGAGCAGGATGAGCTCAAAGCTATGTTCCAGGAATCAGATCTAGTATCATTTTTGCACCTATATGACAGCATGAATAAACTAAAATACATGAAATTTTGAAAAGTTTCTATATTAATAAAAGATGATGCAATTTTTGAAATATTAATCCAAATCTTTAATATTACACATTGACCTAATATTTTCTTGATAAACCGTCAGTTTTCAGAGTACAGATGATTTTAGAATCAATTCATAGGTAAAAGACTTCTACCTCATTAAATTGATAGTGGCATTTATCAGGCACCAAGACAAAAAGATGCAGAAAAAAAAAAATTCCTATTCAGAGGAAACATGCTTCTCAAAATCTTCATCAAATTCCCGGTACTTTGGGTGTTACTGCAATTTACTTTTTCTTTTTTTTTTCCTTTTTTTTGTTTTGTTTTGTTTTGTTTGGTTTGGTTTTTTGATTTTTTTTTTAAGAGTTTGAACTTATTTTAGCTTTCTGTTGTTCTGGGATAAAAAACCAATTTTTCTTAATGCAAATAAAAATCTAGGTTTCTGATTTGGGGTTAAAACCCTCATGCAAATCAATAAGTTGTGAATAATTTTGCAATTTTTTTAAACTATTATGTTAAACTTAAAATTAAGTCTTCTCTAAAAGTTCCTCTTTTAAAAACAAAGTTAAAATTCAACGTGAAGTTATATCAGAAAGTATCTTACTGCCAGTGCAAGATATTGAAATCATAGAGGTTATTTTAGTTTTTATTACAGTTCATTCAGGCAAGATCTGTAGAAAATTCTCATGTTTAAAGTTCTTAGCTCTCTTTTCAAAAAATCATCTGAGACTAAATGAGTGAAATCTATAACATTGATTTGCTTGAATTCATTGCCCTTTTAGTGTCTGCTTCTGAAAAGATGTGTCTAGTTTGGGTTTAAAAAGGCTTGATCACTAATTCAGGCTCTTGCACCAAAAGATTTCTATATGCACATTTCATGTGTGTTTATTTCAGGTGCTTACACTATAAAAAGAAATATATATATATTGGAAATATATCTCTTCTTTCATACAACTCAAAGAATTCAATTAAACTTTTCAATATAAATTTTACACAGAGAAATACAACCAAATTAAAATTTATTTGTAAATAAAAAGCAAGATTGTCCAAAAATATCAACAGATTGTCTGTTTTACATATCTGTGGGCATCAGTTACTACACACAGGCTTTCCATATTAATTAACTATATAATACAAATTTTAATTGACTAAATCAAGTTGCTTTATGCTTTCAGTCATGGTGCATGGTTTCTACGACACTGTTGTGGGAAAGTTGGAGCAAGGATTTAATGTCTTCGAGTTAAGAGAGCTCTTATAAGTATGGAGATTCAATTTATCACAGCGAAATTTCACTTTATTTAGGAAAATTCCAGATAATGTCAAAAACTTACAGAGAGAAATCTGAGATTAAGTAGGTTTGAATATATTCTCAACTCTTATAATAAAAAGTGCTGTCATTTTAAATTTTTTTTTTACTTAAAATTTATGGAGCTTAATCCATAAAATACATAGATTTAAGCAGCACAATATTTAGTGACAAGCTGCGAAAAGACACTCCCAATGGGTCCTAAATATAGTGCTTGTTTTGAGCAATATGCTGAAAACATGATTCAGGTGTGCTGCTCTTACCATCTGCAGCTGTACCATTTGTAGCAGTTATCACTGCATCTGGATTATTTGCTGGTGACTGGAAGGGGATAATAAATGAATAACAATTAAAGGGAAAAATAGTTACTCCACTCACAGACATCATAATGTCACTTGTTCTGCTGCTGCTGGTTGTGACAGAATTCTTTCCCTCGAAATACATCCTCACTTCCTTCATTGCTGAGATTGTCCCTAAAGAAGAATGAATTGATTGTCTGAGTGTCTTTGTTTTTTTTCTACGCCCATTCAGCAAAAGAAGTTATCAATAAATAATATTGAAACTCCTTGGCAGGTTATAGTGGTTTTGAATAAAGACATAATCAGATTGTATTTGCCTGTGGATAGTCCTTGTACTTCAAAAACAAAGGGAATTCTTTGTACAGAATCATTCTGTACATATGTACAGAACATAGAGCACACTTATGTAAATAAAAATCCATATCTAATAAATATGGATATGTGCATATACAAAAAAAGACAGAGATTTTAAAAGCAGAAATTCCAGAAGAATAATCCAGGAGAAGAGCATTATTAGCAATATTCAGTATATTTGAAAAACTCTGCATGATGGCTTACTCAGTATGAACATTAACATTCAATCAGATGATCCCGAAGGTGCAACAGAGCACAAAAATACCTGCACATACATGCATTCATGATCTGGGGAAAAGAGCTGATGTTGCTAAGAAATAAATGCATACCATGCTATCTTCATTTTTATTAAAAAGATTCCTTTTGAAAGGATGTTTTTTCATGTTTAACTATTCATCTTAAAAATCTAGTCAAAAAAGCAAAAACAGATAAATAACTCCACAGCATGTTCTGTGGCTGCTAGTGCAAATATTAAAACATTAATTATATAAGTCTTCAGAAAAAAAAAAAATAAAAGGGAAAAATTTGTAGTATAATCCTTTTTTTGTTTTTTACATTGCCTGTGCCATGTTCCCTTTCTAAGGCATTGATATTAGAAAGGTGAATAAATCATATGTAGATGGTTTAAGTCTGTAACAATGGTACCCTCACATATTAGTAACATACAAGGTGTGTTAGTGCAATGCTAATGCAAGTCCTAGATTCTTAGGGACAGATTCATATGTATTTAGCAAGTATAAGAAACTAGTCAGCATCTGACAGATTAGACCAGAAGTACATCTGCTGAGGGCTTGAATTTGCAGGAGCTGCAGACAGAACTCTATAGCTGCAGTAATGTCACTGAAACATGTTTTGCATGTTAGAATAAAGAGAACAGAAAGAAAGGTACAGTTGGGCAATTTACTTTAAAATGGTGGAAACTTCTGAGTATTTAACGTACTGCAGACAACACTTTACATCTTTGAAAAGTGTATTGTGCCATTTCTATTACATCACTCTTTTTACTGTTCAGCTTTTGTATGCTTACAGCACCATGATTTATTATCTGCTGCTAGGTGCTCTTCAAAGTAATTCTCAATCCATTTTATTTCCTTCATTAGCTCTCCCCTTGTTTCTCTCCTTCACCCTTAATCTCCCTTGCTAACCTTTCCTGTTTAATTTTCTTTTCTTCTTTAAACATTGTATCCAAAATGCGTCCTCCACAGTTTTAAGAGCAAAATCCCCAGGCGTTCACCTTTCCATTCTTCAATAAAACTCCACTTGCAAAGCGTGTAACTATCTCAGCATGTTATTAGTCAGTGTTGAGCAAAAGAAATGCTGCAGTGCTAAATGGAGTCATTAAAATGCCTAGTGACAACAATAAGTGCTTGAGGAAGCTGGCGTTTCCCATTTGCTAGTCTAATAGCTATATTAGGGCCATCTTTCTTCTGTGGAGAAGATAAAAAGAATATATTCAGTATTTGACTGTTTTCATTCTCCACCATTGCACTGCTTGTGACTAGACTTTATTCTTCCTCTGCAGCTTCATACCCATTTCTGGAAAACTGTTAAGTCTTTTTCTCCTTCCTTTTAAATCAATACTAGTTTTAACATCAGCTTCAATGAGCTGTATAAGGCTCTGGAGGGGAAGGTGGGTCTCAACTAAATGCTTTTTGTCTCAATGAGTGTTAAGTGCACCAAACCTATGACCACCTGCCTGTTATACATATCTTAGGTGCATCTTGATAGGCTAGTCAGGGTTCCAAGAGAAGCATAAATATGTTAACATAGCAATCAACACAAGCTTAATTGAGATGAGAAGCAGGATATTTTATCTAGAGGCACAGAGGGCTCTTGTTCATGTGTCATGGAGGTACTTGCTAATCATGAAATTAACAGCACTCTTTCTGGACTCCAAGTGGTACGCCCTTCCTGAATATTCTGAATATTTTACAGTCTTCTAACAAAAATTGGGAGTTTGGTCTGGCTTTAGTTTCTAAGTGGAGAGTGGTTTATATATAAATGTATGCAGTGCATCAGCCTTTTGGGGCAGTTAAAAATATATAAAAACGACTCAGTGAACACATGGGCCTTGTGCTTGTTTCTCCCCAGTGATATAAAGTATAGAGAAATTCAAGGAATTTCAGATCAAGATTTATTTGTAAAGCAGAAGTATCAGTCAGGAAAATGAAGTATATGTAAAAGAAGAAGATGTAATTTAAAAAATAGAAGAAAAAATGAAAAAAAGAGTGTTGACCATTTTTTTAAACATAAACCTCTCAGTTATGTACCAACGTCATAATGGAGAAAATGCTTTTGCAAGCCTAAGTATCAAAAACATTTTAAAAATGTCAAAATTCAGGTCACTGTATGTTACAGTTGCTTGCTTTGCCCTCATATCTGCGTCTCTCACTGGACATTCATTTAACAGTGCTGTCACACCATTCAGTCCAATTTAAACTGTACTAACTGACAGAATAAATTATGCAATATAACCTTAAGCAAGGAATTGTTAAGAGAGTTGGTATGTCTTGTCATTAAGCATCTGCTATTAGATGTCATGCTGTATGTTGAGCTAGAATCCCCAGACTGAACAAAAAGAAGTGGCTGATAATAGTTTCATCTGTCATGAAATTATGGGAAATTTGCCACATTAGAGGAAATGCCTCAATAGCATAAGTATATTCATTTTTCTCTGAAACCTCAGAGAGCAAATAGAACTGTAGATGCAACTTCCTGTGACAAATGATGAACATCAAAATTAAATTGTTGATCTTGTGATTATTGTATTCTAACCACAGATAATATGTACAGATAGTATGTATAGCACCATTTTAATGCTTAAATGTCATCTGGTTTGGCTTGTGTTCTGCAGCAGGTAACTGAAGGTTTAGAAGGTATTGGTTTTGTTTGTTTCTTTTGTTTTGGTTTGGTTTGGTTTGGGGGGGGGTTTTGACTTTTTGTTGTTGTTGTTGTTGTTGTTGTTGTTGTTGTTTTTTGTCATGGGCACTTGAGCTTTTGAAATTTCTCTGCCCTAGCTTTAGATAGCTACACTCAGATGTGCATAACCCAAAGTTACCCAGCTTAGTCTTCTTTTGTCAATTTCTGTCAATTTGTCAATTCAGCCGAATTGTCCCCCTGAAGGTTCCTACTCATATGCATTGACTATGAAAAGATAAATTCTACCACTGCTGTCAGTGATCAGTCCTGAGCATGATTCATATAAATCTGCTATTGATAAATTTATTTTCCTCGCTAATATCTCCTTTCTGTGGAGGTCACTTGTTCCCTTTATGTTGCATACAGAAAGAGCAAGAGTAACATCTTCAAATATGAGGTAAAGCTGATTCCTTTTGAGTAAGGATTTTTAATTGCACATATAATTAGCAAAAAAAAAAATTAGAAAATTAAAATAATTAAAATTTTCATTTGGATTTACTGGGTTTTTTTTTCATCTGTACGTGGTCTTTTATCCACCTGTTTTCCTACTCAAAAGCTGAAATTGTAGATAATTAAATAGAATGTATTCTTGGAGGTTTTTTTAAACCTATGTTATTGTAAAGTATTTTAAACAATAATCCAGTACTGGAATTTCTAGTTTAATTTTTACTTATTGCATTTGTTTTTAGGAAAATAATAATAAAAATTTGACAAAAAAAATAATTTGTGGTATTTGTGGTTTGTCTGTTTCTGCCAAAACTACGGCAATGTTATCACACATTGTAATTCCCTGACCTGATGCAAATATGTTGAAAGAGCTCTGAAGGATAGATGTAGCCTGAAGCAAGAGGAATCAGTTGTTATTTTCAAAAGTCCCAAACTGCCTCACTTTATTAGGAACACTGAACTTAACATTTTCAAAAGCTATCTCTCTGTTTTGCAGAATATTACTATACATGTAAAGTAGTTTCAAATGCGGATACTTAATGCATGCAAAAAAGTCAATAGAAAAGAAAAAAAAACCCAACCACAAAATTCAACAAATATCTGTCACTACTACTTTCAGTTAAAATAAACTAATGCACCAAGACATGCACGTAGTAAAAGATCTAGAAGAAAATGAGTAAGGCATCAGAGAAATTTTTTAAGTAGTGTTGCAAATCACAGATTCATAGGCTGAAGTGACTTCAGAGGTCATTTGATTCAACAACTCCTTCACTCAAGGCGGACAACCCATAGTTTGTTACTCGGGGCTGTGTCCAGATAGGTTGTGCAGACTCATTAATCTCTCTGGGCATCCTGTTCCAGCATTCAGTCATGATTGTGGTGAAAAAGTGTTTCCTGAAGTTCAGACAGAACTTCTTGTCTCAACTACCCCCAGATCCTGTTACTGGGCTCCACAGCAATGAGCTTGTCTCCATCACTTTGCACCCTTCCTTCAGGAATTTATACACACTGATTAATAATTTGCTCCTTGAGCCTTTCTTACACTGAACAGTCCCAGCTTTCTCAGCTTTTCCTCATGAAGGACGATCTGCTCCTTTAATCATCCTTGTAGTGCTTTGAGGAACTCTCTGCAGTGTGCTCATGTCTCTCTTGTACTGAGCAGTTCTGAGCTGAACACAGTACTCCACATGTGGGTTCATCAGTTTTTGAGTAAAGAGGAAGGATAACCTCTTGTTACCTCACTGCTTGGTGAGCATGAGATTCTGCAGAAGACCTCTTCTCATTAGCTCCTCTACCACAGAGAAAAGGAAGTCATGAATACGCTCTGTGAGCCCCCTGTACTCTTTATGTCCTGCTGTGTTGCCTCTCCAGAAAATATCAGGGTGGTGGAAGTGCCCCTTGAGGAACAGGGCCTGTGAATATGAGGCTGCTCCTAGCTGTCCTGATCCACTTGGTTCTATGGAAACACTGCCACAGAACTGAGCCAGTGTGGATGAAATGCATTCAGAGTTTTCAAGAAAATGTGTATCATTTAAATTCTGTGCATGAGTTTAACTGTCTCATGGATTACTGTGCAGGGATATTCCAGATAGTGACCAATTTTATTAAATTTTATTTATCTGGAAAACACAGAAGCTAAACCTTTGACATATTCTTTATTTTTTTAAAGTCTGATAATGCAGATTAGCTTTGTTCCCTTTATTGTTGGTTAAGAAAATATTTGATTTTGCTTTTAAAGGGGCAGCGTAACCTTCCCAGAAGCAAATTCCAAACCAACACATTTCAACTACATTATCTGGTATTCCTGTTGGCCAATTTACTCCAAACAGAAAGTTTGCAAAACTGTGCTTCTGCCTCTTATCCTAAATTAACTGCATGACAGTGCCACATGCACTGGACTGGAAATGAATTCTCTTCTGCTATTCTTCAGCAAGATGCATTTGCCCTTGCATATGTCCTTTCAATTATGTCAAAATAATAATTTTGCTAGTTCCAGGGTTATTTAACAAATGTTCAAATATTTGATGTTTCACAGTAACAGAATTTAGTAGCAGACAATGATAAATTTCATAAACAACTCTTTTTTGTTTCCTGGGGATTTTCAATGTTCCACTTAATATTGGAAACTTTGGAGTGCATTTATTAGAAATATAGAGTTCACATTAATCAACATAGAATTTAATTTGCTCAAATTTATGATCTAGTTCTAGATTAATTCCAGGCACACCCTATTAAAAAAAAGTACGGAATTTGAATATACTTATGCCAAATCAAGAGGAGCTAAAGGATGTATATACAGATTAAAAAGTAATCAAGCTCTAAGTGTAGGAATCCAGACCTAGTTTAGAAATCTGTTTTTTCTAAATTTTACACTGTCTCCTAACAGAGTCATAGTAATAAATGTTTTTGTTGTTTTTTTTTTTCTTCTTGCCATAAGTCACAGCTTAGGTTATAGATTGGTCATCACAACATAAGGAAGTAGATTAAACTGCAATAACTCACCTCAGAATTAACAAACTTTCCACCAAGACAATGATTGGACCATGAATCAGCCCCCTTAAAATAATGATCTGTATTTCTGCTACAATATTTCCCCAGTGAAAGTAAAATATCTTCCACCAGAAGAGACAATAGGAAGAGCACACTATGGTGAATAAACTGTCTCACATGTACTGCACAGTAGAAAAAGCCCACATACATTTGTCCCAGTTTCACTATTAACTTAAAGTTTACATTAAAGACTTGAGTTAGAAAGAAGTGGGATGAAATTCTCAGTCAGCATCAAGTTTAACTTATTATCCCAGCACTTCCTTACAGTAAATTTTTAATTTTCATTTAAATTCATGAGATAAAAATAATAGCTCAAATTCTATCCCTTATGTTTGACTTAATTAATGAAGAAAATTAAAAACCAGTACAAATATTGTTTCATATATACCACATTTCTTTTGTGGTGCTGCTTCTTCTAGTATTTTTAGTAGCTTGTTGCATGCAAGTCATTTGTGAAGATCTGCAGTGTTTAAACAAGTGGCTACTGGTTTGCTAAAATATTTATTTGAAATAGTAAACTACTAAAAAATGGATTAATGTGGCTGCAATTCTAAATGAAGGAATAAATTTTTTTGACTTCTTTTTAAATAGCAGGCATCTTTTCTCCAGAATAAGGCTAAATCTGGTACTAAAATGAAAAGAATTTCTTTTCTTTTTTCGATTCATGATCAAAACTTGTTTTTCATTTTCTTCTCATTTCTGTTGTTATTAGTAATTCTGAGCAGTTTCAAAGACAGTTCATTTATTCTGTCCATATTACTGCTATTACAAAAAAAAATATTTGGGGATAACACATGATTTCTATTTATACTAGCTAAACTGGTGAAAAATAATAGGCTGTAGCCAACTTATTTCTAAGAAGATTATAAAACAATCACATATATAATTTGTAGCATATTTTTAATACTCAATTTAAATGCTAGACTTAAATCTGCCAGGTTTTTTTTAATTTTAATATTGACATGTTAACTACAAAAAATTTAAACTCTTCTTTATAGTTGCTTTTCTGAATCATTTAAAAATTAATTGGCAGCTTTTTGCCTTATATTTCGTGCATTTTTTATATAATCTATTCCACTAACACATCAGTTAGATGAAGATCCTTTGATGAGTTAAATATAAGATTGAGTTTTGAAGTGAAAACCTCCACAAAGTCTCTCAAAACCAACAGAAATGTTCTTTTTTAACTCTTTGGTCATTGTTTAATATTATTTTACTCTGGCTACATGCCTTGATATCATGTCTACAAAGCCCATCTGAAGATATTTTATCTTTGCTCAAATATTCAACAAAAGAACAGAAGGAATTATTTAGAGCAGTGCAAATATTTCAGATGTTTAGGTTTTTATTAATCAGAAAGAGAAACTTTGCTTTGAAACCATACTGTTTCTGTGAGGTTTTGTGGATTTTTTATAATAAAGGTAACCATTTTTGAAAACTTACAGAATAAGTACTAACGCATCTAAATTAGTACCTTCTCCTTTCATTGATTCTAAAAAAATCATTTAGATGCTTTCAAAGAATTGGTCCAGCCACTCAAGATTACGCCTACCTCCCTTTCTTTCACTAAGATAAACATCAAAGTGTAATGGTGGGTAGAGTTTAGACCCTTAGAATACAGGGCAAATTTATCCAGTAAATCAGGATTCCTGGGAACGTGTCAATAATGTCATCACCTATATTTGTTTACCTTCTCATTCTCAAAAATTCTTATTCTACGAGTTATCATTCAGTTCAGAAAAATTCAATGTACTTTTTGGGTTCCTTTATGAGCAATGATACCTTTAGAATAGTTTTTTATTTGTGTATTTTTCCTTTGAAAGAGAGTGGCTGCAACAAAAGAAAAATCTCTAGAGAAATGGCATCTTCTTTGCTGAACAAATAGGTATGCCCCAGGGGAGAAGCTCCAAAGCCTGTAGGGTGAAAAACTACACAATATACAATGATAGCAAGTGTGAAAAGGGCTCAGTAACACCAGGGATTTGGAGTACTCTCAGAGCAGAGAAGCTGAAAAAGAGTAACAGGAAAAAGACAGTCTAGCTATAATGGGGATGGAAAGAGAAAGTAATGAAGGATCAGAGTTTTCTCTTAGCAGAATTTTTCACAATCCAGAAACTGCAGAATGGCTGATGCCTTAAACTATGACCCATCTTGTGATGATGCAATTGGAAAAGAAAATTATAAGATATTCAGTTACATTTTTATGATCTAATCTCCTCAAGCTTTCTCTGTTTAAAATTGTCTTGGATTTTTTGATACATGTGTTAAATAAAACTGTCTTCCTATTTTTAGTGAGTTTAGGCTGGTTTTAGGTTTATTTTAAATATTTTTCCTTTGGGTATTGGGGGAGAAGAGTGCTGTTTCTTTGTTTTTTAGGGTTTTGGGTTTCTCGTTTGGTTTTTTTTTTTTGAGAAATGTAGTTTAAAAGAGCTAGTCAGATCCACACTAAAAATTGCTTATTCAGGGACTTTTTACATATTGGTTTATAGATTGGGGGAAAGTGGAGCTGGAAAGGAATTCAGGGTAGAGGTCTACTCTGCCCCCTACCCAAAGATATGATCAGCTCTATCCAACCATGTCTGAAAAAATGCTTTTATAAATTGCTATTAGAAAGTATAGTGAACACAGTTTCATATAATGAACACAATTCATTTTCTGAAATGGCTTTAAACTCTCTTGGTCTTTTAACTCTCTAAAATATCTTTTGGATTAATTTCTTTCAGTGCATTCTCACCCTATCACTTCTCAGTCTATTTGCAGAAAGTTAGAGGTAGATCTTACCTTTTTTTTGTTTGTTTGTATGTTTGAAAGCATCTTTTGCTCTTTATCAGCCTTCTCATTTTCTGAATGCCTTTTAAATGCTGATATGTTTAAGCAAGTCATGCTTGATAGATCCTTATGATCATTCCTGATATTCTTTTTGAAGGTTTTTCAGTTGTTCCACATGCCAGAAACAAACATAATATTTTAGTAAGAGTTTCCAAATTATATTCCTCTGTTTTCACACGCAGGCACATGCACTCATATGTATATGTGTATATCTAAATATATATAACCTATGCTGTCTTTGATTATTTGTCCCTAGAATTTGTTGGCAGTTTGGAGGTTTTTAGGGTTTGTTTTTGCTTCTGGTCTTTTTTCAGTTTACATTAAGGTGATGTTGTTAGTTGATCTAATTTTTTCAGATGTTGGACTTTTAAGTAAACAGTAGATGAATAAATTAATTACAAAACTGGGAGAATGGACACTATCCAACATACAAAACCAGTTGTTCTGTACCAGTAAGATAAAGACTACCTGAGATGCATTAGTGCAATACTAAATTTCAAGTAAGCAAGTCGCAGTGTTTATCACAGAATTACAGAACTCTTGGGGTTGGATAGGACTTCTGGAGATCACCTAGTCCACCCCACTTTCAAGGCAGGGTCATGTAATGCAAGTTACACTCTGGTAGCTCCTTGTCTTTTTTTGAATTGTGGAGACTACAATAGAAGACTATACTCCAGATGTGGCTTCATATCACCCTTGACCTGCTGGCCACACTCTTCCCAATACACCCCAGGATACCACTGGCCCTCCTGGCTGCAAGGGAACAGCTGGCTCATGGACAACTTTTCCACCACTAATACAGCACTTCCCGGTCCTTCTCAGCAGAGCTGGTCTCCATTAGGTCAGCCTCCAGCCTGTACTGGTACTTGGGGCTATTCCTCCCCATAAGCAGGACCCTACACTTACCTTTGCTGGAGTTCAGCAGGTTTCTCTTCACCCAGTTACCCAAGTTATCTCAGTTATCAAGGTCCCACTGAATGGCAGCATAGCCTTCAGCTGCGTCAGCCACTCCTCCCAGTCTCATATCATCAGAAAACTTGCTTAGCTACATTCTCTCTCTTCAACTAGGTTGTTGAAAAATTAATTGAATGAGGCTGGACCCAGTACTGGTCTCTGGGGAATGTCACTGACCGCAGGCATCAACTGGATTCTGCTGGACTCATCAAAACCCTCTGATCTCTGCCATTCAGATGATGACCTGATGATAAAGTTATCATCATCATTTGATCATCAGCATCATAGGATGATCCCTATAACAAAACTGGTAATCTCACCAAGTCCACTTCACTTGTGGACCTCTATTTCACTTCTAGAAGTAATTTGTGACTTTTATTAAAACGTATTTCTATGCATATGCTTGAATACTAGAACACAGTTTCCAAAGGAAGATAATTCCAAGAGCTGATGCTGACATAATGCTGAAGTAAAGTTTACAGAACTAAAATAAACAAGGAGAAACTATTTTCTCAAACTAAAATTCCAATGGAATTTTAATTTGCCTAATCCTTTACAATCTATTTAAAGACCTAATAAAGAAAGTTAAACAAATGAGTCATGGAGTCCAATACTAAACTCAATACTGGTTTATGTTGATCAATATTACAATTTATCTAATGCAATTCAACTTCTTTTGTGATTTTTGTCTACTACACAATGTTCCTTTAAGTTGACTTGCTATTCATTTAATTATTGCAGAGAGAGAGACATTCAAATTAAATTAAATCCAAATACTTTGACACATGGGAGGCATTTAGCAGCTGCTAATGTGAAACACTAAATTGAACTGAATCTAAACAAGAGTTTTAGGAACAGTCCTCAAATGAAATTGCTTTCCTTAATGCCTCTGTTGTTGATTTTACTTTTCCTTCCCCAGAAGAACCTTTCAAGAGAAAAACTTTCAAGGTAGCTAGGATGTCAAGGCTGTGACAGTGGGCACAATCTTACCCACCAGCAGAATGTCACAATAAGTTTTTTTTCCTCATCTTTATTACCCATACCTCTATTCTTCTTTAGGATTTGTTTCCATACAAATGCCATAATGTCAAAAAATTGCCATCATAATTAACTACAGAAAACACAAATTCTATATTAACTATAGAAAACACAAAAACAAAAATCTAAAATTTATATTTGACCTGTTAGAAACAGTTATGTCCTTTCTACAAGACAAACAATCAAACAAGTTTATTCAACAAGTTAACCACACGCAGGCCTATTTTTTTGCATTTACTATTAATAATATTTGGTATTTATAACATCTCTGGATCACAATTTATCTATTAAGAACTAACATAACATCATTTTAAGTTTGAAAAATTGATGGTTTTCTTTTCTGAATCCATACATCCAGGCTCAACAAAAAATGTGGCAAATCTGTCTTTTAATAAAATATTTGGCTTGCACCATTGCAAAGCACAGCAGGATCTAACTGAGTAATGATAACTCAGTAACTAAAAATCAAAAAGAGAAAAAAAAAATTAAGCAATTTTAAGAAAATCTTTTCATTTTGTTGAAGGAATATAATGTTTTTGAATGCTTGAGATTCACTATCACATCTGCAAGATGGAATACATTTCTACATCAAAAATTTTTGTGAGCGTGTAGATTCCTTTAACAACTCTGCTTCACCCACTTAATAGGTGAATAATATTAAGAAGAAACATATAATTTATGTAACTTTTTAAGATGATATATGATGCAAAAGAGAAAGAAGTAAAAGGGGGGAATAAATAGAAATGATAATTCAGATCCAACAGTGCATTCAAAGCAGCATCAGTTTTGAATTACTTAAAAAAAAAATATTCAACTGCAGGTTACTTATGTGATAGACAGCTGAAGTACCATACTACTGACTTCTCAATGATACTTTTGCTCCAGCAAAGCAGATACACAGTCTGTGGTTGCTGTATGCCTCGTCAATAGGGCTTTGACAGATGCAAATCCATAGGGAATTCATAAAGTCTCAGAGCTGCCTAGCAGTCAACCTGGAACAAAATTTTGATACCCTTACTTCCCTTTCTGACTCTGGGCCATAATCTCAAAACTAGTCCAGGCGCATATTTTCCATACATTTCACTTTGCATGTTTATTTTAAAAGTTTATCTCGAACACTCACAACAAATAAAATGTCAAAGGCGCGCTAACTGAATTACTCTATCACTTCAGAAAACCACTGAAAATGCACAATTAAGCTATTTGTTAGGTACTCAAGGCCAACTCTTAAATGTCTGTTTGTAAGAAGCATGTGTTTCCATCACTTGGTGACTTTATATACTTATGTGAGTACCTTTTTTCCCCCTTTAATTTAAATATATGTTGCCAAAAGTCTGTCAAGACAAATATAAAGAGTACCCTGTATTGCTTTGTAAAATTTTATTGCTGCTATTAAGAAACCATAAAGCTTTTCACATGTTCATGTAAAAGCGAACAGCAAATCATGAATCTCTACATTACCTACAATGGCCAGACCAGTGTGAAAGGTTTGCTTGTTATTTTTCTTGAAATTTTTTTTTCATTAGCAAAAACACATTAGAAGTACAAAATTTATCTTCAATTTTAAAAGGAGGAAAAAAAATATCTCACAACCACCTACGCCAGGCTAAACTTTGTGGTATATGAAAGCAAAGCCTAAGCATAGCATTTTTAATTCCAGTATCAATATTCATTGTAGCATTGTACAGCCTACTTCAAACCTAAACATAGCAGACTATAGGATAATTCTCCAACTAGATTTTTGCCTCTCCTTTATATAAGCATGATGGAGAACATTTTAGCATTCTTTCAGTCAAAGAATGTGAGTATTAGAGTAAAGAGATACATAGTAAATCTTGACAGAATGATTAAATGTCCTAAACCAACAGGCAGCCAAGGTAGAACACAGGACCCGTCATGATTGCGCTCCCTCTCTTCACCTACCCTTTGATTCCAACTCTTTTGATTAAGGTGTCCTTGTCACAGAGGTCAGTTTAATTCTACCACATCCAGATATTCTAGGTAAAGTATGTTGCACATGTGCAGACTGCAGGCTCATTTGTTACATTATTGTTTGCTGCCACTTTTGAAGGTAGATGTCTGTTTGAAGAATGTGCAGTGGTTGGAGGGTCAGGGGATTTGCATAAAGCTTGGAAAGAACGTCTTCAGGCACAAAGAGTGGGGTGCTACCACTGCCTGTGTGCACAGAAATCATGCAGCGTTCAGCTCATGGGAACTCATGCGTACATATAGCACTTTTTTTTAATCCCTAAATAATAATGGCTTAGCAATACCGTCAGTGAATTCAACATGAAACTTTGATTTACTGTTCCGTCGTCCAGTTTTTCTTTCTCACTGGTGTAATCATGATTTGCTGAATTGTCCTATTTCATTTGTGGATCACTGATGACTCTATTTTGAAGGTATTTAGGCGTCTTTCAGTGAGTTTAGTAATTTTAACTTTCAGGAATGTAAAAATATTGTGGAAAGTAATTAATTGGTTCAACCACAGATAAATGCTTATGTAATTAGTCCAAAGACATATATGTGTTTACAAGAAGACAGGAGGCAGTGATTGCATATTGAAATAAAAACCAGATTTTTTTTTTTTTTAATGTCATGGCGAGAGGTATGTTTGCCTTTGCTTCTTGGGTTGTTTTACATGTTTTGATTATTTGGGACAAAGGATGACTATCTTTACATTGGAAAAGTTCCTGTGATATGAACAGTCATATACTTCAAAATTTTCACATCTTACTGAGCTTCTATGACTAGAACATAAAGATCTTCCATAACTTTTCTGGTTTTGTAATAATGTACAAACACATCACCTGCTTTCTGCACCTGAAATGTAGGTAAACAAATATATATATTATGCATATATGTCCAAGTAAGTATAATGCCAACTTCACATGGAATAACTTTCATTCATACCAAATGTGTACAAAAAACCAACGAGGGGTAAATACATCTCTGACTTAAACTCATCCGGAGCTGGATGCAGTATTCCAGTATTCTGTTCTCAGGCGTGTTCAGTAAAATCTTCAGCTCCCCTTGCTGCTCAAGGGGGGCAGTTGAAGCAGTTCAATATACCTATTACTTACATGAGCTGTGCTGTCATCCGGAATTTCAATATCTGAAAAATACCTATGACTAATGTTAGTTACGTCCATCTTAAAGGGAAGGACTCAGGTTATTTATATGAAAAAAATGTCTATACATAAGAGTGTTTTCTCATTGTTAACCCCAGCTTAAGTAGACAGGGGTCACAACAAGCAATCAATTTGTTCAGTTTTCTGAGGTCAGTTCCTGCTCAGTCTATCTGCCTCTCATTTTCTTATTCTGTATGACCAATATAACACATCTGCCTAAGTCTTTATTATGAAATTTCTCTTTTCAAATTTAAAACATGAAGAGTTGCATTTTTTTTCATGGAACTATGAGTAGTGGAAGGACTGCACTTGCATGCCAATGGATTCTCCAGAGTCTTTCCTTTTCACCTAAAAAATGGAATACTAGACTATTAGTCTATATACTGTCTAACCAATTAGATCTGTTTAAGGACATGCATAGTTGCTATTCTTCTTGGTATGTTTCACACATCAGGCTAGCAAATAGAATACCTTTCACAAGGCCAAAAGATTAAAGAATGCATTTCATTAGTAGGAAAAAAAATGAAACTGTATTTTGTGCAGTTTTGTTTCACTGAAGATGCTCTATAAACCCTTAAGCAGTAGCTTCAGAGAACCACAAATTATTGCTTTCCCTGTTTCAATGGTCACATGCAGTACATTAGAATAGTATTAACCAGGAAGAGAGCTAAATTCTGTATTGGGTAGTTCTGCTGCAGTTTATGGTTGTTTCTTTAAAAGTGCTATGAAGGTATTTGAGATTAAAAATGGCTCATTTTGATCCAAAGGATAAACTATTTCAAAGCTATAAAATAAATGTTTTTATTCCACAAAGAGTAAGGGTATCAAAAGGAAGTTCTGTTGACCTAATCTTGACTAAGACTGAACACTAATATTCTCAGTGACTTTCAAGGGCAATATTAATAATACAGTATGTTGAATGCAGACCTAAAGTTAAAATGCTAAGTTTATCAATAAACCCCCAAAGATTTATCTGTGCAATAATATTCTAGACAACATATGCAAAATACTGAATGTAAAATTCTATACAGACAGAGTTAATTCAAAGCACTGTCAGAAATTCATTTATGTTTACATGTAATGCAACTGGGGCTGTCCAGAATGGAGCAAGAAGTCACTGAATCTCTGGGAGCTGCTTCTGGAAAAAAATTATTCAGTGTCAGCCTGTGAAAGTTCTAGTTTTAGGTTGCTCTAGTGCAGTTATTTATGATGCAAGAAATCACAGCAATTCCATTGTCTGATGTGAGTTTAGGGATTTCTTCATTAGACACCATTTAGAAAAACTAGGCAGACTTACAAAAACCAATAAAGTATTTCTAATTTTGCTAAATGGTAGTTTAAAATTTGGGGCTAAAATATTTTCATCAAACATTTCTTAACCAGCCAAAGAGGACTGCTTGTCTGTACATTTGCCTATAGATATATTGGTTGCCAATCTAATATTTTATTGATGCAATTTTTCCATTTACATTTCCAGAGTGCTATCCAACACAGCAAATTTCTGTCACATTAAAGTGGTACATAATTTTTTACATAAAACAGCCCCTGATTAAAAATTAAGTCCTTTTCAATTACAGCCATAGATTGTAGCAGTAAAATGCAACATGAAGGAAAATGCAATTAAAACTGCAGTGAACATTTATGTAAATCAAAAGTCGGTAGTGAAGCAAATATAATTAGCTCGTCAAACTGCGACTAAATCAGATTTGTTAAAGTTTTGTAGACATATGTTTTCACTGAAAAGAGTGTTGATTCATTTAATCCCCTTTTTTTGGACCAAATACTGAGATCACTTCTGAATTATTGTGGTCAACCTGAGTTACATGAACATATATCTTATTTTTGATATTTCAGTCTCTGAGAATTACAACCTGATGGTCTTTATAGTTCCATGACCCTAGTAGTACAGTTACTCAACCATCAAATCATCCCTACCTTGGGACAAACAATCTATATTTAAAATCTAAGGAATTTACCACTAAATTACTTCTGAGATGTTAATATCTGCCTTAATTTGTACTTCTCATATGTTGAGATATGTCGAGAAAATATCAGAATTGTCACAGGAAATCTAGTCTTTGAACAAATGCAAGAGTTCTTACAACTTCAAACACTAAAGATAGCTATAGCTATCTCCTGTGATGTTATCCCTACATCTGCATGTGGATTAGGTTTTTATATACAGTCACTGTATGCATATGCAATATTTTTTCATCCTTTTTAGAAATTCTAAGTATTCTGTATTGCATGCAAAATAAACTTCTGCTGCATGATTCTTTTGTTTTGTGCCACTCAAGTGGCACAAATCTAAAGTTATATTATTTCTCTTTTAATGTTAAAAAACTAAATGAATGATGTGCTACTACAGACTCAGTGGTGCAAATGTTCCAAAGGAAAAATCAGTCATAATGGAGCAGTACCTCCTAAATGTGTTGTTCATGATAAGTTAATGTTTTAAAAGGAACATTCATGTTAGGTGGTTGTAAAACCTAAAGACTTTGACAGACTAAATTTGGTACAATTAACAATCTCCCTTCCATACCAGCTACCACAAATATCAGCTTAGAACTTTGCAGACACTGTTATCAAATTTGAAGTACTTATTTAAAATAGCTGATCAAAATTTCGATAACATCCTATTAGATATCTGTGAACTGTTTTTCTGTAATGACATCTCAGATATCTGTGTCTCTTCAATGTTATGCTATACACAAAGATAACAAAAAAAATGAGGATAAATTGAAGCACTGGGAATTGGAAGAAGACTTCTAATTAAAATCTGGTTCTAGGAGAGTACTAGAGCTGGAGTGATCAACTAAATAAATGAGAATTTAAAGAGTAAATGATCATTTAAGTATTCAGTGTTTAAAAAAAAAGGTGCTTATCCTTTAATCATGTGTGTAATTTCTGTAATTTCTAAGATTCATAGAAGTTTTTTACAAAATAAATCCATGAAAAATTCAAGTTAAATATTTACAAAGGAAATTAGGAAAGAAATATGAATTTTCACTGTATTTCTTCCTTAAATGTTGCGCATGAATGGAGAATGGCCGCTCTTAGGTCTGTTCTCGTAATATGCATCTTCCTTTCTTAGTGACACTCATGATGGTGTTCACCCACCAAAAATAGCTACTGACTCTTCAGCTAGGCATCCTAAATTCCATTTAGAGCAAGTAGAAAAGATTAAGCACTTTCTAGAGAGTAATTTATTTTATTCTAAATTAGACGTACAACAGGTCAGATTAATCACACCCAATAAGTGCTTATTTCTTCACATTAACTATCATATGAATGCAGGATGGCTAGTTCACATGTAGATAATTACAGTATTGATGTCTGTATCTAGATGAGAGTAGTCACCAGATTGCTTACTTTGGATTCTAATTATCTATTTAGCATGTTAAATGCTTAAGAGTTTCTACTACCACCAAAAATCACGATCTTTGGAATTATTAGAGTTTGCAAAACTCAAAATTATGCAAACTGAAGATAGTTATTTCACCAGCCTCTCAGCCCCGAGCCATAATTCTGTATTGGAACATTGACTGTGAAATATAAATCTGTAATCATGACTTTAGAAATACAGGAACCAAGTTTTGAGGAAACTTCCCTATGCAGTTGAAGAGGAGGCTATTAGAAATATTAGAATCAATATGCATATTTCAATTATACAAGTACCAACGAAAAGGCACTCTAGAAAATCATAAAAATTCTAAGTATTTAAACAAGCATTTAGCATTATTTTAACTGCGATAGCTTTCACAAGGTATTCAGCCTTATATATGTATTTGATAAAGAGGGTTCAGTAATTCCAGAACACATAGCAGTTGTAACAACTATGTCAGTAAATGGATCATCAGCAAGATACAAGATCCAACAGGTTAAAGGCAAACTAATTCTCAGAGGACCAAATCACCATTTTTTTTTTTCTTCATTATATTTACAGTTAAACATAGTGACAGCAAGTCCGGCTGTTTTTCTTGATTGTGAAGTGCAATATTTACAAAGAAATAAAATGCACTCTTGACCTATTTACCATGTGCCAGTCTCTCAGAGATGTTAGCACAGACAGACTAAACTCTGTCTCTGGGTTTGGGGTTTTTTTCAGTATTCTTAAATTCACACTTCATAAACTATGCTGAGATCTTCACTAAACTGTTTCTTCAGTAGTCCAGAATACAATAATCAAATGATACCAGAATAGTAATAGATAACAAGGAAAGGATGTAGCTCTCTGCAAGGTGCCTACATGATGAACATACTGGAGTACTCTGTTACTATATCCTCCTACAATGATTATTTTTAATTTCTGGCTCCTGCAAACTGGTATCTACTGGACTATTCCATTATATTCAACTGTCAGTAGAGAGTAATTCACTAAAAAAATATTTTGATCTACATTTTTGTGAGGCAATTTCTTAGGATAAAAGGACTTTAACTTGGCTTCTTTTGCTGTATGTCTTCAGGGCATTCTTGTCAGTATCTTGTTATTACCTACCATCTTCAATCTTGTTCAGTTAACAGTCAACATAGCCATTTACTTATCATGCAGATTTAAGGTTATGTTTAAAACAATAGCTTCTAGCTGTTTCCAGCTTCAATCATTAAAAAATATAACATTCTGGTCAATTGAGAGAGTAGCTGCCAGTTTTGTTCAAAAATATAATTTAGCAAGTGTAGTAAATAAGAAATTAAGCTGTAATGTAATAAAAGGTTTTTAGATTGACTTCCACAGCGCTGTTGCTTGGCTGCTGTGTATAAAAGATAAAAATAATGTATGCAAATTAGATTAAGTTGAAATTAAAGATGTCTAACAGAGAATGGCTAAAGAAGCCAATTTTATTTTTATTGTTTGTAAGTGGATAAATATTTCCCCAGTAGCCATGAAAACAGCAGAAACTCTGTTACTGAGTTAATTTGAGTTTTTCATTCACTTCTCATCCTCCCTCAAAAATTACTGGTGAAAAGTTGTTAAATCACAAAAATGCATCAATCTACTGACATTCCAAGGTAAAATTTTAATCCTTACTTGGAAAGTAGCACAAAACACAGTTTATGAATAGACATTATTCTCAAAAGAATTTTGTCAGAAATAGCTATTTACTAGATTATCATTCCTTGTTCTGCTCATATTTTCAACCTTTTTACTCACATACATTATTAAGACATTGACAATTGCTGATATTGCTACAATTACACAGCTTTTAAATTTGATTTCATGTCTTCACACTTTCCATGTCACTTCCTTTAGAAACATAGAAGGGCTGCTACATATTTTCTTAACTTCCTTAATACTAAGTGGAAGGTGGCTTAAAAACTTTTTATGTATTTTATGTATTCACATGTATTCACAGCTGCTCAGATGAAAGGCTCTGCAGTGACAGAATAGTGCCCTTTGCTTATTAGATAATTTGTTATTTCTTCAGTACGGTGTACGCACAAGTTCTATCCACTTTTAAATTTTAAGAGATCAAGATAAAGCAAATCTTTTTGCTTAAATATGCATAAAACCAAACAAAATATTCATCTGTCTTTGATGCAAATGCAAACTTAAAATACTGTCTGGAAACTCCCCAATGCTTCTTTGAGGATTTTATTGTTCACAGCAGTATTACTGCTTCCATTTTTCAAAGGAAAGATGAGACTAAGCAAGATAAAAGAATGAACTCCCAGGAGTACCCACTTGCCTGAGAAGCACTATTAAAGACCTCTAAGAAGTTGGTTTTTAAGTTCATCAGGAAGTATTATCCTTTGTATGCTGCTCAGAGTTGTAAAGGAAATCTGTGACAGACTTGGGAAAGTACCTACAGCTCTACCTATTCAGGCTGTTTAATTCTAAAATAACTAAAGTAACTTAATCAAAGTCATCACAGATTCCACAATTTTAATATAAAAACATCACATAGAATCAACAACCTATCTACATCGTGCCATTAAGAGTTAATGCCCACATTAGTCTTAGGTATGGCCAATATATATAAAGAACAGCAATCTTCATAGGTTCTGGTTTTAGTAATTCTTCATTTTGTTTCGTTATATTTCTCTAGTTCCTAAATATTTTTATTGGGTCTTCTAAAATGTTGCTGCTGGATTTGGCCAGATGCCAACCATTCTGCTCCATGATTATCATTGTTGTTCTGGTTATTACGGTTACATGATTATCTCAGAAATTTGTGAGTAGATGACTGTGAAATTGGTATCTTAATAGAGAATTTCTTGGTGGTGAAGCTGGACATGTTCTGGAAGACTTTAAGCTGAATATATTTACAGGGCTTCCAGAATGACTTCATGATCCAGTACCAATCACAATGTCATCTTTGCTCCCTGCCAGTGACATAACTTGGACTGTTATTACTTGGGTTTGCTTTCAGCAACTGATCCTCTAAAATCATGGAATCTTAGAATTGTGTGGATTTGAAAGGAACTTAAAATCATATTTTATTTTCATATTCCTATTTCCAATCCCCTGCTGTGCACAGATGTTGCAGCAGACCTCTTGTTAGGGGTAGAAACGAGCAAAGACACAGACTCTCATTCAACAACATGAAAAAGGCCCCAGTTTATTCTTCTTTACAGATTTGCCATCCAGACTCTGACTACAGCAAGCTCCTACTGTAAAGTCCAACTGCAGACTCTGACTGCTGGCTATTTCCTGCTGGACTGTGACTGCAAGTATTGCCTTGCAGACTCTGAACACAGCTTTCACCCAAATTGACTGTGACTGCAGGCTCCAACAGCAGGCTCTGACTCCATCAGACCCAGACTGACCTCACACAGATCTTTTACTACAGCTACTCTCTTCCTTGATTTGTTCTTCTTTGTGCCTCTCTGGGTTGTTCCTCCCTCCTCAGGGCTCCTCTACCTCCTCAAGGTTGTCTTTCTCTAGGTCTTCCTCAAATATTCCCCTAGCCAGCCAACCTTCCCTTTCTATCACACATCTTTATTAGTCACTGCTGTGACCCATTAAGAGCAAGGCTGTTCCTCTTCTTTGGTAATTAGTACAAATGTGACTTTTCGGGGGCAAGGTTGACTGTAATCTCTTCTACACCTACAGACAGGAACATCTTCCATTGCCTTGAGCACTTCGAAGGATGGGGCATTTATTACTTGACAGGTTCCCTTAAAAATAAAACCTCTATACTTCTGCTTTCACAGGACTGTATCTAGCACACTTTCAATCAAACCAAACTTTAACATCTGCTAATGCAAACATTGTCCAATTCCTCAAAAATAGCTGTGTCAGCATTGTCAAGTAGCATGTTTTCACATCACTACGAGATACAATTTTATTGACTACATTGATTGAATTCTGATTCAGTTAGAAATTTTGGGATCCACCATCTCATTGACTTTAAAACAAAGCCTGGATTCATTCAGGTGACATTTCACATCTAACAGGCCACTTGGTCAAGTTCCTTACATTTTCCTATTCCACAAAAGGAACATATATTCACAGATTCTTGTGGTAATGATGCAGCAATTATGTGGGCACAGCATAACCTTTAGATTACTTACAAAGCAAAAAATTAAGACAAAAAATTGCAAAAGCACCCACATAAGTACAGAATGGCAACTACAACTTAACAATAAAAAAGTTGTGATGCAAAGCCTAAAGGATGTTTAGATCAACTATTGTGCAATGGAATATAGAACAGACTTTTCTGTTCAAGTTTGAAACTACCAATTGTTGTCTGAAGTTTGCGTGTTGAGCAGTATGAGTGTAACTAGTCCTTTGTGTGAAAACTTAAACAACACAGTTCCATGTCTCAAAGCAAAGAAGGAAATTCTCATAAAGTAAGCCACCACAATAGAAATTGTGGTAAATGCAGATGGCAACAACAGGAAGATAATTCCAGGCCTGGTGAAGCAGATCCAGACAAAAAAATTGTCACCATGACAAATTGAGGGAAAGGAAACAAGGGCTTGTAACATGCCATATCAAGTTTGGGAATGGCATCTATGTTCTATAGATACAGGATTTGGACTGTATAGAAGTGGTATCTTCAGAAAAACGAATCTGGGACCCCAATACTAAAACCAGAGTGAGGAAGGACCAGAGAGATGCCGCAGGAATCCACATGATGGTGACACCTTTTGCATAGCCTCTCTTTCCCTTTCTTTCTCTTCCTTTTCCCCTCTCTCTCTTCCGGTATCTTTTTATCTCTCTATGTCACATTTACTATTAAATAAAATCCATAGTATTGACTCTGGCATATTGTAGGAGAGCACATTATGGGACATAGGGAATGGGGCTGTGGCCAAGCCTCATCCCTAATGGGGTGCAGCTGTATGAGACAGGTGAACAGCACTGAAGGAAAAGAAGTGTGGAATGCTGATGTGTATTGACCAATCACAAAAGAGTGAAAAGCATGCAGGCATTATGCATATGAGGGGAAAGAATATAAAAGGTTGTACTGGGCAATAATAAAGGGCTGATGCCTGAAACCATTCTTGGTACCAGTTGTGTGTCCATCATCAATTGGTGCCTTGTGGGAGGAACCACCAAAAACAGCCTATGGTCTTGTTTCCATTTTAGTTTGGGCAGAGATGTCTCTCATAATTGGATCATAACACCTAGTAACTAATATTTGACTCAGTGTGATATGTCATGTGATGAGAAGATAAATTTTCACTTTAAAAATATTCCTTTATGCACAAGAGGAAATTTTGCAAGGTTTGAAATCTGCTAATATTAAGAACTTAATTTTCTGAACTCTGACAACCCATGATTTGGGGCAAATTTTGCTTCCTTTTCAAGCAGCAAGTATTCATTCTGTAACTAAAACTTGCAGAGTTCGCTCTCACGTAATTTATCTCACGTACAGTTGAAAATATGGGACTTTGACTACAACTAAGTGCAAATAAGTAAGCAAAAAAAATGTTCCAGTGTGAGAAGTAAAGTTAAAATAAGCCACCAATCACCTATGGCATTTGTCCAAGAATCCAAATGAAATCCAAGGAAAGATGAGCAGTGCTGGTAGGAAAATTATGCAATTAAAATTGTATTCTGCTTCCACTAAATTTAATGAGTCTTCAACTAGTGACAAAGGAATCAGGATTAGACTTTTCATCATTAAATAACTATTAAACCAGAGACCGAGAGAGCTGACAACATTGTACTTCTTTTTAAAGAGGTGCTAAAGATAATCCAAGAAATTACTGCTTGACATGATTTATTCTGGTGTTCGGAAAAAATGTTCTCAAACAAAACAAAAAACCCCCATTAATGGAGGAGTCATAAACCACCTAGACAAACCTAATACATTAGAGAGAAGCTAGTAATGACTTTTGAAAGGTGACTTATGCCTCCTAGAATTCTTTAAGGACTCTTGCAAAATAGAGAATGGAGAAACATATGTACTTAGCTTGATGTAGCTCTGCATAACAGAGCTTGATCCTTTGTAAAGTGCTATTATATAACCATTGGAAAGGCCTGGTATAAGTAAACATCTGAGGTAAAATAAAGAATATTTCTGTATAAACCTACTACATAAAGTCTTTATCACTACTGCTATGTAAATCTTACTCTGGCATTGCTAAACATTTGGCTTTGAAAGGATGAAAGCATAGGTAAGCGTGCATATTCAATCTAATAATTCTCAGATTTATTAAGAAAAATGTAAATGTCATTCAATCTTTGACATCCATGAACACAATACCAGTTGTGCCTCTTGAAATTTCATGCAACCACACCCTGAAAGCTATGTTTGAAAACCTGTCTTTTAGGATCAAATTCTGCTACTGGATTAATGTTTTTTTTCCCAGAGGCAGTGTTATTTTTTATTAACTTAAGAAAAAATTCCATAGATCTTACATTTTTTTCCTCTCTTTAATTTCTTATTCAACCTTTCATTACATTGAATCCTGTTTATTCCAGTAATTATGAAATACAGCCCTACATAGAAGTTCTAATTTTTCAAAATATTATACACAGGACTTGAAAATAAATGAGAAAATTTTGATTAGATATTTAACATTGTATGACTGCGGTACTTTGTTAACTAAAGTATGCTATTATTTATGGTACATTAGAAGTGTAGATTGCCACATATATTGCATTTTTAAGAATAAAAATATAGACTACAAGTGGTCAATTTCAAAGTAATTGCAGTAATGTTCACAGTATATAAATTCCACTGGAGTGAATGATTTCTGATTTGTATGCATTCATGTGTTGTAGATATATTTAGTAATTCTACTGATGCACACAATTTGCTAGCACCATATAATATTGGAGTGCTAAAGTTGAGAGATTATTCAGAATCTATTTCTTCTAAGGGTGTGATAATTTACAATTTGATATTTTTCTTGCACCCTTAGTCTTCCCCTCTTTTTAGCGAAGTAAAATAATGCACATATCCATTCAATTGCTGAATCTTTTCCTTTCCCATCCATTACTGCATAGGCTCTATATAGATATATAGATATATATAGATATAAGGTAATGCTTAATTTAGGAAAGTGTTCAATATGTTTTTCAGATGCTGCACTGACAAATGCTTGGTGAACTTCTGTAAACTTAATCAATTGCATTCATCCAGTAATTGTTTGCTCGACCTACGCCTCAAAATTTGCCATTCCTTCTTCACAAAGCAAGTATGTATATAATGATACACAATAAGAGGAAAGTAAATCTTGGCAACAAAATAGGACCTGGCTTTTGAAGACATTCAGACTGGAAGTACTAGTCATTTCCTTCATTAATTCAAAGTATTCCAGAATTACGAACTTTCAAAGCATACCGCATGAAGCAGATTAAAAGTTATTATGTCTTTCAAAAAATATCATACATATATATGCAGACACCTGCTGAATTTCTTCCATCTGCTAAATATATAATTCTGTCGGAAAAGAAACTGGAGATTTTTTTGGCAAATATCCTGCTAAGTATTCTCATAGTTCTATTTAGTTGCTTTCCCCTAAACAGTAAATATTTTCAGTAGAAAGAACCTGGAGAAATGGGGACAAGAGTGGTCCCCATTAGAAAGCAAGGAGGAAAATTCAATTTCCATTGCTGAATCCCCTGAGTGTAGACAGTATATTTAGGACTTTAGTGTACACAAAGACCAAATTCCCTCACATAAAACCATGAGTCCAGTGCTCCTCTATGATGTTCCATTGCAGCTGAGGTCTTCATAGCTTCAAGGTCTTAATAAGTTGTGTTTTTTTCCTCTGAGTGTAGTTGTGGTAAGATTGAAAAACAGATCTCAGCAGAAACTATTTTTGTCTCAGTCTATTCCTCTCTGCAACAGTCTTATTTTGAAGACTGGTTAGGCAGCAGTAATCTTAAGTTCTCTTAAATTTCATCTCCAAACATAAGATTTTATATAGGGACCTCATCATCTTATGTGGCATCTTTATTAAGTAGATAGACCCTTTATAATGTCCTGTCACTTTTCACCAATCACAGAGCAAGACACAGATGACCACGGTGCCTTTGCTAGCTCTACTTGGATCTGTGAAGCAGAGAAGAATGGTTTTGTTCTCCTGCTACCAATATTTTATTACTTCAGGAAAATTCTACTAATCACAACACATGTGAAAAACAATAGCAGTAATACTGGATCTCAAAAGAAACAATTAATTCAGTCTGGAAGGGACTTCTACATCTTATCTAATGCCACCTTCTGCTCAAAATGTTACCATACTCACTGCTAGAGCAAGTTGCTCTGAGCCTTCTAAGGCAGAAAGGGCTTGGGTGGTAATTAGGAAGCTTAGCAGTTCTAGTTGCCTCTATGTGCAGCCACCAATAGCAAGTTCTCCACAATGAAGTGGAAAAAATAAGGGATCATAGTTGTATTTGTTTTAAATGAGAACATCTGGAAAGGAAAAGTGCGGAAATATCTTTCCCAAAGCTGTCTGGGAATCATGGTCAACTTTTCAGATATTATACAAATGATCTACCCTTAGAGCAAAATGAAGTAATTTTTTAGAGAGTTGAACCCTGTGACATAGAGCCTGGATTGTGATCTCTCTGAATTTACATATTGGATATAATGTACTGTGTCACAATAGAGTGGTGTATCAGGATTCAATCATAGCAGCTAATTGTCCACAACAAATCGTGATAATTAGGCATGATTACATGATGCAGGTGTCACATCTGCTTACCATGCTGATAAGATAAGAAACTGTTAAGTAAGCAGGGAACGAGACAAATGGAGTTAAATTTCTTCACTTAAAAGGTCTCCATCAGTCTCATTTTATGCGAAATACTGATTTTAATTATTTCATTTATTTTGAAAAACCTGCGATGTTGATTTTTTTTTTTTCATTCTGAAAGACAAAATTCCTTTTCTTTTTCTTTTAAAACCTAGTTTCTCTGCCTCAGAAAGGTTAAGTACCTTAAGACAAGTTATACTATAATTAGAGGATATCAGATTATAAATGAGGTACCACTTGTGGGATTTGAAAGTCTATAGCTTTCAGAAAAACTCTCAGTGAAATATAATTATTCCAATTTCTTAACACATCACACTGCGTCAAGCTCGAGGGTTGATTTTGTAGCCAAATGGTAACATTTTTCTTATTAAAGAGGAAAGCATTTTAACCTGTTGAAGAAAAGCATTTCTG
Source organism: Alethe castanea (assembly GCA_024734035.1). NCBI lineage: Eukaryota > Metazoa > Chordata > Aves > Passeriformes > Muscicapidae > Alethe > Alethe castanea. The sequence continues at coordinate 61,696,799 of JANRGV010000051.1, forward strand.
GAAATCTCTAAACTTTTACTTGAAAGCACTAGGAACACACCTCACTTTATGTAGTTTCTCCTTTTTTATTGTCTGCTCTTGTTTATTTTATTCTATTTTGAAAAAGAAAACATACTATCTCTATTTTTATTGTCAAAACAGCAAAAGTAGATACAGATGCAGCAGCAAGATATAAAAGCAGCAAATTAGTATATTGACTCAATAAATAACAATCTTTTGATTTGAAGGGGGGGAAAGCTGCCAATGAAGTTAAATAAGCAAAAAAATAATATTTTTATTTGGAAATGACACTTGTGGCAATTTATTTGAAGATTAAAGATGATTTTTAAGTTTTCTTGAACTCTTAAATATTTTAAAAGATGGGATTAAAGTTTTATTTTCTTTTTTCAAGCTGACCTCAGTCCCTCAATATTTAAAGTGAGAAGATTGATTATATATTTCTAGCCTTCTGTACAGGATACATTTTTCTAAGGAATCAAAAGGGTTTCTTTAATCTTTAGTTATAGAAATTGTAAGTTTAGAACTTTGAAAATTTTCATTTGACAATGAAGAGATAAGAGGTAAAAGCATGTAAGTTTCATTTTTAAAACAAAATGAAAGGAAACTTGGCAACATGAAGTATTTTTAAAAATCAGTTTTCTGCCATGAGAGGCCACTTGGATCAGTCAGGTACATCCCTTTATAATGTAAGCTATCAGATAATATTAAGTTTTCAAGTGCTGTTTGAGAAATAATAGATTATTAGCCACAGGAACTTGAAAGAAGGCACATAGACATCATTAGAAACTCCATTTGAGAAAGGAGATCCCCTTTAAGAACAGGAACACTGCTACAAGGTGTCCCCTAAGCCTTCTTTTCTCCAGGCTGAACAACCCCTTGAACAAGTCCCTTGGCCATTCTTCATAGGAGAGGTGCTCCAGCTCTCTGATCATCTTCAGGGCCTCCTCTGGACTTGCTTCACCATGTCCATGTCTTCCTCATGCTGAGCCTCCAGAGATGGAGGCAGGGTACTCCAGGTAGGGTCTCACAAGGGTAGAGAAGAGGGCTAGAATGATCTCCCTTAACCTGCTGGTCATGTTTTTTTGGCACTGCCCAGGATATGGATGCATGTCAACAGGTCCCATGAACCTGTGCACTTTCAGTTCCCTTAAATAGTCTCAAATCTGATCTTCTACAGGTTCTTCATTTTTCCAGGCCTAGTCTTTGCCATGTGCAACTTGGGTTTTGTAGCTGGAGCACTTGCAGGAGAAGACTGAGGAAAAAGTTCTTGAATATCTATCTCAGCCTTCTCCATGTCCCAAGTAGCCAGGTTTCCTATTTCTTTCTCGAGAAAAACCACATTTCCCCTAGTCTTTCTTTTATCACCAGCTGAAAATTTTCATGTGCCTCTTGCCAACCTTAGCAAGATTTATTTCATTTGGGGCTATAGCCTTCCTAACCTGATTTTTGGATCCTCAGAAAATTACTTTGCATTCCTCCCAGGCTACCAGTCCTTGCTTCCATCCTCTGTAGCTTCATTTTTTGTGTTTGAATTTGTCCAGTAGCATATTTTTTTTCCATGCAGACCTCTTGGCATTTTTCATTATTTACGCTTTTTTGGGATGCATGACTCCTGAGCTTGGAAAAGGTGATCTTTGAATATTAATCAGCTTTCTTGGGCCCCTCTTTCCTCCAGAGCTTTATCCCTGAGGGGGCCAAAGTTGCTCTCCTCAAGTGCAGGGTAGTGAGCTTGCTCTACACTCCCCTTGTTGGCCTAGGAATCCTGAAGATGCATGTCTGTTTTCTGTCTATAATATGTTGATTTTTTGTCCTTCCATGATTATTCATTTGTTAGTACTAAACATTTCTATCACAGTGTTTGTTTTTCATAGTTGTGTAGAACTGAGGGTTCTACAAGAAGACGGAAGAATTTTGTCATAAAAGTTCTAGAATTTCAAATCTATTCATCTACATCCACAGCCACAAGTAATTAATTCAGTTGTTTCTAATCTATGTAACAAAAGCAAAGTTACAACCATTAAAAAGCAACATTCAATTTGTCTCCTTCTCACTTGATAAAGACTAAATACTCCATATGCCAAATGTCAATATATAATATTTTGAAAACCAAATTTTGCAATATCTGAAATAGGAGTTTAATTAAACAAATTGTCAGACCATTATATTCAGTACAGATTAAGAGTTTGTTTTCCACTTGTACTCTTTACTTGAGAGCCAATTGTCTTAGCTATTTCATTTTCAGCACCATATCACTTTCTCAGGACATCTAAGGATTCATCCATTACTGTCCTCTACCTTTACTGCATTTGCATATTCTTTGCTTTGCTTTCATGTAGGAGATATCTGTGTAAATTTTGGAAGAAACTGATAGTCTTGCTACAGTAAATGAAAATTTGCAATTCCGAAAGTATTCTGCATAATTTTTTGTTTATGTGAATCATAAGAAGGGAGAACTACACACTGGTAAATTGAAAGACAACAATTAGGTTGAAAGAAAATATGCATTTTATGCATGTAAATCATAGAAGTCACATAATAAGATCAACCATGCAATTTATATACATATCTCAGAGATTCAAGCTGTGTGTTTTCAAAACAGCACTGATGTTCCCCTTTGCAAATGGAATTCAATATTCGGCCCTAGGCCTAGGCTGAGAAACATTGCCTAGAGGAAGAGATTTAAAGGTCTGTTTTTAACTTTAATTGTACCAAAGCTAGCTGTCTGGTATCTTTCTAGGCTCTGACTGGTGTGACAGTCAGAGCTGGTGCTAATCTTATTGTTAATGTCAAAGACCAAGCGTGACAGCAGCAGACAAGATAGGCTCTAGTGAATGACAGAGTAATCAGACTGGAATAAAAGTAGTTCATCCATAAAGAATCAGGATGTGGGAAATCAGTATCAGCATGTCCACATGTTTACTTCTTTTTTCATTCTGATGGCAGTTAGATTGTTTAACAGCATATTTCTTTGTCAAAGATTTATTTGAAATTCATGTTATTTTAAGACTGTAAACCTAAAGGGAGACAAATCATTAAGTCTGCCTGTATTATCAGTACTAAACATTTTAAGATACAGTGAACATCCTTATGTGAAAATAATTCCAGATATAATTTAACAATAGTTTATAATGAATTTCCCCCGTCCTGCAAAACACCTTTTCTATCTTCATTCCCAGTCATAATAGGTCATCATATATCTTTGATAGTCAAATTCTTTAAAAAAATAAAAAAGGAAAAGAATTTGAGAATCATTTCTACAACAGCAGAACTATGACACGCTAGCCAACTTATAATCTTTGTGAATTCATAATTAAATGGAGTAATAACAGATATGGGCCCGTAGCTCTGAAGAAGTGCAGTATAAAGGGTTTGCACTTAAATGTGCAGTTAAACTTCTAACATTTTTTGTTGGATACACTTAGAAATTTCTAGCTTCTGTCCCTAGTTCTTGAATAGATTCTCAAAGATTTTAAATATAAATAGCTTACAAAGTTTTTTTGCAAGACACATCAAGTTTACAGGCATCATGGATATTTAAACTTTTGAAGGGAGAGGGTGACACAAAGATGTTTACTTATGGATGATGCATCAAGTGAGTTGATGATAATAAAAACAATAAAAAAAATCTGAGCATTCTATTTAATTCATATGTTTATATATAGCCCTGTGGTGATTGGATTTGCTTTTTTTTTTTTTAATAGCACATAAACTACTTTTCATTATATGCGACACATTATAAAAAAAGAAAGAAAAAGAAGAGCTTATTCCTCTTTGGGAAAATGAAAAGATAAATGTGTTTGTTTTAATAGATGTTAAAACATTTTGTTTAACATGTGACTAATTTAAAACTTTGAATGGTTAGTTTTTTTGTGGTATTAAATATCATGAAGCACTGTGTAACACAATTGAATATAGACACTATGCCAGGCACGATTATTAACTAATTTTTGATTGGTTTTAGTTCATGCAACTACCCTTCTTTAATTATAATCAAGCTTCAATCCAAAGAAAGATAGTTAGTGCTGTGTTTTCCGTGTGTCCTTCAGCAGTGTCAAAAAACACCTTTGGGCAGATGTGCTCCTTATATAAGCCAGCCTGTCTGACACTAGAACAGAGGTGAATGCAGAATTTTGGACTCCGATTTCCATCCTGATCCTGTCTGTTATGGTGTCTCCAAGTGCACCAAGCTCTGTGACAACTGCATGGCAGCAATAGCACTGATACTCTCTGACTATAAAGGCCTTGCAAATTTCCCTTTTTGATACACAAAGAGAGGATACTGTCTCCCTCTATTTTTTCTGCGTGCCTGGCAATGACTAATGTGAGTCTAGCCCAATGGGACATTTTATACTGAGGTCTTACTTTAAATGAGAAAAAGGAGGAGAATAAGGTCAAGGTAAGGCCATCAGAATTCTTGCTGATGTACAAATTTCCTTGAATAAGATTCAAGAATGCCTTTGAAGTGCCACAGTATGATTTCTATTCAATTTTCAAACTGACCTGTTATAAAGCCTTAGAGGATCTCTGCCAGTTCTGGTTTCCTGGCAAGATCTGGTTTTGCTTTCTTTTAACTGCACAGAAGTACTCTCTTTCCACAAGACAGGCTTTTAAATCTTGCTGCTGTTGGCAGAAACAATTAATTATAAGAGTTGTGCATTTCCAAGCAAACATAAATTTACAAATCAAACTAATTTTATATAATATTTTGGCTCAGGGTTAGGGTTAGGGTTAGGTCAGGAAGGTCATGTTTTTGATTTTGAATACAATGTGAATACAAAATTCTCACTCTGTGAAGTAGATGTCTAACACTTTACACCACTTCTTAAATCTTATCTTCATCAATTATATTTTTGCCTTTGTGTTAGGCATTTCAGTAGACCAGATGTTTTCTCACAGCTATCTATACTACTCTTATTTTCAATTTCCAAAAAGCTTTGCTTGTATGTCAACAGCCAAAAAGAAATATACTTCATAAAACTCAAGACATTCAAAGTGTTCCAGCCAATGAAATACTCTCCTCTTAAATTTTGTGTGAAAGTGCTGATTAGTAATAATAAGTTTTGAGATCCCATAGTTGGACTTCAAATGAGATAATTATCCAGCTGCTGGCAAAATAGTGGCTGATCCAATGTTAATCCAAAGATATTTTAACTGTAACAGAAGAACAGGTGTTCATTTATAAAAAATCAATTTTCTCAGTATTTACAGGTGAATAAATACTAAATACCTAAAAGCAAGATAGTAAAGGTTATATCTCAAATGTAGGCAATCAGAAGAATGTAATCCAAGCATAAGTAATAGCTAAAAACTCAAGTGATTCATTACATGATTTACCCAAGTGAACCTTTTCACCTAGAAAGGTTGCGCATCATGTTGTAGTGTTCAGTGTACATAATTTACTTACTATTTTCAGATGATGTTGCAAGTTCAGGAAACATTTTAGCTCTCAAAAATGCTATAACTTCCAGCTACAGCCCCCCAAGCAATTTTAAATTGAAAATGGTGAATTTTATTTTATTTTTTGCATTGACAAGTAAAGCTCAGTATGGAATAGGACTGTAGAATATAGAAGGACCTACTTTCAAAAGACACTGAAAATTGGACTTTTAATTTCAGAAAAAGTCACAAAGCAAAATATAAACAAAAAGAAGGAAAAAATTGGAAGAAAGAAGTAGGATATAGAGCAGAACATAAAACATTTCAGATTATGTGAATAAATTTTAAGATATCATGATTAACATGGAGGATGAATGAGGGTTCAATTCAGCATAGCTGCTTAGGTATACATGGCTTCCTTTAACATATACGATCTATACAGTAATAAGGATTATTGAATCTTTTGTTTGCTCAATATTTAATGAGTATCCCTTTTGTACAATTACAAGGTTATAATCAACAGCTAAGGAACAGAAATATCAAATTCATATTACTGGACCAAGATAATCCTGTCTGAGATGTATCCATCAATGCGGTGAACAAATACATTTTAATTAGGAAGCTGATAATCAGTGTTAGTTTTTATGTGCATCTGCTTAGTCTTTCAAATACAATCATCCTACTACCTGGCTGAGTCAGGCTATTTGATTACTTTATTTAATTTCAGTATCAAATGGTCAATTTACAGAAGGATTTCTCTATTTGAATCTGTTGGCTATTTTTCATTAATTGACTTCAACTGCATGGAATCAACTTAGTTAAAAAAAAAAGTAGTTCAAAAGAACAGATTAAATGATAAATATTCAAAATCTAAAATAAATGGCATCTGTGAAGCAGATTTAATTTCTGTACTTCAAAATGTGCCATATTGCAATTACAAAGATTTAGGTAAATTTAACTACTTTATGTAAACTCAATAAGGCAAATCCAATTGTGTTTCATTTATTTTAAGTTAATTATACCATGTAATATGTTTCTTTCAGTTTGGAGGCAGCACTGGAAGTACCCAAGCTGTTTATGAAACTTTAAATTAAATTTTTGGATGTACTTAAGATGCAAAGTAGAAAAAAAATACTAACAAAAGAATTGCTAAAATGAACTGAG
>JANRGV010000051.1:61708142-61729579 GCA_024734035.1 Alethe castanea
ATATTATAGTTTTTTTTCCCCCGACCTTTTTATTTTGTATTCAGAACTACTTTAATAGTTTCTAATTTCTAAAATAGTCAGCTATGGATAGGGCAGGGGAAAAAACAAAACAGAAAAGACAGCAAATATCCTGAGTTGTTGTTCAGCACCTAAGTGTCGTCTATTTCTAATCTTCTACCTGTGAATAAATGTAATACAGATGACACAAATAAAGATAAAATGTAACATGTTTGCACAAGGAGATTAAATGAAAACTACATAACGAACTTCATAATGGTATTTTATAAATACCAGTGCTTAGGTTTGCAGTATTCTGTTCTGGTTTTTTTTTTCTTCTCTATTGCAATGTGTTCATGTGTATGTGTGCATGTGTAAATAAAAATGTATATAGTTCTATGAATATTTCTTAAAATTTGCTATTCTGACAGATGCATGAAAGGGCAAGACTTAGACCTTCTTTGCTCAGTGCAGTGTCACAGATTTTGCCATGTGTAAAAAGCAATTTTTATTTTCCAAAACAGCTGTTCACAGAGTGGAAACATATCGGAGATTACATAGTGAGGAGAGCAAAAGCTAAAGACAGCAAACAATAATTTTGATTTGGCTCTTTAACCACATAGAGATGATTCATGCACTAAAGTTTAAGTTGGATAAGGTGTTAACAAGTATCTCATAAAAATAATCTGAAGAAAGGTCTTTAAATCTGCTCATTTTAAAGCAAATATTCTTTAATTATGTTTGCTCCTCAGTTCTGTATAAGTAACACTTTATTTAAAATAGTTGCTTTTGCTTCTGGGTGTTCAAAAGGACTTAGAAGCAAGGTTTTTTCATTTTTTTATCCCTTTATTGTTTTATCTGTCTATATTTATCTATTCTTAGAAAGCTTTTAGATTTAATCTCTCCTCCTTTGTCAGTTTCACTTAAATTAATCCAAAATTTGTCATTTTGGTGGATTTTGTAAGCAGCTGGTTGTCTTTTCTGTTTATGCATATATAAAACACATCCAGATAAACTACTCATTCAATTTATTTCCTGTTCTTTCCCTTTTCTAGGGTGAACACTATGATGGACAGCAGCCCCATACACCCTAGTTCCTGTTTACAGGAAGGAAGAATCCCAATCCAGACAGGAACTGAGATTCCTTCTAGCAATAGGGGTAAGAACTAGGTTGCTTCACACACGTAAAAGACCAAGCTAAAAGCTAAATGTAATCAGAAAAAAAAGCTACACTCTCTGGTTAGTGGAAACTTTGTGTACATATCTCAATATTTGGCCTGAGTGCTGAAGAGCTGCAGTATACAGCATTTATCAAAAACTGGTCTCATGCAAGATGCATGGAATTAAAACCCCATTACAGTGGGCCAAGCTTGCTGAACACATTTCATCTATGTTTCTGTCAGAGGAAAACATAGTGAATAACTGTTACTGAGTTTCTTCATTTGTAAAAAACAATTCTCTAATTCTACTTACGGCAGAATACCTATGGAATTTTGTCATTGAAGGCAGTAAAATACCAGTATTGAAAGTCCATGACTTTTCAAGATTTTGTGTGGCATTACAGTCTCAGGGAGAAAGATGTGAATTTGGGTTGTTAAAGATGCTGGTAACAACTTACTATGCTGAAAAAGTGTAGAAGAGAGAAAGGAGAGCACTTATACAGATATAGAATTCTGTATTCTTCAAATTCGTCCTTGATAAACATTCGTAAACTTTTGTGAAAGGAATAAAAATAATTGGAAGAGAAACATGTATGCCTCATGCTGACAAAAATATGTTTGTGCCCAATAGATTGGAGAAATTGTCTGAGAATTGTTTATTCTAATGGAAAGATTGCCCTGTACAGTGCTGCCAAGGACAGTTTCAGCTTGAATGAAATCATCTATATAATGACATTCACTTAAGTTACAGTGACTTAACTTTTAAAGTAGACATCACTGCAAAGTAAGAGGTGCATAGGCTTTTTATGTTGATTTCTTTTTTTTTTCCCTTCCAACTGAATGAAGAAATGAAAAGTGGTATTTAAAATGGAGTATGGAAGACACACATTGTTCCATGAAGGTATGTTCTATGGGACCAAAATTTCTTATATTGAAAAATAAAAGATTTTCTCTTAGTGTACTTATAGTTTTTACTTACTTGCAAAAGCATTCAATTTGTTCCTCCCCACAGACAGACCATTATGTAAGTGATGGATTTTTTTACCCTGTGGAAATAAAAAAGGTCTGTGATTCTACCTTTTATAAGTAGACTTTTTTGGACAGTAATATGCATTTTCAAAGTCTGTAAACAGTTATTTGTACAGCAGGACACAAGGTTTTCTTTTGAATATACCAGTTATCCATGCTCTTGCACTTCACTGAAGGATTGTACTTGATGAGGAAAACCCAAATTCTATATTCCTCAGTGTGACTCTCAGACAAACTAACAGAAAGGTTCTGGTAGATCAAGCAGGCATCAGGGAAATGCGCCACATCAGGAGCACTTTAACAACACTACAATTAAAGATATAACTGTGCCTTTTCTTGAGCCAAGGCTCACACATTCCCATAGGAGTGGATCAAAAAGCTCTGCTAAATATGCTTGTTCAGGAAAAAAGCCAATACAAATTATTAAGGTATTTAAGTTATGAGGGACAATGGTTAACATGCAACATCCTTCTCACCTATGTAAGCAGCAGAGTTGAGAAAGAAAATATATACCAACATATGTGTTTTTGAGAGTGTATTCTTTTTCAGTATGACATGTCAGTAATGTAAGGGTGGCAGAGTAAATATGTGTCAGGAGTGATGGTAGAATACGAGATTCTCCTTGGACACTTCAAATTCCCAGAAAAAGTAAAGATTGCACATACAGCACAATCTTTCCTGGGTTTGTGTCTCGTTTGTTTGTTTGGGTTTTTCGGTTTTGTCTTGTTTTGAGGTTTTTGTTGTTTGTTTGTTTTTGTTAGTTTTTTTCTCATCACTGCTCAAAGAAAGAATTTATTCCACACTTACTATGCTTACTACCAAGACTTCTGAAAAATAACAAGATAAACTGCTGACTTCTTAAAGGAATACAGAGCCACAGATCTATGTGATATTTCCATCTTCCTTATCAAAATAAAGCATAAAATGAGTAATGCCTGAATTCTAAAAAAATGTCCCTGATGTTCATCTGCTTCCTTCCCACCATCCCTGTTGCATGGCCATATAGTACAAAGATGGAGAGAGAGGGAATCTTCATTAAATATGAGTGATGTTGTCTATGTGGACATGGTTGAAATAAACATGGATAGCTACTTCCTAGCACACCAGCATCAGCATTGGATAATTCTCCTGTAGTGCACCAGTGAGCTTACTATTATTCTGAATGTAAGATAGAATAGAAAAAACTGCTTCAAATGAACTGATGGAAAATAAGGTAAAGAAGTATATTTCTGAGGTTGATTATTATAGCAGTGATACCATGATACCTTTTGTTTTATTTCTATTTCATGTTGATTTGTTCTCATGGATGATATCCATCCATATGTGAGTATGGATGTTATAAAATAAATATACGTGTATATATATAGGTGTTTGCTAAGTCCATGGGAAGGATATTTTGTCTTCCACTGAGGTTTCATAATGAAACTTTATTTTGATAATGAAACAACCATTTGAGATGTCAGTTTCCTAAGATTCAAATGTTAAGAATACTTTTGAGATAAGAACGTAAGAATACATATGTTGCATCAGCCTAATACTGACTGACAGGTTTTAAAAGATATTTAGCTATTAGGTAAATTCCTACACTCTCAAGAAAAAGAATTCATGGTTGTGTTATAGGTATTGTTTTACGGTTTTTGGTCAGCTAATTTCCAGGTTTTTTTTTTTCTTTCAAGACTGGAGAACTGTGGTAGTTCAATGCACTTAACTGGAGTAACATAGACATGAGGAATAGCTGGCAGCATACTTCAAAAGTAGGTGCTATTAAAAAAATAGTGACAAAGTGTATTTAGATAGATGATAGATTAGGTAGGTAGGTAGGTAGGTAGATAGATAAATTAGATAGATAGATAGATAGATAGATAGATAGATAGATAGATAGATAGATAGAATCTTCTCAACATTTATATAATTTATCCTGTTAGCAGTAAAATGATAAAAGGGAAGCAAAATATCTTTATTGAGAAGTCTTGTTCCTGCAATTAAAAGTTTTCACTTCTTCGCTAATAAAAAATCCTCCTGTATTTTCTCAGACTCGATTTCCCAGTCACGATCTGAATGCATCACCAGCAATTGATGTTAGGTTGTCATCAAAAGCAGGAAAAATCTATACATTACTTGTTGCCAAAATATGAGATAAACCAGAAGTGTTTTTAAATGATAGATTGAATTTTTACAAGATAAGGAACTAATCTACTTTATTGTAAAGGTGTTGGTAGGCTCTGCAAAAAATCAACAGGAGCTTAAAAATAATGAAGAGTCATTATTTTACCCATTTGAAAGGCTGTTCAACAGAATATGTTTTTATTAGCAAAAAATAGTTATATTTTAAAAACACGTCTTTTATCCTGGCAACCAGGTCTAAGAAGAAACAGTAAGGGGTCTGTGTTGAAGATTTGTGTAGATGATTAGTCATTTGTTCTAATAATTAGAAACAAAAAGTGCAAATGTTAAGAGTCCATGAATGTAAAATTTTTAATTTTACATATCATAAGAGCTACATGAATAGTCAGAAGTTTACCTTCATAAGACAGCTACCTGTTTTTTCAGTGGATTTACTAAGAAAGAAAGATACTAAATCATAAAACTAATTAAACTAGAGGCTCCTCCATTTGTTCAGCAAAAATATGCATTCAAAAATAGTAAAGAAAATGAAAGAATGTGAAAGGTTCTGTACTTTGCCATGTTCTTGCTGTGTTTTGGATGATTTCTGAGGGTAATTAATTCTTCTTCAAGGTCTCTGACTACAACTCTTATTGTAATATCTCACACTGATTTTTCAGCTCTCGGACTCTCTTTCTCCTTTAGCTTCTCCCTATCATCCTTTCTTGTTTCATGCTATCATTTAAAATTTAACTTGTTCAGAACTGATTGAATACTAATTTCTTCTTTCCCTTCTTTCCTGCAGCTCTTGTTTCAATCATCTTTTCTTTATGGCCCTGTTCTCCATGTCACTTATTTTTCTCTGAGCTTGATGTCAGCCTCAGTGCTACAATCCTGTCTCAGACCAATAAAATACATCTTTTCACTCTCATTTGACACAGAAAATTTCTTTCTTTTTCTTTATTTATGAATCCTTTCTTTGCACTGATTATTAATTCAGACTTCTTGACATTTTCAATATTTTTGAAAATGTTAATGTTTTTAAGACTAAGTATAATCTTCCTACTCTTGCTAATTGCCTAGGTTACTTCATGTTCTCCTTAGTGATTTGGATGATGCCAATGACCTGCCAATTATGTTTTATTTAATTAAGGCTAACTACAGAGACAGGGGAAAAATCATATTTTATATATATTTCAAATAGAAAATAATGTTCTCAAAATACAGACAAATGTACACAAAATTAGCATTAAAGAATACATTTTCCAATTTTTAATGTAATAATGCAAAGAGTAAATTGTGTGGCTAGGTTATGAAATATCTGAGAGTGGAGATATTTTAGAAAAGCTTTACAAATATCTTACAGAATATAGATAGCTGATGCAGGAGTATAGTTTCAGAAAAAGAAAGCAATACATGAATTTTCAAGGTTGCTTTCAGACTCCCTTTCACCCTACTTTTCTACTCTTCTGGCACATGTGTCTTGATTAATCCCCTTCATTCATTTGTTCTGCACCTATCATTTCTCTCAGAACTAAGAGATTTCCTCTCTACCAACACATAACAAGATATACTCAATATGCAACTAGATGATCTTTAAAGTCCCTTCCAACACAGGCAGTTTTGTGATTGTGATATGCTTGAATGCCATAACGTTTTCTGTTTTTTATTTAGCTTTTCCCCCTTTGTGACCCGAAGAACTTCATGTTATTTCCATTTTCCAACCAAATAACAACTTAAAATTGTAACATAAGTGTGACAGCAGTTTTTCCTGTGGTCAGTTCGCAAAGTATTGTTTTCAAGAAGAGTTAAAATGTTTTCAATACACCTTTCCCTTGTTGCTTCAGAGTTTCTTGCTCTATTTAAACATTTCTTTTTATTAAAACAGAGTAAAAATTTTTGTGCAGCCTCTCTGTAGCTAGTAGGACTACCTGTAAGCTACATTACATTCTAGAAAGGAGAAATATATAGAAGAAAGTAAATATTCCAAGTAAATAAAATGAAGAGAAAAATTAATATCTGAGAATGATCATTCAACCCTTGTGTTATGTTGAAACTATTGTAGAGTAGTAGAGTATTGTAGAGCAGTAATATAGTATGAGAGTATTATAGATTTTAGAAAAAAATATTTCCTCTCTGTACCCTTGAATGCTAGCAAATGTTGCCTGATGAACAAGGTCATAAAGCAGGCAGTAGAACTGCGCTAAGGTAGGCTGATGCAGAGAGAGAATAACAACCTCGTTAAAAATTAGAGTGTTTGTGCTTTCTGTATTTTTTATAATGAAATCAAACCTTGGGCTTTATCATTTATCATCTCTCATCATAGATTGTATTATTTATAACTAGAGTGATCTGGATATGTTTTCCACATAATTTGAAAAATTTACCTTGAAATGTTGCCTTCTACATGATCTGCAAGTTTACAGATATTAACTACTCCAGGTTTCCTTGGTGAATTGTAAGTAGAAATGAACTGTGCTCTGTGACTTTGTTTTGAACACTGAAAACTTGCAAGATGTCTTGTGGTTTATTCCTGAAGTGACTATTTTACATGTTATTATTAAGCTTCTGTACAAACAGATGGTGGCTTTGAGTCAGGATCCTCTGAGAACATTTTATCACCCATCTGTAAAGTGCACTAGTGTTTTTATCTAGCTGTAGCACTTTGCTGCTTCTTTTATCTTTTATCCTGTTAAATATCCCAGATGAAATAGGATTATGATACTAACGTATGTGTAAAAACAGACACTGCAATGAAATGGATATGAACGTGTTGGCAAGGCTATGAAAGTCTCAAAATGGCCCACATGATCAGGATTTAAAGTTTAGTTGCCTATATTACAACCTGAATATGTAGAGCATCCTCAGCAAAACAATTGCATACACTGAGTCACCTAGAGAAAAAGTATTTGTGAAGGATAGTCTAGATTTCATTTATCTATTTGTACAAAGCTGACTCAAGGTGCTGTTAAACTCCTTGAATGTTATACTCTCACTGTATAGTAGTGATTTTACTGGTTTTTTGTTTGTTTGTTTGTTTGTTTGTTTTATTTGGTTTTTTAAGACAGAGAAATAAAGAATTTCCTTGAAAAAGGGAGAATTAACAAGGGTACTACAGGTTGAAACAAGTATGATTTGGTGTGCTCACCAAGAATTTAAAAAGTGAAATTCTGTGAGATTAAAAATAGATTAGAAACACTTTAAAAGTACTAGTGTTTTGACAGTTATTTAAAAGGTATTTGAAGTTTAAATCAAGAATCTTTTTTTCTTTCCCAGCATAATTTCAAACAAAGATTTTAAAGGCAGCTCGTTATTCCTTTTTTTGAGGGTGTCTGTTATACACAAAATATGAATTAAACAATAATGTCCATGAAGCTAGGTAATTTAAAATGTTGTAAAATTTAAAAATCCTTCACTAAAGCCCTAATATGGTTATTCTAAAGTGTTAATTTCTTATGGGTAAAATGAGTAAGTAAATGCAATAGGTTCTCTTCCAGAATCTGAATTTCCTGCCAAGAATTATGAAGAAACACATTTCTGAAAACTCTACATTTTACTCATGAGAAAACCTCAGACTTACGTAGCAAATGTTATCAGCTCTTTCTCTTTTCTAGGAGCTATGTAAAATTTAAAGATCTGGTGGTTTGTGTTAGCTGAAGAGGCTTTTAAACATAGAAACTTTTTTTTGTGCATACAGAACAGATTTGCAGTATCAAACTTCTTTCTTATAACCTTCTGTGTTGTCTCGAAAGCAAATAAACACTGAAATCATTCACACTAAGCTAGTCCTTAAAAACTTTGAGAAGAATCAAATGTAGTGTCAAGGTAAGCATTGCAAAGGAAATTCAATACTTACACAACCTTTTCTGATATTGTATCTCACTTATTCATGCTATTCAAGTATCAGGAGACTCAGGAAAGCAATAATTTTCAATTTTAAAATGTGTTCCACCCCTGAGGTATTATACATCAAGTTATGATTTTGTAGGAGTTTTATTTGTCCTTGGTTGGCTTTGTTTGGTGGCTTATGAGCTAAGCAGACTCATGTTTGTCAAAGAAGTGGTGCATCACAAATGGTTTTCTTCATTTTGGTTTCCCTGGGTGGTCCAAACTATTGGATGCTGTAGCTCTTGGTCCTTCTCTGCTGAAGAGAAAAGGTGTAACTCCTTCTAAATGCAATGCTAAAGTGAGCTAGCACACTAGCCACCATGACAGACACTTGCAATATCTTCTTTATACTTCTTTTTTCAGGTTCTTTGATGCAAGTTACAGTGTGTATGGGGGACTTTTTGATTGGTTATTGGGTCTTTTTTGCTTGTTTTTTTGTTTTTTTCCAGTTGGTATCAAGACCAGAGTTCATTGACATGATGGGCAATAACATTTCTCCAAAGTTATTTCATAATCTGCGAATATCTTAGCTGCAGTGTCTTATTGTTTTAATTAGGTTTTAAGTAACCAGAAAAAAAAATGCTGAGATGATAGCCTGATCCAGAAAATAAGAACATGTTTATACAGAGCATTTGACTGGTGTAAGGAAAAGGAAAGGCTTTTATGTAATAGTGATTGTCCATTGTCTGCTGTGAGTTTATTTTTGTGGACTTTCTAGTGGGAAATAAATCTTACTATTCTAAAAGTATTATTTTGCTTCAGAAATTGTAGTAAAAATAAAAAACAATAAGAACACGTGAGACCAGTGGCCTCAAAATCTATAAATCCAGATGATATGTCTAATATGTCTATGAGAAGTGAGATAATCAGGAAGTAGATCTGGAAGGTTAAATAGGATGAAAATCCCCAGTCTTGCAAACTGCCTGCTATTTCATTTGACTATGATAGATGTTAAAATGTTCACAAATAATCCATACACAGAAAGATCAAGTGTTGAAATAAGACTTTATCTAAACTGTGGAATTAGATCTTGGTGCTTTGCTTATAAAAAGTATTAGCTGCAATTGGAAAGCAAATTGTTAGCCAGTACAATGTGGATTTTTTTTTTTTGTTTTAGGGAGAGAGGGTTTGTCAGTATTATGGAGCCTGCACAGAAAACATCTTAGTTTCACATGGTTTTATTTCCCTCCCACATGTTCAAATGCAATTTTTGATGGTTCATTAGGCTGTCTACCATTTAGCTTGCATACAGGGTAGCTAAAACAAAAAATAAACATTTGGTGTAATAAGACAAAAGCAGTTTTATTTGTCTTAATTGCTAGTGCCATCCATTTTAGAACTGGAAAGTAGTTGTACTTCGGCAATTCTTGGGAATCGAACAATTTTCATAAAGCTTTTTACAATCATTTGTAGCCCGGTAAAGAATTTTTCATTTTGACCAGTAATGCAGTGGACATACAAAAAAAATTATGCAGAAAGAGTATACAGGGAAGATACATGGATTGGTTTTAGCCTGATTTCATGTTAAAAATAAACAGTCCTACCCAAGCAGGTACAGCTAGATTTCTTCTCCTGCCCGTTCCACATTGTTACTTGATAACTATAGTCTACTCCCTTGATCTGTTTTTGCATATAGAAGATCTGTGGGAGGTGATAATTCCTCCTTGCCATGGTTCGAGATCAAATGACATTATGGAAGCTGAATAGACTTGGATATCAAAGCAATTAAATCACAGATAAATTAAATTTTTCCAATATTACTTTTTTTGTGCAGTGAAGCAGATGATGCAGAGAGGGAAAGGAGTCAGGCACTTTAATGCAAGGTTTCCTTATGTATTTTTACTGTTCTTCAGGAGAGATAGCACAGTCCTGGAGAAAGTTTGGACAGGTCATTTTTGCAGTACCCCCACACTCAGCATAATCATGGGGCAGAACCACAGAGTCTCTTGGGCTCTTTTCTGTTCCTTGTATTCCCTGTGACTTAGAGAGATGTTCTTGGATTCTGATGCAGGATTGTGGGCTTTCCTTTCGCATAGAGTTTTTCACAAATTCTTGTCTATCCCAGTATTCTTATGTGTCTTTATTTATAGGAAAGTCACTTCCAGATTTGTTGTCTCTGTTGTTGACACTCACAACCTGCTTCTCACAATCTCTGATGCTTTTGCGCTTCTTGGTTATCAATCAGCAGGTTGTTTCTGTAGCTTGTCTGTCCTCTTCCTTGAGCTAGCTTGTCATTTGGGACAAGTAGTTGATCACCTTTAATCTTCTACTTACTTTCCTAGTAAAGATCATGTGCTTATACCAAGAGCTATTCTAACTAGGACCTAATTCATGCCAAGTGCTATAATTCTCAACACTAGACTTCTAGACTTACAACACGGAAAAAATTTTTTTTTGTTTTTTGCTTCAATTATCATTGATTGTGAAAGACTGAAAGGTTAGAAAGGAGAACAAAACAAGTAATGTGCTATCATCCAAACCTCAGTCCTTTAAAAGATTATGAAGAAAGTCCTCATGGAAATTATTTCCACACATCTTGTGGAAAATAAGGTGAAACACTAAACATGAGTTTTAGCAAGTGCAAATTGCCACTGACTACCCTAATTGCTATTAAAGATAAAATTATTTGTTGTACACAGAGGATAACAATGGATGTTTGCCTAAATTTTAGGAAGGTTTTTGGTTTGATTTTTTACATCATCCTTGTATTTAAACTGGGGAGATATGCACAAGATGTGTACACTGTGAACAGAGGATGGAGCTGGCTGGACTACCAAATGTGAAAGGTAACATTCAGCACTTTGAAGCCTAGCATGCAGGTAGGTACAACAGATATTCCTCTGGGCTTCAAACTTATCTTGTTTAATGTGTTCAGTAACCTATGCAACAGGATAGAATACACTGTCAACAAATTCATGAAGGGTTTTGAAACTCAGGTGGATAGTTATTAGCTGGAGGTCAAGGTTGCCGTGTAGAGGTTTCTCAATATGCTATAGGAATGGGACAAGAATCTAAAAAAAATGTCAGTAAACAATGTACAATTTATTACTTCATTCACATGGTGGAAGACAATGCTATAAGAAACCAGCTCTGTTGCTGGATAGGGAATTCAGTTCTAAGTCTTGGCTATAGATGTCATTGATGTATGAGACTAATTACAACATCCTAAAAGTTACCACCCCTCCTCCCAAGTTAAGGAAAGATACCACCCCTACTTATGCTTAGCAAGTAAGGAGGGAAAGCATAACTACTGTCCTAGTTATGCTTAGGACAGTAACTACAATTACATCTACTGGTTTCAGTGAAGTCTGGTAATTTTAGAGAACACCAGTTCAGGAGGTTTATTTTGTTGAACTGGTTCTGATTTTTCTTTTATTTGTACTTCAATCACAGATCAAAGCTCTATTGTACTGGGCACTGTAAAGACAAGTAATCAAAAAGCAAGCTTCTGTTCAAAATAGTTCCAACCTAGACAGTAAAAGTGTACCATGGAGATGAAGCAGCAAATGGAGTAAAAAGAGTAAGGTAATAATGATCAGACGTCTTAGCTGTCAGCTTCCTGAATTGATTTCTGCACAGTCACACCCAAGAAAGGTGCTGGATATTTTCATGTGGATTATCTTGCACCGTGGTGTTAAAGATATGTCCCTGGGAGTAGTACAGGAATCCCTATGAATGTTTTATTAGGTACTTTTTCATTATGCATCTTGCCTTTGACACTTTGTAGTTTGCTCCTATTTCCTCCACACCTTCTTTTTTTTTTTTTTTTTTTTGGGGTGGGTGCTAAATTGTATACTTAGTCTTTCTAAGTACAAAATTTTCAGGCTAGTCTTTTTTCAGAGTTTAGGCACTTTTGTCAGACATAACTTATTCACCTGCACAAAATGTATGTGGATCCCAGATATGTAGTATACTCCTTCCTTTCATTGCCAAGTTAAAAATTAAGGTGTGGAGTTTTATATATATTGTATTTTATACATTTTTCATTTTCTAATTTACACTGGGAACATAAGATGGGATTTTGAACATGACTGTTTTATTTCTTAGCTTTAAGGTATTCCAAAACTATTCCAATTTCTGTTTAGAAGAATGCCTTAGAAAGCATTATGTTGTACTGCTAGTACAACTAGTGTAATCTGTTGTTTGATTCATTCTAAAGGTTTGATGCTTCCAAAGATGAAGAATTTAGAAGTAAAATTCTTCTGGAAATATCCCAGATATTTGACCAAGTAATTGAACAACAGAAGTGTATTTGAATTGCAAGATGTGATGGACAATACTGGTTTGCAAAAGAAAGATTGCCAAAACAAATTAATAATCCTCTTTTGGCTCTGTATATGGTAAACGATCTGCAGTAATGAAACAACATGAAACTAACACTGCCACTTAGTTTTTCAGGGAAAAAAAATGAACTATATGCAATTAAGAAATGTTAGATTCTGTTTTGGTTTTAATCAGAAGTGAAATTTATAATTTCATATTGAAATTCCCATTCTCTGACAGAAGCACTAGTTTTCAGGATGCTCACTGCTGCATCGCCTGACTAACAGCGCAAAAAGAAAGTTAGTTGTATTATGACCTACTGTGTGATCAACAGGGAGCTCATTAATTCTAAACAACACAAATTTAGCATTATCTTCCATTTCCCTCTGCTTCTTTCTCATCTGTGTTACTTAGGGAACTGTGATCCATGTAGGATTCACAGATGGATGCTTTTCATCAAGATGGGAACTAAATGAGCTGCTATAAAAGGAGGAGCATGACCACCCCTTTCATTTAAAGGAAAGCTGATTTAGGATATCTTTCTGATTTCTAAGACTGGATCAGTAAAGACGAGTTTCACACAGGATAAGCCATACCACATTCCACCTAAAAGAGTTTCAATCTGCAATAATCACAGTCTCAAAAGAAGCCATTCTCCTTACTATAATGTACTTGCGAAAAAAAGAAGCTAGCAGAAGGAACTATTACTTTTTTTCCTTTTCCACAGCTTAGCTACCTGTAACACAGGTTATCCAGGACTGAAGATTTGAGATGCAACTGGTGTGAACTTGGTTTTATCTGTGCATATCTGAAACATAGAATTTTCTAGTAATGGAAATTATCAAAGTAAAAAAAATGCACCACAGATCAGGAAATACTATGTATTCTAATAAGAAACAGTAATACCTATTGCTACCATAAAAGAAATTTGGAAATGTTTGTCATATTTCAAAGCTTAAATCAGCATAAAATAGAATGAAACGCAGCATGAGATTCAAATTGCATAGATAAAATTAAATTAAATCTAAACTGGCAAGAGAGAAGTTAAGATTATTCTTCTTGCTTCCGACAGAAGATACTAGATTCTTTCCTTTCCCTACAGGCCTTGAAATTCTCTGTGATGTTGTTAACCTTGAACTTATTGCATTTATGGTCTTTGGATAGGGAGATTTAAAAGAGATTCAGAGGAGTGACGTGAATTGTGCAGCCTCATAAAACTATTTTCACTGAACAAGCAGAAATATGCACGCATCTCAGAATAAGTGCTGTCTGAACCAGTGAGTCATGTGAAATAGTACAGTCTCCTGTGCAATTATCTATGTGATTCCAACAGCATTTATAATTGCATTTGTACTAACACAACAAAAATAACATGGCTACATAGTTTTCAACCCTGAATCAGCCCACATCCGTCTCTTGTGTGGGAGGGTGGAATTTGCAATGTGCTCTCATTGTTTTTTGCCATGCGAAACATGGCAAGATAAATTCATGTTTCCTACAGAACAGTCCTGAGGGCTTCCAAGGTCTCAATGTACTACACTCTTCATTGGACACCATTACTACTAACAATAGCACAATTTGTAGAATTTCATGCTTATGTATTTGCTTAATTTTTTAAAGATTGTTCTCCTAGATGCTTTAGAAAATAAAAATGAGGAAGTAGTACCACAGGAACCTGTTCTATTTTAATTCTACTCCCAAAAAACCATGATCTTACAAGTACTGATGAGATCTGTATTCAGCAGACAAATTTCCAGCTCAGAAGGATTTACCTGAACAACCCTTCGAACATGAGCTCAATAGCAATGACAAAAAAACATCAGCAGGGATTCTGCACAAATTATTATGTAAATAGCTCAAAAAACAGTTATACAGCTAAGTAGGTTCAAATGTTCAAAATTGTTCAAATCTATCAGAGCTGCCTTTTCATAGCATTAATGAGTTCTTTTGCAGTATCACATGACAAACTATCTACTGTAGAGATGAATGTTACATACTCAAAGAGTTCTAATTCAGTTCGTACAGTTCTGCATGGCTGTAGATTTTTGTTAAATATTTACAAAATTACAAAGAAATGCATTGATTAAATGCATAAGTGTCTTTAAATGTATTACTTATTCTGTTGTAAATAATACATATCTTAAAAATTGTATCTTTTTGCTGACTTTATATTAATTGCTGTACTCAAGGTCTGATTCCTTATGCATAGCGCTAGGACTTTTATTTTTCAATCCTTTAAGCACCTTAGTTGTAACATCACGTGAGAGACTGGACTACAACTCAAAACAAATTGTCTGTTTGTGGAAGCACCAGGATGTTTTGCTGGGGCCAGGTTTGCAATTTCCTGTGGAAAAGGAGGTGAGGTTTTGCATGTGTGATGGCAAACTTCTAGTCTGCACAGAGGGGTCACTGCCAGAGGCTACAGACTGGGCTTTGAGGCCTATAGGGGCAGACCCTGTGGAGATAGAATGGTGATTTTATCGTGCCAAATTGCCCTCCCTTACACAGTAGTCCTACCCTCCTCTCTCCTCTACTGATTGGTGAGTCAGCTGTCATGTCTTAGAAGGTGTCATAAACTATCAAATACACCTGAAAAGTCCCCAGACTCATTTCTGAGGCCTTGCACCAGAGGACTGTACGTGATCAAAAGACAGTGTAAAACTTCCCCCCTCTCCCAAGTGAGGCACTTGGACATTTTCACCTAAACCTCCATGTATATTAACCACTAGGCTTTGTATTTGATGGCCTTTTCCCCCCAGCCCGATAGATCCTTTGATCATCACTTTGACCCATATCAACAACCAATGGCACCCATTAGAAATCCATGGGTGGTGATTATGTGTCTTTCTACTCCTACCCTTCTTTTACTTTCTTCCATTCTTTTCCCTTGTACATATTCTTAAAGTGAGTGATAGTTTTATGCTTTCATATTGCCATATTACTATAGATAATTATAACCAGAATGGCTATGTATCTGCTTTTCATTGCAATCAAATTGTTCTAAAATAAACCCTATAGATACATATATTTACAAATACTAATCATTCCGTGTCACTCCACTATAATCCATTCCAAGGGATCTATTAACAAGAACATGGGTTACCCTCACCTTGAATGGCAGGTCATAACATACCAGAGAATCTAAAATAAAAAGAAAAAAAATAGCTTTTCAGCAAACACTATAAAAATTTTGCATGATGTGTTTTTGAAAATCTGCAGTAGTTTTTTCTGATACAGATAAAAGAACAGAGTTACACAATTCTTTTTATTCTGAAAATATGTATCCCATTGGAAAATAAAATAGAAAATTTATCATAGCTGAAAAGCAATATGGTTGTTTAGGGATGTAAGCCTGAACTGAGTGATGAAATTTCTATTAGTGAAGAAGGAGTGAAACTTCTATTCATGGTTCATCACTCTCAGAAGTGTCATTTATTGCATAATTATAACCATCTTCCCTCTATGCTACTTTATTTTTAACTATTCAACGACTGCAACTGTTTCTTTATAATTCCAGCTGTCAATATTTTTCTCTACTTTTATGTGCTACTTTCAAGAGAGAAGTAATAAACTTATCAGTTTAGTAGTGGGAGTAAGAGCTGCTTTTTCTTTTTAAAATAAAACAACATATTTGGATCCATGTATAATTTTTAGTTAAAGACAATGATTTGTTTCAATTAGTGATGTTTCTTGCTGGCAAAATAAATACTGTTTTTTGAAGCAAAGGCTGTATAAAGATTACTCTGTTTTGCATGTTACCCTTCCCTTTGTGTACAGATAAATAATGAAATAGTTTAGAGAAATATGGGAGTGCATATGCAGTGAATAGTGACTGAAGATATACTTAAAAAATGCAAAGTATAAGAGTGCCATCTTCTGGAAATAATATTTCTTAGACTTCTCATTTCAATTTAATCCTTGTCTTATAAGAGGTATTAGTTAAAGATTAACGATGTTTACTTGCCTGTTTGCCCTGTGTTTCCATTTTCATTTGTCTATGCTGGTTTTAAAGTTAGTAGTTCTTCTACAAACTCTTTTCTATACAAGGGTCAGGAAAGTGTGAATTTAATAATCAGAGTTTAGGTTTTCAAGTTTGTAAGTAGTTGTACAATCCCCAAGGGTTAAAACAATCTGAACAGTAACCTCTTAAGAGAAAAAAAAAAACAAAAACAAAACACTTTATCTGATTCTTAAAATGTTTTAATCCTTTATCTTAAAAAGCTTTGACAAACTATAAAATAAAATGAGACTTAGTTCTCATTGTTCTCCAAAATTTTAAGCTCAATGGCTTTCTCTCTTCATCCTGTTCTACACTGGGAGCAAATCACTGATTATTACAATATGAAACTATTTGTTCTTCTG
Organism: Alethe castanea; assembly: GCA_024734035.1. NCBI lineage: Eukaryota > Metazoa > Chordata > Aves > Passeriformes > Muscicapidae > Alethe > Alethe castanea. The sequence goes on from JANRGV010000051.1 coordinate 61,724,945, forward strand.
AGTCAGACACAAACACACACTCATACTCCACACACAAGGTATTCAGAGCCTTAGAAGAATTTTACAAGGAAAATATTTTGGTCTATTATTTGCTCTTCCAAAAGTATATCTGATTTCTACTAACTCTGATAAAAATATGCTAGTGGAGGTACCTTTATTTCTGATAAAAATTATGGAATATATTTTAGTCCCACTATCAACAAAGAAACCCCTATGCTCCATAAACATAGACAAATCAGGGACACTTTAATAACACAATTATCCTTGACTTACAGAAGTCCTTGTATCCATAAAATACGTGCTGAAAACACATGTTAAGTCTCTGCACTGTCTGGGAGTCAGACCTTGGGGAAGTGATGTATAAAACACTGTCCTACCTTCTTGCCTCAGAACCCAATAAAATCAAATCTCTCCTACTGTACTTCAAATGGGATTTTTCTGTCTGTGTTTATTTTATATATATTTTTTCAGTCCCCAGCCTTCATTTTTCATGTCATTTTTTGTATTGCTGCTACCAAAACCAATAATCGTTTGTCCTGCATCTCACTCATTCTTTGTGCTCTTTAAAAGCCTCTGAAATGAATTTCCCTTTCTTCTCTGCTCTTACCTTCGTAGATTAAATATACCTATTTGTCATCCTTCCAAGCTTTCTACTTTCTACTGTCAACAATCACTTCACCCTTTTAGACCTTCTGTCCCAGAGGGATTTCCACTTTGACCAGATCCTATTTTCCATTCAGCTAATCAAAGCATGCTCCACATCTTCTTTCAAAGACCTTTTAAAGTATGTTCTTGTAACTTTTGTAGATAATTCTTTCTTCTTAGTTAAGAATCAAGATAAGAAAAACCTGAATAAATTAAGCCTTTCCAAATAGGTTTTAATGAGATTAACATTTATGTACATACAACAGGTTTTCAAGGTTCCCATGTTATCACTGTATGTATTATAGCTATTCTTCACCTCAAATGTCAAATCCTTTACATTGTTTGAGTTGGTAATATGTACCCTTGTATTGCTTTAGTTTCTATTTTTCAATTCCAAATTGCATTTTATGGTGTGTCTGCCAACAGTTAATACCAATTTGGGAAATTTCAAGTCTCACTACTATATTCTTGTATATCAACAATGCAAAATTATTAGCAATTAAGATTATTACTGTTATTAGCATTCACAAAACACAAGTCTAGAAAACTATCATTCTTAAAGATTTTTTTTTCTGTCTTGTCACTGTCCCTCTATGGATGATGGAAACAAGTTAAAAAGAATCCTGCACAGAATTGGGAGAGGACCCAAGAACTGTAAGAATGTCAAGACTCAAGATATGGACAAAAACATGTTGCAGTACTATAAACTGTTTTGTAGATATATAAAACTCTTCTATTGCTCTAGCACTTTAATATTTCAAAACAGAAAATGAGATTAAGCAATTCAGAGAAATATTTTGCAATGCTAAAGAGTGCAATGGGAACATCTATCAGACTAAATGATAAGTTCTTTGCCCAAAAACTTCCCACAGTCTTTTATTAATATAGTATAAAAATTTAAGAGAGTATTATTAGAAAAATTGAAAGATACAAATTAAACTAAAGAAAAAATGTTTATTTACTGTGCTTTGTTATTCTAAAGGGAAGGATTTTAAGCTGAACTCTTCAGACGCATAGACTATGAACAAAACTATGAAGGCAAGGAGCTGAGAAGTGCTGGAAAAGAAAACTGAATTAAACTTATTTAGAGAGTATTCCTTTATTGCAAGAAACCCTGTATCAGGGTTCCAAACTAAAATAAGAGTGAAACAATCAAATGGACCAACCCAGCCACTTTAATCACAGATACAGAGGAAATATTCAAGCTGTACAACTTTGCTGTCCTGGGCTCTCCAGGAGGAAGGCTGAGCAAGCCAGTGGTCACAGCACCATCCTAGGCCTGCACTGTGGTTCCTGTTTGATGTCACTTCAGTGCCCTTTTTTGCTATCTTACCACTCCTGCCTTAAGAATTACTATTCTTTACAGATCACTTTTTTTTTTGTTTTAATTTGTTTTATTTATTCTCTTACAGCCTCTTACAGAATTTTTTGTGGCTTCATATGGCTTCTTTATAAGCTTTTTCATTTTTATGCTTTTTTTATTCCTGTCACCTTTTGAAAACTACACAAGTCAATATTTGTTTTGTTTCCAACCAAACATGATCTTTCTTAGACACTGTCAGAACAAAATCTTGAAGCCCATATTATGACCTAGCGCGCAATTTCTCCAATTTTAAAGTTATTTCTATTGACATCAATCTTTTTCTATCTCAAACAATACTTTATCAAAATATGTGTTCTCTGAAATTGTCAAGATATCAGTGTCTTCTATCTAGTCCCTTACTTGAAATATTAAGTATGGCCTCAGCACCCATACATGCAGAGTTTCACTGATAAATTCCCAACACACTAATTATTCATATTTTTTCATAACCTTTAGGTAGAACATTTTTTTTCCTCAAGTTTATCCACTTCTTTCGACACTTCTCGGACATATCTAATGAAGTTCAGAGAGTTTTTCTAGACAAAACAATCAGCTGACAATTGAAAAAAAAATCAAGTAATCAGGCACAGTCTATTTTTGAAATAGGTCAATGTTGCAACTGCTAGTGATGCAACATTAAAAAACCCAAATCATTATCATGAACCTTGTGTTAAAACTGTGAGTAGTAGTAATTTAAACTGAAAATAATCACTGAATCTGCAAGCTATTTCACTGATAGCTATAAAAAAAATTAAAATCCTGCCCTTAATATATAAATTTTAATTAGTTCTATATTTTTATAAGTACAAGATTAAAAAAAAATAACAAAACAACATTTATAAACATATAAGCATATAACAACATATAACATATAACAACAATTATAAAATTCTGCCAACTTACCACCTCTAAACATTCAACGTGACAGAAACATGAGAAACAAATTTGGTAAGACAACATAGTATATTTAAAAGTCAATCTACAGAATGGTAATGGACAAGCAAAGCCCTTTAGCTGTAACTAACGTACTGTCCACATGTCAGGTTAGATAATTTTTTTTCAACTTCACTTTCATAGCTTGACACTGACTTACCTGGATGTCAAATTAAATTATACCAAGGAGAGGAAATTCTCCTAAGTAATAGTGAATGGGTCTACCGTATTTTTTAAAAAAACACACAGCTAATTAGATAGTTACAATAGAAAAAGATTTTTTTCTTTATCATCCACAGGTAAAAATAGGCACAGTTGACATTAAGATGAACTTTGAATCTTTATACTTGCACAGAATGAACTAGCTATAAAGATTTTAATTTTGTCACAGGAAGTGCCCTTTCATTACTTTACTATTTATTTATTTATTTTACCCTAAACAATGCCTTTTTCTATCTAAACAATGGCTAAGTGAGAAATTTCAACATAGGTACATATTGTCAGAGTTGTAATTAAAATAAGTAGCCTTAAGAATTTAAAAAATCCAGAAGTAATTTTATGCATCAAGGATGAAAATAGGAGAGGAATCTAAATTCACATGCTGAATATTTTCACATATATCTGCCAGTAAGTCATCTTCAGTTCAAGGTATTCCTTTGAAAACAGGCCCCAATAAAGAAATCTGAAAGGTACTATGAAAGATTGTTTTTCTGGTCCATAGCTCAAGAATATAGCCTTGAAAATGCACACAGAACGGCATGGTCTAAATTAAGAAAACCCCCAGAAATATTCTAAACATGAAATTAATAATTTCTGGATATAGGCACTCTACACTAAGAGATGCCACAGCATAATTCCTCCTTTTCAGCTTGTTGTCAGACAACCAATTGAAGAAAATTAAATAAGTAAATAAATAGACAAATAATAAATAAAGGTAGTTTCTCTGAAGTTCTCTGTAATGAATCAGAATACAATGAAACTGCAGTAGTCAGTGAGTTATGGGCAGAAATATTCTTAACATTTTATTCAGTATTTTGACTTTGGCTTAGAGCTTACAAAGATAAGATATCAGAGGCCATCCCTATAGATGAGGACATTGGATTAAATGCTGATGTTAGGTTATTCAATTAAATAATGTGAGTTTCTGAACCTTCTAATGTCCTTTTGCAACAGGACAAGTAAACTGAATAAACAAGCTTTATTTATGGAGTTATTTGGAAGCTGAACAGTTAATTTGTCTAAAAGGAATCATACCTTGCAGAATTCAGTGTCTGATATACATATGTGAACTCAGCATATTTTTTTTACTGTTTGAAAGTCTGAAAAACCACAGTCACACTAGTGAAAAGGAAGAAAGGACAAATACATGGGCTTGCTTCATGGACTTCTCTTCCCCTAACTGCCAGAAATTTTCCCATGCTTTGTGACATCTTGTAATAACATTGTAATATAATTATCTTAATTTCTTAGAGCAATTGCTTTAAAATCCCCTTGGCATACAGAAAATTCCTTGGCACACTACTATTATCTCAACAGAACTTACTTAATTTTAATGAAGATAAAAATAATTTGAAAAGCCACAAGTAATGTTTTGGGGTTTTTTTCTTTTTTTTTTTTTTTTACCAGGCAGAAGCCCAGTCCCAGGCACAGAGCCCTGGACACAAACAGGGGCCAATTTCTCTGTGAAATAAACA
>JANRGV010000051.1:61748672-61765568 GCA_024734035.1 Alethe castanea
AACTGGGATTAGATACCCCACTATGCCTGGCCCTATAAAGTAGGCATTTATTAAAAAGGCCTTCAAAGGATACACCTTGGGCAGTACAAGAGCCTGGCTGTAGCTCCACCCAAGATGAACATCAGATCACGACTTTTCACACATTTATACGTTTTGGTCCATGTACATATTGGGGTCAATTGTCAATTACAGCTTCAGGTCATGAAGTCCCATCCTCTCAGATTGCTCTCTGTAGGCACACAGTTTGTGGTGATTGGGAATGGGGCTGTGCCTGAGCCTCATCTCTAATGGGCTACCACTGTGTAGGACAGGTGAACCATATTGAGGGTAAAGAAACATGGAACGCTGAGGTGTACTGACAAATCACAGAAGGGTAGAGAGAGCATACAAGTATAATGCATGTAAGAGGAGTGGTATAAAACATTGCACTGAAGAACAATAGTGTGCAAATACTTGAAATCTTCTTCAGTCTCTGTTGTACCCCCTCTGTCAGCTCACTCTTCAACTCACTCTTGTCTATACTTTACAGGCCTGAAGATGCAAAGGTGACCTCAGTTCTCAGACTGGAAAATAATTTTTCTGTCTAACTGAACTGTGAGGACAACTTGCTAACACTTTATATGAAGTTCAGAGTTATATACTAATGCAGTGAAGCATCTGGAAAACATGTAAGCTGAAACTTAAGGCATCAAGAGAAGCTGTTTAAGCTCCATCCCTGGAACTGCTGAAGATTGGATAGGGCTTTGGGCAATATGTTTTACTGAAAGATTTCTCTGCCCGTCATAGAACTTTTGGATTAGATGATCTTTAGAGATCCTTTCCATTCCAAACTATTGTATGATTCTATGAAATTTGTTTTCCAGGGGAAAAAATTGGTGAATAGAGGGGAAAAAAACAACAACAAACAGAAGGAAAATATCTTCTACTCTAAAAGCTGGTTTTTTAGTTATCATATAATTTAACATTATTTTCCCATACATTGTATTCTTTGAGCTAGCTCCAAGCAAAAGAGTAGCTGAAGGAAATATCTTGGAAGTATCAGATAGTCACTGTGAGATAAATGACAGTATTTTCATTAAAGATGCAGTTCAATATTCTATTATATCCCACCATCTCCCAAATTTGCCTATATTTTTTCTCCAATCTTCCCCTAGATCTAAGCAAAATTATGTGGCGATTATGTGCTATGACTCACATAGATTAAGGTTTGGACCCAGTTCTTAACACAAAAAAAGTATTGTTAAATCTATAAGTCTATACGTTATTCACATTCAGATATCATATTCTGTTTGCAGAAGTGTTCTGACTTGCATGATATATAAATATTTACAAGAAAAAGCACAAGTATTGAAATTAAAGGTAGCAAAGACATGGTCGTCTTCGAGAGTTTGCTTCTCAGATTCCAAATCTTACATAGTAGTCACAACAGATTTATTGAGATTTAGGTCTAACTTTTCATATGTTTACTAGTCTTAAAGCGTTTTAGTTAAAACAAAGAAAAAAATCTAAACTTGCAATCGAACAGATGTTCAATACAGTGGTGAGCTATTTCATTAGGGATGCAAGGTTGCTACATTGTTACTACAGTACTTCTGGGATTGTTGCTTCTGGCCTTGCTAAAGCAAAACCTCTGTTAGAAAACTTCCAGACTCTGAAGTGCATACCTGTGATATGCATAGAATTTCTATGACTCAGATAGATTAAAAAATTAGTACAAATGAGAAAATGGAATTGTTCAAAAATTATACAGGACATGGTACTGAACACCTAAATAGAACACAAAAGATACATAAACATTAACTGGATTACTTTTATGTTCAGAAGCATGAAATTTATCAAGGTTGTAATGGATAAAAATATATGTGGCCAAACTTGCACAAATGCTTGTAATAGTCATAAATTTTGCAAATATTATGTGCAACTTAAAAAATAGGATTTCTTAATTTCTCATTATTTTTATTGAATGCAACAAAGACTTCATAAATATTTTCAATATAACTTGTTTACTGTTTTAATCTAAAGCAATTAAAGAAAATAAAACACTTTAACTTCACCAAATAAGCAAATTTTATGTGTGAAGTTATTATTGGACCAATAACTGAAATATTTAGCTCTTCTTGTTACAAAAACTGGTTTCATATATAACTTCGTTAAGCACAGGCCATTTAAAATGAAAATTTCCAAATAGCATGAAAGACACTAGCTGAACTTATTAGGAAGAAAAAAAAGATGTGGGGTAATTATCAAGGTTTGTAAGACGAATTTCAGTCATTTTCACTGAAGCTTTTAATACTTCATGTGTCAGGGGAGGAAGGTCCACTGAATTACCACTGACATAATTTCTGTAGACTATAAATCCACATAGGTTTGGTCACATTAAAAATACTGGGATAAGCTTTTGAGTTTTTAGATAGTATTTACTTCAGGATTTGGAAACACCTGGATTATATGGAAATGGCAATCCTGAGACCTCCAATTAATTAAAAGACGATCAGTTAGGAGGCCAATCACATATTGTGCTTCTGAATAGGCTTCTCAGATGGAAAAGGAAAGGCCTAGAAGGAAAGTAACCTGAAAATGGAGGCATATCCATGGAGGGAAATGTCATGGAGTATTCAGGGACATTGTGATGCCTGAGACTGGTAACTTCAGCAGCTGAGCAGCACACACCAATGTGGCTTTCCTTGTGTCTTTCCCAGACTAGCAATGATGTCTCTTGCAGAAGTGTGGAAGACCATGTAAGAGTGCCTTTGAGGGGAGAAGGGATTCCATTGGAAGCACCTCCACAAAACATATAGAAGTCTGACCTCTCATCTGCATGCAGATCTGTAAAGCGTTCTAGAATTCAGCAAATTTCTGCTCCAGAAAAACAAATCTCAATACAACGACCCAATGACTTTCTAGTCAAGGATCTCTAAGAGGACTGTGACAAATCCCATCAAGTTTTCAACCAGAATCTATACATTATCTTATTTGAAACAGTTTGCTCATATCTTGTAATATAATATAAATATTATAATATAACTAATATACATATAATATATAATATACTCTATATTATAATATATATAATATACAGTAATATAAACTGTAATCTTTTACCTGCTGATAGCACACTTGCTTGTCCCACTCTGACAAGGCAGAGACAGACAAAGTGTATTAATTTGAATGTGGCTGTTTTATTTTAAAGTTACATGTTTCTACTTGACATTGTATCATGTCAGGGCCAAATAAGTGCCTTGACTGTGAAGTTTGTAATATGTATTTTCCTCTTGCAAGAACGTAAATCTGGAATAAAGCAATTGCCTTCATTGGAGACAACCAGTTTTAAAACAGAATTTCAGTGGCAGATTTGGAGTATTTAGGTTGGAGGGAACACTGAACTAATTACTAGCAATTGAAAGAATATGATTTCTTTTTCCTTTCCTGTAATAGTATCTAATCAGAATTTATTGTTATTTATGTTACAGTAGGATTTTTCCTTCAAAATATATGACGTTATTTCCTCCTTCTCACTTATCATTTCAGAGCTTAAACGGTGACAAAATATCCTATCCAAACAGTAAGAGGTTGGAGTGGGAATTTCTCATTAATTTCAGAGAGAAAAAAAACTATTTGCAGTTAATATAGTATAAACCACACTGTTTCCTGATTAATTTGTTGCTTTTCTATAAATATGTTTCCCTATAAATGTTACTGCATGTAAACAACTTAACACAGGACTTAACCATTAATCAAGCTGAAATTCTGCTACGTAGGCAGATATCTGATTCATAATGCAGAAGATACAACTGTCCCCCCTCACTAGATACTACATTTCCACTCACTAATGAAAACCACAGATGCAATATCTCATACTGAATAGCCACAAACTTATTTAAATCCACGATTTTAATTTGTCAGCAATATTCCACGTTGAATTTAGACTAATTTCCAAGTGCACTATGAAACTTAAATTAGATCAAACCAACCTACACTATTTTTTCCCCTCTTGGAAACCTCCTGGTAGGAAATTATATTCTTTGTATCTGACCCCAAGCATGACATGTTATATATTCCAATATACACCATTAAATACATTAATATGGAGAGCATGGTAGGATTAATCTTCTTCTTATATTTTCTACCATTCCTATTGGTACAATGCTATAATTTATATATCTTTGTTCATTCAAGAGAATAAATAACATTGTAAGCATTATGTACATTTTGTAACAGAAAGCTGAACATACAGACAAGTTGCACAGAAAGCTTGAAAATACTGACAGCTAGGGAATGTCTTACATTTAATTTTCCATTTATCTAATTGAAATGACATCTCAAACTTTTTGCATATAGCTGATACTGCTGTAATAAAAAAAGTTTTCTTGAAAATATGATTTTGCAGTCAGGGAAAGCATTTCCTTGATTTTAGTCCTGTCACATCATTTAAAAATAAAGATAACCTATTTCCATTTTCCCCTAAGATTGCATGAGGTTTAAATGAAGCTGTCATGACAGAAATGTAAAATGTGAAGAATAGTCTAAAAGATTACACAAAACTTTCACTTGTGCTGTGGCTCTGCCATCAAAGGCTATTTGTTCCAATTTTCATACTAGCAGATGATGCAGTGTATGTCACCATGAGTAGGGAAAACAACAAAATAGATATGAGAGTGTATGGGACAGGGAGAAGAATAATATAGTAGGACTGCTCTAAAATAAGCCCCAGCAAAAGAAACCAACAAATAAACAATTTAAATACAATAACCTCCCCCAATACTTTCCCTGCTAGCAGTCTCACAATTAAAACAAGTAAAATTGCAATAAAAGGAGTATTTCTGTCATCACTAGGTAGCTGTCATCAGCCCTTTGAATTCATTTCTTTCAAAACAATTACCTTTCTAACCTGTGTTAGAATTTGGGAAATTGAAATGAAGGATGAATAACATCGCTGTGCCCGTCTGGGAAATTTCGGTTTCAAGATGAACTGTCTCACCAAATAGCACCATTCCTGGTTGCACCAAAATGAAACATGCTCTCTTTTGTCCCACAAACCAGATGCTGCTGCTCCACAGGTCATGGCGTTGCTCTAAATTTGTGAGATATCTTCAAGCAGCCTATAACAAATATCCTTCATTTTGAGCCTGTTAAAGACAGAGATCATTCTCATGCCAAAGATATCCTCATCTCTATGGATCCAGCAACAACAGGCAGAGTTTTCCAGGACACTATTCAGGATCATGTGGTATCAGAGGTTTTAAGAGAGAACAGTTGCTTCCTGCAGTCTAAAGGGACATTGCACATGGTGCCATCTAGGACTTGATGAAGCATCTTGGCCATTGGCATCAGAGTGGTGGATCTGGTACCTCAGTTAAAGGAGATTTTTGTCTTCCTGGAGCAGTAGCTGTCCCGTCAAATGAACTCCATCTTTGGTATCTGAAGGGTGACATAAAAATATGTACAAATCAATATAAAACCAGATTTATTTGTTTTTTTAATATGCACATAACTAATATTAGTAGTTGACAATATATCTGTTGCAATTATAAAAGTGAAATTATGAAGTGTTCCCTTCGGCTAGGTTTAGGAGGGACTGTATGTTAAGGCAGTCTTTAAAACTATGCCTATCTTGCCTGTGAATTGAAAAGTTTTAAGTTACAGGAATACTTAACCTGAAATGTTACATTATTAATTTCAGGTACTATATCATAATTGATGTTTCCAGGGATACAGGTTTTGGATATTCATTGCAAATTATACTGCTACTATTCTGTGAACTCTGTGAAAATTATCAGTATTAATTCCATGAATTTTATTTTTGCATTCCTTGATAAATGTGTTATGATGCTGACACTATTCAATTTGCAAGCCAGTATTAGCTACCTTCTTCCAAATTGTGTTGCAATGACTCCTGCCAAGCAAGCATTTGAAATATTATCTCTTTTCCCTATTAAAACAGCATAAGCAAAGCTTTTGTAGGAGTTAACTCTGAGCTTCAAAGAATAAGCATGACCTCTCTACACGGTGCATGCCTAAACCTACTTCTACTACAATGTTAAGCTGATGCTTTGTTGAGGCCATAAACTCCATGAAGTAGAAGAATGCAAAATTCATCTCTGCTAAAACAGAATTCGGCCATCATATTTCAAAGGACAAAAATGAAAATATGTAGCACTTAAGTCAGTGACAACTACTTTTGAGATATTAAAAGAAAGGGAATACTGCACTGTTTCCCTTGCTTTTATGTATTTTTGTTTGGGTTGGTTATATAAAGAAAATTTTTACTAAATTGGAAAGTCAAAGTTACAAAGGACTTTAATTGATATTTATAATACAATATCGGGGGTATTGTAATACAATATTAGGGGTCTACATTCTACAAAGATATCTCTTGGCATTCTTACATGTTCTCTATTTTGCCATACTTTTCAGGTCACTAACCAAATAATTGATAAAAGTGGGTGGTTTTTTCCTAACTTGTTTTGATACCACCTAACAGGTTGCAGACATTATTGTAATGGAAATACTTTTAGAACTGTGATATAACTGACACTTTTAGCAAAGGGCTCATATGATAATAATATCAACTCTTTTCTTGAATTTATAAAAAAGAAAAATGGTAAACTACAACCTAAATTAACAATGTGATAGTCTCAGATGTAATAATAATGTTTAATATGTCCCTTGCAAAGGGATGTCATGCCTATTTTCTGTGTTGTATGATTCTTGTCTAGCCCAAAAATTCCTGAAATGATCATGGGAATACTAAATAACATCGTTATCCATCAGTACTTTAATTTTATAAGCATTAGTAACAAGTAAAATCAGCTTAGAAATATGATTTATTCAGCAGGGACACTACTAAGGAGAGTAAAAATATTACTGTGAGTGAGAGGTTTTATAAAATGCTTTTTCATTGAACACCAATCTCATTACAACTTTTGAAGTTCAGAAAAAAATGACATATTTTGCAGCAGAACGATAAAAATTTCCTTCAGGATGCATCTCAAACTGAGAAAAAGAAAATATGTGTGGCTAGATTTCCCTTGTGCTATTAAGAAAACCTAAAACCCAGAAAAACCCTGCTGTTATTTTTTTTTGTTTGTCTGTTTGTTTTAAAATGGCATTAAGGAAAAAATAATTACAAGCACAAGAAGTGCAATGCGGTCAGTAGATTTAAGGGAGGTTGCTTGGCTTGCACCAAATCTAAAAATAATCATAATTAGTGTGTTTAGTGCTAACAATGAGAACCACATTCTTTAAATTGGATAATATATAGTTAAGTATATTTATATTTTGATATCTAAACCAGGATTTACTGTTATAATTATCTCCCTGGCAAGAAAAACTTGTAAGAAATACTGAAAGCAAGAAACCCTAAGAAACTTCAGCTGAAATTGTGGCTGAAACACATCCATAGGAAAAATAAACACCCTATCTTCACATCACACACAGTGTCCAAACAAGTACACTTTTCTTATTTTCCACAGGTAGACAGATAGATTTTTCTCATTAGAATTCTTAAGTTTGGTGGGGGGGGGGAGGTTATATCTCTGAACCAAGAAAAGTAGACATTAAGCAGAAGAGTGACTAGACTAGACATCAGAGCAGTCTCTCTGTTTATTACATTACTTTTAATAAAACTTTGTAGTATCTATAGAGTTTCTGGTATCATCTTCTACTAGATTTCACAGTACAAAGTGTGTCTGCTGCTTTTGTTAAACAGATTAAATAGAGGTTACTAAAAATAAAACTTTTGTGGAAGTTAATATCTATTTCTGACATTGTACTGAATAATTACAACCTAAATTAGTCTTGATTATCCTTCAGTGTATAAATTAAAAAATGGGCCTGTCAAAAGACTACTTGTAAAATTTAAGGTAACACTTCCAGTTCCTTTATTGAGCTCTATATCACTGAGTGAGAAGTGGCTGTGTGTGTATGTATAAACAGTGTTTATATCACTGATAAGATATATACATATTGATTTAACTGATAAAATACAGATGGAAACATTTGCCTTCTACCAAAAATTCTTTTATAGATAGAGTCTGGGAGCCTATGTAAAAGAATATTACTCATTCACTACCCACAAATGCTAGATATATTTACAGTTTGAGCATGAGATTAACTACTGCAGCATTTATGCTTAATAGCAGTCATTAAATTTAAGTCTTTTAAATGTAGAAAATCACAGAACCAGTATCGGCTTTAACCAAACAAGAAATCTTTTTCATCCAGACTGTCTTCACAGATGGAGAGTTTGCATCTACTTTAATGTTTTTAGTACTGGCAGATAAGAAACGCATAATAATTAGATGCCAACTCAACTAAAATCTAAAATTTCAACACTAGGAGTTTTAAGTGCTTTTCAGCTCCAAATCATGAACAAATAAATCTCCTTCCTAAGTGCAGGAGTCTACATTAGAGAAAGATGTCTTTTACTGTAGTCAGTTGATGTCTTCAGAAGAATTCACGAAGTTAGACACTCTTCAGAAGCCTTCCTTCCTTCTTCTTACTAACTAGCATTTCTTAGTAGTTAATATAGTTCAACTATATGAATACTTAGCTCCTAAGCTTCCTGTGACTTTAATTATACAGAATATACAGAAAATAAGCAGTGGGAAATGAGATCTGAGTTGATCATGTTCACTCATTTATTTCTTCATTGCCATGAAATTAAAAGGAAGTGATATTTTCAAAGTATAAAAATTGTCTTCACTTAAATTTTTGACAGACTTTCCTTCAACTGGAATTCATTAGACTAAAATGATGCTGCAAGTCTGTTTAAAATGTATTTGGTTTCAGCAGATGAATTTCTGAAATGTGAGAAAATAGACAAATTATGTATTGTCTTTCAAATATCTTTTTCAGGACACATTTGTGCTATTTAGATTTTTAAAAAAGCTCAAAGGTTGTTTATTGAAACCCTATATTTTCCATCAGTATTTTCCAAATTCATTTTTTTGTTTTTGTGAATTCTGAAAACTAATGCAATACGTGTTGAATTTCTTGTCTTTTTCTTCTCTTTCCTTCATGTGTCGTATTCAGCACTCATTTTTTCTGTGATTCTTCATCATTACTTTTTGACCATTTACCATTTGGAAATGATGCAGGACATATTCTAATCAGGTCTCAAAACAAGTACAGAATGTGAACATAAAATATGCGAAGGAGCAACATGTGAAACATCTTTATTTCATTTATTCCAGGATAAATATATTGACTTTCCAATCAAAACTCCACAATAAGAAAACAATTTTTAAACTTCCTTAGTTTCCAATTGAAATAATTAAAAAATCTCACAGTGACTGTGACAGACATCTCCTGGATGAATTTTACACTTCCTTAAAAGCAGGCAAGCTGACTATTTTGTGCTGTTGACTGAGTACTGTCTTGTGACTGTGTCCATTTAAAGCACGCATTTTGAGCCACGCTAATGTTCAACTGCATGAATGTAAATACATAGAAATACTACCTCAGGAGCAATTTCAACTATTAGTCCAAGTGAGAGTTAAACATAGGGTATTTGGATGTGCAGTACTGCAAGCCTAATTAAACAGAAAATTGCCAATGAAGCTTTAAAACTAGTCCTATTGCACATACAAAATAATTGCGTACGCAATTTGGCATTGTCTTGCATTGTGCTTCACAGATTTATTTTTAAATAACAGCTCGCTTCTTATGGCACTGTTTTCTCTGAGAAAATTGCTAAACATTCAGGCTTCATTTGTTTTTTGTGTATTTGGATTTATATTTTTTTTTTTCTTTTCAATTCTTTTGTGGGAGTAATTTTCTTTACAGTTAAGAAAAAAGTACCAGGGAAAATTTTGCTAAATATCTTTTATGTGTGCATTTTCATCAGTAATATTATGACAATCTTCAAAAATCCATGTATTTAGATAGATCTTAACAATTCGTCCCTAGATTAAAAAAAAAAAAAGTAGAAAACAGCAACAAACTACAGCAAAACAACTAAAAATTGAATCCATCTTTTTTCTGAATAGATATTCTGCTTCCATCAGAACACAAATGAAAAGCCATGGGAGCAAGGGAAAACAGAAAACATTTCAGATCACTAGGAAAAAAATATAGTATCATCATTGGAGCAGTGTGAGCTCCTCTTGACAACAAAGGCTTTAGTTCAAAAGCAGCAGTGAGTAACCTGGAGAAAGAAGCTTCAAAATGCATCTTTTTTGTGCTGGTACTGTGACAAACCAGCTTATCAAGAGGAATGCACCAAACATTCTATTTTGCCGTGGTCAATGCCTAATCACCATGTAATATGCATAGAGTTGGTAGACTAGACATCATCTCCCCAGAATTGATCTTCAGTGGAAATTCACCATTGCCCAAGCTTGCCTTTTATCCATACCAACAACAATCACTGCTTCAAATTCTGTTTTAATATTTTAATTTGAACACAGATCCTCAGATCCTGTAGGCAATGCAAGTGAAAACAGCAACTGAGAATTCTTCACCCCTCCTTCTCTCCTCCGTGGCACTAACGGCACTGATGTCGATGTCATATCGCACAGATGGGACTGCATGTCTATTCAGCCTTTCCAGTTAGATCAGGACTGTGTCTATTCCAGGTTCTGTATTCTGAAAAACAAAGATTTTTTTGGTTCTGCCTCTAGAGCTCTTGTTTAAACATGAACAAATTAATCAACTACCTGCTTAGGTAGGAAATGTTCCATTCAAAGTTGCCACTGACAAATGTGTTTCAGGAAGCGTGGTTGTAGTTTGGGTTACTTTTCATTCCTTGCTGCTTTCAGAAAAGGAAGACAGGGTGAATTAATTTGGGACAGAATAGATGGGAGAGATGAGATGGAGCTAATTTAGAAGCTGTGTAAAATTATTTCTCTCTTTTCCTTATGCCACTTATGACAGCAAAGCAAATGCATACGCATAATAATTCTGCTGGCATCAATGGAGTTATTCTATGGAATAATTTGACCTTCAAATTCTACTTTTGCATTACTTTATACCCTTTTGAAGTCACAGATACATGCTCTGAATGAACATATATATTTGCTTTATATCTACTTCTCATGTAGGTTGAATTAGCTTATTAAGTGGGGAAGCTTAATGTGGGGTGTCTGCACCACCTCAAATCACCACTTCCTCCACTCCCTCAAAGTTGCATCAAAGTTAATTCTCTTTAAAATATTGTAACTGTTTCTTTCACAAGACTTCATTTGAGATTTAGAAAGTGCACTGCAAAGGTCTCTGTTTTCATGTGATTGATGTAATTTTTATTAAAAATGCAGGTTTCAAATATAGATGCAGTTTTTTTTATTTATCTATGTATAAATGTAACATTTCATCTGGATTTTATTTTTTAAACACAAATTAAGTTGGAAAAGCTTCTGGAAGCCATGTAGGACACTTCTTTCTTTTGAAACACTGCTAGACATCTGATCTCCACTTGAATCTTGTGGCACCACTGCTAGCATCCCCCAAGGAATCCATCTAGCCTTTCATCTGAACAGCCAGTGGCCTCCCAGTTCATCTGCCACACCCTACACAACCTCCAGCAGCTGCAGCAGTAAGGCCAGGATCTCTCCAGGGTCCTGGTTGCCTCCCCTACTTCCATGCTGGTGTATCTGGTCAGCTCCAGAGCATCCTGAATGGTACTGAATGTTAATGTTCAGGCAGCCTGAAGAAGTGTAAGTTACTAAAGAAAGTATACAGGAGAAGCATGTAGCTCAGGGTGTGAAATTCTAGTATTTTTTGAGTAGGGAACACTGCTTGGTGACATCTTCCTGTTTAAACCACTTATATTTATTTAGACCACATTGAAAATACAGTATTCTAAACTTGATAGAGTTTCAAATACTTGGCATTTTTCTTTTTCTGTGTCCCATCAAAGTGTTTCTCCATTTGATCTTCTGAAGGTGATTCCATTTAGTATCATTAAAGAACCTCTGGCATGTGCTGATACGGTGAACACCATTTGTTTGCCTATTTGTAGTTACTTAGCTATTTAAGTAGTTATTTAAGATATTCTGAGGTATCCTGGTATTCTATTTGACTGTCAACTTCCTCTCTCTGGGTTATAAGACTCAGGTCTTTGTCTTTCATATATTTAGGACTGTATTGACCACATTTTTTGTGACTTCCTTGTATATAAGAACATCCAGAACCATGTGCATTTTAAATCTACTTGTCTTCTGAAATTTTTTTTTTCCTTTTGGCTGAGATTACATCATTATCTCCTAACTTACTGATTTTTTGTGCATAATTACAACTCTATTATCAAGAAGCCAGATGTGCAGACTCCCAATAAAAGTTGATAGCTAGAAAAGAAATGCTATAGAACATCAAATCAGTATTTGATTTTTGCGTTTCACACACATATTTTTCTTGACTTAAGTCTCCTATGTGGTAATATTTACCTTACATGATAAATAAGTGCTGCATTACTTTCTTGTGTACAAACTGTTCTGATATCCAGACACATAAGGATCTCTGTGGCATTCCCAAATAATGAAAATCTATCCAAACTCTTTAGAATATGTATGGCAGGCTGGCATTTCAGAGATTGGGTAATTATGTTAGAGTTTATCACTGTGATCCACTTAATTTTAATATTAATTTTTGGACTGCAAGCTGCAAAAACAAAACAAGAACTTAACAGTTTGTTTAAGAGCTTTAGATTATTGGGATTTTCCATTTATAAGTAAAGAATTTTCAATGTAAAATACTTTATAAATATCCTAGCTCTTAGAATTTTTTTTCTTAATTTTTCTCAGTCCTCCAAAATAATATGTTGAGGAATTAAAATTAGCATAGCAGAAAAATGAGTACTTGTCAAAAATCCTGAGTATAATTCATGTCTTATTCATGCAGAAAGAGCAAGAATAAATGCATTATGTAATCTGTAGTAATAGATATTTACACTTCTTGCTTATATTAAATTTATATTATCAGGCATTCTTCCTTCTGGAAAAAGAGATTCTATGTCTGCTCTAAACATTAGTGTTGAATACTTTGAAATTCTGGATACAAATGATTTTTTGTCAGTTAGTGACTCTGCTTTTCAGTACAGTGAAATTCAAAGCTATTTTACAGGAGGAATATAAAGATTTTCAAAACCTATAAATGTATGCTGTGTACGTAATTTGAAATTCCTGTCCTTTGTAAAACGAAGAAAAATGCAACTGAATAAATATCTATCACCTGAGAAGAGAAATGTTGTTGTGCAGATCTATTTTTAAGCAACGAATTCACTGCATTCACAGAACTACACAATATTATATCTTTGTGCTACTATATAGCAATTATAAGCAGGATAAACTATTTTTGCACAATACTATTTTTATCAGAAACTGTCATAAACTGCATCTCTTATACCTTGAGTTTATATTCATAACCTGGCATTCTTCTAGATTTAATTCCTTCCTAATCCAACACCAAAATACAAAAAAAAGGTCTTAATATTTCGACTTAACTTCTGTAATAAATGGATTTTACAGTTTATGTAGCTCACTTATGATTATTATGAAATAAAATAAACCCAAAGTCTTCATAAAAATTATTGTCTAACATTTAGGCTTGCATCAAGTGTGTTCAGATGTTCATTAATTAGTTAGATATCTGTCTGTATTTCAGTCATAATTTCAGACACATGAATTGTTCTTGGGAGTGGGAGCACCAGCAGACCAGGACCCCTGTCCAGCGCAGACAGAAAATGAAGACAAGTCAGACCCTGATGGCCTTGCAGATTTTATCAAGTTGTATTACTTTTATTACCTTTAAGATCATTGTCCAGAGACACATTGATCCTTATAAATTTTGTGCTATAGAAGAATTTTACTGCACATGCATTGAAGTTTAATACATTTTCCTTCTTAAGACGTTATTAGATGCTAGGTTGATGAAGTTGAGTATAGTAACAATTTGAAGTGGAAAGCAGATTCATATTATTCTACACTACTTCACTTGCAGCTGTACAGGTTCAGAGTACGAGAGCCACTATTTGTACATACACGTTTCTTCCACTGTTGTACCAATTTAAACTGTAGGGCCTTGTGCAGTGTGATTAACAGGCAAAATCCTGTGCTTACATCGCACATTTTAATGGGATTGAGCAGGAGACAATTGACACAATGAGGACAGTACTACAAAACAAATTTTAGCTGCTAAAATGAGTGATAGCTGACAAGGACTACCAGTAAAGGATTTGATAGGTCAAAGAAAAAATCAGAAGCCAAAGAGAGAACATGATGTAAAGGAAATGGTTGATAAAAGACACATTCTGGCCTTACAGAGAGACTAAAGAAGAATAGAGGAAGATAAAGGCATTTGTTGTTTCTGCTTCTGATAGCAGCAGAAACAGGAAAGTGAATCTGTCAGTACAGCATTTTCAGGAAAAAAAATAAAAAATACAACCATGCTGGCAGAAGTCAGGCTAAGTTTGTTATGTTAAGACATTTTAGAGGAGACTGTCACTGAGATTTTTAATATGCTCTTCTGCCTTACAGGCCTGAGATAACGTCTTTTAACATATTCAAACTTTGGCAGGTTTTACAAACCAAAAGGATCTTGTGGAACTTTAGAATATTACCTGTCTCTGCTTGAATGCTCTTCTTTCCATAGGTTTTGTAACTCTATGTTGATTCCATGTCTGCAACTCAAGATTAATTCACATGGCAAATCAAGGGAACAATTTGGGTAGTGTCATGCAGTCATATGTCTTGTAGCACCATTTAAATTACTAAAATGTATGCAACACCTGCATTAGGCTGGAATATATGATAGAGGACCTTCAGGAGAATTGGGAAATCTGTGGCTGGCAGGCATCAGCCACAGGTTAATATGCAATATCTAAGATGCCACCATGTTCAGACACTAGAACTACACACCTTTCTTCACTTTTTTAGTAAGCATCATGTAGGTAACAGATGTAAGCCTCAGTTGCTCCCTAAAATTTCCCACAAGATTAGATTTTCTATCCCTGCAAATAGTGACTCTGCTAGGATAGCTCTCTGTGTATTGCATGCACAAGCAGAACCAGAAGATAAGCATGCCACAGTATAGTACTAAGACCATAAGTTATCTGCCAGCAGGGTGTTTGTTTTTTGTCTGCAAGGACCTCATAGGAAAAAAAAAAATCTCACTTTAGAAAGCTGTTTGGTTTTTAGCTCTAAAGCCTCTAAGGCAACCTTTCAGACAGGCACAACGTACCATTGATGGCATGATTTATCTCATTGCATTGTAATTTAGAGGTGATATCACTGAAGTTATTAAGGTCACACACATCCAAGCCAGTGGGAGAAGAGAAAGTAAAGAGATCTAATGAATTATGGAAAAACAGCATTTCTCCTGAAATTGCTGTTCCTGCTTTCCAGGTTACGTACTTTGCAACAAATTGTACATGCTTCAAGATTTCAGCAAACTCTGCATGTATTATCATGCACTCCCTTTGTTAACATATTACTAAAAAACTATTTTGCATGTTCAGGACTACACTGAGCAGGTGGTATGTTTTGTTTTTTTTTTTTTGCTCCAAGCATTTTATATCATCTAGATAATGTTGTCATTTGATCTGGATAATCACATGAAGTCTATTCTGCTCCAGTTACTAATGCTGCCATTTTGATATCTCCTTCTTAAAACACTAGTTTTCCCAAGAAAGTTACAGTAACTCGTTTGAAAACTGAATTTTACTGAAAAATTTAGAGTAACAAAAAGAACACAAATAAAATAAAAGAAGCTTGTCAAGGTGTTTTCTATCTATCCTAGATGCGTTTAGGATATAAATAGCCTTCTAGAGGTGCAATATTTGCTCTAACTTAAAGCAGGAAAAATATAAAAATTAACACCTGGTCCTCAGTTAATCATGAGAGAAATCTCTTTAACAGCAGAATTTCTATGTGAAAGAGTAAAGGAAATAAATCTTCACTAGACTACTACACTATTCCTTTTTATATGCTTTTGCTTAGCTATGACTCCTACTCACAAAGAAGCTTGGGCACAGAAGGGAATTTACAAACCTGGATCATTCACTTTGAATTCCTGTAAAATACAAGGAATGATTTTGATGCTATTATTGGGACACACAGAGTCTATCTTGATGAGTTTGAAACTAAAACAAAGAATATGTTAAAAACCTATCCTCAAATTAACATCAGGGTAACTGTCTGGGTTGCATGTGTGCTGGCAAACTAAGCTAATACCTAGACAAACTGGAACAGAACAGCATATACCGATGGTCCTAAACTCTGAATTTACAAAACAACCCATGATGAAGTTGCTCTGTGGCTCATGCCTAGTTGTAAATTTGCCCATGATCAAAACCCATGGTAAAGGCCCTTTTAAGAGCACAACTGGATAGATGGTTAAATTTCAGCCTGAGAAGATTCTCTGACACTGTTTAACTCACAAGTACAGAAATATCTTAGTTGCTAAAATACTAAATTTCAGTGCTTTTCATTTCAATACCAGATAATTGTGAACCGAGTCTCAAGTCCTGTAACAGTGAAGCCCATTCTGAAAATAGATCCTCAGCCCACTGTTTCAGTTTGTCAGGATCTCTTAGAGCCTTCCTCTCCTCCAGCAGATCAACACTCCCACCTAAATGTGGTGTCATCTTTGGACTTACTGAGGATGCATTTAAATCCCATTGTCTAAGTCATCGATAAAGTTGTTAGTACTGTCCCTAATACTGAGCCCTGGGGAACACCACTAGTGACCAGCCACCAACCACTCTCTGGGCCCAGTCAGCCAGCCAGAATTGTGCCAAGCAAAGAGTGCACCCATCCAAGCAATGTGCAGCCAGCATCTCCAGGACAATGCTGTGAGAGATAGTGTCACATACTTCATGTTAGACAGCACGCACAGCCTTTCCCTTATCTACTGAGCATGTCACTTTGTCATAGAAGCAGAGTTTAATACTACTTTCCCCCA
>JANRGV010000051.1:61772660-61794603 GCA_024734035.1 Alethe castanea
CCTCTCTCCCTTCCTTCCTTCTTCCCTTCCTTCCTTTTGATTTTCTTTGTTCGGGTGGTTTGTTTTGTTGGGTTTTTTTTCCTGAATATGATTGGCTTTCTGCTACAAAAGAATCATGTTTATGACCTTAAACCAAAAGTAAGAAAGACTGATAAGTTAATTCTTGACACTTTCCCACAAAGACCAGACCATCTGGACACTCTGTGTTTGTAACAGGTGCTTCTGGGACTTAGAGCCTAATTCTGGCCCAGATTCTGTTCTGTATGGGTGACTCCATTACTGTGTGGAACTGCACATTGCATTAATTGAAGGGACTCAGAAAGGCCAAGTAAAGTAATTAGTCAGTTGGTCATGCAGAAAAGAGACTAGTGGCTTAGTGCCACTGAATGTTGAATGCACAGATGTACAGCACTATCAGCTTTTGGTCTCTGCGGTACTCCACTAATCTCCGGCAGGTAGAGCAAAGATCTGTCTTAGTCTAGGTCTTCAGTCTCCTGGAAGCAACGACATAAATTTCATATCCACTTGGGAGAGAAAATCATGAGTTTGAATGACCTAAAAAAGAAGCTACATCAGCATAAAATTGTCAAAACGGTAAAAGTGCCAGATGGGCCAAATATGGCAGTTAGGATTTTAGGTTCCAGTCTGAGTTTTCAGGTTTATCCAGCAGCAACTGACATATGCAATATAAGCTGTAAAATGGCTGTGATTTTGATTTTATAAGCCTATTTTTTGAACTATGATGTTTTGACTTGTACTTGACATTTTTTGTAAGCCTAGCTATTTTGGGGTCAGCGTTTGATCAGAATTGTTAGCTAGAGTCATCTGGAAAGTAAAGAAAATATCTGCTCTGCTACCCATTTCCACTGAGCAGTGGAGCTAAATGAGGGCAGTGAGGGTATTCAAAAAGGTTGTGAGAGTGGTTTATGGGTCAGTTTTTGCATAGTTTATAGCAGGAATGCAAATCCTTTTTCTGTATCTTTCACAGATGCTGTGTGTGAGATGTTTTGCTGTACATCCATTCAATGTGGGTGTCATAAAAAAAGTTTGGATTGTTGCATTTCACTGTAATGTAAAATTTCTAGACTAAACCTTTATTTTAAAAAGTGTATTTTTTGCTTTCTGATCAGAACAACCAAAATTAAAAACTGGTAAACTGAAATCACAGTTTGCCTAGGCCACTATTTACACTGTTATGTTAGGTTTTACACACATCGTCACATTGAAGTAATTCTCGGCAGCATGCATTGCAATGATATACTCTCACTGCCTTCAGTCATAGAGTTCACTACAAAAGTTACTTACAATAGTAAGATGGAGTATTGGAAATATTAAAAGAATGGCTTTTAATCTCTACTTTAGTCATCTTAGAACTCTGTATTTACATTCTCTATATTTCCCATGCACTTTGATAACCAAATAACAGTGTGATCAACTCCCTCAAGGGCAGAGGGGCCCTGCAGAGAAATCTCAACAAAATTAGAGAGACAGGCAAATACCAACTGTACGAGGTCCCAGAAGGGAAAGTGCTGGGTTCCTCACCTTTGATGGGGCAGCGCAGTTTGTGTGAATAGACTGGGGAATGAGAGGGTGGAGGGCAGCACTGCAGAAAGGGACTGGGGTGTCCTGGTTGATGGCAAGTTGAACGTGAGTCAGCAGTGCCCTGGCAGCCAGGAGGGCCGCCTGTGTGCTGGGGTGCATCAGGCACAGCATCACCACCCAGGCAAGGGAGGGGATTGTCCTGCTCTGCTCTGAGCTGGGGCAGCCTCACCTTGAGTATTGTGTGCAGTTTTAGGTGCCACAATAGAAGAAATTTTGTTATTAAAGAGCATTGAGAGGAGGGCCATGAGGATAGTGAAAAGTCTAGAGGGGAAGCCTTATGAGAAGTGGGTGAGGTCACTTGGTTTGTTCATCCTGGAGGAGGCTGAGGGGAGATCTCCATGAGTCATTCAACATCTACATGATGGGAAGCGTAGGGGCAGGTACCAGTCTCTTCACTGATGTGGCCAGTGACAGGACTCAAGAAAACATCATGAAGCTGAGTTAGGATCAGTTTACATTCATTTCTAGTGGAGTTTTCTAGAGTTCATAAAATTCCCTTTTTCACAAGCCTCAGATTATCCTTTCTTTTACTATGTATATTGTGGAGGAAATATGGCCTTAGTCTTTGTCACTTGTTGAAGCTGACAGTTTTTTCCTACTACTTATATTCCTAAATTATAAAAGGAGGGAGCCTACATGTTAAAATAACCAGTATTACTTTAAACTTTACATTTTAGCATGGAAACAACTACAAGAGCTACCAATTTATGTGAACTACCTCTTTTTAATCACTATGACATTTTTAAAGAAGCTGAAAAGAATAAACTGAACTATAATATTCAGACATGTCTTGGTGATAAGCATGGAAGAAATAAGATTTTAATAGTCTTGAGGAGTTAAAGTGAGGTAAAAAGCCTGGGAAAGATATATGAACCCAAGCTACTAATCTTGATATTATAGGTTTCTGTATTACTCATCTGCATTGCCTATTTAATTTGTGTGAGCAGGCAGGGGAATCAAATATCCTGGAGAAAAGGATTCGGAGGGTTGATCATCCTGTAAAATTTTCAGTGGGAATTGTATATATTCATCTTCTGGGATTACTGAGCATTTTACATGCCATATTTCAGTCCCCTACCTAATTAACATACAGAACTGAGCTGAGAGACAGTACAAAGAGATGATGTGATGTGTGTAGTGATTTAAACAGAATTGCTAAATCTCGTTGTAAGCTCACTGGACTTTTTTTAATATCCTGAGCACATAGTGCATGATTAAAAAAACCCCACATATCAGTCACTTTGATCGGAAAACAAATATTGGAAACAGGTTTATACTTTATTTGGAATATAGTATTCCTTATTCCTCTGCCCCTCAAAATTCATAAGGAGTAGACAAGTTACCAGTGTAATCTAAGATGTTCATGTGTCTGAAGTAATTCATCCTCTTTTCAAACAAAGCAAAGTGATTGTCAGAAAATACATGGATCTTGTTTGAGTTGGAAAAAGAGAATGTTGCCTGGGAGGCAATAAAGATTGCAGACACCCTACCATTATGGTCTTTTATTATTTAATTATCAATTTTCATGTGCATTTCCAAAATATACTCAAATATTTGGAATTATGAATATTAATCCTAGTCTGAATTTGAATAATATAGAGATCATACATGGTTTCATCTATGGAATTTCTTATAATTTAAAAATAACTCCAAAAACCCCAAATCTGTGCCAAGGTAGCTAGGAGCAAAGGCTCTCTTTCAGAATCTATGCAAGAAAATATTTCATGGCAGCCATCAATACCATTGGCAAAAAATAAATTTAGCCAGATGGAAAATGATGTTTTGAATTAACATAATGGATGGAGAAATATTAAAAAAATATTGATAGAAATAAAGATTGACTTGCTAGAGAACACTAGCCATACAAACCATCATGATTTACTTCAGATGGACATAACTTATTTGATCACCACAGCTACTTGATTCTGTGTCACTGTTGCTGTGCTATTTGAAAATACATCATTGAGGATAGCCTCACTGACAGATCTGCCATGAGCTGCCAGATGGCAAACTGATTCAAGGAAAACACAACTGTAACTACTGCATGATTTCCTTAATTTATTACAATTTTTCTGCTGGATACTCCACAGATATAATATAGTTTCTCTGAACAGCTGGTATATGTGTTTGTATTTAACTGTATGTATAAATTATATGACTGAGCAGTATGTTAGTTAAGTTTTTAGTCTTTCTGGGCAAACACCAAGCATATATTCAAAACATGCTTGATTTTACAATATTGTCCTTTATATTGAAATTAAACTTATAAAAATCCTACTTAGTCTGTACATTTACTCCAATCTAAACAATACAGTATTGTTGCAGCAGGATAGAATAAGGAATAAACAACAATAAAAAGTGTTTACTGCTACCTTACCTCAGTTATAATCAAATTATATAATGAGAAAGATTGACATAGTTTTTAAACTCTAAAGGGAATATAAAAAGGAAATAGTATCATTAAGTTAGCCTTGTGAAATTTAATCTGCTGAATATCTTTCAGGACATGTAAAAATATATAGTGCTTGACAAATGTCAGTATTAATTTACGATTTATTTTATTTTTTATTTAGTACTATATTTATTTATTTACTTATTTGTTATTTGTGGACACTTAACCTCTATTCTCTGTTCCATGACTACTTCGTATGGAAGGTGGAAGCACCTGAACCATAACACAGCCCCTGAGTGGAGCAGCTAGGTGAGAAAGTGTCTGACTCAGAGGATAAATATTCTTTGAGGAAAATCAGTAATTTATCACTGATGCTTCTACTTCTATTTGCCATCTCCTGTCACGTGGCATGATTTAACCAAACTGGAAGGAGAATCTGGTCTTTCAAGAAGAGAATCAAAATCTTCGGCAAAAGAAAAAAGTTTTCATATTGAGAACAAGGCCTACTATCAGGAGAATCAATGTCCACAGACAGAACAAAGTCCTTTGGGAACAGAATAACATCCTTCAAGAGTAGCATAGGGAGTCTTCAGGGGAAACAAAGAACCTTGAGAAACAGCAAAAGGCTTGCCAACAAAATAAAGCCCTCAGAGAAGAGATTAAGGCTCTCAGAGGATAAGAATGAGCATTTGCATTAAAGGGAAAAGCTCTTCAGCATGAGATTTTAGCTTTATGAGGAAAACACAAAGCCTTCAAGGACCAGCTTAAAGCTCTTCAAGAGGACAACAAAGCCATTCGGGTAGAGGGAAAAACTCTTTGTGAAGAAAAAAATTCCCTCAGTGAGGAGAAATTTTCTCTGCAAGAAGGGAATATGGCCCTTCAAATATGAAAGAGTCCCTAAGAGGTTAGGAGAAAGCTCTCCAAGAAGAGCACAAAGACCTTCATGAATGGAATAAGATACTTCTAGAGAAGGAACAAAGTAATATAAGTAAAGAACCAGGTGCTTAGGGAGATTTTACAGTAAGAGTGAAGAGTTTAGAAAAATAGTAATTTTCGTTGTTGGCCAAATATCGGCAATGGATAAAAAGTAGGCATCAAGCAGCCTGTGAGACTTAGTGCAGAGGTCTAGCAGAAGTGCTGAGGCATGGATGTTGGTATTTCAGATCCCTGAAGCCCAGTAAATTAGTGCTGCAATACATAATGTATATCTGTAGATGTCTGCTTTCTTGAGGTACTGAATATCACAAAAACAAATTTCTTATTTTAGTATTTCAAAGGTTAGATTAACACTTTTTACCACAGAATACTGGGGGATATTAATAGAAAATGAATTCTAATGTAATGAACATGAAAGTCATATGCAAGTGAGACTGTGACAGACTTTCATTTTTTTATATCTAGATTAACCAGTAAAATAATATTTCTGAAAATAACTGGTATGAAATACTTCTAGAATATGCTAACAAATTCTTTATCTTAGAGATTTTCCTTCAAAGATCCAGCTTTAATTTGAATTTGGAGGAAAATAATTCAGTATATTTGAACTACTAAAAAAAATATATTATGAAGCAAACTTGAGCACTGTCTTCCTGTACAGTCCACCACGCTTCTTTTCTCTGTTTCTTTGTGCAATTTCAAAGTTAACAGGTATGCATAATTACTGCCAAAAACAATACTTAGAGGAGCCGGTGTTTTTCTTTAATTGTATACTTTCGTCAAATGTCAGCCTTGTAAGCTTTCTACCCTTTGACACCTGTACATTAATTTATACCCCATTTCAGTACCCATAAAAAAAGTTGCGCTACCATATGATAAAAACACTGCCTTTGTGGCGTGCAAAAATATTATTTCAATATTTTGAAACCAAAAAACCACACCAGAATAAAACCAACACGTTGAGACTATCTGGTGTGCATTTAGGAATCAGGGCCAAGAACTCATTGTGTGGATGTGACCAGTCTGCTTTTGATAAGTCTAACCATAACGAGACTGACACACAAGTGAGTACTTGACACACGACCTTTAGTCCAGGTCTTTGGAAAATATTTCTCGTTCATCCAGAAACTGAGTTAGCAACAAAATGCATTGAGATGCATAATACTTTTTCGTGTAGAAACAGTAGGGATAAAAAAGGAAGTTTTCTAGTAATAGTTCCAAAATCTCAAGGAGAAGGAGCATTTCAGGCAGTATAGCAAGGACATGTGTAGCTAGCACCTGAGACAGACAAATTTACATTTTCTTTCTTTTGCCAAATGTTAAACTCTTAATATTTATATCTCTGGCCTGCAAAGTTGAGCACAGTGTTGTACTAGTGGACATCATGCCTGAGAAAACTGATGCAATTTGGATATATTGTGCTGGAGAAGAATCAGGTTTTCTTGTACAGATGATTTCCCAGTGAGAACACTGAGAAGACTACTTTATCCTCAGTTTAGAGATTTTTTATTCAGCCCCTTCCTTTGGATACAGGTAGTTTGTATGTTAGAGGCATTGTAAGCAGATGGCTATCTTGCTTGTAGAGATCTTGTTTTATGCTTTGACTGACCTCAGAAGAGAGAGCTAAGGAGAGATGAACCTTGGACTACACATCAGTACTTGAACATTTTTATGAATGTAGGCTAAATTACATGACTACTTATGTAAATTCTGTATAATAATGGTTGAATATCATGTGAGCTAAAAAAGAAGAAAAAAAACCAAAAAAAAACCAACAAACGTCTGTAACCATAGAATGATTTAGATTGGATATGACTAGAGATTGCTCATTGAAAGCAGCAACAGGTTTCAGGTTACTTAATGTAAGAGGAACATTAAGCAAGATTGAGCTAAAATGGGAGAAGTAAAACACATCTGTCTCCAGTATTTGTCTGACTCCTCTGCTTGGTTCATTAGTCCAGTACTGGACATGTCCAATGTGTCCTAGCTGCAGAGAGAGGTGACAGAGCCTAGTGCCATGTGGGCATGACTAAATTGCTATTCTATTCCTCTCTCAGCATCTCTGGGGAAGGTGGTTTCAGGGGAAGGAAATGGTGAATGCACTCCGTAAGTGTCCCTCAATTTCTCTGGAGGCATTTTTTTCCATTCTTTTCATGACTCCAGTAACAGGTGCTCTTTCCTAGGCAGGTATAATCAGGGCACTGGGGGCCCCCTTGCCTTGCTGCATGCTTAGTTCAAGATGAGTTGCTTGTGGCAGTGTCAGAGCTTGCCAAAGCCAGCTGTGACTAGTTCAGAGTAGCTCAGAGCCTTCTCCTTGTATCCTGCAGCCACCAGAAATCCAGCCAGCCTACCGGTTACACTCAACACAATATTTCTGTACTTGCTGTGTGACATCACCAGTGTGAGAATGGCTCTGTCCCCGAGCCTGGACCTTGTATCAGATAATTTTTCAGCTAGGTATAAAATGGATGTATGGGTGCATTTCACTCATGGTTTTTTTCCTTATTGGATAAGCAATTACAGTTTCTGTGCCTTGCAACTCACAAATGCCATTTTCTAGCTAATTTTTTCTTCTATTCTGCCCATTCAGAGTTGAATTGCAACAGGTTTCTTGGATAATGCTTCTAATCATGATTTGCAAAGCCCAAAACCTCACAGTTTTGTTTGCATGGCAGTAGGAAATCCTAAGGATTGATTCGCACAGTAGATAGAGGAGTTTGTGACAGCAGTGAACAGAATTTTTAAAATTTTAATGCAGAGGTAGAAATTGCTTTCTGGAGGAGGAGTCAGGGCAGTAAGTTGGGATAGTTAAGACATGCATTCTGAGTCAAATGTAGACTCATGCGAGCTGGACAGTCCTGGTTTGTGCATAACTTAAGTGATAGCTTATGCTTTGTCTCTCAGATGAGATATTTATGTAAGGAGTAAACCTTTCCACAGATATAAGACAAAATTTACTGTTGCAGCAGAAAGTCTCTAGCTTTGGTCTTTACCACCTGTGTGGTTACTAGCTGAGGGAGAATTACCACTTTCCCCATGGTAACTTGATATACATCACTGTGTCCTGTGAGACACTCACATAGAACTTGCGTCTAAACTCCTGTATCTCTGAAGAGAAAGAAGTTCTTCCTGTTTTCTGATAGTCTCATATGCAAGTATGTTGCAAGTTCTGTTGAAGTATATGAAGGTGCTCTTCTAGAGATGCTTTCTCTAATCTTTTTCTTCCCTTGGTCCCCTTACAATTTTACGATGTGTTTACTCAGAATAAGGGACTATTATATAACGTGGCAAGATTATGTGCTAGTGATGATAATATGCCTTTTGAAAAATACTGCATTTATTTCTAATTATATTTGGGGGTATTTTAATTCTGGGATTGGATACTTACATTATGAAGAAATATGGTGCTTTAATTTGTCTTTATGGCATTAATATGATTACATTTATTTGCATACAAATAAATTAATTATTCCATAAATACATTATGTTTAAAACATTACAAAATTATTGTGTGTAATTAAAAACTTCAAGTATGATTAACAGTGTTTCAAAGTATTCTAAATTAGCTGTTTATTTCCTGTGAAAAACTGAACACCACTGTAGCATTAGGAGCAATGATAAAGCTTCAGCTGAATCAGTATAACAATAGATTGACTTCTGTGTGATGCTGAAGGTCTTAGGCTGTAACAAGCAGAATGAAGTCCTGTTGAAGGTGTGGTGGGTTTACCTAGATTGGATGCCAGGTATCTGTCAAATCTTCTCTACCACTCCCCTCCACAACTGGACGGGAAAAAAGTTTCATGAGTTGAGATAGGGGCAGGGAGAAATCACTCACCAATTACTGTTACAGGAAAAAAGACACGCAGCTTGGGAACATTAAATCAATTTATTACCAATCAGAATCAGAGAAGAATAATGAGGAGTAAAACAAATCTTAAAAACACATTTCCTCTTTCATGGGCTCTACCTCCTCCCTGCCAGCAGTTCAGGGAGATGGAGAATGGCATTACGGTCATCAACTTCTCCAATGGGAGTCTTTCCCACAGGCTACAGTTCTTCCTTAATTGTTCCACTGTGGGTCCCTTTCCTATGGCATGCAGTCTTTCAGGAATAGCCTTCTCCGTTCTGGGTTTTTTACAGGGTCGCAGGTCCTGCCAGAAAATCTGTTTCAGCATGGGCTCCTCCCTGCAGGTCCCTGCCAGAAGGCTGCTTCAGCATGTGTTTCCCAGGGGTTCACAGCCCTTTTTCAGGCATTCATCTGCTCTGGCTTGGGTCTCCTCCTTTGACCTCCATAGGATTCATTTACTCACCATGGTCTTCACAACAGGCTTTGTGGGACTCAGCTTCAGCCCCTGGAGCACCTCCTCTCCCTCCTTCTTCACTGACCTTGCTGTTTCCAGATTTGCTTCTCTCACAGATTCTCACTTCTCTTTTCTCTCAGCATGCTTAAATCTGCATGATAACTTCTTCCTTCTTAAATATCTTATCACAGAGGTGCTACCTACCATCTCTGATTGGCTCAGCCTTGACTGTCTGCAGATCTGTCTTGTAATTGATTGACATTGGCTCTGTCGGACACGGGGGAAGCTTCTGACAAATTCTCAGAGAAGCCAGTCTGTAGCCCAAACTCCCTACCAAAACCTGGCCACACAAACACAATATGAAGAAAACGCTCAATCCCAAAACACAGTTACCAGCAGTGTGCATCAGGGATCAATAGTGAGGCCCATGCTGCTTAACAGCTTCATTAATGACCCAGAGAATAGGATGGCATGAGCCCTCAGCAAGTTTGCAGATGACATAAAACCAGGAGGAGTGACTGATATTCCCAATGGTTGTGCCGCCATTCACATGAACGGACTGGAGACTTGGACAGATAGGAACTTAATGAAGTTCAGCAAAATCAAACACATATTTCCACAGGGAAATTCCTGGGGAGGAATAAGCTCATGTACCAGTAAATGCTTCCTGTCGACCATCTGGAAAGCAGCTTCGTAAAAAAAATGACCTGAGGCACTGGCAGACACCAAGTTGAAAAGGAGACATCAGTGTGACCTTGCAGCACAGAAAGCTAATGGTATCCTGGGCTGCATTAGGAAAAGTGCTGCCAGCAGGGAGGTGATCCTCCCCCTCGCTGTGGATGAGGCCACAATTAAATAGTGCCTCCAGCTCTGGGCACCTCAGTACAAGAGAGATATGGATTTATTGGGCAGTCAAGCAAAGGGCCACTGTCTCTCAGTTTAAGTCCTTGAGTAGAGGCTGATAGACCTGGAACTGTTCAGTTTAGAGAAGAGAAGAGACGATTCAGGGGAATCTTATGCATATGTATGGATAACTGATTTGAGCAGGGAAGGAGGGCAGTTAAGGATTTGGAGCCAGACTCCTGTTTGTATTATCTAGTAAAAAAAGAAGATGTCATGGACAGAAATAAAGGTATAGGAAATCCAGGGAAATTTTTAGATTATTAAAATATGTGCACTTTTTATTGTGAGAATATAAGAATTTGGAACAGGATGTCCAGTGCAACTGTAGAGCCTCCATCTCTGGAGATATTAAAAACTTTAATATCTTGGACATTTCCTGGGCCACCTCCTCTAACTTGTTCTTTGAAGAGGGGGCTTGACAGCACAATTTGCAGTATCTTCTTCCAACCTCAACCATTCTGTGATTCTTTGGCTTAACATTCCAGCCATCGAGACCATTGATGTGTGCCAAGTACCTTCTACTTCTAGCCTAACTTGAAGGTTTCTTTCCAGCCATAGGTTTTCTTTAAATTTTCAGTAAGAAGTCAAGCAGAAGAGTCTCAGAAACAAGCTTTACACTGAATTACAGACAATGTATTTAAAGAAGGATGCTATTATCAGCAGCATCATAATCCAGTTCAGAGGAAGATTAGAAAAAATAACTTTTTTGTGGATCATTTCACTGGGAATTTAACGGCTATCTAATTGAATGGGATTTGAATTGCAGCTCTTACAACCAAAAAAGGTAAAAAGAGAGAAATGCTACTAGAAGTCTTCAAATGCAACTATAACATGCAAGGTGTACTGTTTTAAGATTTTTTGAAAACATAAGCCCTTTAGCATCATTATTTTTCATATTATTGTTTTTATACTTTATCCCTTTTCCTTCTATCTCTCTTATAATTTTCTACCATGGGTAAAATGTAATATAGGGGGTTACTAACATAAATTGAATCTGTCTTGTAATAGATACTTTCAAAAATCGTGAAATTCCCAGTTCTATAGGTAAACAATATTTATTACATATTTCCATTGCCACAATGAGTGAAAGAGGAGTTAAAGGGAAAGTAACTGCAGGAAAATAGTAATGCAATTTCCCTTATCAGGGTGGTAAATTCAGTGTCCTGCTCAGTTTCTTTCCCCCCTCACCCCTCTATGTTTTTAATGTGCATGTAAATGACTCATGAACTTTCAGAGCTACCTCCACAGACAATTTTGACATACAGGAGAGGGTAATTTTTGGTCTAACACATTGCATGACTGTGCTGGTTCTGTCTGGGGTAGTTAATTTGCTTCACAGTGTCTGGTATGGAGCTGTGTTTTGGATTTGTGCCAAACACAGAGTTGGTAATACAGAGATGTTTCTGCTGTTGCTGAGCAGGGCTTACAGAGAGCCAAGGCCTTTTCTGCTTTTCCTACTGCCATGCTGGCAAGGAATGTGAGGGTGCATGGGAGGATGGGAGGAGACAGACCTGGAATAGGTGGCCCAAACTGGTGAAAGGAACATTCCAGACCATATGGCATCATGCTCTGTATGTAAATCAGGCAGAAGAAAAAGGAAAGTATGGGGGGTGTTCGAAGTGATGGTGTTTGTCTTCCAAGTCACTGTTACATATGATGGGGCCTTGCTCTCCCAGAGATGGGTGAACCCCTGACTGCCCATGGGAACCAGTGAATGAATTCCTATGGGAAACAGTGAATGAATTCTTTGTTTTGTGTTTTTTTTTGCCTGTGTGGCTTTTACGGCCCCTATTAAACTGTCTTTATTTCAACCCATGAGTTTCCTTGCTTTTACTCTTCTGATTCTCTCCTTGATCCCACCAGTGGGGGAGTGAGAAAGCAATGCATGGGGTTTGGTCGCTGGCTGGATTTAACCACAACACATATGGACATATGAAGATACCTGCACAGACACTTTAAAGTACAGGGGGGACTTTTTTTGGTTACATGAGCTATGTAAAAGATGATGCTAGCTGCAGGCACATAAAACCAAGATAAATATGCTGTGGATGTAAGACACAAGAGAAATAATATCAAATGCTAACATTGAAGGGAAAGGTAAGTGTAGGATGCAATCTTATTTATGATCATTCAAAAAAATATGCTTGTACTTTGGATTAATTTTCCAATGAAATATATCTGCAGAGTGTGCTTCCAGATGGTGGACAATTCTGTAGCACCAAAACCCTCAGATATGAGGATTGTACGGTGATCAAAATTATTATAATGGGAGGAAAAACAGTCCAAATTTCAATAACAGCAAAATCTTATACATCCTGAAGCAGTCTTGGGAGCTCAAAAATTATCTCATTATTCAGAACACTTTGAGACATAAAAGGAAAGTTAGAGGGCTCTAAGGTCCCAGGAAGGGGTAGTGCTACTAGCAGAATCACAGTAAAGATGCAGAGAGATGAATGCACATCCCTGCAGCTTTACTGAAGGAGCAAACCTGCCAAAGAAGATGAAAGTGCAGTGCTGTAGAGGACTTGTAGGTGTTTTGCAAGTTTATAGAAAAAGTACATCATTAAAATTATGTAGGGAGGAAATCTTCAGTAGGGCATTACCTAAAAGCTGTATCTCTGCAGATTAGTGAGTTTCAGTCTCAAGCTACTCAACATCTTACACTACACTCTTGGTTCCAAAAACAGAACAAACAAAACCCTCAGCATGGTGCCCATCATGAATGACCTTACCTCCGTCAAGTGTTTGTCATGCAGTAGTGAATCTAATAAAAGTCAGAATCTTCCAAAAGTGAAAAGTAATTGCTAGAAGAGTCTGGAATATATTATCAGCTGGTAAGCAGGAACAATTTCTTCTGGATAAAAATTGTATGTCTTTCCTTGCACCTTAGAAGAGATCCTCTGTTCTTGTCAGATGTTAGGGAAAGTTGAAGTTACCACAGAAGAAATGTGTTCAGCTCTACATTTAGCTCCCACAAAGGAGTCTTTTAAGAAAGTTTGTGCCAGCTTAAGGTAAAGCTATGAAAATATGGTTTTGTGTTAATTGTATGGAAAAAAAATATTTCTAACCTTTGAAAATACATTTTTAGTTTCCCCAGGAGATTTTTTAAACTAAATAGGTATCTCATTCAAACATTCTCACAACATCATTTCAGAATATTATATATACTATAAAATAAAATATAAAATCAACATTTTATATTTTACAAAATATAAGGATCTGGGGCTCCAGAAGGCAGAACTATTTGTTAGAGTAAGGGTTTGAGGCTTATTAAAAGGATCAGATTGTAGAAAGTCAATAAAATGAAGACAATTGATGTATAAATTCAATATAGAAACTCTTCATACTAGGGAATACCCATATCTTAGTTGGCAGAGTTGCAAAGCTTCAAAAATTCTCTGAGCCAGATGCACAGTTTTCTGTTTCTCCCCTACAGTTACAGAGATTGGATATGCTTCAGCTCAGTGTACCCAGGAGTTAGTAGACATAGGCCTTTTTAAAGGCATGCTTTTATAACTTAGGATGAAGTTTAGGAAAATGTAAAACAGATGGGTATAGCTTTCATTAAAGTTCCACTTGCTGGTTATTTTACCTGAAGCATAATATTAACAACATCTCTGGGTGAGGAAAGCTGCTTAAAAGCAAGCTAAATAAGACTAAAAATAGGTAATAAAATAAAATAAAATGAAACAAAATAAAATAAAAATAAAATAAAATAAAATAAATAAAATAAATTTTAAAATAGGGTTAGCCTCATACAGTTCATATTGCTTGAAAATTAAAAAAAAATGGGGAAAAAATGGAGGTGCTTTAGCCTAAGGTTGCCTACAGGTGAAAAGTTTGTTTTAGATCTCCTGTGGAAGAGCAGAGAATTTAATAACTGCAGTTCTCTTGCACAATAAGAGGTAGACTGATGAGAAAGTTATCTAGCAGACTCAGGACATCCAGTTTCTAGACGTATGATAAACTGCTTCAGGATGGCTCACTTCCCTGGGCAGCCTGTTCCAATGCCCCACCACCCTTTCAGTGAAGAAATTTTCCCCTTATATCCAATCTAAACATCCCCTGGTTCACCTTGAGGCCATTTTCTCTGGTTCTGAGAGGTTCATCTTAGAAGGATCTTATCAATGTCTATAAATATTTGAAGGGAAGATGTGAAGAAAACAAGATCAAGCTCTTTACAGTGGTCTCCACTGTCAGGACTTCTAAACACCTGGAAAAACTGTTTAACTGTCAGGGCAACTGAGCACTGCTATAGTTGTCAAGAAAGGTTATGAAGTCTCATCTGTGGAGATACTCAAAGGCAACCTGGACACTGTCCTCAGCAACTGCCTCAAGTGTCCTTGAGCAGCGTGGTTAGACCGGGTGACCTCCCAAGGTCAACTCAAACATTCTGTGATTCTGCGAGTGTGTGATCAGGACAGTTGTGTCTCAGGAGTTCAAAAAGTAAAATTCAAAGAAGAAATTAAAATAAAATGAAGGGTGAAAAGATTCTTCTCACACCTATATGGAAAGAGGATGAAAAGATAAATTGGACCGGAGTCTGTGGAGGGAAAGATAAAGATCAGGAATGATATAAGTGTTGATAATCTACTAAATACATGTTCTGTTCTTATTTCAATAAGGATGATGATGCATTTAACACCAGTGGAAATGTAATCTAAATACAATGAGAAAGAGAAATTATAAAATCATATGTGAGCTGTGAGTAAATTTTTGTCTGCTTGTAAGGATTTTATTGAATAACTGAAAAATCTATGCCCTGGCTACTTAAAGAACTAACATATTAAATGAGACATTAGCAGATCCTGGTAATATAGTAGGAGAAAAAACACATTATTCAGACTAAAAAAAAAAATAGCAAAATGTGACAAGTATAGCCAGTTAGTTTTTTCTAAGAGTCATATTTTGCTTTTTTTAAATAGAGTTTTTGTTAAGGACATCAGTATTATCAGAGACAGAAGGAAACAGACAAAGATATAAAACATAAATGGACTCATTGAAGATATATCACATTAGAGTTATTAAACATCCCGCCTAATAGAACAATTTCCAAGATAAGGTTAATTGGAAAGACTTGATATCTAAAAGGCATGATAGTTTCATTTTAAAAAATCAAGTTTTAAATATTCTATCAGTTAATAAAAACTTTATAAAATGGATAAAGAGAGAGTTTTGGTGTTTATTAAATGAAGTTTACTGAAATGAAAGGGAGTTTGCAGTTTTTCTTGGGTTCAACCTTGCAATAAATATTTATTATTTTCGTAATTGTCTGTGTTTTTAAGCATAGGTCCTAAAGTCCATGCAGAACACAAAGTTGGAAATTCTGACCAGCCCTCTGAAAGAAAAAAATTGTGTTAAATATTGATATCACAGAAATTGTGTTGCAATTTGAATTACATAAATTCTCTCTAAACTAGGATTTGATTTTTTAGAGGTCATGAAAGAAGAAGAGAAACTGAGATCACAATAATCTGCTGATTTCTCAATGAAGCCTTAGAACTTCAAGAAAAAGAAATAAATAAATGTCTGAAAATCTTAGCAATATTTTTGCAGAAGGTAATGCTAGTCTACCTGTAGTTGCATTCATTACTGGTCACATGTGGTCAGAAAGCTCAAGTTTGAACTTGAAGAAATGAAGATGAATGTAAAATGTATTTTACAATATGAGAATAAAAACCTATGGCTATCTTAGTCTAGTAAGATAAGTGTTAAAAAACATGATTCATCTAAGTGGAAAATACAATGGGAGGAGATCTATTTAAGTATAGCATCTGTAAACATACATTTCTCCTAAACAAATTATTAACAATTATTAGAAAAGTGCTTCTCACTGTAAAACAACTCAATTACCTGTCAGCCATAATAGTTACATGAAAAAAACTCATTGCTTCACATGTCCTTAGATATCTTTATGTAAATAGTCTTGTTATTATTACTGCTCTTAATAGCCAGTATTTGGGGTTTCTTCTGGCTGCTGAACAGGATAAAGAGATGTTCTACTCCTTAGCTCTCGTGGCATAACTTTTTTTCTCTTCCATTGCACTTACATAGCAGCTTTTACATTAACAAGATTGAATAACCAATACTTTATTTCACATCACAAAGTGTTGCCCTTGGACCATATATTCATGTGACAAGTAGTCTGTGTTAGTTGTATGGTTCCCAGGAATGACAGATGCATTCAAAAGAGCCAAGCTCTGGAGGACCTTTGATCTCCAGTTCTGATGGTGTGCTGCAAATGTGTCCCAGAAATTACTTTGATTATGATTCCATCAGGAAGGAAATCACCTGGGTGCACCACTGCTGTGCTCAAATACTTACTGAAAGACTACAGAAACAAGTGCAAGGCATATTCACACCTGAAAACAACCTGCCACAGATGCAGATATTGAGGATGGAAATGTCAGAGCCTGGCCATAGTTAGAAATCAATGAAGACAGAATGCACTGATGTTATTTGGAATTACTACAAGCATGTTTGCACATATTTTATAGGTAGGCAGGAGCTTGCTTGACTAGCACTCAGTGTTCTGAAAACAGCTTCTGCTGTAGCTGAAAAAGTACCTTGAAAGCAGGCACAAAAGAAGTGACTGGAAAAATAAACCAGACATTCTGGAACTGAACATCTTCAGCATAAATTTTAGCAGTTACCATAGTTTAGCCTGACTGGCTTGAAAGAATTTTAAGACTCAGTATTGGATCTATGAAAGGTTTAAGCTCATGTCAAGAGACTTTAAGTAGATGTGCAATTGCATTTTTGACAAAGAAAGGTTGTTTCCTTAATTTCCTTAATAATAATTTTTTTCGTGTTTAGTATAAGGAAATATTAAAGTATTATACAATTTTCTGGGAAGACAAATTAGACATGTAATATAGTTCTGTATATTCTATAGTTATGGAACATAGATGACATGTATAACAATGCATGTTCTATAAATACTTCTGATTAAATGTGTACTTTATTCGTGTCTGTAGTTACTGGGTATCATAAGACACGCAGTCTTGTCTGATGATTCCATCTGCTACTCAGTATTAGTTATGGATTGAAGGGTTTCATTTTCAGGCTTAGAATTTAGTGATCTGTATTTAGTGTGAAGTCTCTATTAGGGAAAATGAAGCCTGGTGATGTTTTATTTAAAAGAAAGAAAAATAATCTCTTTTCTTTCCATTCAAATAATAAAGCCCTGAAAGCCAATGTATTGAACACAAGGGTAACTTTAAGTATATTCACAATTACTGTGAAATTACATCATTAAGAAAAAACATCTGTTTAAGTGCTTGGATGAATTGTGGCCACCTTGGTTCTAAAGGGAATGTTGACAATATCTGATCTACAGATTAAAGGCACAAAAGTCTTTTCTGTATTACATCAAATGACAACAACTCTCAATCATTTCCATGCAAAAGGGCAAAACTACAAATTTATTCCTGTCTAGACAGAAGAAATAATGTTTTTTTATCTAAATTGTCTTGGGCCACTGCTGGGATGTTCAAGGAAAAGCTGTACTACTAATGAATAAAAAGACAATTTTTTTTACAATTAATGAGTCATAGATATTTTAAGCACTGCAATTTGAGGACAGAAAGCTATTAGATTTAGAGAAAGAATGGAAAAAAATAATGAGATCAGAGGGGTGAGCTATTTTGGTACCTGAGAAAGGTTGTTATTCTAATTCAATATTTATCATGCAGTAGCAACTTTAAATTGAAGAATCTAAAGCAAAGATGCTTGGATCTTGGATACCATCTGGAAAGTTCAGCTGAAGAGAATCAGGCATAAGGAAAGTAATAACATTAGTAACTGAAAATATGTCTGTAAAACACATTTTTTTAATTCAAAACAGAGGGAAAAAAAGCAGATGGTAGAATTTGGAAGGGATTATTAGAAATTAACATATTAATGGCCAGATCCTGCAGTGACTGGAATAAACAGAGCTTCGCCATTGATTTTAATGAGAGTAGAATAAAGTATGGCATGAGAAGTGGTGAGAAAAGGTTGTAAACATAAAAGACCACGTTCTCCAATTGAGGCAGTTTTCTGCTTTGTAAACACAAATTGAACTTCAAGGGGCTAAACATAACCACAGGCCAAGCCCTCTAGTCAGGGGAACAGTTCTCTGGGAAACAGTTAACAAAAGTAGCTTCATTCCTTTGGATTTAAATGATTTTTATGATGAAAGATGTGACACAAACAGATACCCATTTGTACATAAACTAGGGCAGCACTGTACTTATATCTTCAACAAATCTAGGTAACTCAAATCAAGAAGGAAGAACTAGCTCCCTGTAATCCTGTGTTCCCTCTACAAAGTTCAGTTTGTTCTTGAACAAGATAGGGTATCTGTCACCAAGATATAATTACTGTTATATTGCAGAATTTCACTGGCTTACGATTATGTGTATCACACTCTATTTTGCATTCACAAAGCACCCCTTTCTAGGACGTGGAGACATACGTCCTCCTAAAGGTCCCAAAGGCATATGCTTGTATTTAAGCACCTAAAAAGGTGAAATTTAACCCACAACGGGCATGAGGAAGATTTTCTTAGATATAAACCTTATTCTGTAAAGCAAACACATTACTGGGAGTGGAGCTGCATTTTCATATTGAATTGATCTGTTTTGCCTCTAAGGGTCATTGCACTGTGTAAGCAAAGAGCAAGGGATCAAATGCTAAAGAAAATAGTATTGCATAACATAGTTTGTTATTTTAAAAAAATGTAGCTATACTCCTTATTTACTAGTTCTTGACTTTAATTAAAAACAAATAAAAAGGTGAATATAAATGGAATTGGGAATACTGTGCTAATTTTCATCATTGTTTAATTTTCTGAAGTACAATAATTAAAGTAAACACTAATTACTAAAACTATTTTTCATTGTTAAAGTGCAAAATGTACTTATTTCTCAAGTAGTCTTATATTTTTACAAGAGCTCTCTCTTGTGGCTGTAACTGTTTCTGCATTGTAACAAGTCCGGGTATTCTGAGGATCATTTAAAAAGAATTTTTTAAATGCAGTTTGAGGTAGTAGGAAAAACAATAACAGAACTCTGTCTGGCCATGCAACAGATAGGGATAATATAACCATAAATCTGGAGAAATAACTCTTATTCACCAAAGCATAGGCTATTGAAAATAGTTTCTTGTATTTTATTCTAATAGGAAGGTTTAAAATAATACCCAGCCTAGAAAAGATGGAAAAAATTATTGCTGCAAAAGCAAAGATAGAACAATCAAAATAAATGTAACATATGATCAGGAGTACTGGTCACACAAGACTGAAGACCTCTTTAAAAATAATGAAGGAAAATGATGAAACTGCAATTGCTTCTGCTTCTTTTGTGCAGTGATTTACCTCTAGTTATCCTCTACATAACAAGGTTA
Source organism: Alethe castanea (assembly GCA_024734035.1). Taxonomy (NCBI): domain Eukaryota; kingdom Metazoa; phylum Chordata; class Aves; order Passeriformes; family Muscicapidae; genus Alethe; species Alethe castanea. The sequence goes on from JANRGV010000051.1 coordinate 61,792,182, forward strand.
TATTTGTAGAAGTGAAAGGTATTCAGAAAGAATTTTGAGGCAAGTTGTTCTGTGGTGTTGTGTTTGGTATTGGTCATCTTATAGCAGGTATTATTTTAAGTGAACTATGCTGAGGACCTGGTCCACACCATCTACTGACTGCATTCATGTCTGACCCCAAAACTTTTACCTGCAACTGCTTCATCCTCATAAAAGGGGGCTTCTGGGAATCCCTTATGGTAGACCTAGATGTCTGGGCAATCTCCCTTTTCTGCCCAGAATGAAGGAATTTTCAATAGTACACCTGCTGATTGGGAGAGAGAGTACAGGGCAAAACAACTTTCAGAAATGGTGCCATAAAGGTACTGTGATTGTTATCAAGGATTAGACACTTCATATTTGATGCAGAATTTGGACACTTGAATAATAGAAGTTAAAGAGAGAAAATAGAAGTCTGGAGTTTAGTACTAACAGGAGCTGTACTCACCAATGTTTGGCAAGTAGATTAGTTACTCTTTGCTAACCTGTCTATCAAATGGTGATGAATTGTGTTTAGGTAGGCTATGGGACTTTTGTTTGACATGGCTTTTCTGATTCTCAGATACTACTGATAGTAGTACCAATAATAATAAATGATAAATCCAGCTTTCAATTTTCCCTAGCTCACTGCTATGCTATGAGGTTTCACTGACTCACTTATTAATATTTAGGAATACTTTAAGATCTTCAGATGGAAGATGCTATATCTAAAGAGGTTATTGTGTCATGGAAAGTATCTGAAGAAATCAAGTTTAAAATATCTGCAAGCCCTTGCATGATTTTTGTATGCTTATAACTTTCCATACAGCTAAAAAACATTTCCTAAAAAAGGCAAAAACTTACCCTAGAAACCAAAAAAGCTGCTCTTTCAAATTACTCTTTTCAAAGTACACCAACCTCTAGTTGTATATCACCAGAAGAACATGATGGATAAAAATCTTCAATCTCAGAAGCTAAAGCTATGTCAATAGCTATGTCAGATTAAACAGAAGTCAGAAACCTTTCTGGGCACGGGGTTAAATTGAATGACCCATATCTATTAATAAATGCTTTTAGCAACAAAAAGAGAGTGGCTACACATAACATGCCAGCTGACATTAAGACACACTTGCTGGAATATTCAACTTTTTAAAACATATCCATGAATTAGTTAGGAGTTTGCTATTTGGCTCAGGTCAAAAGTGTTCCTGAGAATGGTCTAAGAGCTTAAAAATACAGACAATTGCATTGCCTGCCTGGTTCTGTTTAAGTTACCAACATATATGCAGTCTAGAAAGTGATTGTGCATGACATAGATGTAAAAGCTGAGGTCACTGAAGGGTGGAAAGAATTTATGGTGGGATTTAAATATTAAAGTTTTATCAAACTAGTTTGAAAAAAAACATGTCATTACATTCCTGGCTTAAAATAATTCTTTTATCAAAGTTGGAGAGAAAAAGACAAATAAAATTAAATTAAACTAATGTTGAGTTGCCCAATATTAAAGAAATGACATGTAAAACAAGTAAAATTAATGTCACAATTCTCAAAATACTCTCTGATTCAACAATAAGTATTAGCAAAATGTCAGTAGTTGTATTTGAATTGGTAGTTTAACTGACTTCAGAGGCTAAATTCTTAGAGATTAAACATGTTAAGAAAGTAAGACTGAGAAGTCTTAGTCCCAAGGCTATGTGAACTCAGCATAAAGCCATGGCCTGGTACTGCCAGTGGCATGAATGTATTTACTGCACTGCAGGATGATGCTCTCAGACTCCACCCTCTGGCCCTGATCTATCATTCTGCTGTGCCTCTATGTGACACCTGCTTGGTGCAGGGAGACTATTCATGGGATGCCCTGATCTCTACAGGAGGGCAATGAATTGATCCAAGTCCTTCTCCTAGCACACACAGCTTTTCACTGATATTCTTTATTTCCAAAAGTGTTTCTGATTCAGTTTAGAATTGGACCATAAACCAGGGATGAAGAACTGGGAAAAGGCATTTCCTGTGAAGTGAAGAAATTACATAAATTTTGAAGCTTCTTTTGGTTGTTGCTAGTAGTGCTTACACTAAGTCAAGGACTTCCAGTTTCCCATATTCCATCAGTGACCAAATGCACAAGAAACTGGGAGGGACCTCAGCTAGAACATCTGACCTGAACTGGATGATGTGATAATTGATATACTAGGACATCGTTCCCCACATATAAACAGGAGACAGTTGGCCAGAAGGGGCTGTTCACTGTTGGGGAATGGCCAGGGCATCAGAGGATCAGGGGAGTCAGAGACTGGTGAGCAATAGTATTGTTCATCTCCTGTCTTTCCTGGGTTTTATTCTTCTCTCTCCTTCTTTTTCTTTTTCTTTTTCTTTTTCTTTTTCTTTTTCTTTTTCTTTTTCTTTTTCTTTTTCTTTTTCTTTTTCT
>JANRGV010000051.1:61817275-61836072 GCA_024734035.1 Alethe castanea
CTTTATATAATAAATTTTAATAATAAACTTTAAAATAAGTGAAAATGTCACCATGAAGTGGAATTTTAGTGACATTATTTAGATGAATTGTGCTGCAGCAGGTAACTGTAGTTTTCATTACAAGACACTGACTCCTAATACAACATTGTACTACAGCACAGATAATTCACATAAAGTTACTATGACAAGTATTCTTATTTGGAATTGAATTACTTATTCTGTTAATGACAATGAGTGTTTTCACACGATTTGCAGAGACATAAGAGTTTTATTTGAGGGCTTGAAACACTGTTTGTTTATCCATTAGCTATGAATATGGTCTAAAAAATCTGTTGGAGAGATGCATATGACTAAGATAGTTTTCAAATTTGTTTACAGAAACTGGTAAATATTAATATCTTCTGTCTATGTCACATTTTCAACTTTAACTGTAAAAAGGGAATTTACCTATTCATAAAGAATTGAGGATTTTTCATACTTACCTGACACTTTTATGTAAGAATAGAAATACATAAATAGATTAGAAAATCCTTTAAAATTCCTCCACAAATAGACTGAAATACTAATGAATGGATAATTTAAGCACAGATCTTTAGTCTGTTAAAAGAAGTGTTTAACTTTCAAATGTAGTCAAAGGAAAGAGGCAGGTGTCTTTGGTGGCATTTAATGGAAAAACCTACCCTCCTATTTGATTCTTACTGATTTTATTTTTGTATCCTAAGTTAGACTTAGGTTCAAGTGAAATGGATTTTTATGACAGAAATTGAGTTAATTGAACTACAAATTTTTAACCACATGAAACACTATTTCAAACCTTAAATGTTCTAACTGAAACATTTATGAGATGTCACAGTAAAAGCAGTACAGTAAATGATAGTTTTCTCCTGGGAGAAACAATTGGATTGGTATGGGTATGCAGTATTTTCTTTTTATTGAAATTTTTTTTGTACTAATAATGCATCAAGGTTAAAATAGACATAATTTGTTCTATTTGTTCCAATTAAATTTTACACATTAAATAGTTTTGAATCTACTGGAGACATTTCTGTATGTTTGACAGTTTGTCACTGCTTCTCAAAAAGCTTCAAAATAGGTTGATAATATCCTACAAAGATATGAGTGATTCAAAAGTGACTGAATTTACTTTAAAAGCCATGAACTGTAGAAATTCATCTGGAGAAGACAGCTACCTCCACATTTTATAGAAAAAGGCTAAAGTTATTTACAAAAAGGCAATCAGAAACTCTTTAGTGAAATAAGAACTACAGAGAATTCTTCAAGCCATTAAGACAACTGCAATTTTACAGAATTCAGAGTAGAAAGGGCCTGCTATTCAAATTATTGTCTATCTAAAGTTATTTTAAATTGTACACTGTATGGACTGTAGTCTTCTTAAAGATCCAGAATCCCCTTGTAACAGATGCAGAAATAGATATGTTTAACAAAGTTGACAAATTAGAAAAGCATATTATCAAAAAAATGAAAGAAAAGAGAAAGTCAGACCTCTGTTTCTACTTTATTTTATGCCTCAAAAAGCCACAACTTCACCTTCGTTAGTTATCTTTTCATAAGTGCTGTATCTGTGCTATAGGATAGTTAAACTCTCTTTTCACTAAATGAGAATTGTTGAAGTCATTTGGCCCAAAATCTTCACTGAACTGCAGAAAGGCTTTATTTTCACGGAATATGTTGAATGTTCATGAAAATAAGCAGGTTGGTATGTGCTGAACAATTTACCTGATGATTTAGGTTAAATTAAAGACCTGTATACCATTCACATGCCATGATGTAGATAGATGAAAAATAGGTAGATGGATAGAACAGTAAGTCTTCTTACTTGCAGTGAACTTTTCATAAAAGCAGAGTTCCACCCTGAAGTTTAGAACATGCTCATCCAAACTGGAGCGTGACCAGGGAATAATCACAAAAAAGGCTTAAATATTTGCTGAACTTTCACTGTGAAAATATTTACTACTGACTGGAAAAAGAAGGAGAAATGTTAAATGATGAGAGGACAATAGTAAAACAAACTTAAAGATTGAGTTTTAAAAATACTTATATCTTTAAAGCAAAAATGTATTTAATTATAAAAATAGTATACATCCTTCACTCTGAGAAAGATACGTCACTTTCCTTTTTTTTAAACTAGATAGCTCCACTAAGTGTTTTCCAGTAAAAAGAAAGGAGCATGTCTCACAACAGTTTAACAGCTTTTGTCTCAGTGAATAACAACCAAAAAAGAAATAACTAAATAGATTAGGTATATTTTTTGCAGTTCGTTCCTTGTACATTAATTTTATTTAGCATGGGTTAAACCATGTCTCTGATTCTTCATGACTTCTTTGGCTTCCTCTGCCTTGTGGGTTTAAAGATAATTTTTCCACACTATGCTCTGCATACTTATTATTTTATTTTATTTTATTTCTCAATATTTTGCAGAAAAATTCCACTTCATGCAATTTCCTCTTTGATTCCTAATTTTCTGACTGCAAAATATGCGTGCACACGGAAGAGTTTCTTCCAGCAGACTTTCTTTGCGAAGGTGGAACTGATGCATCCTGAATGGAAATGCAAGGGAATTTTTCTTGTATGATTTGTCTCTGCGAAGGAGAAAAACTGAAAATTACTATATTCTCTTCTTAATGTTGTCTTTTACTTATGTTGCATCTTTCAAATCAAATATATTGGAGGTTTTAGGGTGGATGTGGCCTTGCAAGATATACTAGATTTATCGTTATATTTTTATAGAAGGATGAAAAAGCTATTTACAAAAGGTAATCAGAAACTCTCCAATCAAATAAGCACTACAGAGAATTCTTCAAACCATTAAGATAAAAGTAATTTAACACAGTTCATGACAGAAAGACCCTAGTGAGGAAATTATTGTCTATAGAAAGTCATTTTAATCTGTAGCCTGTATGTACTGTAACCTTGTGAAAGATCTGGAAGCATAACACATTGGGAGTTTAGTACATTTTCTAGATCTTCCATGACTGAGGATTCACTGATGCTCCTTCATGGCATGGTATGTTATTTAAGGCCTTATTGTGCCCAAAGGACAGAAAAATCTGTTATTAAAACTCCCAGAGAAATGTTCACTTGAGGCAATTCAAGGAGGCAGAGGGGATGGTGAAATGAATTCAGCACAAACTACAAAACTTACAAGTCTCCTCCATTCCCTAATCTCTGGTTGTTTTTTTCCTCTGGAAAAATTGAATTTTCTTTTTTTTCACTAAATTTCCATTTTTTCAGTAATGCCAGGGTAGAACATGTTGTTTCCTCCCAAAGTTAGAGAAATTTTAACTGTAACATACTCACAGACAGGAAACAACACGTAGCGCAACACACAGACGTTAATGCCCCATTCTTTATCTGAGCATTGGATATAGGTCAGATATCTATCATCTGACCTCTGGTCTCTAGGGTTCTGATAGATGAGAATTCTGTCTCTCCTTTTTCTAGACATACAGATGAATATATGAAAAGTGATGCTTTTAAACATCTTAGTTGTATGCAAACCAGTTTTTGCATGAGTGTTTGAAGTACTTTTTCTTAGTGGCACTGGTATATCACTGGTGTTCTCATCAGTGGGGGTTGTACAAGAGGACTGAAGGGTTCTGAGGAGGTCACCTTAGCCACCACTCTCTTTCAAAAAAAGGTTGCCATGTAGTTTGTTTCACTCTGATAAATTTAGTGTTCGGTCTCTGTGAAAGCAGCAAAGGATGGCCAGGTCATTGTGTGCGGTCTCTCTCACACACACACAGACACAGACACAGACACACAGACACACACAGACACAGACACACACACACACACACACACACACACACTCTTATCCTGGCCCTTCCTGCCACCTCTAATAGGCAATGTGGCTTGTCCGAAGATGAGAACACCCTGTGCGGATTGCACAAAAAACTTTCTGGTCACAGTCTTGCAGTTCACTAGCTGCTTGTCTTTAAAGAAGTCCTGCGGTATCACCAAAACTTTAGATGTTTCTTGCATGTCCTCAAAAAGGGATTAGTTTAGATACTTTTAAAAGGTAAGTGATCTATTTCAAATCTGTAAATGCAAGGACTCTTTAATCAGGGACAGGAATTCTTAGAAGTTCTTTTTTTTCCCATTTGAGAAAGAGCTTTTTTTTTCTTTTGCTGTTCATTTAAATGAGTGAAATCCCATCTTTATCTAAGTAATTTTTCCTCTTGACTGTTGAAAAAATTCAAAGCTAATATACTCTAAGTACTCTTCAGGTATAATTGAATTTTCTATTATCTTCTAAAGGTGAAGAATCAAGTGTCCATGAAGTATAATATGTTTGATATAGCATTATTTCTATTTGAATTGATACTTAACATTATGAAGACCTTTCCCTTATGTAGAAAAAAACAGTGTTTGATTATAATTGCCATCCTACTGTGAATAATCACTTCATCCACTCATAAATGCAATTGAAATATTCATATTTTATTAGATATTTGATAAGTAGCACTGGCTTAATTTCATATTCCTTAGGACAAAATCTGATAAATCAGACAAAAAGAATAAATTAAGCAAGTTGTATGCATAATAGTTTAGTGCAAATGTAAAAGTTCAAACATTAGATAGTATAGTCATAACCCACAATGAAGATACTATTTTTCATCACTTTTTACAGTGTCCTTATCAAAAAAATGTCCCAAAGGAACTTTTTTCCTGAGAAGTGCATAAAAATATAAATAAACCAAAAGACTAAATATTTAATACCTTTTTGTTATCTTTGTGCAATCTGCTATTTAGGAACAAAAATAAAATATGGAGGCAATATATAGACAACAAATAGCCATACTGACAAATAGCAGTTCAAATATGAATATAGTTTAGATTTCTCCAAAATTAGATTATTTTGTGTAAATTTTAACATTTATTACTTAAGTACAGGACTTATTTCAAAGGACATTTTTAGAGAAGGAAAAAATGTATTTTTTGGGGTTTGGGGTTTTTTTTTAGTTGGATTGTTTTTTAAATTCTAATTAAATCACTGATGGGTTTCACAAACATATCAACTGCATTAAAGTTTTTTTTTATTAAAGTATTGCTAAAAAATGCCATTGCTGCTGTTTAAAACCAGTTTCTATAGAGAAACAGGAATATCCAGTAGCACACAGCTATGCTATGTTATATGTTATGATATGGTAAACACACCTTTAGATCCACAGTTTACTTCACTCAGAGACATGGCTTGAACATGAATCTAACTACCAAGTCTATTATTTCTGATATTTCAAAACACTTTGGGACTACCAAATTCTTTTCACTAAAAATACTTTTTTTTTTCAAATTGCAAAAGTTGTCTGTTCATGCAAAACCATTGTTCTGTTCAAGTTTACTTATAATTGATTGAGCTAAAAGTAACTTCTGAGCTATCAGACTTACAAAACAGCTGACATATACCTTTTCTGACAGTGTTGTTTATTGAAGACCTACTAAGCTTCACTGTGGGTCTGAGCAGGTCTTTTTTTTTTTTTTTTTTTTGAAGATAGAGTCCACCATCATCTTTACACAGCTTCCACTTTTCTGTTTAAGGCATCTCGGGATATCAACTGAGATAACAATTCACATTACATTTCATATGCACAGCATTTCTCTTAAGAATGTTGCTCCTCTAAGAAGAAAGCAATTTCAACTGGCTCCTGCAAAATTACTTTTGTTTGAGGAAAGATGTGTTACATGGAATTTTGTAAGAGCTAAAATTAAACTTCAGAAGCTTGATATTATTCTTCATTTTCCTTTTCAATCATAATTATTCCAGTCCAGAACAGTTGAATATTTTGTCTTCATCTTTTTCTTTAGATGAGAAAAAAAGAAATAATTATCCAAAGGATTACAAGGATATATGTTTTGTGATTTAACCCCACCTGGAAACTAAGTACTGATCAGCCACTTATTCACTTCCCAACCCCTCCCAGGACAGGGAGGAGAATCAGGAAAAAGTTTGAGTTATGAACAGCTTAATAATTGAAACAAATGAACAATAACAACAGTAATGATGATAACAACTACAGTAATAATAATAAAATTAGTAATTGAAAGGAATGAGAAAGAATAGAACCCAAGAAGAGCTAGTGATGCACAAAAGGGTTCTTCACCACCTGCTGACCAATGCTCAGCCTGTCCCCAGGCAGCTATTGGCAAACTTATGGAATATACCGTTAAGTCCTTCATCCAAGAGATTTGTGAAGATATTGAAAGACCATTGGACCTCAAATGACATATATAGAACCTTTATTCACTAAAATGAAAAATACAGAAAATTACTGCCTAATGAAATTTCTGTGACGTAGTCTAGATCCTACATAGTGCTTTATATTATTTATCATCTGAAAACTAGAAAAAAAAACAAATCTCTATTTTTAAGTATTTCTGTTAAGCTAATTCTCTATAAATATCCCTTAAACTTAACTAATGTTAAAGAGTTTACTGTATAACTAGACTTCAGTAAAATATTTTATTTTTCTTCCAACAGCATTCTCTTGAAGAAAATAGTTTACCATAGTGTAGGTAGAGGTACTCTTTAATGGGTAAAAATTTGGGTGGATGGCTGGGCTTGGAGTGGTGGTGACAGATGGTGACATCCTGTGGCCAGTGGTGTTCCCCAGGACTCAGTATCAAGGCCAGTCCTGTTTGACATCTTTATCGACAGCCTGAAGAGGAGATCAAGAGCACTCTCAGACATTTGGCAGACAACACCAAGTTGGGTGGGAGTGTTGTTCTGCTGGAGGGTAGGAAGGCTCTGCAGAGGGATCTGGACAGGCTGAGTTGATGGGCCGAGGTTAGTTGGTAGAGTAACTATCCTGGCAAATGTTCAAAGAATATGTGGATGTGAAACTTGGTAAAATGACTTAATGATGAACATGGTAGTGCTGGTTAAAGGGCTGTCTCAATGATCTTAGAGGTTTCTTTCTAACCCTAAATATTCAGACTATTAGTTATCTCTGAATTTCTCATTATGGAATTCCTGAGTGAGGCATGGCATTATACTCTCTGTGAGTATAATGTAACTCCAAGCTCCGATTATTTCTGCAGTTTTAGGTTATCAATTTCTGATGAGTAAGTTTATTTAACAGATACAGTCTAGTCCTTAACTAAATCTTTCAATTATGGTGACATATACTAACCTTTTTACTATCTCTGACTTCTTCATCTTTGACTTCTGCCAAAATTTTCTCTCCCTTTTATGTAGACAATCTTTCTGCTTTTTACTATTAAACTCTCTATTTGGTTTTATTATATTTGTGGAATCATAAGATACCATATTTTTCAGCTGTGTTCCACATATACATTCATAATGATATTACAAGAGAGATATATACTGTTGAAGACCTCCAAAGGGTGATTTAATTCATGTAAATTAGCACTTCATCTGTCAGTAAGTTTAACATGCCCAGAATTTTTTCTGGCACTTGGGCCAACAGCCCATATTTGTTCTATTAATCCGTCTTCACCTCAGAAAAAAATTGGCAACATCCAAACTGAATATGGAAGAGGCTCCTGGCTCCTATCAACTCCTGAGCTGTGCCCAGAAATTGTCAGGCAGAGTGTTTCTTGTTCCAATCCAAAACTATGATAGGGTTTGTTCCACTTTCACTTAAAATATACATGACTAAATTACATTTCCCTAAAATGTTCCCTTCTTCTGTCAGTGTACTAACAGGGCAGATATAAAGCAGAAAGAACAGTGTGCATGCCAGGGAGGTGGCAATGATCAGAGTCCAGTTACTTGGATATATAGCACATATAGCAACTTGAAAAAGCTTTTTCACTGACACATAGATGGAGAGCAAAATAGGAGAAAGATTTATTCTGCAAATAAAAGGATTATCATCTGTTTGGGATTAGTCCTTTAAAAGCAGGATCCGTAACTAATTTCTGTTAGTTGTCTGATTATGTTATCTATCCCACAGCACCAGTAGTATTTCACATTGATAATGTAATATAATACCCAAGGTGGGTTCAACTTGGACGGATGCCAAGCTCTCTTATCTCCCTCCTCAGCTGCGTAGGGGGACAAAAAATGTTGCAAAAGGCTCAAGGTTCTGCATAAAGCCAGGGAGAGATCACTGACCAGTTAGCATTGGCAAAATGAAGTTGACTTGGGAAATCTTGGGGAAATGACTTGGGGAATTTTAATTTCTTACCAATTAAATCAGAGTAGGATAATGAGAAATATAACAAAATATTCCCCTTATCTCTCCCTTCTCCTCAGGCTTAACTTCACTCCTTATTTACTCTACCCCCACCCCTCCAGTGGTGCAGGGGGATGAGGAATGGGGATTGTGGTCAGTTCATAACACATCTCTCCCGCTCCTTCCTCTACAGATGGAGGTCTCCTCACTCCTTTTCCTTACTTTTCCTCACTCCTTTGCAAATGTGTGATCCCTCACACAGAAGAGTGTCATCCATTACCTCCTTCAATGTGAGTCCTTCCTGTTAGCAGCACTTCCTCAAGAACTGTTCCATCATGGGTCCCTTCTGTGGAGTGCAGCCCCACACAAATAAAGTGCTTGAGTGAGAGTCCCCCACAGGGTCACACGTCCTGCCAGAAAACCTGATCCAGTGTGGGATCGTCTCTCCATGGGACTACAGATTCTGTCAGGAGCCTGTTCCAGTGCAGGCTTCCCACAGGGCCACAGCCTCCATCAGACAAAGAGTCTCTCCAGCCAGGAGTACACCATGGGCTGCAAATGGACCTCTGCTCTGCCATGGACGTCCATGGGCTGCAGGGGGACAGCCTTCCTCACCATGATCTTCACCATGGACTGCAGGGACACCTCTGCTCTTGTGCTGGAGCACCTCCTCCCTCTCCTTCACTCACCTTGGTGCCTGCAAGGCTGTTTCTCTCATATATTTTCACTCCTCTCTCTGCTGCAATTGCACAGCTTTTTCCATGCCCTTAAGCACTTTATCCCAGAGATGCTACCACCAGTGCTGATGGGCTTGGCCTTGCCCAGTAGCAGGTGCATCTTGGAGCCAGCTCTGTTGGACATCTCACAGAAACCACTTCCATAGCCCCTCTCTACCTAAGTCACAAATAACCAATACAACCATGCAGTATTACCCCATAGGATCCCAGATTTTGAGAAGTCTGTTCTGAAATCACCAACTAAATAAAACGTTACTTATTCCTCCCTGTATCTGAGAAGCAGTGTTGCCCTTAATGCACAGAAGAGAGAGGAAAATGCCAACTTAGGAGAGCTCACGTTTTGAGTGGCAGTAGAAACAGATAAGGGGTTATTCACACTATCTGCTTTGGGTACTTTAAACATGTAACTGAGATGTGATTGAGACTTGGAAATTAGTTTTAATTCCCTAAGTAGCTAATAGAGTGAAAGAGAATTAGAAGCTGAGGTGTCAGTATATTACAACTGAATGATTAAAATTAGATTGTAGAAGCCTTATAATTTGTAATGACAGTCAGTAGAAGTCACTAACTACTAAACTCAGTGTGAAAGAAAAAATATTTTCTACCAACTTTTAAATACATGAGTCATGATCTATTAGTTGTACTTCACTAAAAAGATGCTCACATTGTGTAAAACAGTTTTGCAACAACTACCACTTATGCAAAAAGGGTGAGTAAAAGAGATGTGAGTGAGAAGCGGTATTAATTTGGACTGAAAGTACTGATGTCTGTTGCATGGGTATATTCTATGGAGAGCCAGAAAATATTTTGGAGTGAGGGTAATGTAGGTGATTTTTTATTTAGTGATGCTAGCTAAAGCCCTACAGCTTTTGTAAATTAGCTTTTGCTGAAGAAAGAGTTAATTGGGAGAACCACTTCAGTAGGAAACAACATCTAAGAAAAATATGGTATTAAACTATATTTAAATGTATTTTATTGAATTGAAATATACAAGATTTCTGGATGCTTTTTGTTTCCTGGAACAGAATTGTGGGATAAGAAAAGGCAACACTTTCCCTCTCATTATAGGTTCATCACTCTAATGTTTTAGGAAGATATTATCTTTATCCTGGCAAAGACTCGAGTAAAGTATGATTGCATCCCTTCCCAGTGCTGGGAGGCAACCAACACGTTTTCACTTTTTCAGTGGTTTAAATACATGTTTCAGGATTAGTCCTGTAACTCAGATATAAATTGATGAATGTTCTTGGACCTACCCAAAAGATTAAACTATCCTTTGTGTAATACCATAAAAACTCATGATCAGTGGAGGTGATTTCTAGGAGGGACAAAAAGGTGCTGAATCGTCTGGGATTCATGAAGAAGTGAAACAAGAAACTTTTAACATTCACTTTTTCAGGTATCAGGAATTGTCTGTAAGAAGTACAACTTATACAGATGTTACTTTCTTTATTAAAGGTGCTTTTTATATTTTTCTGTGCATATTCAACTTCCAGTGAAAATGAGAGAATTAAAACTTTGCTCATATTCTAGGATTAAATAATTTCTCAAGCTTACTTCTTACAAGCATTACTGAAATATTGCTACTAAAATGTATTACTTAATTTTAAGCCTATCCATGTCATGGTGATCTCATGGAAAAGACTTTCCAAAATGTCAAATGACCTTTTAACAAGTCTGAACAATATTTTTTATAAAATCTTATTGATATTACTGCAGTATAGGAAAGCTCACACAGCCCATGATTGGCAAAGCTGTTAAGGTAGAAATGAGGGTAAAAGAATGGGGAGGTGAACAATACAGCCAAAATTCTCATGAGGGTGTCTGCCAAAGACAGGCTTTTACACAAAAAGAAAAATGACCAATCCACTGGTTTAAACAGTAAGCAGTAACTACCAAGTGACTCATCAAACAAAAGAGTAAATTTGAAGAAAAACCAGAGTTCAGAGACATTGTAAAGGAAGTAGCAGCAGTCAAATCTGTCTTGACAGTGTTGGAAATCACCCTGCAGTGCTCCAGCCCTCCTCATACAGGACAAAGCACACATGGGGCAGTTTGAGCAGCTGTTCTCTGGCGAGTGGGGTGGCACTGCAGGGTGCAGCACTCAGAGTGATACTGCAGGAGTCACACCTCGAGTGTGCAAGCATGTGCATTATATTGGTTTCTCAGCAATATATCCTTCATCAAGGTGATGATGATGCTAGCAGAGGTGCGTTTAAAAACAGAGCATCTCTTATCTCCCACAGGAAGGGTGTACACAGGTATGTTATACATTCATTTTAGCTAACTTCATTCTTTCAACTGCATTCTTTTGTCTGAGTAAGTTTGGCACAAGATGTTAAAGTTGCTGAAGCCTTAGGCAGGAAGCTCCGAGCTCCCACTAACTGACTTTGAGCTGTTATATAAATGGAGGTCCTGAAGGTAACGTAAATGAGGAGATAGGGAAGCCATGCTTGTGATCATAAGCATAACCTGTCCAGATAAAAAACAGATAATGATCTGCCAAAAGACAGAGATACAATTCACTAGGGCATAAAGAAGACCACAGGCCAAAACTCACCACTTGATCAAGAATCTTATGTAAAGTGCATGAAGAGACTGTGAGGATCAGTAGTACAGACTGTAAGATTATAAAGGTCCAGGAGTTTCTTTGTTCACACTCCGTCTCTGGAGGTACCCATTTCAAGCTGTTCCTATTTCTGTAACACTAAATTATTAATTTTTTTTTTTTCTGGAATCAGATGTCTGAGAGTCTGCTTTGGGAAGCCTGGGGCAAAGAAATTTCTTTAACGAAAAGTAACCCACCTTCTTCTAGTGATTAAAAATATGGTGCCAAAAAAAAGGAACAAAACAGAAGTGCTTCCACTTCTGCATATCTCTTGACACATTTTTTATGGATTTTTTCCCCAATGACTGAAGACAAAACATCATTAATATTATAATTTTAGAGTCCATAAGTATTATTATTATTATTATTACTATTATACATAGAAGAGTAAAATCATTTGGGTTGGAAAAGACCATAAAGATCATCTAGTTCCAGTCTCCCTGCCATAGGCAGATACACCTTCAACGAGGTCAGGTTGCTCAAAACTCCACTCAGTCTGGCACTGGACACTTCACAGAAGTCCAGATAAAAAATATCTATGGTTCTTCTTCATCATAGAAGGCCACTAGATGATTGGGCACAATTGCCCTTTGTGAAGCCATGTCACCTGTCCCTAAACACCTTCTTGTCTTCCATACACTTTGACATATCTTCCAGCTTGCTGGGTTCAGAGGGGAGGTTGACTTGTCAATAGTTCCCAGGGGCCTTCTTTTTACCCTTTATGACATTGGATGTGCTGTTCATTTTTTTCCAGTTACTGGTGACTTGGTCTAACTGCCACAACTTTTCAAGTAAGATGGACAATGAATTAGTAACTGCATCAGCCAATTCCCTGGATCCTGGGATGCATCTCATCAGTTCCCATGGACTTGTGTATGTTTAGATTCCTCAGGTGGTCTCAAACATGATCCTCACTTATGGTGGGAGAGACTTCATTACTGTTATCCTTGCCATGAGGTTCAGGGACTTCAGAGGTATGAGGGAAGAAACTAACATTGAAAATTGAGGGAAAAACACTGCCCCAACCTTCTCCATGTTGGTTGTCACTTGTTGTCAAGGGGGAGTATATTTTCTTTAATTTTCTATTTCTGATCAATGTATCTTTCGAAGCCTTTATTATTCTTTGCATCCCTGGTCAAGCTACACTTTAGTTTTCCTAATCCCATCCCTACCTATCTGGGAAATGTCCCTGTATTCTTCCCAGAACAAATGTCCATGTGTAATTTATTCTAATGCCTTAGTTTGACTGAGAGGTTCTTAATCAGCCATGTTGGTCTCCTGCTGTCCTTGTCCAATTTCTTACATGTGGAAATTCAGAGCTCTTTCACTCTGTGAATGATGTTCTTAAAGACCTGTCAGCTCTCTTCAGCTCATATTATGATGAACAGATGAAACAAGATATACTGGTAAAATAACTAAGCATAAAATGGCAGGATTGTTCTGTTTTCCTTCAAGGCTAAAATTTGCAACATAAAAATCCTGTTCTTTGTTCAAAAATCTATAGTGGAGGGTTTTTTTTGTTTGCTTTTTTTTTGTTGTTGTTTGTTTGGTTATGTTTTTTTGGGTTTTTTTTGTTTGTTTGTTTTTTTAAACAGAGGTGGGATTTACATCAGGATTAAACCTTTGACTTCCTTCTAATCCAGTAGTAATACCTATAAATACCCTTGCACTGCTTTAGAAATTTAGCACCTAACTTTATGATATTAAAACTGAGCTGTGAAATAGCTAACATCTGTATTGAAATACTCATATTTTACAGGTTTATGGTATTAAAAGATATATATCTCAAATCCTCAAATTACTCTAAGCTTGTCTTTTGCCCTCTCGAAGTACAAAGGAGTGAATTTGAAGGAAATAGAAGTCCAACATTTTTTTCTTAATTTACTGAGCAAGCCTGATCTTATGACATCTGTCACTCCAAAACATGAAATATACTATTAAAGTGTGCTCTTCGGAGCAAGCAAGTGAGCAACCTAACAAGCAAAATAAATTTTAGACAAAAGACTATATAAACTAGCTGATGCTAGTGAAGAAAAACGTGTACTTGCAGAATTTTGGTAGGCATTACCTAGTAACTAAGGAATGCTTGATGCAGTTACTCAGATTTCGAGCATCTGATTATAAAAAACATTTATTTTATTATTTTTCTGACATTTTATTTAATATCAATACTTATTAATGTTCTGTGCTTTAAAACGATAACATTTTTATTGCATTCTTTTATTTGGAAATAAGAAATATCTTTTAAAATAAGTAAGATAAAAATTTGCGCATATGCATTTGAAATTGAACCATATATGTTTCATGTGGATTTGCTATTTTACCTCATAATCCAAGTGCCAGCATCAGCAACAGGTCTTTCATAATTTAAGAGGAATATCATAATGCTAAAATATACTACTCCCAAATACATTTTAGCACAGATGGATTTTGTCTGCTAAAATATTCTGCTATCTTCATTTGAGATAGTTCTTGAAATATAAATAATGAATTAAAATTATCTGAGTGCATTCTGCATGTGACACCTCTACATATACAGAAATAACCAATTATTTGTGTGAGAGAATTAATCATGCTTGACAGAAACAACCAATAGCAATAAATTTTATTTTCAAATTAATCTATTAAATGAGGCTACTATTACCTTCCTTTGTAACAAAGCAAAATATTTAACATGTTTAGCTTAGGTTTATCACGAGGAAGCCTACTCTAAAATAACTTTTACACTTGAAAACCTGAAGAATATTTGTAGAAAATCTTGACACATGATCCTACTGAAACATTGAAAATATGAAAACTATGATGGCAATTAATCACACTATTTTCACAGGAAAATTTGATTTTCCATATTATATTTCTACATATTGCAGTTCTATATTTTATCACTGTAAATGAGAGATTAACATGACAATATTTATATTTACTGAATTGTTTATCAATCAAATAAAAGTGTTTTGTCACAAGATTTAATTTTCACTGCTACAGTTTGGGATGTAAACAGATGTTAATCTGTTGGAAGAAACACATTACTAACCCCCATTTTTTTCTTTCATTTATGGTTCTTTCACTCTACTTAAATACTTTCCACATGATACCTAAATTCCTTGCTTGTGTTTCTGGATTTCAGTAGCTGTGGATTGTTAACAAGTTTGGCATCACTTCTGGTTCACTGGCCTAATCATGGAGAAGCAGAGAGCAATGTTTGTGTAAATTTTTAAGGTCTGATTGAATCTGAAGGACTGCAGGACATGTATGTGTGCTAGCACACACTTCAGCCCATGAACTGATTAACTGCAGTGCCTTTACTGGCAGCACATTACACTTGAACTTCACTGACATAAGGGTGAGCAACAGAGATGGTCTGATCCTGCTCTTACTTGTTGCCTGGTCGGATCTCACCACCCGCGGAGGCACACACACAAGCATGGGTCCCATCAATGCCTGGCTGTGACCTCTGGTCTGTCCCTCCAGTACCCAGCTCTCAGACCCCTGCTCTCTGGACAGTGCAGCTCTGGCTTCTCAGACCACTCAGACACCTCGGTTTTAGGAGAATTACTCCTCTTGTAAATCTATGCCAGCTAACAGGTGGCATCAGTTCATGCTTATGGTGTAACAAGGAGACAGTTCAGTTATCGACATTAAAGAGAGATCAAACTCAAATACAGGAAGAATAATTTGTTCTCAGAAAAGTTCCTCAAATGGTTCCCAGTTCTACTTGTCCTCTAAGTGACCAGGGCCATAAACACAGCCAGGCCTGTCAGCTGCTAGAGGGATCTCACTGCAGACACAAGTATCTCAGTAGAAATCCTCTTGGCTGCACTACTTACTCCTTAGTCTTGGTTATGGAATACTCCTTCATCAGCATTACTTCAGATGGTGAAATTTGAGCATATTCTCTGAGCTAGACAGCTCCAGCCTGGCTTGTATGCAAAGTTACCAGAGGATCTAAGGCTGTAGAGTCCTTGTTTGTGGCAATATGCAATTTTATCACTTTTCAATCTTTCAAAATCACACTTGCAGAGCATGTTTTCATTTAACAGCTATGCATCATGCTGCCTCTGACAATATTATCTTCACTTGTCACATCCTTTTCCCTCCTCTTTCTGTTTCACTTGCTGCCTGTTATAATGATCTGTCTCACTGGCAGAATGGGTGGCAGAAGAGGTTAAATGCACACTGTGCACCTGAGCTCCTTCTCTGCCTGCACTGCAAACATGATGGGGAAAATCGCAGTAAGGTTGACTACATAAATAATCAATGTCCATTTATTACATACTTGAGATCATGCAACTATTCCTGTTTTGTGCCTTGATTTTGATTTGGCTTGTCAAAAATAGGTTTTTGGTGCAGATGGTTTTCTTTCCCTTAATTGCTCCGTATTTCAGTCGATGTAACAGATCTCTGCTTGGGCTTTAGCAGGTTCTATCTCCTCCCAAGACTCAGGAAGACCATTTCTGAACATACATTGTTAATAAAAGAATGCTTTGCCCCCACTCCAGTAGCAGCTGAAGTACATTAAAGCCAGCTACCTAAACAAAATGATAGTTAAATCCTAGCTGTGCCATCGAGGATTAGCATTTCCAATGGATATGTATCTTCAAAAGTACTGTATGTGAAAATTTCCCTTCGGGGGGTTTGAACAGATTTGACACTTTCCAGAGATCACTCTTCCCATCACAAATAGTAGAGATCATACTACTTTAGGTACAGTAAAGTTCCAAGGAATAAAGAATGGTCAAAGACTTCTTTTTTCCTAGCTTTTATAGTCCCTTTCCGAGGCAAATAGGGAGTAAAATTGAACTGAACATTTGGGTTGCCTGAGGCAAGCTTATGAACATAGCTGCACTCTTTTGCAGCTTATATTGTCTTCTGTTTGGATTTGATAACTCTCCAGCTAAGCCTTACTTCTCTAGTGCAACTGTCAACTTCTGTAGTGATTCTCCCTGAACTGATTCTTTTCAACAAAATAATTCAGCACAATTGCACAAAACCGAATGTTCTTGGAAGAAGAAAGAAAAATAGTCAATTCAAACATAGCAAAAAATGTATTTTCATAGTCTGTTAAATTTTAGCCTCTAATAATCCCTAAAATGCAGTAAAAAATCATAATCTCCCATATTATTTATCATATCATTGCACAGTCTAAAATAGACTAGAATAAGAGATTGTCAGTTTAGTTTCATACAGCAAATTTGAATTTATGCAGAAATATTTAATTAGTGACTTCCCACTCAGTTTGGGTGATATTTGATAGAAGATGAACACTATTTTTTTCAGCACATTTGTGGTTAAGTGAATGAATCAACACTGTGGCTTTCAGCAGTTTTACCTGGTATTGGTAAGAATTCAGACCTGAAACTCTTCCAGAAATGAAAGATCATTATACTAGGGAAGTATAATTAAGAAATATATGGAGGGGCTTGATGCATATCTGGCCAAAGGAAAAGAAAATACAAATCAGTTAAGCAGCAAAATATTACCCTTGAAAACTTGGGGACACACAGAGCTTCTCTGAGCTAATTGTTCCAACGTTTGACCATCCTTCCATTTAATATTTTTTTTTAATGTTGGAGTGGTATCTTTTATATTTCAATGTATGCCCCTTGCTTCTTGTCCTGTTGCAGAGCACCATTGAGCTTGGCTCTGCCTTCTTTAAACTCTCCTTTAAAGTCCCCCACTACTATTCATGCATATTGGTAAGACCTCCTGAGCCTTCTCTTCCCTAGGAGAAACAGCCTCAGCTTGCTCAGCCTCTTCTCAGGTGACAAATGCTCCAGTCCTGTAATGATCCCTTCACGGGGCCTGCTCCAGCGTGTCCATGTCCCCCCTGCCCAGGGGAGCCCAGACCTGGACCCAGTGCACCAGATGTGTCTCACCAATGCAGAATGATCACCTCACTCCTCCTTGCTAATGATGATTCTCCTTATGGATCCCAGGATTCTGTTGGCCTTCTGTATTTCTGGGACACAGCTTACATCCTGGTATCACCTTAAGAAATTATCTGATTTCTTTTCAATTCAGTTGCTCCCTTTGAAGCATGGACAAAATGTGGGTGAATGGTTCTCAACCTCCTTCATCTTTGCTTCAAAAAACAGGTCTGGCATCTTACCGGATTCCCCATTTCCTCCAATGCCCACAGATGCTAAAATAGGAATGATTATTAATATATTGAATTCTGCAGCAATTTTTTTATGTTGTAAGTGGATTTTGAACATGTTAGAAATTGTCCTGAATTTTAATAATATAGGATTACTAGATAACAATGTGTATGATTCATGTACATAAGCACATACTAATATAATAAGCTACTAAGATGTGATTGTGATCTGAGTGGTGGAGAGTGTTTACACAAATACATTTATCATTTAATCAAATTTTCAGATTAAAAAACAACAAAACCAAAACAAACAAACCAAAAATCCCACCTGGCACGAATACTGTTTTGATTTCAATAAATTATTAATTTTAATATTACTTCACTTAAAGTGTCAGTCTATCCATGGGGCCACTACCAACACACTGCTGCTTAACAAGGAAAAATTTAATGTTTTTACTTCCTTCTGTCAAAGTGGAGATGAATTTTCCCTGCCAAAAGGCATTTTCTGCCTTTTGGGACCTCAGTATTTGTGAAGATCTGATTTATATTAGAGAAGCTTTGAACTTGCACAGCTGAAACGATCTTTTTCTTTCCGTGTATGACTCTCAAAGTATCTCCTTCAAACAGACCTGAAGCATGGGTGTGGGCATATTCCTCTGTGATGAGAGATTTCTTTTCCAGTTGCTATGTCTGAAGGTATTGATGCACTGCCTGTTGGGAAATCCTGAGACTAATCGAACTCCATCCTGGGATGATGATCTTTTGGTGTGTGTTTGATTAATAAGGGTTTGAATAACTTTAATAATGACAGAAGAGTTGCATTTCCAGAAATATAATTAAGAAATTCTTATTCAGGTAATCATTAAAACTTTCAAGATTATTTAAAAAATCCTATAATTCTATGAAGAAGAAAACAAATAACATCTGAAAATCCATAAAAAAATATTTTTCTTAATAAGTATCCACTACAAAATTACAGGACCATAAAATGATAAAATTGCATGCAAATATTTATTTGTAATTCTGTTTGTAAATCAGTATGAATGATTCATTTATAGCATGAGTCAGAGACAAATGATCATGGAATCATGGAATCATAGAATGACGTGATTTGCAAGGAACCTTAAAGATCACCTAGTCCTAACCCCTCTGCCATGGTCAAGGACACAATTCACTAAATCAAGTTGCTCAAAGCC
>JANRGV010000051.1:61836172-61870327 GCA_024734035.1 Alethe castanea
CCCTTATTACATCCTTGAATAAATTATTATGGGTTTGCTCTACAGAATCTGTACAGTGTGAATCAAGAAACATACCCATCATCCAACCTGATCTTAAATCTTGCCAGGGATGGGGCATTCACACCTTCTCTGAGTGAACTCGTACAGTGACTCACCACTGTTACAATAGATTCTTGCTCATGTCCAATATAAACTTTGCTCAATTTAAAGCCATTTCCCCTTGTTCTGTCACTACTGGCCCTGGTAAAAAGTAAAACCAGAATTTTGTAGACAACAACCTTGATACTCTGAAACTTTTTTTGAGATATCAACATAGTTGCAGTATCAATATGACAGATAATATCTTTATTTACTCTCCTTGTGTTGCCTTGTATTACTTAAAGGAAAGAATGAGGTGGTCAGGTGGAACTCCCCTGGCTGCCCAGGCAAACTTGATGAACTTCTATAGCTATTTAAGCATATTTTGGGAAAACCTGTTTCCTGTGGCAGTGAATGGAGAAATGATGATAGTTTAGTATAGAACAATGCTCATACACAGACTAAGATACTGGTTAGGAGGAAAAGAGCAGACAATGGGACTTTGGACAAGAATTCACAACAAACAGAAGACGGTTTCAAAGGAAATAAGTGGAATTGTGTTGAGTCAGTTTTCATTGAGGGAACCACTGAGAGACTAACCTTAACCCTAAAGGTGGAAAGCTAGTCTGAAAACAGCGATTTGCCTCTCCATAATATCATGAAGTGAGAATGGGCTTTAGATTTTCTGCTCGGGGTTTGTGGTTTGTTTTTTTTTTCATTTAAGTTGGGGATTTTTTTTTTAGGATGGGGGAGGGGTGTTATTCGATTTTTGTTTTGTTGGGTTTTTTGTTTGGGTTTGGTTTTTTTATTTTGTAGGGATTTTTTATTGTTTATTTTTGTTTGTTTCATTGCTTGTTTCTTGTGGGGTTTTTTTGTTTGGTTTTTTTTGGTTTTTTGGTTTGGAGTTTTGGGGTTTTTTTCAGTTGGTTGGGTTGGGTTGTGGGCAGGGAGTGTGTTGGAGCGTTTTTCATTTTTATTTTATTTTCTTGTTTCTTTGGGATTTGTTCAGCTTGTTTTAAAGACTTTCTGATAATCTTGATACTCTAATCTTCTCTGTGAAAGAACCTAGACAGTTCTGTTTCAAATGCTCATGTAATAAGGATCCCATTGAAATCACTCAAGATAGATCACTGAAGGCAGTGTTACTATTCTGGAAGATACGAGTCTGGCCATCTGCAAAGGTTCAGAAGAAAGATTATAATTATGACTAGCAAAAGCTCTGCTTATATGTAGTTTGGCCAATCATTTAAACAGAGTCTATCATGGATTTCCAACTTATACAGCAGCAAAAAACCCCAACCTTAATTTCAGTTATCCGAGATTAATAGGCAGAAGAAGAGGTCACTCAGGACAAAAAGTAAAAATCTCTGACCTGCTGTAAGGTCAGATGAGATGACCAAATTCTGCTGGCAGTAGAAAGGTCAGGATAAGCTTTCATAAATTTACAGTATATTTTGCTTGGAATAAAGATAAACGTTTCTTCAGAGCACTTCATGCGTCATTTTACTGCAAAAGAAAAGAAGGCACCCAGAATAAAAGTTCATGAGGCAGTATTGTCAGACATAGTAGTAAAATCCTCTGCAGGAGTATTAATCCATCCCAGAAGTCATATGTTCTTGTCAAAGTACAATTATAATGTTTAATCCTTCTTTTGTCTCCTCAGTGAATGTCACTTCTGTGGAAATATATGTCCAGCAATGTCAAAGTCATCACAGTAGTCTATGTAGGGAACATTTATCTTTTCGGAAGTTCAGTGAACTGCAGCAGTATTAAATCCACATTTATATGTAGGGCTATGCCCAGGATCATCAGGAACTCACGGGGACTGTATTCAATTTTTACTCCTTATTAATGGAGAATGTGCTCCTCTACAGAGATAAAGAGTCTGAAGGACAAAGGTAATAAAATGTAAATTTAAGAAAATTTATGTGGCAGCAAATGAAGGCAGATGAGGACAGAGCTGCAAGCAGTCCTTCGACTGAGGTTGCATTGGTTTCACTATTTTTTATTTTAAAACTATGGTCTATTTGTGAACTACTGTCCTACGGATTTCCTTCTGAGCACTTACTAAGAATAATACATTATTCACAAAGTAATATAGAAGAAAGAAAAATTCACAAAATTACCAAAATCATAACTGAAGATCAGGTATTAATGTTGAGAAGTATATTACTCTGTCAATTGCCTCATTTCAATACAACTTAAGAAAGACTTGTATGCACACTTTAGTGTAAGTACCACAATTTATTTTTCTCTGAGTTGCAGAAAATTACAGTATCCATATCCGACGTTAGCATATTTTTCATTTTTTTTTGTGTGTTGTTCCTGAGTTCATTAATCTTCAGACAATGCGTGTTACAGATAAAACCTCTTACCTCAGGATGTTGGAGAAGAAACAAGTCCCCCACTTCCTCCCCACCAAATTATTAAAAATTGTATTTATCTTATTAATTAGGAGTTCAGAAACTCTGAAACTTGCACAGCTGTTGTCAAGTTAATCAAACTATTGTATGTTATATGTATGTGAACCCAAAAGGTTGAATGTGGGTCATTTTGAAAATACGGCCAGGTACTGAGTACCTGCTTATCAAGGTATTATACTTACATTATGTATTTGAGTTAAAAGAACTCCAAGATAATTCAAATTAATATAGCATTGTAAATACATCATCTTTTTAATAGTAGATGTTAATCCATCAGTTTATTTACCAAACAAAAGACCAAGAAGAAAAAGACCATCTTTAGATGAAGCCTTGCATCATAGAATTAAATTAAATTATTTTTTCCAGAAAAGCAAAATTTGGTGCTTATGGATGGTCATAGAAGATCTACCAGCAACTTATGTTTGTTTCTGAGATTAAAGATAACAAAGTTGAAGATTTTCCTTAAAAAATTCTTAGAACACAAACATTGACTGTAACTTGATTGAATTTGTGTAAGAAATTGTTGTAAGAAATAGACACAGTCCATCATTTTAAAAATACTTATGACATTCTGTTGCTAGATCTTGTTAGGTTGCCTATTAGGTGTCATGGCAAATTAATCAGGACAGTTTTATTTTCAGACTTATCCCATGTTATATGTTAGTATATGATCTCCCTCAAAAGTGAGGTAAGTAGTCATGTGAGACCACCCTGGAAGTACAGGCACATTTGTTCTAATTTCAGCCAGCAACTTGGAGCGAGTATCATCCATATTTGTATTTATATATGTGTATAAAGAGTAGGTCTACACAAACAAACATCTATAAAAAATGCATTTAAGTGTTTTCTAAATCTATAAAATAAAAGCAAGTCTCATCTCACCAAGATTTAGCTATGGAAAAACATTTATGAAATCTGAAATTCTTAGCATTGATTGATAAAATATATATATGCTTTTTTCTTTCTAACCCCTATATTCCCGTTAGAAAATTATTTCTATGACCTGTGTTTGAAATCTGCAAACAAATTACTTCTTTACTTATTTTATTTTAACATTTTGCTCTTAGAGGTTGTTTCAGCAATGTTAGCAAACCAAAATAATCCCAGATAATTTTTGTTCATATTTGTTCCGACCTTTCAGGCTTTTCAAAGCTCCTACTGAGGGAATATCCAAGAGAGACCCCTGTATTATGTTGCACAGCATTTTCAGGGTTCTAGTCTTATGTGCCTCCATGATGTTACAGCAATGGGGAGAAGGCAGGACCATTATAGAAGTTTTGTCTCTGCTCTTCAGACAGCTTCACATAAAAACATTCTCATATTGTTATTAAGGATGAGTAGTCATGCTTTAAATTCTCCCCTGCTGGATGTCATCTTAATTCTCCAAGCAAAAAATCAAACCACGGTAACCATAGTCTAAACCAAAATTTCAAAGAGGACCAAAGCTATCAAATTGAAAACTTCCAGTTTCCAATCAGTGCCTTCTTTCTTGAGTAAAACAGACTATCATGATTCTTCAGAACTTATGTGGATCACAGGCACCATCACCTTTTAGGTTTACACTTGAAAATCCTGGACATAATAATTTCCTTCCTCTTTCTTCCCAGTGGGATTCAGTTTTGTTCCTTGCATGATTGTCTCCATGAATTCAGATTTTCCCTGTAGTGGAATCTGACTTTTAATGTCTGTCTCACAACGAGGAAAAGGAACTTTTTTCCTCCCTTCTGTAACAAAGAGATACAAGAAAATGTTCTTATTTTGGAAATGTAATAATACTATATTCTCGTTTTATTTTGAAGGCATATGTCTACTTTTTTCAGTACCCCATTGCCATATAATACACTTTGTTGCTATGGAAAATTTTTCATCAGGAAGATTTGTTGTCCAAGTGGAGCAGATGAGCCATTCATTACTTGGAAGAGGAAGTAATATCAAGGAATACTGGGTATAAGTCATGGAAGAATGAGTTCATGAAACACTGCACAGAAATTTCCAGTTGTTATTATCTTACTGTATGAACATTTCTAGAGACCAATTTTATGAATGTCAGTTTTCATTACTGTAAATGACTGAAATCAGAAGCCACTCTGAGTCATGAGATCTGCTGTCAAATTTAACAAATTTAATTAATAAAGATTGCCACTATATTGTTTTTGAATCTGAACCTTAGGATAAAAGTTGACTTTTATTCAGTATCCCTCTCACTAAAGTTAAGTTGTATGCATCACACCTCTGTTTCTGAGCTATTTAGACTCCTCTTAGGAGCAGTATAAGATAAAGAAAATTCTAGTATTATTTCTCTTTCCCTAACTATATAAATTCATCTTATGTAAAAAATCAAACAACCTTGGGACACGTTTATATCCTATGAAATATTATTACTACTTCCTTTTCAGCCTAAGAAGTCATTTGCTTTGAAGAATAGTTTCCCTCCATGCCTTAACATTAATGAACTAAAATATGGTTGAAGAGAGTTAAACACTATAGAATGGAATAGGAAGAGAAGGGAGGGTTATTGTGGAACATGGAGTTTCAGAGGATATAAGTGCAAGGAGTTTGAATACAGTAACTTTTCCTTCATTGGTAAGGAGGGGCTGAAGAAATGGAAGACTGAAGAACTAGGAGAGCAAAGGAGACATCATGAAGACAAGACTGAGAAGGAATGTGAAAAGGGGTGATTTGCTGCGAGATGTTTAAGGAGGGGAAAGAAAAACAGTCATTGAATAAAATAATTTAATTTTTTAGCATGGTCATTTTTCTTTTTCAATAAGACTCTCACCATATAATTTTGTAATTGGCAAGCACATATACTAATGCAAATTTAATTTACATTTCAAGTACTTACTTTTATTATATTTATTCCTTAAACCTTCTTTTTTTTTGTCTATGAAAAAACAGTGTCCCATGGCTGACATATCTAAAAGGTCTTTAAAAAAATTATATATTTCTTTAAAAAAATATATATTTTAAATAACCACATTTCTTGATACCTCACTGTCACTTCTATACTTCTATAATGGTTTCTCTACGGGATCCACTTCAGGAACCATATCTAACATGATATAGTAAAATATCCTTTAAAAAAGTAGTAAGAGGCTAACAAAGATAATGGAAGCTACAGATTAAGTATTGTAAAATGAAAAGAAAATAAGTCTCTTTAGGTAGAAAAAAGATGCTATGGATGAAAGATAGTAAATTACGTAAAATAATGAGTAAAGTAGAATGAAAAGAGATTGAGAGGACAAGGAAAGAGCAGTCATTCTTTCTTTGTTACAGCACAGGAATTCTTTCTTTTTGACAACACAAAAATTTGTGTTGCCTACCCAAGTTTCCAGGTTGTGACAGAAGTTAGGCAGGAGTGGGTGACAATATAATCCCCTAAGCTTTTTTGCTGAAGCTCCATGTGGTGGTTACTACTCAAAGATAAAATTAGAGAGTCAATGGATCTTTCACCAGAAATAGTGCAGCCATTTCTATGGTCTTACAGGCAGGTTTTTTTGCTCTTTTTGAAACATTCAAAATAACTGAAAGTTTCTGATGATGTGTTTCCAACTAATTCCTCCAGATAAGCCATGTTTTTCTTTCTGATGCAATAGAAAGTCCTTCATTTCATTCTTCCTTATACAGTGAAGACACTATAAAGGAATTTTTGTTGTTACTTTATTTTTCCAATAATATCAGGTGCCAAAGCCCTTTGATGTTTAGCCTAAACCCTTTGTTCAACACAGGCCTGAGTTACTTAATGAAATTCTAGATAAACTTTCTATGGTCATACTAGGGCAATCCTGAGATATTTTAGCAATCACTATTGTGTTTATGTTATACAGCCATGGGATTCATCAAACTCTTCAAAGGCAGTTTCAGGCAGGCTGAGCTTTGTATTTGAATTTGTAATTTATCCCCGCAAAAGCATCTTGGTGTAATGGTACCAGGCATCAGATTAAGGCATCTGTCAGACTCTGAAGAACTCGGCCTGTGGTCAGACAGCTTATCTTTTATGTCTGCCTGTTTGAAGATCTTTGACTTGCAATATAATACCATCAAAAAGAAAAAAAAAGGAGAAGAAAAAAACACCAATGTTGTATTCATTAATGTTCTGAATTAACTTAATTTGCTATATTTTAAAACCAACACCAATAAAACCTGCATGAGTGCAGTAGGTTGTTACAGGTAGGTAACATAGGTAGTTAGGCTATATAAAACACAACAAAATTCAAAATTAAAAAATAACCCCTAGAGCTGCTTAATTATTTGACTTACCATGGGCCACAGGTAAGTGGCCACAGGTAAGTGGCCACAGGTGGGCCACACTTAGGCTGCCATTATAGACAAGTGCCATTATAGATTTTGACACAAAGAAATTATTAATTTCCATTTTGATTCTTTCTTTTTTTTAACCTGCTAGCCAGGTTTTACAGTTCAAATGATCTTTCTTTGCTTTAGAGATTTACCAGTTTCCTGATCCTAGTAGTGTAGGTTAGAAAATGCAAGAAAGCATACTTGGCACAATACATTCTTCTAGTTTGGATAAAGTCAAGGAAATTTATTTCCGTTGCTTCAAAGACAACATCCTTGTCTTCACAAATTTACCCACAGTTTTATTTCTCTGGACCTTTAAAATTCTGGAAATTCCTTTAGATTCATAGTAGGACTTCTTGTTGTTAAGCTGCCATTGTTTTGCTGTGCTTCTCCATTTAAGTTGTCAGGCTACCAAATACTATATGAACTTTAAACTTCACATCTACAGTGAAAATGATGGGGGTGGGCGTGCTATGTCATTTTTTATTAATAGATCTGTAAAATATGTATTGGTCATACATGAATTTCCTCTGATAAAGTGCAGGTCTGTGGGACTATGTTAAAATTACTTAGAACTGCTCTTAATAAACCTCCTGGAAGTTAAAGATCTGGGTTTTTGTTCATCAATTTGCCCTAAGTAATTTAAAGAGGTAAAGCAAGAACATAACGGCACAGAGACTGTAAATATAAGCTCATGTACCTATAACTGACCAGGATCTGGAGAGTACATACCCAATCAGCATGCTAGTGATTAGAGCTACGTAAATTAGATGAGAGGAAATTCTGAAAATGAGAAGGTTCAGGACTACATTTCATTGATGACTATTTTGTCTAATATCTTTTTAATGTTAAAGGATCATAAACTACAAAATGTAATATATGAAACATTTTATGCAGAGCTAAACCCCAGAAATTTTGTCTGATGAATGCCCAGATTAATAGATTAGAAAGTCATATTCCTTCTCACACTGGTGCTCATGCTGTCTCTGGCTCAATGAACCTTTCCTTATTTGCTGCCAAATGACACATTTGCAGCAATGTGGAGATTGTGTTCGATGAAATCCCCTCATCATAGTTTGGGACCAGCTGCAAGGTTGCTGAGTATAGCAAATGTAAAAGTTAAACATGAGGCTAAAGAGAGAGTGTAGCATCATGAATGCACAAAGTAACACTTTTTTTTGGTCCTTGAGCCAAAGGAAATTGTGGATCAAGATACCAACATGATGTCTTCCTGCACTTTTTTTCCCAGCAGAAATAAGGTATTGTTATAAAAAGAGGACAAGAGAGCTTTGTAAAGTTGTTAGAAAAACTGCTATAATATTGAGAATCTTCATTTACGTTTAAAAATTGCAAGGAATGGCATCAGCATTAGGTACCTCCTATTGCCAAACTTCCAAAACTTACTTTTTGAAGTTGCAGAGTCCTCTCAGGACAATTGGGGACCTGGCTAAAATGTGATAAAATTATCTGAAATAGGAAAAATGTAGGGTTTATATTCTTTGGACTTTACAGTTAACTTCTGTTAAAAGATAGTTCCATAAATTTAGTCTTCTCCAACTTAAATTTTCTTTTTTTTCTGTTTTCATTTTTTTCTAACTCCTCTAAATGTATTTTCACTGCCTAGTCTGACCCTGTTAATTATTTTTTCTTTGTTGTCTGCCAATTTTTCCTGACTTTTCTTTCCAGCCAGTGGTTGTAGTTCTTAATTTCAAGTGCCTAACAAGAATCCCTTGTAGAGTCTGAATCCCCCTGTCCAACCCCTCACAGTTTTATTGAACACAGTTATCAGAAGAAAATGAACAAGTAATGACTGTTTTTTACATAGATGAAATATTTCTGACAGAGAAATTATGCAAGGTGTTGTGCAGCATGAGTATTTTCCCTCTGGATAGTACGAAGAAAAACAAAGCCTTTATGACTGCATAATTAGCAATAATTTTCTTTTTTTTTTTAGTTCAATATTACTAACAATTCATCCTTATAAAAATAAATAAAACTTCCCAGTGCTTATAATAGGACAAAAGGAAATAATTTTAAAGGATGGATGGCTGTAATATAACAATTTTCAATACAATGCAAGCAGGACTCCCTGATAATCTATATGTACACACACACCAAAAAAAGAGAAATTTCAAGGAAAAGTACTGAGAAGGAGAAAAAATCTATGAGCTCCAGCTAAAAGTGACATGAAGGAGATATTGCAACCCATGATAATGAGAATCAGTAAGGAAAATTAACTTCCCAGACATTAGATAGAATACTACAATAAGAAGAAAATTGGGAAGAGAAACACAAAACAGTAGTATTTATTAAAAGGAAGAAAATTATCATATGAATGGAACAAAAAGCTGGAATTGACATGGGTAAAAAGAAAAAAAGGAGGAAAGTATGCATAAAAGAGTAAGTAGTAAGAAACCACAGATGTAATTTCTTGCCAGGTCTCACATTTTCATATGAGGATTCAAACCTGAATCTTGCACAGTAAAGTATTAAACAATTCAATATCTCTGTTTAATAAATAAAATCTCTCATATTAGAGAATGGGTTTTGATTCTAAGAACCTTGTTATATTATCTTGTTTATGATTTGAAATACAGTGATCAGGGCTCAAGCCTCACTGTACTTCTTTTGGAAAGTTATATTAAGAGGTCAGACAGGTTTGGCCATGTACTGTATTGGCAGATCAAAAGTTCCATGAACTAACAGAACGTAGAATGTATGGCTGCTTTTGACACCCTCCTCTCCATCAATTTCAATCATAAGCAATTACCCATTGTTTGACAGTATATTACTCAAGAGAAATATTGAGACCAAAAGAAAAGTAAATTATGTGGCAATGGTTCATTGTATCCAAAGTTAAATGCAGCTGAACACAAAAAAAAATTCTTGCTTAAATATTTCCTAGCATCTCTTAAAAAAAGAATTTTGACACCTCACTCCTCATCCAAAATAGGTTAAGATGAATGTTAAAGTACATTCTCAGCAAAGTTTCTGCTTTTAAACTGTTCACCATAGAAAGCCTGATATTAGTTATTCAAAATTTCTGATTATTGATGCACTCATGTCTACAGTATTTGTCTCTCCAAGGAGTTTGAAATTATTTAATGAAAATTCTTTACGTTTATGTTTCAGGAGTCTGTATTCAAATTTGACTTTGACAGAATTTTCAACCTATCCATCATGCATCCCTCTCATGTCTTCTTCAACATATTTTAGTGTATCTTCTCATAAATCCTGTGCATTTTAAGTATGTAATTTCACAGAGTGAGGGAATGGATTTAAAAAACAGAGAATACATGATTCTCCCAAATTACACATGAAAACTCGGAAAACAAATTTATTAAATCCGTCAATCTGAAGTGTCTACCCAGACAGTAGAGTGCAGCTGGATCTCACTCTAAGATAAATTCAGAACAAATCTGGAATCTGGAGGTAGACCCAAGAAATATTAATTATTCCAAGGTCTTATAACAGAGATTTATTTTGTACCCCAAGTTAATATTTTGGACACTAAACCATTCCAAATATGTGTGATTCAAGAAAACTCTTCAAACACATGTGACTCAAGACAGATATTTTGAACAAGTTTTCCTGTTCTCTTGTTTCCTTTCCACTGAAAATTTATTTTCCTATTGATCATATTAAACAGAGTACACGACTCACTTGCAGTTCATGATCTTACTCTACTTAAATCACATAGCTCTGCCCACAGATTTCTTTATTTATTTGAGGGAAAGAAGTTCATTCATTATGTTTACAACAGAAGGTAATAAAAAAACCTTAAAATTCTGAATTTGTAATGATGTTATCATCCCATTATATTATTGATAAGATTAAGAAAAGGATAAAAAGAAAAGGATAAAAAACAAATAATAATGTTTATCAGAGTCTTAAGATTCTTGCCTTTTGGTTCTACAGAACTGAAACTGTACAAGCAGGTTTAAAATATGCTAGATAAACCCCTAATTGTGTTATCATATTCACTTGAAAGAATCACCTCTGCAACACATAAAAACAGGCATGTTTATTTTTGCACAGTGACATTTTCAAGATTCAAATTTCTTAGAAACAATTTGTGTCAAACAACGTCAGGTTAAGAGTTTAACATTGTGCTCTATTGTCATCACTTGCATTCTATACATACATGTCCAAGATATAACAGAACCATGGTAAAAGCATAACATTCAGTAAACTGCTCTGCAAATATTGCAAAACTTAGGACAGCTTAATTGAATGTATTTACAACCATATTTATACATTTTCTCAATGTATTTATTGTCTTACATTCCAAAACATGGTACACTTATTTTGCTGTATAGTCCCTTCCCATACTAAGTAAACTCATATGTCAACATCCCAAGATATTTCTTCAACACTGATTTTGTTTCTGACTGAAGATTCAAAACTTCTGACTGGATCCATTTGATGCAAAAATCCTATAATACATCAGCAAATAGTTGCATGTTCATATGACAGCACTGGAAAGTTTGTATTTGTGACACGCTGTTAACCACATCATTCCTGCTTTAACAACGTCCCTCTTGCAATAAAGACTCATACCTCATTTTCCAGTCTTTTCCTCAAAGCAAGCAGCCATAATCTGTTACAAGCTCTTCTTGTATGAAACGTGAAGGCAGAAGCATTTTAGTTAAAGAATGAGTCATCCATTAGCATAAAGCGGATGACACTTGGTGTTTATTAGACCATTCTAGAAAAACGAGTTTTTATTTCCCCAATTGATGAAGACCTTCAATCTGTGCATAACAGTTACTTCTGTGTCAGTTTGGTTGCAGCTCTTCCTCTTTCTAATTCTAATTTTACAATTAATCATAATTTATGACAATATAAATTATTGAATGTACAATGACATTAAAAAGGACATAGAACTTATCTGGGGTTTTTTTGGTTGCTTTTTAGTAGCTGTTGTTGCTTTTTAGAAGGGAAGAGGGAAAAGATAGCAGTCAAGCAAGTAAAGTTTATTCTTTAAATTCTTTAAACCAAAATCTTGGTTTCATTTTATTTATATATTTTTAGTAACTCCGAGTCAGTTCCCCAAAGTCAACGAAACATAACCAAAGATATGTTAAGTATGTGACATGGAAAATGCATTTATAAAAGCTTGTGTGTTTTGTAATCTTATTCCAGTAGAATCCTGACATGTATTTTTCTGCAAGGTTCCAGACACATAAACATGTGTTGCATTAAAATGTCCTATGTAAAACATAGCCACAATTTTGAAAACTTGAGTGAAAAATAAGTATCTGATTTTAAAGAGCAAATAATATAGTCTCTGATTTTAGAAGATGATAAACATTCACAATTTATAATGAAATGAAAAATTAATCCACTGCTTTTGCACTTTGAGCAGAACTGCACGAAACCATGAACTTTCATAAGAAGGAGAAATTCACCTACAATAGCTGTACAATGGATGTTACTTCAAAAGCTGAATTTGATCACATAAAATATATCTCTTTAATTATCTATATACACAGAGGTGTCAAAGAATATGTAGTATGGTGTAAACTACTTGTGAGATAAATGATAACTTGGATAAATCTATAAGCAATTCAAGCAGATTTATAATTTCAGACAGATGATACAATTGGCATTTTTCTACACTTCATTGTTGGTATTTCTACTGATTTAGATGCCTAAATCTAGTTATTATCACTGGGACCTTTATAAATCAAAGAGGAAAGCATTTCAAGCAGGTTATTTTTCTGTATGCCTACATTTGGATGAGATGACCCATCTGGTGGGAGGTGTCTGCTTTCCTCCAGTTTTTCTCTTCCCACATAAAGACCTGGAATAATGATCCTATTGATTACAGCAATCCTAAATTTTTAAATAATCCTATTCTGAAAGTTTCTAAAGTTTAATAATATAGATATGTTTGGCAGGTTACTGTATTAAATTGCTCCCTTATCCCTCAAATCTAGGTTATCTAAAATTTAGGTAACCAAGAGCTGCAGCCGCAATTTTCTCAACACCTTTTCTCCCTCTAGGTTAACAAAGAGATATCTTTTGCTTCTTTTGCAGGTCATTTGAAAGCTCCAAATTATCCATGCTCTGAATACCATAAGAGTGTTTGATTTCAGAACAGGGAAATTGGTTTTTGTACAATGCCTATCTGAGTCTCGCAGTTATATTCTAAATTAAATTCCTGTCATATTTATTGGAAATAAATGTTTGTGGGGCCAATTCCTTCTAGGCATTTATCAAAGGGTAGAGATGCATTTTATCCAACTTAAGTAATTCTGTCTGAACTAGCAATTTTAGGCACTTTTGCATTCAATGGAGAGAAACACATTTTTAAAGTGTGATTTATTTCACCCTATTAATGACATGAATCATGTCCTGGAAATAGTGATTTTTTTTCCTCTGGCTATAAGAAAATCTTTTGGATGTATAAATCTGATGTGGACATTTACACAGCAGAACCCTCTTTATTATGAAATTGATATTTATTCATTCAGCCTGCTATAGCATGACTTCTTTCTCTTTCATCTTTCAGGTGAAAAAATGACCATTTAAAATTAATTGCTATCCTGGAAAATATACAGATATACAAACAAGAAAAAAACCACCACAAAACCTAAGCCAAATAGTCTATTTTCACTCTATATCTATATGTGAGATTTTCCACTCTGTGACTGAAATGTGCCACCCAAACCTTTGCAGAACTGCACTCAGAAACATTTTACTGTTATATAGAAGAGAAAAGCAAAAAGCCTACATTAGGTAATGGCAACTAATATTGATGATTTTTTTCAATAATTGCTGAGTAAGTGTGATTTACTTCTGACTTGCTTAAAAATGAATTTTTGGCTGAAGTGATGCAAAAAGAATATAATTTTCCTTCTAAAGAGGATCTCAACAAATTAGCATTTCCCATACTCACCAGCATTAATAATGTTCAGTATTTGTATCATTCACTGGAGAGTCAAGGTCAATATTTTCAAGCTTAAGCAACCTGAAGTAAAATATTTTTAAATTCAGCCTGTCCCATCACACAGCTGGGTTGTAAGAAAAAATCTTCAAATAACTAGTGGCACTGGGTGCATATGTATACATAAATACATATATATATATATATATATATATACATACATATATATATATATATGAGGGATCATGGATTCTATTTGCCTACAAAAAGGTATCTAATATCATCTGGGATACTTTACAGCCCATTCAAACGTCTGTTACCACAACATTCATCTGTGTTATATGTGCCAGCCCAGTGTGGATGCCTTAGATAATTTTGGGCATCTCACATGGTAAAGAACACTTATATTGAGGTGACTAAACTGAATGTTCATCTACTTAATGGAAACATCTTACCTTTGGAACATCATTTCTTCCTGGAGGCCATCAAAGGCAGCCCTCTACTTTTGCTGAGGACATTTTTAGAAAGAGTTCACTAAAGATGTCACTAGACTTAACACACAACCCAGGCCACCTAAGCAAAGAAGACTGAACATGAACCTGGTCCACAGACTTAATTCTGAGTAGTACTAGACTTTGGCAGCAGAGGACTTATTATCATCATTATTTTAATTTTTCGTGCACTTTTTAAGCATCATGTCATCACAGGAAATATGAAAAAATACGGGGTGATAGAAGAATAAGTTGCTTACAACTTTTGCTGATTTAACGATTTTCAGCAGTTTCTCTGTCCCAAAGTCTACCCAGTCCCTGTGAACCATGAAGCAGAACTGTAATGAGGGAATTTGCAATGAATTGCAAAGTTATGCCAATTTGAGCAGCTTTACACTGGATTTAGAACAATGCTGAAGAATAATTATGCTGCTGAATATTTTATGCATTCTCATTTAAGTTAGAACAGATACACTGCATGGATAATCTGTTTATAAAGAAATATATCTGGAGTTTAACACATGGAGATTCTGAGCTGGCAGTGAACCTGCATTACCTAGTGTATACACATTCTCTTGGTATAGTAAATGCAAAAAATCCAAGAATATGGTATTTCAAGAATTTAAATGATGCAATCTATTACTGCTACTTGATAACAGCTATAAGAGCTTTTATCAAGCCTTTGTGGAAATATCTTCTCTATTTATTCCTCATGAAATAACTAATGCAAATTCATAGATAACATAGGTCATAGGTCACATTTTGTCTTCCACAGCTCATTGTGGGCAAAATAATAAGGAAAGTTTTTCAGAATGTAAATTCTCTTGTGGAAAAATTGGATTTCATTCATAATTACAATGTACAGTGTTTCTGGTGCTTGCTCATGGACATCAAGGTCTGAGCCATTAAAACTTCATAACCTCAGATTTATTTTGTGAGTTACTTTTATTGTAGTAAGACAAAGTGCTTATGATGTAAACATATTTAAGGGAATTTATATGGGCTTTCTACACCTATTGAAAGTATCTGAATAATATGTTGAGCTTTCTAGATATATTTAAGTACTTTTAAAATAATTATCAATTGACAGCAGGTTGCTGTAGAAGAGAATGGTACTGAAGGAAATGATCCTTTGTCCATGCCAAAATGGTTCCCTTACATCAATTAATGTTAATTCAACAGAGTAAAATTATGAGGCAGGCAACTCCCTAAAAGCAACCTAAAATTGTCTTAGTAAGTGGGAAAGTTTCATATGAATAAAAAGTCTGTTCTGTATGCAATAGGATTATCAAAAATTTACTTTTGATGTTTAAACAATATCAGTATTTTGATTGCAAGAACATATATTAAAATAATTATTGAAAAATTGTAATTGAAGCCAATGCAACAATATTATACCTTTGACTCTGATAACATTATAAAACTTTTCTATAAAATTGGATCACATACTGTCAATACTAAAGAGCTCCACTAAAAACCAGCTATTAATTGACATTTTTAATTTAGATCTTTCCTAATATGGATAATATTTCTAGAATCCATTATTGTCAATAATTAAAAATTACAAATATAAAAAAATTACCTAAAAGAAATAGTCCAAACATGTAGGGTAATCAACAGTTCCAGAAGCAGTAGAGAATCACAAGGTTAGTATTAATGTTGTAAAATGGATTTTTT
The DNA here is from genome assembly GCA_024734035.1 of Alethe castanea. Classification (NCBI taxonomy): domain Eukaryota; kingdom Metazoa; phylum Chordata; class Aves; order Passeriformes; family Muscicapidae; genus Alethe; species Alethe castanea. The sequence goes on from JANRGV010000051.1 coordinate 61,852,033, forward strand.
AACATTCACTATTTGTAGAAACACATCAAAAGTGTAATAAAAAAATTAGATATTTTTCTTGTTTTTTTTCTATTGACTTCAACTTGAATTATCCATATTTATACAGCTTCACAGTGTCTAGAAAAGCATACTCTTGAAATTTAGCCATTTAGCATTTTGAGAGAAATTAAATCAGAAAGATTAATTAATTTGAAAAACAAGACATAATGTGCTGTAGTATATATACATATATTTTACTTAAATCACCAATTAAAGCCCTGCAAAAATGTAATTTTTTTATTTATTACTTTTATTAATAAATATTAACTGCACTGCCACACCTATAACAATTTCCTCTTGTGGGAAACATGCTTATTTTGTTTTTTAGGTATTGCTTCTATAAGCATCTCAAGAAGCAAACTTGTCCAGTTTGGATGGGGCCCTAAGAAATCTGGTCTAGTGGAAGGTGTCCTTGCTCACAGCACTGGAGTTGAAACCAGATAATCTTGATTCTATGACCAAGAATGACCACTTTCTGAGAGTATTGCTTTTTTCAACCTGTTATATGTGTGGACTCATCCATTTAAAAATAACTTTTCTAGCATTCACATCTTAGACTTCTTTCTATCTCAAAACCAGTGGAAGCAAAAAGGAAATAAATAAAATTTCTATAAAATCAAGAATAAATTAAAAAAGGACCTTTGGACATATAGAACAGAGAAATGTAAGATGTCTCAGTAGTCCCAGAGAGCCTTAATGTTAATTACTTCAGAGGACTGTAATTTTAATTACTTTTACTTGTGTTTGATTAGTTCAAAAGATGTTCATATATATAGATAGAAAATAATAATAAAAAATTGATCTAATTCCTATGTATAAGTCCAGGTTACGTGAAACACAGACATTCTAGTTAAACTGGTTGATGTTCTTGAAAAAACATTGGAAAGACTGAGGAAAAGGTAACATTTTAGAATACAGTTAGAATACTGAACCAGAATATTAATAGAATATTAAATTAGGCTAGTAAACTAGAACACTAAACCAGTAAACTTCAACGCAGCTTCTTGAGAAATTCAGTCATTGATTTTACTAAAATTAATGTTTGTCCCAGCTCTGATTTCACAGTGATTTTTATACTTTGAAATCAAAGAGATTATGTGAGATGAAAGAAACCATGGTAGATCAACAACAAGATCACCTTGTTTTTTGAAAAGACAGCCACTTTTCCTGTAAACTTAATATTGTTTAGTCCAATTTAGTGCATCAGAAGTGACTTTAACTCTTATACATAAAAAATGGGTCTTAATACACCACAGAAATTAAGACTACAATTATGTAGCACTTGGATTTATATATATTCCCTTTGAAAACAAAGGTAAGGTTATTACTTTTTAGTAAAAGTAAACATAATGGTAAGGAAAAAAAATTAAAAACTCTTCATACATTTGTTTTAGAAAGAACTTGTAGCAGTTGTATATAAAGAATATGAAAGCAAATTTTGGTTCTTATTGTGGCTAGATTTTACATAGTGAAAATAAAACAAATATTAATTTTATTCTTTCAGAATAACAAAAGTGAAATAGACTGAAAAATTTCACATGAGAAACATTTTGGCAAAATAAAAGCAAATTCAAAAAGGGGAAAAGGAAACTGAGAATCAAAAATAAAATTTAGGATAAATGGATGAAAATAATGATCAAGGCACTTAAAAAAAGTTCACCACAGTATGAAATTAATAGGACTAATCCTATTTTGAAGATCAGTGTATAGGAGCAATAATATTTCTATTATGCATGAATATAATGAAATAAAAAGAAAGTTCTGGGAAGAGAATTAAAATTCAATTTCTAAGTTCTTTAGCTATCTCAACAGGAGAACTGAATGCCAGTCTACATTTAATTACAGTTATAATTCTAGAATCTTCTTCATTTGGACTCCAAAACTTGTATTTATGTAAAGCAAAATCATTAGAGAGGTAACATTTTTTATACAACAACTAGTTGTAGTTAGAGAAAAATTCACATGCTTGTCTGTGAAAGACTAAATGCAATTCAAAGGGCAACTGGCTGTGGAAAATTAATATTTAAGTGTTTTCAGCTGATTCCAAATTAGGACAGAGAAATACTTAAAAGATTTAAATCTGTATACTTAGGCTCCAGAACTGCAATTCAGCTTACATCAGTAAACAAAGACCTCTATGCATGATGCTGTTAGAAGGAAAAACACATCTTCAAATCAAATGTCCCAAGATGGAAGCTGTATGTATTTCTTCATCTCAAATGATTGCTGTTTTCCACTAAAAAAACTCTTTTTAGTGCAACCCGGATTCCTTCTCAAAATTTCTAGTGACAGAGAATTGTGAGGTTTCTGCTTTTGGGCCATGAAATGCTTACTATTGGATCTGCAAGGCGTTACAGAGGTATATTTGGTGCCCTGCTCCCAGAAGCTGTGCATCCCTGAATAGCAGAATTTCATATTCCAGTAGTGACCTTAGGTTCTGATTCAGCTGAGCAGACAGAAAGCATCAGCATCAAATCTACTGCCAAAGCAAAAGCTCAAACTGTCATTACTGGCAGAAATCATCAACCCTAAAGGGAAGCACAGATGACACTTGTATATTTACCATATGAACTTTATTAGATCAAATGGTCTAATTTTCCTTATTCCACTTGCATTTATTCTGATTTCATGGCTTTCAGTTATTCTCAGTCTTAAGTGGAAAGTTGTAAATTGGCAGGTCTAAGTAGGTAAAATTGTGTACGTACAAGCATCAGAAGGAAATAAAATATAGGATTTTTCTCCTTGAAATGTTAGAAGAGGCTCTATAGACTGTTCTTGTCATGGTTCATCCATTAATATGATGCAGAGAAATAAGGAGATCAGCTTGTCATGAGCTTCCAACATGCAGTAGATGCATTAAACAATGTGTTTAAACACATTAAAAATGTGTTAGAGCCCACATGCTTAAATTGAATATAAGATTAAGAAAGAATTAGGTAACTGCTTCTTTGATTTCCATACTTGCAATAAAGCCCCAGTGCAGCCACAGGACCGTGTTATATATTAGTTGATTAAACACACAGGCTTCCCCCTCAACAGACTCATTTATAAGATGCATTAACACTGGTGAGGAGGTACAATCTAAAATTACAAAAAAAATCTACTTTTAGTTTTGTGTTTCTTCTGACTCTAGAGTCACAGCTCAGTCACAATGAATATCCAGACCATTTGACTTATTCCTTTCAGTAAAGTCAAAGTGCTCATTTAAATGAGAAGACCATAAACCATTTGAAGACAAGACCTGAACAGCAAAAAAAATTATATTACTATCCACTTTTCTCTTTTAAAAAACACAGTTTAAAACTGATTAAATATACTTTCAAGTTTCTGCAGTTCTCTTGCAGCCATGAAAATTGTTCTCATATCCCTTTCTGCTCTTTCTGTAGATTTCCCATGATTATCCAGTTCTTCAGGACACATTCATAAGAACAATACCTGAACTTACTACTCTACATTCACATATTTATGCCTACAATACTCTGGGGGCTTTTTTCTTGTTCACTGGCTGTGAACAGTTTTATGATTTTATAGGGCATAAATACTTTGTCATTTCCAAACTTCTTCAAGTTTGTGATCAACAATGTAGCCACTATGTAAATCCTTGTTCTTGTGAAGTTACCATTCTCTTTGTCTCATAGAAAAATAATCATTTCACAGTCAGTAAAATCCTAAGTGGTGCTGACAAAGTCATGGTTGTTTGATGACTACAACACAGGCACCAGCTCTTCCAATATTTAAGGAAGCCATCTGCAGAAAAACAGATACAAATTAACTGAATAGGAAAAAATCATGCCAAAAATTGCCAAACAGGAACAAGCCATGCAAAGATTGTCAAAGTGCTGTGTCAACATTATTTTAAAGTGGTCAAAACTAATGGGAGTAAAATTTGCTAAAAATAAATAAAAGTCACTTTATGCTACTATTGTACTTTAAAATTACTTACTCACACCTGACATCTTTCATTTGAAAGTGCGAGAACAGAAAGCAAGAATTAATTTTAGAGTTGTGATCAATTTTGTGAACCGCTGAGATGCAAGGAGTTTCTATATTCTGTAGACTGTAGCTGATGCTTACACTTTAGTCCTTAAGGCAAGGTGAAAGCTACCAATACAGAAATGTATGGTTCCAGTATTCCTAAACAGGCTCAAGTGCCCCTTAGAAAATGTTTCACAATTTTAAATAGTATTCAAGACAAAACAAGGACTAAAACCCTTAGGGGACTGAATCTTGCTGAAACAATCACAATAGAGTCAGCTTATATGTATGTAACACACTGTAATTAGTGGAAGTGTATAGATCACAACATTGTTTACATATCTCCTAACTACCTGTCCAAGTATGTTTGTTAATGTTTTTTAATATGAATTGGTGGTTTTGTGAAAAAAATCCTTCCAAATTAATTTCTTGTCTCTTACAGAATGTCATAAAAATGCTCTTCTCAGTAATTCATAGTAGATTAAAAAAGATGGGCTTCTGCACTAACTTTAAAGCATTTGTGTCTACATTTAAGTTTGTCAACAGAAGCTCCCCCTTGAAATCATAAAAAGAAATAGGTATTCTTGAGTATAATACATCTCACCTATTTTAAATGCTTATTTTAGGATAACATCATGATTTCAAAGTATGCAGCTTTCAGCACTAAGTTTAAAGAAAACTTAGAATGGCTAATTCATACATATATATCCGCGTATATGTGTGCGTGCACACGTGTATATATAAAATAAACCTTACAATTACCTGAGTCCACTCATTGGTTTGAGGGTCATAGGCTTCCATAGTGTTCAGGTATGACTGACCATCATAGCCACCTACTGCATATAATTTGTCACCAAGGAGACACACACCAACAGCATCTCGAGGCATACTCAGTGGAGCCACCATTGTCCATGTATCAGTTTTTGGGTCATACCTGAGCAAAGAAAAATGAAACTGGATATGTGGAGGGATGCATCATTTCATGTCGATTTTCACTTGAATATAGCTCTTTTTTTTCCCACAAAAGGAAAAAAAAAAACCTTTAGCATCCTATAAAAAAATTCTTTCTAACAGGGAAAAGATACATATTTATTGTGCTCCTAATTCAACCCTCTAGATGTTGATTAGAAATTTTGCTCTGCTAAGCTTCTAGAATAAACTAAGGTATTTGTAGGATAGTGTGTCATAAATCGAACTGAGAAAGATACATGAGCAATATCTGAATGGCTGAGTGTATAAATTATATTTATATTTTATATACACATTTAAAGTAGGGTATTTCCTGTAGCACATAAAAATATTAGAAATATTATTGCTAAAATTAAATTTCACGATAATTTCTGGAATTATACTATACAACAGTAAAAACCTTCATATGTATTCTAATGCTTAACTTCATTAGAGTAAGCGTCTTTAATATTTGATATTTGCTGATATGTGATCAGTAGAGAGAATAAGCAGTTTTACAAATACTTTGTCTGACTTTATTAATTTGCTTAAACGTAATTATTTTAGTAAGTTATAATATCAATAAGCAACTTGTAAGGATACTGTTTGAAGTCCTACATATTTGAATTAAATATTACATATATATTTTAATACAAGCACTGAAATGGCAATGCAACAGTGTTTTGCTTGTAATAGCCTTTTGGTATATAAATATGACTTTTAAACTGGGCTATAAAAGAATTGTCCATAACTTTGCTTATATTGTCTTTGAGAGTTAAATACATTTTAGGAAAAAAATCTACTTTTCTGCTAGCTACTAATCCTGGCATCTAGGAGACTTCTCAGAAACTAAGATGTCAAATATCTAGATATATGATAAATCTTTTTCCCAACTTTAGAGGAAAATACTGCAAAATACTGCTTGAATGTGTGGAAGAGAAATGAACATGTAACAAGCCAAAAAAAAAAAAAAAGGATTTTTTCAAAGATTCTGTGAATTTTTCAACAACAGCATCATATGCCTCTAGCTGAAACAGTTTCTCATCCAGTGAAATGCACCAGTGTGCACTGTAACTTCGCTTGCCTAAAGGTAATAAATGTTTAATAGACTCCTTCATACACTCTTCTCAAATTACAAGAGCTAAGGTGAGCAGGTACAAAAGTTAAAGCTGGAAAACAATTCAACTGACATCATCATTGGACTTTTTTTTTATTTTCTTCGTCTTCCAATAAAGAGGTATGCAAGGTTAAAATGAATCGTTATAGCTCAATTCTGTCAACAAAATAGAACTGCACAAGAACTTGTTGTTTTTGTAATTGCCAGGAAAATACCTGAGATTTCTTACAACCTTTTCGCTGCTAAAAGTAACTGTATAGGTCATCTTTATAATAACTAGGTATGCCCCAGGCTGAGCAGAGTTATGATAAAAGCCCCTGAATGTGGAAAAAAATCAATTTTTAAATCAAAGTAAGATGACAGGGAAAAAAAACTATAGGTCAAATGACCATGTTTTTAGCATCTGTCAAGTTTTGAGTAGCATTTGAAAAAGAAAACTGCTTTATGAAATCTGCCAAAATATCTTGAAAATTTTATGAAGAAAATAGCTGTTTTGCCTTTAAAAGGGAACAGAAGATTGCACTTTGACAACTTGTGAAGATGTGTGAAATGTAACTATCAATTCATTTCAGAATGCTTGAATCCAGAGGAAATCTTTTAAAATTGCATCAACCTTGGAAGAGAGTAAACTGGAATTCTTAATTATTATTGAGCAGAGTTTTAGCAGTAGCATCAAAATAACATGTATCTGCTACCACTATATATCCATAACCTCAAAAATTAATGTTAAAATAATATGTCTGGTTTGGCAGTCTTCCAGGAGCAAATTGCCACTGGAATAAAGCACATCCTACCAGGCTGCATCAAAATGACAAAATGACTGAAGCAGACTCATTCCTGAAGAAGATACTTAGTTAAAAAGCTGGCCTTTGATATTTACAGAAAGAAAAACTTTCAGAGAGATATAAAATAACTCAAACTAATAGACCTCCTCTTCACTTATTATCACTTACTATTCTTTATTTTTCCTAAGATATTAAGGGGTTTTTATTTTTTGACAATGGTGCATTATTTTGGAATAAAAAACCAGACACGCTACATCACATTCCAGCCATCTTATAAACTAATCAATCACTGTGAGGGCCATGAGAGCTTTTTCACATTTCAGTGGAGTCCACTAGTTAATTCACATTCACTCAATAGAAACTAATAGTCTTACAAGTTCTTGTTTGTTAATCCCAACTTTTAGTGTCAAAGCTGACTATTGATGAAGTACATTATCCACACCTTTTGCTATCAGTGGAAAAAATATCTAGATGAGGAACACTATATATTATCATTCTAATACTAGTACATAAAATAGTATAAGGATACAATTAGCTCATTTTTGCTGTCTCCTATGAGAAATGGGAGGGTATGATTTGTCTTCAACACTACCAATTTTCTCAGGGAATGAAAAATTAAAGAAAAGCTCCCTTCTGACTACCAATAAGCAGAAGTAGTAGCAAATAAGCAAAGATCTCATACTTATTAGGACTGTCACTAGTAGTCTTAATATAAATTTATTTCATTGAAAATTCTTGCTATTGTTCCTTATAAACAGAGGTCCACCAGCATAGGCCCAGTAAGTACAGGCATCATGGGATTTCTGATTAACTTCCCCTGTGTTGGAGATGAGAAGAATTTGGCAGTGTATGATCTTTGCTTACATACAGTAGAGATGGCAATGAGTCTAAGATTGAGCAAAATCATATGGATAACATAAGGAGCTTTAACTTATAATTTTTCAATTAAATATTGAATACCAAGCTGGATTCAGCAGAAGAAATAACTGACATTTAATTAACACCTTCAGAAAATAATTAACAGGATAAATCTTTCCCAGCTTATTTGTTAAGATAAACCAACTACTCAAACATATCCACTTTAACTTTTGCAATCTGTTCATATTTGGAGTGAATATTTTCCTTATTCTATTTCATAGCATTCAGAAACAGAAAAAAAGAAGTCAAACATTCATGAAACATTTTAAGAATATCTTTAAATTGAATGCTTTACACACTTCATCTATGCTGTAGTGCCCTACTAGATAATATTGTATTTGTAGAAAATCTACTTGCAAAATTCAGGGTACTGTAAATACAGCGTATTAAGCTTATGTCACCAAATTAGAAAGTGGCAATTTTGCTAAAGGAAGCAAAACGTTCTACTGTGAATATCCATCACTTAAACAGTTTTTATTTCTTCTTTGCTTAGCTATGCTTTTAGAGTCAGAAAATATTCTAAACACAATTCAATTTTGTTATAAAATTATTTCAAGGAATATTTTTTTTCTCTACAATTTTTAGATTGTGACACTGCAAAGCATAATGTAGTGTCCTAAAATTACTTAAATGGGATGTGAAAAGACTGGATTTTTTGTGTTTGTGGTAATATATAATAGTACTGTGAATAAAAAGGAATGGCGATAAGTTTCAAAGAGGTTGTTTCTCACAGACCTTTACAGAATTCTTCAAGGAAGTACTAATTAGACATTTCTTGATTAAAAACATCTATTTAATTTTACCACCACTAAGCTAAGAAAATAATGCTACCAGATATTATTTTGTGTTTAAAAAAAAGGCATGCACAATTTGATACCTCTCCACATAGTCCAGCAGTCGAGAACAGTGATTAGAAGCAGGAGCATCGTGACCTCCAACTGCATAAAGAAAGCCATCGCAGGTAGCAACTCCTACACCTCCTCTCCTCTTACACATAGGAGCACACATATTCCATTTATTTGTATGAGGGTCATAATATTCCATTGAACTCAAACATGAGCTTCCATCCCGACCTCCAACTGAATATAACCTAAGAAAGTCCACACAAATAAAAATGTTGATAAAAAAGAGCTCAGAATTTCAGAAATAAAAACAATGAGTATCTGTTTTTACTCTCACATCAGAAAAAAAGAAAAAAGAAACTATATAATATTTTAAAATTGTGTGCATCTCATATACACGCATCTCATATAGTGAACAAAGACAGATGTTTTCAATATTACTACCAAACATGCTATTTAGTGCTTTGTCCACCTGAAGAGAAAGGAAGATATTTCTTTCTGATAATGAATATTTTCATTCTGTCATTACTGCATATACAGTCAAGAGCACCACAAATGCCATGCAGGTTTGTCTCTATAAGTTTAAAAATAATGTAAGCAGGGCTGCTGCCTAAGCTCATCATCTATGAGATAGAAGTGGAAGTTCAAACTTATAAGTAGTAATCCAGACAAACAAATCCATTTATTACAGTTTCACTGTGGTTTTGCTGTACATCAATATATCAAACACAAACAATATGAAAAACTAGATCCGATATTCAACAAATTCCACATAAAGATCTATCAATGGGAACACATGTTCAGCATGAATTTTACACTTAGAATATAACAGAGATCAAATATTAAATGCATTGCAGATAGGACTATCACGTTATGTTATAAACATGGATTTTTTAAAAGTACTACCTCAATTTCAAGGCTCATGCTTATGTGAAGAAAATTGTTATCCACACTAACAGCAACATGTCTCCTTTGCAAGAAAATTATAACCCCCAAGCACTGTGTGTTGTTTTTCTTCATCAGAATGTTTTATGAGGATTGAGTTATGTTGGAAAGTCATGGACAACTTCTGAAGAGCATTTTAAACTTGAAATGATAAAAATGTGGTTTAACAAAAAATATGTTCTGTTTGTAAGTATCTGCAGGCAAGAAACTTGTTTCATTCTACTCTTATAACGGGTCCCAGGAGGAAGTAGTTCTGATTGTTCTTTCCCCCTAATACCATGTTATATTCATTCTGTATGAATCTTTTTGCAGTCTGTTGCCTTTTATACAGTGCCTGGAGATTAACTAACAGAAACACAGGCTATTTTAAAGTTCAACCACTAAGTAATTTCAGATGTGAAAGCTGTCTCTGTAAAGCAATTACTCATTCGGAAGCTTTTACTGTCCTAAGCACTCCATGAATTCAGAACCATTTAAATGTGCATTTGCCATTGCATTTCATTGGTATGGATGCTGATGAATAAGGAAGTGCTGTACAACCACTAAATATGTCACTGAAGCCTGAGAACATTTTGGTAGTGCCTGACAGACATACGTGTGCTCTGACTAAAGCACCCAGGAGAATCCACACTCTTCTATGAGAGATACTAAAGCAAATACACTTTTTTTATAACTATTTCTTTGGACCCAGACTTAATACATTTAATTTATGATTATCTGATATCTATAGATTAAATCTGTATTAAGGCACCCAATTGTGTTAATCTGGGGATGTCTACAGTGTCTAACTTGCTGTTACACTCACAGTAGTCAGCTGAGCCTAAAGAACTGCACTAAAAAATATTCAAACATGTGACCAAAAACATTTACAGTAATATAAATGTAAACATAAACGTTCACATACAGGTGTCTGCAAGGATATTATCTTTATTTTCAAAGATGTGACTTGGTTCAGCTACCCATAGACAGTGATGAGACATTTTTTGTTATATTTAAGGTGCGTTGACATTCCTTCCAGGCTGAGAGATATGGAAAATAGTACAGTAGAAAAAACCATGACTGCTGGCACACTGAAGCAATTTAAATATCAGTAGACAGCTACATGTCAGTAAGTGAACTGATCCCCAAAAATATAAATCATGATTAAGACTTATGAGATTTTCAAATATATTTCTAAGTAGATATTTGGACATGTAAACACGAAACACCATTTTAAAAATGCAAAGAAACAACATTTCTGCAGACTTCAGTGCAAATAATCTTGTGTACCCCTAGTCAAAATCCCCACTGCTTTGATATTTCTTCTAGCATGAAAAATTCTTATTTATTCCATTGCCCTTCAACTGAAATAAATCAATAAGCTGATATTTGCACATTGAAAGTGAATCATATTTTCTTATTTCTTTATTACAATTAAGACTGCTAATAATATATAGCTGAAGGCACTCTTGAGTAGGTGGTAAAAAGGCAGAAAACGCTGTTCATAAGTAGCTGATAAAACTTTCAGACAGTTATTGGGACCACCTAGACTGCTGCTAAAATGCTCTCTGCTATTCAGAACAAAATTCATTTTCAAAATCATATTTTGGAACAAACGTTTTAGAGTTTGATTGTGTTTCTATCTCTTTTCTCTAAGGAATCGTTAATTTCTATTTTTTTTTTAATTTCACAAAGGTGAAACAAAAATAGTTCAGACAAGCAAAAGTTGGAAATTAAGTAATCACTTTAAAGCTCTGGTTGTGGCTGACCTTGAACAATTCTGCCAGAAATTACTTCCAGTCTTCAGTCAAATTTCCAAATCCATGTTCACAAAGGCCCAAAATGACTGGAGAACAAGTCAGCAACAAGCACTGAATATTCAGGATACTGTACAGCTATCTGAAACTTTTGAAATACTTACAATTAAAGTAATTTAGTAGTCTTACTTCCTTTTCAGAGCTTAGTGTCTCCAATTTTATTAGATTACTTCAAATTAAACAATTTTTTCAGCTTTGTCTAGATTGGCAGAAGTTTTTAATAAAATTTCTATAGAGAAAAATATAATTTATTTCTCTGAATTAGCTGAATTACTATTCATGGTGTATCCCATCAAAATTAGAATTCTTATAAAAAATAATAATCTATCTTTGCTTAGAGAGAGAGATCAGCAAGGAAAAGAAAGCATCTAGTACTGAGCACTTTTATCTCCACAGTGGAAGTTCTGCCTGTGGAGATATTATAGATTTCTATTCCTAAATGGTCCACATTTCAGCTGATTCAGACACAGTGCATGGATATGAAATTAGGCCAAGCTCAGCCTCTTCTGTCTTTTCAGGGTTTTGTAACTTCTTTTACTAAGATGGAGAGAGATTCCTGAACATTTGTATATACATAACTATATGTATAATTGGCCAGAAAAATGAAGTAGAGGTTTTAAAGTAGGAAACATTAGGAGAAATCATGACCAGCTGGATCAAAAGCATTTATCTCAGTTCTGTTATTACAAACCTTTGATAACTCCTCAGAAAAGCCAGTTTTAAATTCAGTTTGACAAGCCAACCTCAAAAGACCAGACTGCCTTTGATGTGAGGTGGCATGGCTTGTGAAACCAGTTGAATCATGCCCTTGCTGTATTTCTTAATGAGGTTTGCCCTTTCAAAATTCTTTCACTGTGAATATCAAAGATCTTATCGAGGTTTTGCTTAGGCCTTTTGTACCCTTTTCTGGCCTTTCAGTGTGTCTGAAAGAGCAGCAGAGAATTATTCAGGCACAAAAGATATCTGCTTGATAGAACTGAGGGATAGTAATAATTTTCATTTGTGCTGGACTACTGTATTGCTGAACCAGTCCATATTTGGCCTAGGAATCAGACTATAGGAAAGAAGAGATATTTAATCCATCCTGCATTGGTTAAGCCAATGGAGTTCATAGACAAAAGTTGAAAATACAATAATTTTGTGAATGGAAAGCATTAATGAAGTCTTATTTCTGTGGGTAAATTTATAAGGTTATTTAATGTATTTGTAATGCAGTAGTGAAGTAAATTACAAATAAAATTTGACCCCCCCCAAAAAAATGGAAAAAAACATAGTCATAGAGTAAGTTCCTGGAATTAAATCAGTATTAATTACTGATAAATTAGATGGGAGTCCTGAGAACTCAATCTAATGGCTGGTGTTCCTGCCCATGAAAGGGGGGTTGGAACTAAATGATCTTTGAGGTCCCTTCCAACCCAAGCCATTCTCTGACTCTGTGACATAAAATATTGAGGGAAAAACACTCTTTGCTGGATGATATTGTTATGAAAAAGCTTGACTTCCGACACTGGAAATTTTTGTTTCCTAATAGAAAGAACTTGCTTCAAGCAATTTTAATTGCAATCAGAATTATATTGGCTACATTCTCTCTTCAAGACCATTGACTCAATGCAGATTTCACCAGTTAAAAAACATTCTTGGCTTTATCAGGCTATAAAGTAGGTAAGGCAAAATAGTCTTTGTAAATTAATCATTTACTACAGCATGTGCACGAGGCCTTTTATTTGCTCTATTATTAAGACACACAGTAAACCTGTCATTCAATAAGAATTTTTAGTGAATCCATAGAATTACTTTGTGTGAAACTGAGATAATGTTCATGATACTAATTTTCTTTGTAATTTTAATAGTTTTAGACCATAAAGTTGTTCCATTTTTTTGTCGCAGCATCCTTTTATATAATGATTTTGACTAAAATATTTTAAAATATCTACACCTTTTTGTAGTTTCCACAGTTGAGGAAGAATAATTTCAATATGTAGCTCATTCTTCCTAAAGTGGGACACAGAATAATTTTTTTCTGAAAAAAAGACTTTGATTTAAACCAGAAGTTAATAAATATCATATTTATAAAGCAGTAGAAACATAAAAACTGTCATAAAAGAATCTGAAATAACTTTTCGAGATTCAAATTAAGTTATAAAGCTGTTTATAGGTCAAAGTAAATTTAGAGTAAAACATACTAAGAACAGAGACAAAATTTTAACCAATTAGAACTCTAAGGCGGATAACTGGTAAGCTAGTCTTTGATGTATGTTTGTTATTCTTCCTATTGCAAAAGCGTTTCACAAAATGTGTTAATAATAGCTAATAACTTCCTAAGACAAATTTGAGATACGGTTTGGCCAGGCAGATGATGTAGATGAAAGCAGACACGTGGCAGCACGAACTTTTTTGACAAAAAAAGGACTGCTGTACATTAGCATCATGCAAAATATCTACATCATACTTAAACTACAGATTTTCTTCTAATTAATGAAAATATTGTGGGGAGAAAGCATGAAGTTTGTAACATTTTTTTTCTCCTTACATGACAGTAACTATGTATGCCAATTAAGTCATTTTTCTTAGTTCAAATGGATTAGGTAAAGGAATAAGTGAATCATCAATAAGGCGTAAGAGCAAAGAAAATCTCAAGCAACAAAAGGTATGAGAAAAAATGGCACTGATGGGAAATATAGAGGTTTCGGTCATACTTTCTTGTTTTATTAGTTTGGCACAAAATTTTGAAGTGTTACTTCAGCCTTAAAAAACACAATTAAACCATATTAATACTTCCTTTATTTAATAATATTGAGCAGTTCCCTAGTCTTTGCTGAAGTATGAAAATTATCTGTGCATTGCAATTATATGGATGACTTGCAAAAAAGTCTTAGGTCATTTAGCTTGTGATCTTCACAATGAACAAATCCTTCTCAGTTGAACAAATTCAACCAATAATGAAAGATTTGGCTGAAGCTGGTCTACTGAGTCAGAAGAAATTTCATCTTACCCCAAGAAGTTAATCAAGTTTCAAATTGGAAAAATAGGAAGTTAAGAGTAGAGATGGCTTGGTATTCTATTCTGCTGAGTACAGTAGATATTTGGTAGCTGCTGTAAGGGATATTGCCCATAAAGATATTTCTTTGAGTATTAGATTATTATTTAGCTTGCTTTAATTTCAGTCAGATGTGTATATTTAAATATCCTTCCAGATTTACACATATGCGGAAATAATTATGTGAATATACATGATAACACACAGGAATGCATATGTGTACATGTCTGCGTGTGCAAGCCAAGTTAATGCCTACATTTGGTGTGGGAGGATCTCTAGACTGCTCCAATTGCACTGCACAAGAGTTTCCTTCCTGTCCCAGCATATAGGCACCAAGTACTATGTGAGACAGGTTCAGATTCTCATACTTCACCTGCCACTAAAGATAATAATGAAAAGTCAAACTTTAGTCATAATCAAGAATATAGGATATTAATACCTTTTGCAGTCTTGACCAGAAGAGAGAAAACTGATTGCTGAATGCTTGGGTTTTTTTTAAATCTGTACTTAATTGTTGAAGCTGCACTGTGAATTTTCCTAGGCATTATCCACACTGCTTCCCCCTGTCTAGGCATCTAAAAGCTTGAATTAGATGGAGTGACATTACTGCCTCTTTCTGCCAGGTATTAGGACTGAGTAAACTCACTATGTCTGGCCTGAAGCACACATATATGTCCAAATTAATCCACACCATACTAGATCATATGAATATCTACGTAGAATTTACCATTCATTACAAAACTTACAGAAAAAAAAAGTAGTACAGACAAAGGGTTTCTTATTACAAAACCTGAATGACAGACCTTATCACAACTTACAGTCATGCCAGCTGTACAACAGCCAACAGCCAGCTAGTCAGAAAATTTTCTTGTATGGGTGATGGATGAAGAGAAGGGCAGAGTGGGGGCATACACACTAGAAGATGTAGGTATGAAGTAAACATTCAAAATAGAAATGTGGTCCAAGCATCTGGGACCCTGGTCACAGTATAGACAGAGAAAAGGGGCTCATCAAGTTCCCACCCTGCAGATCAGCAATGTTTTAAGCATCTGCTGTGTCTCTTACCAATCACTTAGCTTCTAAAGAGGAAGACATCCCAGCTGCATATTCATCTGCCTCGGGCTGTAGGAAAAACAGTGGCTTTACACTAAATTTTCATGCTTTTTCAATGTTTTCCTATAAGAATGGCATATATTTATCTAGTTTGTATCTTTTTTTTAGGCTAGCCTAGCCCCACAGGAAAAAAAAAGTAAATCTATGCAGAGTCTCTTATTTTACAGGCTGGATGTAAAATAACAAGTTAAATCTTGCTTGAGAGAAAATATGATGCACTTTGAATTAAATGGTACATTCACTGAGCTGCATGAGACCCCGTGCAGGAAATATGAATTTGTGTGCAAAAGTACAAAAGATCAGACCAGGGCACTGAATTAGTAATGAGCCTTAATGATTCTGCTAAGAGAAAATGCCACAGATAGTTTATTATATGATACATGAAAGCCAAAGGAGCAGAACTTCTGGAGGAGGCTGTAATCAGCCATACAATCAAGTTTTGTAGGTGGTTATATGAATGTAATACATTGCTAATTCTCTCGTGCCAAACACTGAACTACTGTCAAGAACTTCGTGGAATTATTAACATTTGTCTATCCAAGGTCAGTTCAAAGCAATTATATTCCTGGTAAGTGACTAACTACAAGATGATTTTGAGAAACTTTCTTGGGCTCACACTAATTTAGTTTGAATTTTTGCTATTTTTCTTAAAAATTAAGGTTCAGAAGGCTAAACTTTCTGATGATAGTTACTTTGTAATAGTGCATAATAACCATAAGGGATGTATTAAACTAAAGCAACTGCTATTTTCAGCAGGCATAACACTGATCTAAATAACACAAGTTTCTTTCAAGCCTTTCTCATTAAATGACCAGAAAACAAAACATTCCACTGTGCATATGGCAACATCTCTATTGGCTAGCTTTCTGTATTTTCTATTCAAAATGAAACAGAGCCAAAACAATAACCCAATTTATGAAAATCCATTACTAAATGAATCCAATTATTGCAAAAGTGGTGGAACTGAATGAATGTAACTGAATATAAATAGATAAGTAACTATTTTAAAATCCTAAAGCCATATAGTTATTAAAGTCTAACTAGTAAAATTGAAAATGCAGCAAATTAATTTGCATGGATGTGAAGGGAAAAATAATAAATACGTATATACAAATGCATTTTTAAAGAATAAGAATTAGTATATTCTATCAGTACTTCAGCAGAATTGATAGGATGTGAAATCTGATCTAAATTCTATCTGTTACAGTTAAGTAAGAGACAAAATTTGACATTACCAATTGAAAATAAATAATTACTTAAAGGACACAACCAGAAAAGCACTCTTTTTTAGTTGGACTATCTCTCAACAAAAATATGAAAAAAATATTAGTGTCTAAGGCAAACAGGAAAAGGGACGGAAACATATTTCATGGAGAGATGAGGCTTGCCAAACAACTCCAATTTTAAACATGCCGGATTGGATTAAGAAGATCTATGCTTAGGGGTTTATTGCTTTAAAAAATTATCTCTGGGTCAGCTTATGCATCTTGCCTGTAGTATTGGCATTGCATTTTCCTGCTTAAGATAATCACCAGTCACAGGCACAGCAGCCTATGGAGGAAACCACACTGGAGTAGGAGGTTAACTCCCAAAGGACTGCAGCCCATGGACAGCCCATGATGGAGCAAGGGAAATGTGTGAGGAAAGAGCAGCAGAGAGAAGCAATTATGGTCTGCATCACTCCTGCAATCAGTCAGGGGTGGGGCTGTAAGGTTATACAAGCCATTAATTGAGCCTGGGAAAGCGGGAAAGAAAGGTAGCATTTTAAAATTTGGGTTGCCTCTCACTAGCCAGAATCTTTCTTTATTACTAATAAATTGCATTCATTTTCCCCAAGTCAAGTCTATTTTGCCTGTGACAGCAAGTGGTAAGTGATCAGGTGGATATTGGTGGGGACTAATATTCTCTTGCAGCATTTCTCCTTGCTCTTTTACTTTCCTTCAGAGACATTAAACACTTATAAAACTTTTTTTTTTTACCTCGAATAAAAGTAAAATATTATTTAAAAGAATACTTACACAGCTCTATTTCTAAAAGTTAAGATTAAACAATTCCTCACTTTCTGTCATCTATCATACAACAACAACGGTGTATGGTGTTTAATAAAAACAACATCAGCAAGTTCACTGCAGCACATATTTGAGGATGTGGCAATCAATATAGAGCAGGACTCCTTCTCCATGACTCCACAAGATGCTAGCATGAAATTGAACTGCTTGTCACTGTGTGTCAAAGTCATGATTTTTGACACTTCAGGAACTACTGTGATATTCTACCATTTAAAGTCAGCCTGTGGATTGTATCAACAGCTGAGTATTTTATCCTCCTGTAACACAGATTTACTGATACTCGCTAAAAAGATCAAGGCTAAAGGGCCAAACTTTCTGCCATGAAAGCTACAGTTGCTTCAAAAAATATTGATAATTTCGAACATACCAGTAGAAACTAAGGAATATTTTTTTGTCGAGGGTTGGGTTTTTTGTTCCTTTACCGTGTGAGTTTAAGGAATTTTTCCCATTATCATGCTAACAAACCTGCCAGCTACACCCAGTATCCTTCTGACAACCCTAGGAGAGGGGGTTAATTAGGAGTGGCCTTCCGGGAGGGGCCACTCGTGTTTCCGGTGAGCTCGGTGGAGGGGACCCCCGGTCTGCTGCGCACGTGGCCTGGAGTCACGAGAGCTGGACACCCTGTGATCAACTGCTCTGCATCTGCCCTGTTCATCTTCCTACCTCTGGGAGCACAGCTGGTCACCTGGACGCAACGGTGAGCGAGGAGCC
>JANRGV010000051.1:61870427-61887035 GCA_024734035.1 Alethe castanea
ATTTTAATACCTGCTGTTGTTTCTGTTTGTACGGTTAGATATATCAGTAAAGAGCTGTTACTTCTACCCCCTTATCTATGTCTTAGAGTCCTTGATTCCACCAATTATAGTGCTTGGAGGGGGTGAAATTAATTTCTCTGTTTCAAAGAGAAGCTTCTGCCTTTGGTGGCAGGCACCTGTCCTTCAAACCAGGATATTTCTGTAATGCAGTCTTTGTGGACATATAATGGAGCAATATAGAAAAAATTCTGTTACAGTAGCGTCACAAAAATGTTTAGAATAACATAAATCTGTGTGATACAGAGAATGTCTTTGAGGAGTATGTAATTCTGATGAAAGTGCATAAACAATTTCACTTTCATTTAGAGTTACATCATTAGCATAAAATATGTTCAAAAATTAAATTATTGTTAAGGTTTATATGTGGTTCATATATTAGAGGGTTTTTTTAATAGAAGGCTAATAAATAGCTATGGTATTAGCTATAAATTTGGAGGCATTTATATTTTAAGTTAATGAAAGGATTAGTATTTATTGGATTGAAGGTATCACCTAGACTTTTTTTTTCTTCTTGAGTTTAAAATTGAGAAATTAAGAAAAGCTTGAAGTAGTTAAGTGATAATTTTAAATAGTTTCTGGAAAAGATAGACTTTTTCACACTCTTGGTTCCTCGGTGCTTCTAACTCATACTGCAGAATTACAATGCTATTACCTCAGCACTATCTGCTGACAACTGTAGAATGCTAGTTTTACATGGTATAAATTGCACACTAGTTACACACCACTTATGTGAGCCTCAAAGAAGATTCAAATAAATCATCCCAACTTCTTACTCATTATCTGCATATAAAAGCACCATCCTCTACCAGTTTTTTCAAAGTGTAGATCTCTATCCCGTATTTAGTATTTTAACACCCATATCTATTGCTGATCTGAGGAAGTTCATGCACTCTTTCTCTTCCAGTCCATGCAACAGGGTTGTTAACAGTAACAAGGCAGAAAGTATTATGCTCTCTTCATATCAGAAGGAAGTACTGACCATATTTCATCCCAGGAAATGCTACAGTCATGACAAGTCCTACAACACCTACCGAAATACTCTAAAAATTGATAAAGACATCAAGTTAAAAATAAGCAATTTTTATATATAATAAGGATAACACACTTCACTCTAGCATTACTGTTTGACTGTGAGAAACACATGAAGATGAAAGGGATGGAATCTCCAAAGCCTCAGCACCCATTGTTAGTGGTACCCAGAACCTAATGTTGACTTGGGAAAACAGAAGTATTAATGAAAAGGAAAATTCTCATGTTCCAGTCTTTGGTGATGCATAAAAACACATAATATTACCCTTTATATGAACTAATAAACAGGCATTTAGAACCTGATGAGAATTTTGTGGACACGATCTTATTGTCTCCATATTACTTTTATTTAATTTCTATTTTCCCAGCTGAATTGCAACTATTTTGTGCATCTGTTTCTTTTTCAACTGTATCAGTTTTGTTGTTTTCCTTTGGTATGACATGCATTCTTGATAGTCATGGAACAAATAATATGGCCTTTGCAATTTCACATGAACTTCCTTCAATATGAATGACCGGAATTCCATACGGTAACAAAACATAAATATTTCCAAAACTTTACATAAAACATACAAAAATAAACAAAAAACATACATAAAACTTTATGTGTTCTTCAGTGGCATTTCCTTTCCCCCCCACCCAGATTCCTTCTGCTGTTCTTCTGTGCTAACAACATACAGAGGTTTTTTCACCTCTTTTTTTACTCCTTAACATTAATTTTCTTCAAACACAAGGCATGTTAATTCACACATAAACTACTAAATATTCTATTTGTGTTGCTTCTTAAAGTCATCCAAATACTTCAATATTCATGTGTCCAACATGAACCATATGATATTGTTCACTTTGGTGCCCCTTTGAATAGTCTGGTAATTTAACTAATGTGCTCTTGCTGTCATACTCTTTTAACCCAGGACTGATCATTAAAGAATGCCAGGGGTAACTGACATCCTAGTGATTGCATACAGTCCTTTTCTTCTTCAAATCCCTGTAATATTCACCTTTTTTTCGTCTTTAGTATTTATTTCATATGTAGCACCAGATAAATTGTTATGCTAAAATTCTGGTAAAATAAATTTGTCATGTGTCTTTCTTTTATCCAGAAAACCAGCTTTATCTTTTATTAGTTGCTCTAACTCTCCTGACAACTAAGAAGATATTTAAGAAAATGAATATTGCCTGTGTTCCTCATTGATGAATAGTAACTATTGTATCCTATTACTCTGGGAAATCTGGAGGTAACAACCGGGTGACCTTTGTGTGGGGAGAGGAAGACACTCCATTAAGCCCACCTGGGTTAAACAGTATTGCAACTTCGAAATGTAATAAGGCAATATGATTATAGAAAAGAACCCTGTCAAGTTCTAAGTTTGAAAATTTTAAAAAACCCAAACAACTTCAGATAATTTTCTGAATTTTTGAGAAATTCAATAGGATTTTATTGCTTCAATAATTAAATGCTTTTCAATTTAGATTATGATGCACAGGTTGACACAATTCTTTTCTTATTTTAGGAAAGAAGTTAATATAAGAATTTCAGTTTAGATTTAAAAACGCATTTCAGTGAAATAACATTCATTTCTGTGCACTCTGTTTTGCCAAATTCCGATAGTACGGTTTTCAATTTGTTTGAGCAGCAAAATAATTGATAGTTTACTTGCATGGTCAATACAAGTGAGCTTCAGATACACTTCAATACACATTGGGAAATAATAAGAGGTTACTTACAAATGAATCACCTCATTCACAGCCTGACGAGATCAGAATACAAAAGTATTAGGTTTTTAAATTTTTTTTCCATCATAAGCTGATAGAAAAATGCAGTTTTCATTTTTCTGCTTAAAATTATAAGCCAACCATAAGGCAATGGAAGATCACAAATGGAATAGTTTCCCACTTAAAACACAAAGGAAGGGGCTATACTTTTTCAAGTCTTTTAAGAAACTCACATTTTAAATATTTAGCATTCAGTATCCATTTTCTGAAAAGTGCCCAAAGCAGTGTGAGAGATACACACATAGAATAGTTTGTAAGTCTCTCACTTCGAAGACCATCTAATGCATTTCATTTATTTACTTATCTAATTCACTACAGAAGAAAGAAATCATAATGAATAACCAAGAAAAAAATTCTCAGAACTTCCATACTAAAATATTTTTTCCTTTGCTGAATGTTAAATCCAACATCATGTTTATCAATGAGATATCCATTTCCAGTGTCCTGAGGAATGCAACACATGTCAGTTGTGTGGAACAGCAATGTAGCAAGATTGGCACTGGGAAGTTGAAAGGTCCTTATAATGGTTTTCAAGTTGCAGTTCTTGGCATATTGGATATTTTTTAAAGATGGTTACTTGGATAAAAAGAATAAAAATATATGGCATATTTCTACTTGTTGCAGTGCTTTTTGGTTTTCAATGCTGTCCATCCTACCTTTCTGAGACACAGATAACATCTCTTTCAATTTAAAAGTGTTTGATATAAGTCATGCAAAATTCAATTGAGTATCTATTAAATAGGAAACATTAAATATATGGTCAGCTGTGCAAAAGAAATAAAGCTGGAATATATATGCATAATCATATGCAGCTCTTCATGACTTTAGATCAATATATCAAGTGTAATTTGTCTAGATGTTGCTTCTGCTAGTCTGCTGCACCACTGAAACCAGTTTCTTGTAAAATAACAGGGCTATTAAAGCACCTTTGACCATTCAATCAACTCCAGAACATTTCAGTGCCACTGCAACTTAATAAGGGAAAGCAATGACAATTCAGCTTCATTGGTTTTCAAAATAAGTGTTTCAATTGTGTAAGCATACCCTACTCACTTGCCATTTAATGCTGCTACTCCAACAGTGCTTCTGGCAATTGACATACTTGCCACAAATGTCCACTGCTGACTTTGAGGGTCCCACCTCTCAACTGTGTTCAAATAACTCCAACCATCATGTCCTCCCACTGCATAAATAGGCCCTTCAAGCACTGTAACTCCTAAAATGGAGGAGAAAGTGAGAGAAGATAAAAGTATGTTTCCTCTATCAGTAGCAAAAACTAAAAAACACAACCAACAAATTTTTGTGTTTTCCAAAACATAACCAACAAATGAACTTCTATATTCAAAATTAAAATGGAAGTACCAATTTGAGATTTGATCAATTAAGAATTAACAAATAGGAATAAAATTAATGCCACTCCACATGGATCTAGGAAAAACAGGTCTTGTCAAACAAACTGAATTTCATTTCTTAAGAAGAGTGTTTGCTTCAGAGAATAACCTGTCAGTGATATGATGCTCTTAAATTTCTCCATTCTCTTTAGTATCTCATAACATTCTGATGAATTAACTTTTTTGAATAGCAGTAAAGCACATAATAAAGTAAGGACTGGATACCTGGTAGATAGATCTCTGATTATTGTCAACCTAAGGGGGATGTCATTGAATGTAATTACTTCTACAGGGGTTGAAGTCGGCTTTTTCACCATTTTTGTCAATCACGTAGAAGAAAATACACAATTTTTCAGTAGCAGGAAGATTGATGGACTGGTACAGAATCAAAAAAACACATTTGAAGTCTTGAGCATGCAATTAAACTGAGAAATTTAAGTTGCATCCTCAGTTTTAGTCTATCAAAAAAAAAAACCCAGAACTACACACCTTCACAAAAATTACTGTTAAATATATGAGGATTCTTTTATCTACTAAAGAAAAATAAAATTTAATGTGTGAAAACTGAAGTTTAAAGTATTTCAATAAATATTTCAATAAAAAACAAATTTTTAAGTATGAGGGGTTTGAACCACCCAGTCAAAGGAATTGATGAATTCTCTATCTCACAGTCTCTTCAGCTAAGCTTAGAAGGCTTTGGAAGATAAGTGACAGCTAAGCACCATTTGTTACAAGACAGTGAGATCAGTAATTCCATTCTATGAATCCATGATCCCAAATGAGCATTGCTCTGAAAAATCTCAGGCTAAATCCTGTCCTATTTCTAAGTCAATATCTTTTTTTTTCCTCACTTCATTTCACATGATTTGAACTGATCAAAAAGTCAGAAAACAAGAGATCATTAAAGTTTCAGAGAATGGCTTTTTTTTTTCTTGCAGCAAAGTCTAATTTTAAACAATGTGAAGTTTCCAATTTCTGTATAGGAATGTTCTACTCTATTTCAGGAAAGTAATACATTTTTAAAAACTTATTTTACTTTAAAACTATATTTATCAATAAGTTTGTATATGTTTTATCGCAGTGTTCACAGAAAGTGTTCCCGCACTTTGGTTGTTGTTTTTTGTTTGTCAATACTTTTTAACTTAAAAAAGAAAATAATTCAAAAAACTCTACTAACCCTTAGAATAATTTTCCTCCAAATTAAGGTTGAACCTTTTCTTTTTCTATTCTCATTCTCCAATTGTTTTCATTGCATTGCCTAGAAGTCTTTCCATTCAATCACATTTTTCCAGAATATTAAAGTGGATATTAAATTGAAGTCATGATCCATATTGCTCAATATCTTATCTCAGAACACAACCAGTAACAACATGTGGGAAGATGTGTCAGTGGTCACATAAAAATTAGGGGATTATATGCTAAAATATGTAGTTTGGGGGTGATTTTTTATTTACTACAGTATGTAATATTTTTAACAAAATTTCAAATAAAATTTTAACAAAGAGGTTTACATTGTAAAAACATTATTTACTACGATTTTTTATAAAAACATGGTTCTCCTTAGCTTTTCATCGATATACTCTTCATTAAATGCAAAGTTAAATAGAAAATCAAGTTCTTTTGGGGATAAAAAAATGAATCATAATCAAAGAAAGTTCAGGGAGATAAACGTTTCTATACACATACATGTACACATAATTGGTGGCTAGACAAACACACAAACCCTCTCATCTTCAAACATAAACAGTGTTGCATTGTTATGCAGTGAATTCCACAAGGAATCTATGATATACATTAAAACACATCTCATCTGTCTTAAAATTGCCAGATTTTACTTCCTCAGATAACTTATTTGCACTTTGACTAGGATATAAAGAGTTTTCC
The DNA here is from genome assembly GCA_024734035.1 of Alethe castanea. NCBI lineage: Eukaryota > Metazoa > Chordata > Aves > Passeriformes > Muscicapidae > Alethe > Alethe castanea. Next base: position 61,876,568 of record JANRGV010000051.1, read on the forward strand.
TCAATTACACTTCTCATCTCATTCAGTATTTAATTTTTTTTCAAGTCCTTCATAGTTGAGTTTTATTCTCATGTATTTCCTGCTGGAAATTAAGCCATTACAATTATTTAATTCACTTTTTGTAGGAAATTTGATTTCCCCTTAATCAAAATACCATTCTTCCTGCATTTTGATGGATTTCTTTTAATGACAATGAAAACTGATAAGCTCATTGCATTAATATGTTAACTTTCTCCTCCCATTTCTTAACACAAAGAGAGAAAAATAATATTAAGTAACTGAGCTTATTACAGAAAATAGTCTTCAATGGCTTCTCAGTTCTCATGAGAACTCTTCTGAGTTCATACAATGCAGCTAGAACGCTATGAGATGCACAGTTACCGCTAATTTTTTCCCCATTGCAGAAACTAATATACTGCCCTCAGTAGCTTCTGGTGCCCTTTTGTGGAAGCTACTGCACAAACTGTTGCATCTGCTGGGTTGCATCTCAGTTAGTTGTGTTTAGACCCACATATCTATGAAGCCCCACATTTGACTCTTATATTTTCTTAAAAGCCAGGTTGGCAACGTTCTAAGCTACACAGAAGGATTTTCTTCGCCCATTAGGCAGTGCTTGGAACATATGTTTCAAAATATTCTAATGAGTAGCAATGATAAAGCAATCATCTCATCCAAGTATATAAACACACATTTTATATTAGAGAGACTTATATGTGTCTTATTTGAAGAATTCAATAATCAAGGACTGAATTCAAGCATTTGAATTCATTCTAAGCTTAGCTGCCAGAACTTCTATGTGATTTTTATATCACACATATGGACTGAAGGGTAGTCCCAAAGGTGTTGCTTGGAGCCTCCTTATCACACAGGATGGATTGCAGTACACCTCTTCTCTGACTGAAATTACTGAACAGTCCATGATAACAGAAAATGGCAACACCACAATCAAAATCTTACGGGACACATTCTCCCAGATCACAAAGCAAAATATTTTCCAGTAAAATTGATGAAGCAAGACTTTTCTCTTTTCTGAATGTTCCAGGTCATTTGTTTTAATAGAAGAAAAAAATTAAATTCACTGTAAGTAGTCTGTGTTAAAATGTCAGAGTTCAAATCCTATTAACACACTGTAGAATTCCTCCTCCATAAAGTGCAAAGGTACTGAACTCTATATACCTTTCTTTTTTTTTTTAAATGATGCAGCCAATTTCTGCTTGGTCTTTTGAGATAAGATTTTTCATCTTTTTGTAGTCAAGATACTGAACAGTGTGTTAGAAGATCAGAGTTCATTTCAACTTCATGAGACGGGTTTTCATGTTCATTATGTGTCCTAGAGTAAACTGATGTCAGAGCATGTATTTTGTTTTCTGTCATTTATGTCCACAAGATAATAAACTTCCACCTAGATTTACACTCAGAATGTAGATGCTCTAAAATATCTACATGAAAGGGCTTTTCCTGTTTCTAAATGTGAAAATAATTATTTCCAACTGAAACTTGAGCCCTTATTTGTCATTAAGGAAATTGCACAGAAGAATAACACTGTTAGCTCTTTCAGGAGAGTTTGCTAAGAGAAGAGAAAGGACAGAAGGCCCTCATACATTTTCCTCCTATATGTCATCTTCAACAATTTGGCAAAACTAGTTTAAAGCACAAAAAAAAGAAAAAAATTCTCTTGGAATTAATTTTTCACATGCCACTAGTACTTTGCTGTTTTCTGACAAATGTAATAATACATTCAGAAAGGCTGTGTTTTACTCTAAGAAAATGACATTAAATAACCTAAGTTGTTATTTATCTGAACAAAATACTAGAAATTGGCAGAATCAGAGCTTACTTTCTTAATTTGTAGAAAATAATAATTCTGACATTGAGGGAGTAATTTGTTCTACCCATCTTTTGATTAATTACTTTCATTTACCTGACATGGTGAACAGTTTGGCTTTCCTAGTTCTCTAGTTCAGCTGTAGAGCTGAACCAGCTATGAACATCCATTTTAGGAAAGGAAGCAACTTGTTTTCTTAAGAGGAGATATAGTTTCAGCAATATCTTGAGCAGTTAAGTGCATTAAGTACAGCGCAGAGAAACCTTAATGTTTTCCTGAACAGAAGAAGTACCTGGAAAATAATTATTCTAAGCATTTTGACTTAGGAATTTATAAAAGCAAACAGTATTCTTTCTAAACTAAATGAGATCTAAAAAATTAATAGTCCAGTTTGCAATGGCAGGCATTTTCCATTTGATTGCCTTCACAAAGCTATGCAGCAAAACCCCTATTATGCCTAATTAGGTGCTTCATTTGTACAGTTCCAATTATTTATTCTCGAAGACTGGAATGGGATTTTAAATTGCTTTTCTGTAATGTTACCAAAAAAAAGAGCACTGCCTATAATACTTTTAATTCTGCAGTTCCTTATCTGCCTGATAGACCTAATTTTACAGAGTGAAATAAAAAGTACATTAAAAAAAAACAACATTGTAAATATAGTTTCATACAGATATTTTGATACAAAATATCAAAGAAAAAATTACCTGTGGTGCTAGCTTTACTGTAGTCTCTGCATTTTGACATTTGTAGAGACATGAAATTTTAACTGGCAAGGATATACTTGTATCCAGCAACTTTTATTTTAAATAAGGACATTACCTTTCAAGAAGACAACAGACAATATGCCATGACATTGAAGGTAAGAAGACAAATCAGTGGTTTGTTATCTAAGTATGAAACTTGATCAAACAACATCCAGATTTTATTCTATCCTTTTAAGCTCTGCATTTATTTAGTGTCCAGGTAGAAGAACATTTTTAACAGTCTCCTTTCTCACCCACACCCACAGAATCATATTTATTCAATTTTGTATTAATTGTAATTATTATTGCTGCTTTTCCTTATTCTGTTATTTCCCTCTTTAAGTCTTAAACCACTTTTTTTCTATAATAGTTGTATCAAAAAAGTAAAGTCCAATTTCTTTTAAATTATGCATCATGAATTAAATCACATATTTAGTTCTGAAATCCATAATATTAACTGAATGGGAAATACAAATAGTGTTCTTTGGATGCTTCATATAAGACTGCCATAGGCCAACCTTGGAATTTAGTGTGACATTAATTGGAGAATTGGACCTGACCTACCTTTCTTATTGAATATTCAGTGACTCAGTGTTGAAAATACCTACTCCTATGTAAATTCACAAGTAAGTAGCAAGATTTAAAGAATTATAGCAATATCACTGCCCTCTTGGGCCAGAAGATATTACACTAACTTGCTAATATAAAGCAAACTTATAAAAGCAAAGATCTGCCTGACTCTTTATTTACATTCAGTTTTGTAGATAAGACACTAGGTTCTCAGTTCTGCCACACCATTACCCTGAGATGATAACTCAGAAATTATTGTAAGTGTTGCTCTTATGATTTGTAACTCTCTAGTGAATTGGGTCACGATCTACTACTTACTAAAGGTGCAAAGTACAAAGAAAAGGAACTTAATAACTCAGGAAAAAAAATATCTCTAATGTTCCCCATGATTAGGAGAAAAATCCAAAGCAGTAATCTAATATATGTGCAAATCAATACTGCAGAGAAAATACTTTAAAACCATCAGGCCTTATTGCAACCCACAGTGAAAGTAGTGAGAATGGCATATTTTTCCTGAGATTTCACAGGGAAAAATAACAATAACTACACAGAGGAACATGGCACTAGTCAATGTTGTCTAAAAGAAAGAATCTCAAGCTAATGTCTTAGCAGCTCCTTCTGGGGTAAAAAAAACATCTATACCACAACGTTGCTGTGCTGTGGTAAACCAATCTGTTGTAGAACTCTTCCACTCCATGCTTAGGTGGTGATAGGTTTGGGTGGTTTTGTTTGTTGGGTTTTTTGGGAGGCGATGGGTTGTGGGGTTTTCTGGGCACAGAAATCACCACATAAAGATGGAGAACATACATATTAACTATAGCATTACTTTTATGAGATGCTGATGTACCCAGAAAGATCTACCATTGCAGAAAAACATGGTATTTGCAATAGGATCTCAAGCTGAACTTTCATGGGACATGAATCTTTCTCAGCTGCCCACAACTGATCAAAATTATATTACATACTATGGCATCGTGCTCTGCAAATCTGAAATATCACTGCCCAGCTCAGTAGAATTTGGTCAGTATCATATGTGTGATACTGTGAAGTGCTATGATATTTTCAGTTGTCTGCATTCTCTAACAAACTAGCATCTGGGAAAGTTTCCTTTATCTAGCTGTTTGGCACTGTAACAAATATTATGCAAAAATATTATTATATCATTTAATAATTCTTTTATTTATAAATAGTTGCTCCACAATACTGGGAGATTAATTAGCCATAAATAATTATAGTTTTATCATACTTACAGGGTATGACCTAATCTGTTGGTTTCAATGCTAAAATTCAATTATCTTTGTTTTATTGACCTTTCTTCCTGCCTTTTGTCTCATATATGCCCTGATGTCCAGAATGGGATCTCAGATTCTCATACATCTGCCTCTGTAGCTCTGTACATTTTAATCTCTACAGAGTGGTTTCTTTTCATACAGACAACATACAAAAAATCTGGATTTATTATGTTGTAAAATGTAAAAAAAAAAACAAACAACTCCTGACCTAGAAAAAAGTCCCAACTTATTTTTTGTTGTATGCTACTGGAAGATGTAAATTTGCCATTTTTGGCTCCTTAGTAGCCAGCAATGGCGATACACAAAAAAGAAGAAGCTATCACGCAAGATAGTGGAGAAAGAACAAAGATGCCTTTTGTCTTCCAGATTTTTATAGTTTATTTTACAGTTACCATGAATGGGAATGTTAAGGCTATAACAAGCTTTTATTTATACTTCTAGTCTATTTTAATGGTTTCTTCTCTTCCTGGAATGCTTTCTGACAGATTGTAGGATTGTAACTACACAGACAAACATGTATTTATTGGGTCTAAAGCACCATCTAAAACAACATCATTGCTTAACTGCCATAGCAAAAGTTTTTAAAAGGGAAGATAAAATTTCAGCTCTCACTGACTTCAAAATTATCTTTCAAACTAGGTCTAAAGAGAGGTATCATTCATCATTAGATTTTCGGTGTTGAGTAAGCAATAATCAATGTTATATTATGTTTCATGAAAGAGGTAAAACTCAGCCAACCTGTACAGTTAATAGTTTTGGTTCTTTGCTGTGTATCTAATCTACTCTGCGCATGAATACTACAGCCTATGTTTTCCTGGTGGAACTGTTTTAAAAATCTGTTGGTAGCAGTCATTCTTCAAATGCTTTGTTTCCTAACAAAAATTATTTGGCATAAAATAAAGTAGAGGTGATATTCATTTCATAAAATGCATCTGTAATGCACATAATTTGATTGCAATATTCAATGCTCATTATAAATTTCTAGTATCAAATACGTGTTACCCATGTGTTTCTCCTTCACTTGTTCCAGTGCAATCTGATACTGGTTTTGCTATTATGGATCTATTAAGGTTTCTAGTATCTGATACTTTTTTCTGCTACTGCACTGTAGGCTTATTTTAAAAAAACTATTTAAATTTTACAAATTTACTGTTAGAACTTACTTTGTTTACTTCACCAAGGGAAAGAAATGGGATTAAAAATATCTGCTTCATGTCAATATTTATATAGAGAAATGTTATTATACAGAATAGATTTTTTTCAACTTACTGCTTTATGAAGGAATAATTCTACTAGAAATTACTGAACTGATAAGCAGTTCCATTGATGCTACCATGTTACTGCTAGCTCTTTAAGATATTATGAGCTTCATTACTATGCTACCTTTATTTAAAAAGAAGTGTTCACGAAAATTTACTGTATTTTTTTTGTTTGATTTTGTATCTTAAATAGTTTTTCAAGAATCTATGTTTTTGACATCTCTCAAATCATACACACATACAGGCATAAATACCCAACACAATATCTTTGGCTTTTTTTAAAAAAGTGCCAGTGCAACTGGAATCTAAGTTATTTTTGCATTAACAGATTCTCAGTTTCCAGTCCAGTCAATAGTATTTGTTGTACCTTGAGAAGCAGTAAGTGCTCCCAAACCACAAATAATTTAATCCTAAACATGCCACACTTCTTTTTTCGCACAGAAATCAGATTATGGAATCTCAGTTGCTTTTTAGGCAGCTGAATCCTACACAAATTCTTATGTCACTAAAATTTTGGAGTTGTATTTTTTTGCCCCAAGCTTTCACACAATGTAAAACTATTTTGATAAACAATAATTCCTTTTGAAAATACAAACATTGCTTGCAAAGTATTTCATTAATTTGAATCAATGAATACTTTTTAAAGTATTAAATACTTTTATATATATTAATACTTTTGAACTTAAATACTTTTAAAAGTCGATAAAATATTTTCTAAATTATAATTTAGTGATTTTTAAATAAGATGATTTATAATAATTAATTTATATGTCTAGGTTTTTATATTTTTATATTATTTATATTACTTATATTTATACATGTATTTTACTTCTGAGATTTACTGTGTAGTAAGAATACTGATAGTTCAGTTTCTCCATAATCTTTCCCTCTATTAGTATTTCTCATTACTACTTGAAAGGTACAGAGGCATCCCTGTATTTTTCCCAAGTAAATTTTTTTTCCCTTCTCTCTGACTCATGAGGTAGACTCTAGAGTAGTAAGTATGAAAGTTGAAAATCAAGCTGAGTCTAAGAAGCACAGTGGATCATTCCCTTTCAGTGAAATACAGAAACAGGACTTCATGCAAATAAATAGTGCCATTTGACATTTTGTCAGAAACATCTAAGATATTTTGGGATATTTTATCTTCTAACTCCTTAACTACATTTATTCTCTTTCCACTTCTGAGTTTTCAACTTAGTCTGTTAGATATTCATTCCTGCACATACCAGTTCCATTAGTACATTATAAGCAAGTATGCACTCTAATTTCAAGCATACCCCTTAGGTCCTTTAAAATCAACTTACATTACACATTTAGTTTCTTCAGAACAATAGGTTGAAGCCTAACTTACTGTATAAACTGAGAACTGGAAATTCTCTGGGTCTTCTATGACCACTCACTGTGAGAAGAGTGAATTCTATCTACCCTAGGCCTATATCCTATGTGACTTGTCTCCACTCTAAGCTGTACAGGACCTTACAATGTAAAACCATGTCCTGTCAGCCTCCTTCCCACACTGACCATCTTGCAAATAGGTGTTCGACCATGCATAGTGAGATCAGTATATTTTCAAAGCCAAAACCTAAAATAGAAGCTTAGACACAATTTACATAGTTCATAGAAAGAACAAGACAATTTAGAACATCTACCTGAAAAGACTGTTGTTCTCCCTTAATTATACTGGAAGCCTAATTTTCTCACTGTGACACCTAATTTTTTTCTTTTGTAAAGACAAGCCAAGTACCAATTTTTTTAGCTTTTTTTTTTTTTTTTAATCACAGTTTCACTGGATTTGATATCTAAAATTATAATTAGTCAATCATTGGCTCTGTATTTCCTTTTTCTCTCCTCTTCTACGTAGACTATCAAGTTCAGCATAGAAATTGAAAAAGTGGATACAGGGTTGCCTCATAAAACTGCTGAATTAATAAACAACAATCTGTTTTACAATTTTCACATCTTTCAGTCTCTTTCTTCCTTTCCTAAATGGATTTTGATTTGGTCTTCCTGTTTGTCAGGTTTCACCTTTGCCACATTTCATTCTTGCCTTCCACCAATTTTTCATATTCCGTTCTGTTTTATGGACTACTCAATAGGGATATTAGAATCACTATTACTTTAAATAATAGTCTTGGATCCCAGAGTCTGCCATTTCTTTTTTGTACTTTAGCACCATTTATTTCAAACACTGCCATTAAAAGAGGTTTCGCTCATCTTCAATTGGCAGCTTTGAAACTGCCTAACACATGACTTCCTACACTATGGACTTTCACTACAAGGCCTGTCAACTTTTATTTCCTCATTTCTACATGAATCACCTTCTATACACATGGCTCTATTGGGGATTATAAGAAGACAGGATAAAGTGAATTGTATTACCTGGTTGTAGCCTTAGTTACAATGGGGGGCATCTAACAATTTCTCTGCTATGTCAACAAAAAGATGTCCATGTAAAGGACGGGTGATTATTTCTATCCTGTATACAGAATCCAATCCAAACTGTTCTAGCATTATTGCTACATGGATATAACACAACATAGTTTAGGAAACAAATAATAAAAAAGAAGATGTATTACTTCAGATTAACTTTCATTACAAAGGGCATTTACTAAAATAACTTTATGGGATAAAAGAAAAAATTAAAATTAAAAAAAAAAGTTAACTAAACTTCTCAGGTAATAATATGATTAGTACATAATTCCAAATAAAGAATACCTTTCTAATGCCTCCCAAGAAACTGAATTGAATCATCCCAATTTAGATTTCTTTCCCCATTTTACATGTTGTTTACAAAAACCTGAATCACTTCAATATAAAAAAATAAAAATTATTTTATAGTAAGCAAAAAAAAAAAAACCCCTCAAATGGTCAAGTTTGTTCCTTTTTTTCCTAGTATAGAAAAAATACCAGTTTTTCTCCAGTCATAATCTCAGTATCCTCAAACTATAATGGTATTTTTTAAATCTGTTGACCAAAAGCATCTGTAAAATTATAGTCCAGAATTATTTTTTTAACAGATCACCAAGAGGTTTCAATCATAGATTAATGTCTTTTGTCACTGAAACAAATATTTTCTCTATTAAGCATACCCTAATGTTGTATTACCACTGTCCTGTAGTTATAGCTAAAGTCAATGCGTTTTTACCACCCTGGGGAACAGCACTGATTTTGCAAAATTCTAGAACACTGGCAGAAGAGACATGATGTATTATTGCATGTAATTAATGTATTTTCTCATGTATTTTCTAATTGATAATTAAATTTAAACTTAGGAAAAAATTTAAAATCTGTGAGATATTTACTGACATTATGCCATCTTATATAGATTCCCATTGTTATTTTCTATTGTAAGATTTGTTTAACAGCAAAAGCACACATGCATATTACAAGATTACAAGTGTCCAAGGACATGGGTGAAGGGCAGAAAAGCATGGTCATTTTGTGAGGTGTTGATGATTGTGAGGACTTGCTGATTGAAGCTCAGGGGAATGGACAGGATAGTGTAGCACATTGCATGAGTCAACACAGGCAGGCAGCGGAATAACCACAAAACCACTGCTGAAACGCGAAGAGTAAATTTATTTTCTATTTATTACCTTCCTAACCAGAGGATGCCAAAGCAACACCCAGGCAGACACACAAGCAGGAACACAGTAACTTAGTCCAATCCTAGCAGGTGGCTGGGCTGCTGTTTTCACCCATTTATCAAGCACCAACACATGCACAGTTTATCAACGTGCTGGGATCTCCTCTGAGCTTCCTGTGACCTCTGAGCTTTGATCTCAAACATGGACATAAGCCCCTCCAAACACCTATGTTATCTCTACACAGAAATTTTACTTCTCAAAACAGAGATAAACAGCAGTAGGCATAATATATATTATGGGGTTCCCACACTGTTATTTTCCAGGCCTTGGCATTCCTTTGCTGCAAGGTCACTTGAGCAATCTGCCATCCTCCTCACCATTCTCCCACTTTTAATGCTTTCATCCCTACATGTCTATTAGAGTTTGAGATGTTAATGGTTAATGGATCAAACGTTTGCCCACTTGTGGAGGTGATAGGGTGCTTTGCTGGGCCAGAGTTTGCATTCCCCAAGGGGTAGGAGGTGAATTTTTTGGGTGGGTGATGGTGAAGCCTCTGGTCTGCATAAATCACTGGAGGCCAATAAGAAGCAGACCTCGTGGAGGCAGGATAGTTTTTTTTTTTTATCATGCCAGTGTGCTCCCTTACACAATCTGGTTCAGTTGCAAAATTCCTCCTCCAGCTCTCCAGTCACCTTACTCCCTTGCAAGGTCAGATTCACATGGAATATTAACATTTACACATAGACATGGGAGTATTCATCCCTTCTGGTGGCTCAGCTGTGCTGACATGAGAGGCAGCTGTCATGTCACAAACCATTGAACACCTTCCCCTGAAAGCACCCCCAGTCTCATTTCAGTGTGGATCAACAGGATCTACAGTGTTGCAAAAGACAGTATAAAACTCCCTTCCATTGAATTCGGTGTTTCATGGGCTTCCCCCACTCCCAATGGATCAAGACTGTGATCACTTCAAACAATAGACACCTAAACTGCGACTATCAAGTCTAATCATTGATCCACAGGTGGTGGTATCTTTCTACTCTTCTCCTTTCTTTCTTTCTTTTTCTTTCTCTTTCTTTCTTTCTTTCTTCCTTTCTTTCTTTCTTTCTTTTCTTTCTTTCTTTCTTTCTTTCTTTCTTTCTTTCTTTCTTTCTTTCTTTCTTTATTTCTTTCTTTCTTTCTTTCT
>JANRGV010000051.1:61887135-61901957 GCA_024734035.1 Alethe castanea
TTTTCGTTCTCTTTCTTTCTCTTTCTCTCTCTCTTTCTCTCTCTCTTTCTCTCTTTCTTTCTCTCTTTTCCACACACATTTTATTAACTGTTATTTTTATGCTTTTATATTGCTATATTACCGCAGATAATAATAACAAAATGGCTACATACCTGCTTCCCACTGCAACCAAATAGTTCTAAAATAAACCCTACATGTACATATTTACAAGCACCGATCATTCAGTGTGGTCTAACTTCCCCAAGGGATCTATTAACAAGATCCTGGGTTATCCTTGCCTTCTGGAGCAGGTCGTAACAGTGTCTCCCATTTCTATTGTTGGTGACTTTTCAATAATTCCATCAAACCACGGGGTTTTAGCAGAACCGAAAATGCACAGTTCAGGTTTCTATATCTTGTAATAACAGTACTGTAAAGCCCAGTTATTGTTACTGGTCAGAATGATACTGTAGCTTAGAAGTAGTGAGTTTTCCATTAGAAGTTACATAGACAAAAAAAAATGTGGCAAGTTTTAAAAATATTTTTTTTCTTACCTAAGCCATGTCTATGTGTTGACATAGGCGGTAACACAGTCCAGGCCTTGGTCTTTGGATTGTAACATTCAACAGTGTTTAATGTCTTTAAACCATCCCGGCCTCCAATGACAAACAGCTTGTCATCGATGACAGCAACACCAAACTGAAGCCTCCTGCCATTCATTACTCCAGCCTGAATCCATATGTTTGTTCTGAGATCATATTTTTCAATAGTTGTAGCTCCTGATGAGACATAAATGCAGAACTACAAATATCAAAATTATAGATGCATTTAAATTGATGCTTAAGAGAACAGCTTAATAATTCATCTGAAATGTAACCAGTGCTTTATTTTAACATACCCATAACAGTGCTTCGCTTCCAACGATTAAGTATTGTACAGAAAATAAACATAATTATGAAGCTTTACTCTTTGGAACTAGCATAATAAAATGTTATAATTCCATGGTAAAGAATGCTCTAAGGATTCATTCATTCTGTGGAACTAACAAGCAATGAACCAAGTTCAAACAAACATCATGAAAGCAGTAGTTTTGTTAACTGGACTAAAAAAGACATAATTTAAATTCAATTTGTATGTAAGTATAGCAGAGGAGCAATAATGTACACTACAACTGGATGTATTAAACTCCCTCCCAGTTTTATTAAGTCACAAGATATGTGAAGCAAATCTTGCATTCAATTTAGAGAGATATACTTATCTTTTTAACCCTAGCTTAAAATAAACATCTGTAAATTCATTAATACTTAGGTTTGAAAGAACAAAAGATATAGTTTATTTGATACAGTGTCTTAGAGGCACTGCAGAGCATATTATAATGATGCATATTCATAAAGTTGTAATGCTTTATATGTTGAATCTATTAATGTTAAAAGCTAGAATTGTAGTACATGGATTCTGTAAAACTGTTTACTTCAATGGTAAAAAGTACAGTTTAAACGTTTTTGTCATTGTGATTTCAGAAAATTGTACTTGCATAGCAAACAGTGTCTTTGAATTATGCTCAACTACATATTCTCTAATATTGGCTAAGTCTGAGTTGCCACAATATTTTATTATTACATTTTATTATTACATACTGAGCATCTAACCCAGGAGTTCCTGGACTTTTAATCTGCTTACCCAATAAGATGTTTTGAAAATTTTTAATTATGTTGATGAGGAGGAGGATGATAGGATGATATAATGCTAACAATAAAAATGGCAATGAGAATAATGACAAAAATCACCAACAGAAAGTGAAATAGGTATCAGTACTATAAAATCATTATATATATACAATATAATACATTCTAGACTGAAATTCAGACAAGAAGGCTTCTTAAAAAACTAAAAAACTAAACTAAAAAAGTAATTGTTTTGATTGCAATGATTCTGCAATAGTAACATTTAAAACAGAAATATCTTTTAAAAAAAAGCTGGTGAAACAACTGAAAGGTATAATCAGCAGAGACTTTAGGATATCTTCAATTGCAGATTATTGAGAATTTATTTTTATAATATTTAGACTGTTCTTCATTCCCATACATATGGTAAAATACTCACACAGCTTAGACTTTAAAAGAGAATAAACTTCTACCTTTCCTAGGAAGAAAACTGGGCACTTCTGACAAAAGAATAGGTTATTTTCTTTAGCTCAACTATTTTGATCTTGAAAGTAAAAGGATTTTCTGCACCTAGGAGAGGAAGCAAAATCTTGACACCAATAGGATTTTACTAGACAAATAAGTATAGCTATTTAAGAGTCAGGTCCTCTGGGTATATAAAATCAATACCATATTGGAATATTGATTTTTCATCTGTCATATATTTTATGGCTTGAATATATTTGCATATAATACTCCAGATGAAAGTATTACATTGCCAAGTGTTGACATCACAAATTTGCTCTGAAAAAAAATAAAAGAAGAAGCTCTAAAGTGTCCAAGGGTGCATCAAACACAGCACAAACAACAAGGCCATTACTTTATCTTGATGAAACACTTTTGAGCCACTTTTGCTAAAATCTCCTGCCACTGAGTGAAGCGTACAAAACATCTGATTACCCATTTTTTTGGAATCTTAATTCAAAAGAATAGCAATGTCATTCTTAGATTCTCTCACAGCCTTTTCTGCTAATTCTATATTGACTTTAAAAATTTGACTTATGGTAAGGCTACTGGAGCTAAGAAATTCATAAACATTAAGGTTTTGGGGAAATTTCTTGGAAATCTGTTTTAGAATTTAAGCAACAGATTATATTTTATGACTTTGGGTAGTAGGTCTGTCTTTGCCAGAGGTCTAAATGAATCATAGAATAGTAGAATTGCAGAATAATTTAGGTTGGAAAAGACATTTAAAATCAGTCACCCTTTATCCCAGCACTGACAAATCCTCTACTAAATCCCAAGTGTCACATCTACATATCTTTTAAATACCTCCAGGGATGGGGACTCCATCACTTGTCTGGGCAATTCCAATGCCTGTTAACAATTTCAGTGAAGCAATTTTTCTTCATATCCAATCTAAACCTCTTCTGGTGCAATTTGAGTCCATTTTATGTTGTCCTATCACTCGTTACTTGGGATAAGAGACTGACACCCACCTTGCTACAACCTCCTTTCAAGAAGTTGTAGAGTGGTAAGCTCTTCCCCGAACCTTCTTTTTTTCCCAGGCTAAAGAACCTCAGCTCCCTCAGCCACTCCTCACAAGATTAATAGCCCATACCCTTCACCAGCTCCACTGCCCTTCTCTGGACACACTCCAGGAGTTCAATGTCCTTCTAGCAGTGAGGGGCTCCAGAACTGGACGTAGGATTTGAGGTGTGGCCTCACCAGTGCTGAGCACAGTGCACATAAAATCAACAGCTACACTGCAGGATGATGAGCCACTCTTTGCTGCCAGATCTGGAAGGAATACAAAGTACTCCAATATGGAACTATCAGAGAGAGGGACAGAACCCTATCTCTACTCACTTTCATCACTTCTAAGGTGAGAGCAGTATCTAGGTTTTTAAACCACCGTGCTGTGGTGCAGTGGAGGAACAGTCATTAACACAGATGGTGGTTCCAGAGACAAGCAAAAATTGGTACCATCACATGCCAGAAAATTCTCTCCTCTATGCCTTAACCAGTGGATGGCAGTCAGCAGAGACAGCTGCTGACTAACTGAAGCAACTTCCAAGCTGTGCAAACTCAAAGAAATGATCTGTGTTGGTTAATACTGCCTACCCCAGCCTGTGCAGGCTGTGAAAGGATGTCTTAGCAACGTCAGAAATCTGTAGACAAGGACTTTTTTCTAATTCCCATGAACAAACCAAAGTAATTCTGATTATATGTTTCAGAAAACCAGAAAATTCAATTTCCCAAGAATATGAGGATGGAAGGAAGCAATCGGGAAGTGACTGGCATACATTTGTATGGAAATTGGAGATGCAGGCTTAATGTGAAGACGTAAATAAAATAAATAAAGGAAAAATTCATTATTCATTTTGAACTGAAGTATATCTATCTAATAGAGATAGACATATTTTTCTACAAAACAAAACAGATAGAATACCACAGAATAAGTAACACACACATAGACCCAAAAAAATACTAACTATATTAAAAATATGTATCAAAATATATATGAAACTATATTTTAAATTTTATTCTATTATTGTTTCCTTCATTTGCATATCACTAGGGCTTCTTGATCTTATGGTAAAGAGGAAATAAATTACTTAATAGACTGTCTTTACGACAGTGGGTATGAAACTGTAAAGATGAAAGAAAAATAAATACACAGAATATTGAAGATTTTACAGTAAAAGTACTACACACACAGACAATTCCTCTATACACACACAAACGCCTATTTTTCAGATGGACAGAGTTCTAGAACTGACTAATTTCAGGATGTAGCACTGAAGAGAGTATATGAAAAAGACATAGTGAGGTAAAACAGAATTCATTTCATAGCTAGTTGCATGATAAAGAAAAGTGTGTAGTAAATTAAAAAAACTGTTCCATGACTGTAGCAGTACAAAAAATTTCTGGTAAGAACATAAGGACGTTTCTTGATATTCTGGGTACATTTCTATATATATATATATATTTTTTTTTCCCTGACTTAAATTCTACTTAGTATCCAGCTGGGCATTGGATGAAATTAGTTCTGTGTATTGTGCATATGGGCATTATAAACCCTGATTAATCAAGGTCTATGAAGTAATGAGAGACCTACAGAGAAAGAAAACTTCAGAAATTAAATGGCATAGATGATCAGGGTAATTTTGCACCAATGTCCAACTGCTGCTGACAATTCCTCTGTGTATGCAGCAGGGATGAAAACGATCCCACCATCCCATGTTTCTGATGAAACAGTAAAATAGCTCTCACAATTTCACCTTTAGTTACAAAGCAGTATAACATTGCAGTAAATAGAAATTTCTGTTTCTTTGTTGTCATTTTTAAGCATGTGAATTTGTGAAATTGTTTTGGTGAAACCCTTCAAATGATCCCCTAATTACCTTGTCTTAAACTTTGTCTCTTTCTAAAATTAAGCATATTTCATTTCCTTGCTAATGACTTATAAATCAAGATTTTTGTAGAAACCTGATTTTCATTCTCACATTTTTTGCATAGTTGATGACTAAAGACTAATAATATAGCAAGGTCATTGAATGAAGAAGAATATTTGGATAGCAATATTATTTGAAATCCAGTATTTTAAGTCAAATGCAGAAATACCTAGAAACCTGTCCTTCAAAGATATTTTAAAGTATTTTTGAACAAGCTGACATAGGCTACATTAAGTAACGAAGATTGTCCGAGACTATGAATGCAATGTATTTATTATAGCTAGGAATAAATGCAGGACTTTTCATATAAACAAAGTGAAAATTGCTTCAAAAGCAGACGAAAATCTCCCCCTTGCAAAACTACCTTTGTATTTAGTGTAAACACTTCCACATAAACGTACCTTTTTTTTTCCTTATTGGTAGAATGATTCCGTATTTAAACCCATGAAGAAGGGTAGGAGTTCTACATTTATCATCATAAAATTTCTATTTTTTTCCCTGTAAGACTTTCTGCTGATTTTGCTATTACTAAAGCTGTTGCTGACATATACTCTGATCATTTTGTTCAAGATTTAGAGATGCTGCTGTGAGTAGGTGTAAAGTGATGACCTTGATCTAGTGATCTGCAACATTACATTTTGAACTGAAAAGATGGTGACTCAAGTGGAACGAATGTGACCTAAGGAGGTTACTGATGCAGATACCAAGGAGACTATTTTGGTAAAGAAACAGCTATACAGAAAACGGGAGCATAGGGTAGCAGTTCATTACTCTACAATAAGACTGCTGGAAATTCCTTTAAGCACTCCAAAGTCTGTAACACATACACAAAAAGAATCTTACAATTTTTTTTTTTTTTTTGTGAAAACATGTTTTAAAATGTCAAAAGGATTTTCCATATACTGATATGAAATAAAAACAAGAGAACCTTTGTGAATGTTTAATCTTCCTATATGAGCAGAATTCTCTAAAGCCAATACAAGTTTTTTCTACCAATCTTTATATTTTTGAGCATATCAGAACTGACAGCTTTTCAACAATGATTTTAGGCAATGTCTTTGATGTTATGCACTTTGTTTTATAGTATAGTGTTATGTGTTATTGGTATTTTTATGTAGTCTAAAATCTACAAAAGTTCCTTTTATTAATGATTTATGTTATGCATTATGATAGTCTACCTTTGCTCAGCAACACATTCACACCTCTTCTTTAAAAACAGTTCTGTTCCCACTGAAAATTGTGCAAATAATGTGTTAAAAATTAAAAAAAAAAAGTTCTACATATGGACAAATGCAAATTCTGGGGGAACTACATATTCTGCAGGAGTGGTGTGCACCCACTGGAGCTCCCACCAGTGGGGAGCAGGTGATGGTGACCTACACAAGCTGTGTATCTGTGTTTGTATTTCTATGTACATGTGTGTCTGTGACTAGAACACAGAGAGATTTGGTCAAGAAGAACGTTAAGAAATTTAAAGATGTAAATTCATATTTTGCAAGTGTCTAGTATTGCAGTTTATATACTGCATGATTGATATGGATTCTAAACACACAGTTCATCTGATTGGGAGTTTAAGTACCATAACTAAATCAATAAGCTTCTTTGGTCATGATTTGGTTAAATAATTTGAACTGAGCAGTCTGGTGCTGCAACAGTACCTATTCCCCATAAACCCCAGCCTTCCTTCATTATTTTTCATTCTAGATGCTCATCCACGCTGCTTAGCCCTTAACTCAGTTCCTGGGAGACTGTTTTGTTGCAATTACTTCCCTCTAAGGTAAACCTGCTGCACAGAGTGCTATTCCTAACCTTTATGGGAAGGACCCAGATAATGCCTATTGGATTCTATATGGTGCCATCTCTAGTTCAAAAAGGTAATTGTGTTTTTTTGGTTTTCCAGTTCAGAGTATTAAAAATAAGGTGAAAGTTCTACTGAAGATTACTTGGATGTTCTTGTGCTTGACAACAGAGACTTTTGGAGCATTTCCTAGAATTTAGCATGGTGAGGTGGCTGAAGGTGCAAGATAAAGCTGGAAGAAAGACTACACTGGGAGATGCCACCATTTTTCAAGCCTTATCCACACCGGCTGTTCAGGGTGGTTCCAGATCTGAACTATTTACAGAACAAGATTCAGAATTTGTTGTAGTTTACTCTAATGCCAATATCAGTAGTGACAGTCATAAATGAAACTTTGGTGATCAAGAAAGAGAAAATAGAAAAAGATAAGGCTTCTGATAGCATAGAAGTTCTCTAAGTTATCCATCTGCCAGGCATTTGTCTTGTCTAGCTCACACACAAAGATTTTTGGTGGGTTTTTTTCTGTTTTTGTTTTTTTGTTTGTTTTGGTTTTTTTGTTTGGCCTTTTTGTGTATTCTAATAAGTGATAAGATATCTGCACTGGAAATGTCAGACAACAGAGTAAGTTGCAGGGAAGTAATTAGGAGGAACAGAGGACTGTTCTTAGGTTAATAATCCCCCTAACACACCCATGATGCACAACCCTCTTGTGCTGTCAGCATTATCCCATAGTTTGTACCAACAGGTGTGAATTCCAGGGCAACAGATTGACAAGGTAAAAGTTTGTGGGATGATAAAATTTATCCTGTGTGTGATAACTTTGGCTCTTTTCTCACATTTGAAGCCATGGAGGCTTCAGAACCGGTCACTTCAGGATCTTCTTTTTTTTTTGAAAACTACAACTGAATCAGCAGTTTCAGAAGATAATTACACTGAAAAAAGCCAGAAATTTAGTGATATAAAATAAATACCAGATGGTGTTAAAATATGGGTTGATATTTTTTTTTTCTATTCTGAAATGCACTGCTAAATCAAAGTACTTAAACTGCTAATTTGCCTATGAGGCTGAATGTTTTCGAACATATTGAAAATCATAGGAGTGAAAAGAAGGAAGTAATCATGTTAATACTTATAAGAACTGGACGAGAATTTTAGTGTGATTTATATATTTAATTATCTCATTAGTGATTACCCAGTGTATTTAATATTCCTCTGGTGAAGTAATTAGCCAAGCTCTACTTTTACTCTACAATTACATTAACATGTTGCAGAATCACGGAACATTTGAGGTTGGAAGGGATCTCTGGAGGTCATCTCTCCTCTGGGCTGAGCAGTTCCAACTCTCTCAGCCTTTCTTCACAGGAGAGAGTCCTTTCATCACCTGTCTGAGATGCTGTTAAAGGACTGACCAGTATTTCCAGTGAGACCTCACCAGAGTGAGGAAGATGGAAGCAATTTGATGACTGAAAAGAGAAGGGATAGAGGGATATTTAAACCTCAAATAGTGGTATTTTGCCCATCTTTTTTTCCGATAATTATCCAGGAAAGGACTGTTTCCTTATTATTGATGTAGCCCCAGTTCTCAAAGAGATGCATCGGCGTTAGTACCAAGGTAAGTAAAGTGATCTCTCATGGTACCACCTGCCAGGGAAGGAAATCCTCTGGGAACATCTCTCACCTCTGCAGTGAGTATTGAGGCAAAGCTTTCTCAGTGCCTTCAAAAGAAACCAAAAGCAAATGAAAACAGGGAAAATAATCCCCTCATATCTTCCTCTTTAATAGCAGCACATGCTTTAAAATTCCTATGCAAGGTCTGCTAGGGAGCAGACAGCTCCTCTGCCCCCTCGGTCTGTTACCAGGGATCAAATCTGCATGTGTAATTTCGCTGTTTCCAAATACCTGAACAATTGTTAGGCAGATTTTTGGGGCAAAATGATCCCAGGCACTTTTCTGCCAAGCTTCTGTCCAGCTGGGTGGCCCTCAAATAAGACTGGTTCCAGGGGTTGCTCCTGTCAGGAACAGGAACAGGCACAGCACTTTGTGCTTCCCCATGTTGAACTTCATGAGGTTACTTCCTATTGTTTCATTATGGTTTCTCTCTCCAGAGTTTTTTTTTGATATATATATATATATAGAAACAGTTCATTTTGTTTTCTGTTCATTATTGCTGAGTCAAACTAAAACTCAGACTCTCTTTTAGTTTATCAAATATATAGTCAATAATTAACTCTTGGGCTATACTTAAAAGTATGAATTTATGCAAAAGATAAAGTAATTCTCCCAAAATCCATTGCCTGGTTTTCTGTTCTGTTTCTTTTTCTTTTTTTTTTTTTTTTTTCACTGCTAAACTACATATTTTCTGTTTAAGAAACCTATAAGGAAAAGTAAGTTTCAATGCATATTTGCAATACAGCCACTGAAAATTTTACTTATTCAATCTGCATAGCCTGCCTGCCACTTACTCTGGTATTTAATTTCGTCACGAAAACCCAGAATGATGATATTTCTACGCTATCTTTATTACACCTACAAGAGTAAACTTCTCAGTGTTGTTGTTTATATATTCCATTGTTATTTTCCTGTTGAGTCTTCCAGAACCCATGACAAAGAAAAAGAGAGTTGGTCATTGGTGCAATATTCACCTAAAGCTAATGGAATGTTAGTTGTTTATTAGTGCATTTTAGATTTGAGGTAAATTGTTTTCCATTTCCAATGTCTTCCATTGCTAGCTAGAAAATGTCTGGGAAAACACTGGATTATGGCAACATACATTTTTATGTTTAAAAAAACCCCAACAAACTCCTTTAAATTGGTCAATTTTTTGCAAAAATTAATTCCAGAAAGTATAAGAAAGAATAGTGAAATATATTATATGGAACTGAGAAAACACAAACTCATAGACTCATTTTGGTTAGAAAAGATTGCCAACCCTTAACCCAGCACTGCTGAGTCAACCATGTGCCTCTGTGCCACATCTACATAGCCTTCAAATACCTCCAGGGATGGACACTCAACCACTACCTTGGGCAGCCTGTTCCAATGCTTCACAACTCTTTCAGTGGAAAAAATTTTCCTAATATCCAATCAAAGCATCCCCGGTGAAATTTGGTGTCATTTTTTCCTCGTTGTATTGCTTGTTACTTGGGAAAAGACACTGACTCCAACCTTGTTACAAATTCCTTTCAGGTTGTGGTACAGAGTGATAACATCTCTCCAGAGCCTCCTTTTCTGCATCCTAAACAACCCCAGTACCTTTTGCTGCTCCTTCACATCTATCTCAGAAAAATTACTCACTTCTGATACTTGAAAACACTGCAGGTGTTTGGCTGAGATAGAACTGCTACTTAAATAGAGAAGATGAGATTTCAGAGAAAAACTACAGGTATCTAAATAAAAAGTGGTATACAGATAGCTGCTTGGAATGTCAGAGGCACAATTTATTTTGGCTTATTGTCCTCCTGAGGTATTTTAAGGCTATGACTACATGATTCTTTAAGATAACAAATGTCTTCATGGAAAACACAGGTGAAAACAAATTAGCACCAAAGGCAGAAGAAATCTCACAGAGCAGTAGTAATGACATATATGTGATGTTATCAATAAAAAGAGTAGGATTGCAAGAAGGACCATCAAGTCCTCATTCTCAGCTCTTTTGTGAACATCTGTTTATGTAATGGGCAACAATAGCATGCTTGTTTATGCTCCTGCTTGATGGGTCTGCTCCTGGAGTGCTGATAGATACACATACACAAGTATACTTACAAAGTATGCTTATTTATATAAAACTTTTGAAAAAGCATATCAGGGAGAAATATTCAGTAATAAACACTTTGGACTTTTCTTTCTTTTAAAGGAAAATACTCTCTCTTCTTAAGTAGATTTTGCTGTTTGTGTATTATACAAATACAGGACTTTAAGCACCCATGTTCTGAAAATTAAGCACAGTTACTGTACAATGTATATTTCAAATGAAAATGCAAGTAAAATGAAGATAAGATATTTTCTCACAATAGTTTTGTTCACCAAATGGATAGATAAGGAATGCTGTCAAACGTTTTATGTATGTGAAGACAAAGTGGTTTTTATAACCACAACAATTTTTACAACTTGCAAAATGCCATATAACAATCTTTATAGGTTTCATTTTCTTTCTATTTTTTAATTTTTTATATATTTTTTAACAAATTTCCACTAAACTGAAGAGGAAGGAGGCAGATTCAAGTCACAGACAACTCAGACATATATCTTGAGAAGCTAGAAGAGTTACCAAAGAGTTACCAAAAACATATTTCCCTATTTTTGCTTTTTTTTTTACACTATTTATATCAGGTCTTTGAATATTTCTTTTAGCATTTAAAAAATATGCCTATATGAGAATGAAAAATATAAATTTAAAATAAATAAAGTTTAAATTAAATGTGCTCCGAGAAATGTCTTGCTAGAAACAAACTGAAACAAAACAAAAAAAAATCAAAATTAAAACAGCCCAGAAATACAAGGACATCTCCAAAATTCACTGGAACAAGAGTAACTTCATGTAGTTATGCTAGATGGCATTCCTTTGAAATAATTATATGTATATATACATGTAATAAACCACATTTGATAAACCATATTTGTGAAACAAAAAGAATTATTGCAATGATTTAAAATACATTAGAGAAAGGGAAAAATATGCAACATGGTTGTATAAGGAAGAATGACTGGAGGCCTCAATTTCATATTTCAAAAGGCTATTTTTTTTAATATTACTGGAGCAATAGCAAAGATCTTTCTGAAAAGTATCTATACAACAATAAAAGAATGTTTATATTATTGCTTGATACAGCTTAATGATGAACCTTACCTGTTTACCACCAGGGCACTTTTTGCAGCAGGTTTTATAACTAGTCATAAGATTAATGAAAAAAACACATTTAATATCAGTGCTTCAGTAAATTGATTATTCCATCACTTTTTTTAATGACCTGCCACATTTTTTATGGAAACGTTTCTTGCTCATGCAACCTTTCATTTCTTTTTCCTTCGTATTTACTTAAAGACTGGGATTCAGTAAACAAATAACTAATCTAGGACTTTGAGGAACTAGTCCAGGGCTAGTCCAAAACTAATATATACCAGTGGTTTTGGATCATGGTTAATGTAACACCTCTGTTTTCTTTTTCTGTAAGTTTTCCTTCTACCTTATTAGTCTAACTGCTACCTAGTGAGACAGGCTAGAACACCTCAGGAAAAATTAATCAGCATTCTGACATCACTACACCACCACCTGATTATTGATACAAATCTCTGCTTGCTACATATTTTCCTGCCCATAATTATCTATAGACAACATACATCATGTTCTACCACTTGGGTTCTGCTCTATATTTGGGATTCCAGGATAGCTGCAGGAAGTCACTTAATCATTTCTAAATGCTTAATCATTTCTAAAAATTGCTGTATGTCCACTTCTTGCAATTACTCATTTATTTCAGCCTATCATCCTCATCTATATGTGGATTTCTGCATACTACTAGATGATTAAATACTGCTAAATTACAGAAGTGAGTGTGATGATATTAATGGGTAAAGTGAATGGAACATTGTCAGCAGCACATACCCACAATCTGTTAATGCATCCCATTCCATTAATGCAGACATACTGAGAAAAAGTATTTCTTATGTGTGCCTTTAAAATTAAATTAATAAATAAGCAAAGGTGTGTGGAAACAGACACTTAAATTCTTTTAGTTTGTCTAGAAAATTCAAATAAATTTATCTAACTTTGATACTTTCCTCTCTATCCATTTAGTGCTATGCTGCATTAATTTCTCACATCAGGCAAAATTCCAGTTGCTGTTTTCTGGAGTTTAATTATCACTTCATCTTTATGGAAAGGAAAATAATTATAGAAGAGATTTCAAAACAAACTTAGAATGCTAGGCTACTTTTTATGTGATGAGCTATATAACCTTCAAATGCTTTCATAATATTTGCACTTAGCCACTATTTTAGATGCTAGTTAATATATTGCTTATTTGTCTAGCTCATCCAATTCTTCGCAGCGGTTTCACATTTGGTAGCAAACATCAGGAAGTATTAAAAATACATCATTGTGAATTGCAACCATCCATATCAGCCTTTCAGTGAAGAAAATTGTGGGTGAAAAAATAAATTACTAATTACTGAGGAGAGGTAATACAGTATCAGCATAATCTCCCAGCCCAGGTTGCTTCATGAACTCAGTGACTCTTCAAAGCAGGAAAACAGCACTCAGGTCTCCTGAATGGATGTGTGGAAACAAGACTCACTGGGCATAAAAGCTAGTCAAGAACACAGCAGGATCACAAGAGGGATGAGCTGAACAGATGCAAGCTGAGGCAGCACAGCTGCAGAGCTTGGGTTACTGGGAATACATACTGCATCAGCTGTAACACAGGCTCCTGCTATGCAGATGCTCCTCTGCCATACTGAGCCCATTCTCAAAGCAGTTTTTACCTGCTGTAAATGCATAAAAGTCCTGGTAGTTTTCAGTCAGAGATTGCATCAACAGAGGGCTGAACCTCTGTTGCTCCATGTTTTCTCCTGCTGCTACAGAAATGAACTGCTTCTGCCTGATCTGAATCTGCAAAGAGGCTGTGTGTTGATGTAGTAATGGTGATATGCCTCCTGCTGTCACCTAAATATTTCTGTATTTTTATTGAGGACCAGATATTAATAGTAAATGAGAACAAATACAGCTGCACCTAAATTAGGTTTATTATTGGGTCATTTCCTACCTGAATGTTGTGGTAATTGCAATTTGTCCTAAGTAAGAGGAAATTTGTATTTTATCATCCAAAGACAATGCTCTGTGCACAACCATGCCTAACATTTAGCTACACAATTGTTTATAAACATTAAAAGGAAAAAAATAATCTGCAGCTACTTCAAGAATATATATATGCATTGGTTCTTTTCATCAACAATTTCTTATTGTCATGGAATGGTCAAACAGTTTTGAAAAGATCATCTAGTTCCAACCCCTGAGCCATGATATGCAACACCTTTCACTAGACCACATTGCTCAAAGCCTATCCAGCCTGGCCTTGAACACTTCCAGGCATAGGACAACTCCTCTGGGCAATGTGTCAGCGTCTCACCATCACTGCCAGTAACAAATTACTTCCTAGTAGCTGATCTAACCTATGCCCCTTGTCCTATGACTACGTGCCCTTGTAAAAACTCTCTCCAGCTTGGCCTCTTCAGGTATTGGAAGGTGCATTATGACAAGGTATCCCTTGGAGCCTTTTTTATTCCGTATGCTGAACAGTCCCAGCTCTCTCAGCCTGCCTTCATAGGAGAGGTGCTCCAGCCCTCTGACCAACTTTGTGGCACTCCTCTAGACTTGCTCCAGAAGCTCCATGTCACTATGGGATCTCAGAGGCGGATGCAGTATTTCATGTGGGGCCTCAAGAAAGTGGGGTCAAAGGGCAGAATCACAGAATAATCTGAGTGGGAGGGGACCCACAAGGATCATCAAGTCCAACTCCTGGCCCTGCACAGGACATCCCCAAGAGTCACACCACATGCCTGAGAGCATTTTCCAAACACTTTTTTTAACTTAGACTTTGTGCTGTGACCACTTTCCTGGGGACCCTCTTCCAGTGTCCAATCACCCTCCGGGTGAAAAAGTCTTTTTGAGTATATAAGCTTGGAATAGAGCTAGCTTTAGTTCAAATATTTTGTTTCATTCCATTCAAGAAATCAGTGGATTAAATTCACCTGAAATGAAAGCACAACCTATCACCATAACTCTTATTCCAAACAAATAACAATAAAAAGCTTTAATAAAATTTCCGCTTCTTCCTACTTCACAGAAAAATGGGGGTAATTTTACCTTCCTTTTTCTGTTGAAAAACTAGCAAGCTAGTTGAAGCTAATTATCTTTTTTCACTAGAAGACTTAAAAATTTCTGCATTG
>JANRGV010000051.1:61909562-61921839 GCA_024734035.1 Alethe castanea
AAAAATTTAAAAACTTTAAAAGTTCAGATTAAAATTTTGAATAGTCATCATAAAAAGACATCAGAAATTATGGATTAATTAAAAAATTGGAACAGTTTAGTACATAAAAAACCCTTAGTTTTTAATAACAGAAGGTACAGCATCAAAAATTGTATAATTGTAAATTTAATGCAAATATATTTATCACTCTTTCTTTCTTTTAAATTACTGTCTTGAAAGAAAAATGCACTGCAGTCATGAAATTATTTTCTGCCAATTTTTGCACTCTGAGGTATTATCAACAGTGTCATTTATTTTACAGGTCCTGATTTGCAAGTCGATTTCATTTAAAGAACATGAAAACACTTAAACATACCCTCAGTCTCTCCTTTAGGCTTTAAACAATGAAAAAATAGTAAGTTGTTAACTTTTTGGGCATTCTAAATATAGAAAACACAAGGTCTCAAACTGATCCTGTATGTAGCTGAAGTTTCAACTTCATTTCTAAATCCCATTTTATCCATATGAACCCTTGCAATATTAATAAAAGACCTTTTTGTTTTGCTAGGAATTAAATGTATTGAGCTAAATCCAACATAACCATCTGCTTTACTCACTTGACTTGTAATCAGGAGCCTTATATTGAATTTTTTTTAAAAAGCTTATTTCTGATTTACTATTTGAGGTTTTGCTAGCTTACAAAACAATCATTTCAATATTTTGTCTTAGAAATAAAATAATGAAAAATATCTGCAATTCATAATACCTCAAATTTAGCACATCTCATTTTGTTTTCTACCATCTTTTTTCAGCTCGTTGAACATTCTGGATCTGTTTTAAATTCTTTTTTTCTAATTCATGTTTAATTAATGATTTCAGTAAAGTTTTTTTAGCTCAGAGATTTCCAGGCATTTTTCTGTAGTAAGACAAATATTCAGTATATGAAATTCAATATTTGTGTTGCTTACAGTCTAAATTATTCATGATGTGTTAGTCAAGCCAGCTGCTCAACCAACTCAGGAAGAAAGACTATACTAAATCCCTCAGATTTCTGTATTCTCAGACAA
Source organism: Alethe castanea (assembly GCA_024734035.1). Classification (NCBI taxonomy): domain Eukaryota; kingdom Metazoa; phylum Chordata; class Aves; order Passeriformes; family Muscicapidae; genus Alethe; species Alethe castanea. The sequence goes on from JANRGV010000051.1 coordinate 61,910,609, forward strand.
AGATTATTTTCTCCTCAGCAATAAGATGCAGTAGACTTAAGGATCTTTAAGAAAATCTAGACCAGTTCTTCCTTGAAACATACAACTAATAATTTTTATTATAAATAATCTACATTAGGATTTACTGCTTAGACACCACAGACTTCATTAGTCTGACTGAAAGTCTGTGATCTCTGTATGCATGCAGGTGATAACATATTGCAAATAGATCAGTCACATAGTAGTAATAATGATTAGTTTCAGACTGCAATTTTGGCAAAAAAATCTAATTTTGTCTTCTGTCTGAAATTTGAATGCTGCCGTCTACTGAACTTGCATTTTTGATGACCATAGTAACTGGCAGAGGAAATGTGTTCAGCATTTAATTGATTTGAAACTCCTTTCCCCAACACATTAAAATTATTTCATTTTTTATTTTCAGAAGAAATTTTAAACTGTCTTTCTACCCTTCAGTTATAACTGAGTCCTCCCTATTCCTCCCCCACATCAGGGTACAAAATCTTAACCAAAAAACGAATATAGCATAGTTGGAGTTTCTTTTCCTTAACCTATCATTAGATTACCCTAAAGAATTTATTAGAGAGACAATCAACCATGTACACACATATTCCCTGATGCTCTATATTTGATACAGAAATTAAAAAACTGACTTCCTCTCCACCTTCCTCTCAAATAAACTAAGTAACAGAATTGGAACATTCATTGGCATCTGTGGCAAGTAGATAATCTGTGACATTGAAATCACTTTTACAACATTAACTCTTTTCCAAAGCTTATGTTTAACAAACCTATTTATGATAATCTTCAGTATTATTTTCTATAAGTAAACCCATGTTATCTTTTATGACACTGTGAAAATTTTAACTTAATTTGTAAATATGCCCATGCTTTTTTGGCACACATACTGACTTTTATTGAACTCCTTGGACAACCAGGTCTATCTTTGAAACTGGTACTAATTTGACCAATTGACTTACCAACTGGATGTATTATTTTATCAATTTGTGTATTTTACAGAGAGGCTGAAATTAGGAGGGCAAAATCAAAGATGTAAGCTTACTACATAATTCTACTGATACACAGATCTACATTTTACTTCATCATGGTAGGCTCATTCTCCCGAAAATGAAGAAAAACATCTTTATTTCAAGATAAATTGCTTCTTAAAGTAAATATTAAGTTTCTAGATAAAGTTAGGTAAGGTCAATGTCTTGTAAAGTACCATGTACTTTTCTTCTCTACTCCTTAAGGAAAAAATTAGTTCATAATTCTGAGAGATATGTATATTTTGCCATAGTTTTAAAATACTACATAAGAAATAAGAAAAGGTCAAATTGCATTCAAAGGAAAGTGAAACAAAAACTTAAAACCTCAATTGCATTTAAAAAAAGAGAAAATATAAAAAACACCCCAACACTAGAAGCAACAAAAAGGTCGGCCTTTGACAAAATGTTGGCTGGTCTCCTTTTGTTTGAAGACAGATGTCTTTATTTGAAACTCTTCTGAATAAAATTATTTTTTTTTTCTTCTGTCAGTGATAAATCGGAGATTAGGTAAAAGCATGACAGATGCTAACAAATGGAATACAAATGTTATTCAGTCATTAACAACTAAGAGGCTATATTTGAAAATTACTGACTTTTATTTTTTTACTGTAGTTACCTCTTAACTGCAGTTAGCTATAGTCTACCAAAATTGATCTAATTTTTATAAAACTCTTATATGAGAAAAAGTACAAACAAATGGAGCATGAAATAATCTTTTTTCCCCATAAATTATGTTCTCCTAATTCAAATACAACCTTCTGTCTTAGAAGTAGGCAAAAAAGATGGATAAGAAAACATCACAGAAGGGGGGCGGTTTTTAAGCGCCTTTTCCAGATAGTATATTTCCTGTTTAAATGTTACAAATATTGAATAGGAAGAATTCTTTTAAGACATACACAATCTCTGAAATGTTGATGACTCAACTAAAACTAGAAAAAAAAAGTGTCTTATTTTGTGCTTTTTTATTATGCTAAATCAATCCAAGGGACAAGGAAGGATGCAGAAAACAGCACTACGCCATAAAAAATAGGGACTTAACATTACAGAGGTTTAAGTCCAACCCATTTCTTACCCCTCCCTTCTTCCTTCCTTCTTTACTTAAGAGTGACAGATATCAATGACACCAACAGCAATAATGGTTTTTGCTTTTAAAACTACCTGTTGCTAACAATTGCTGAAAGCACCGACTGGTCTTTGTCCTAACTATATTCAATAAGTTATGTTTGCATGACCTCAAGAGGCATGATTTATGCAACATCAACAACTAGCAGCAAAACTTCATTTCATGAAAAACTTCTCAATTCATGAGCCTTTCATAGTATTTTCTCTCCCCTGTCCAGCTGTGGAGGAGAGGGTAGAGTGGCATCCAGCCATTGGCAACCCACAACAATATAATTGTCAATCTGACAGCAAGAGAGAAAAAGATATAAACCTGCCAGAAAATGACTACAGATCATATGACCTTGTAAAAACATAAGCAACAGGTAACATATTTATTCTCAAAACTGAAGAAATAATTTAATGTGAATATAACTGTATTATGAATTTAAGTACAGTGCTATTTCAAAGGTCAAGGAAAGATATTCTCTTATTTACATGACCAGAGCTTCTAATTTACTTTATAGTTAATATAATCTAATTTATCCATAAATATGTGTTTTCCCATGGATATAGTCTATACATTCTAGTGGGGACGTACGAAACATACATTCTCTTAAGTGTTTCATATAAAATGCAGAGAATAAGTAACAGAAGTATAGTATTTTTAGAATTTTAGAACTGTCTAAGTATTTCTCAACACAGAATAAATTAAAGTGGGGCAAGGTTTGTATTTTATGACCATGTGAAGAAGTGATTTAATTAGTGAAAATCCAGTCTTCTATTAAATAAATTTACCCCAAAATATTTAGTAGCGAACCATATGCTCAGTATATCATGAGAAACTGAATAAAAAGTCAGGTAAGTGTTTTGTGTGTTGGATAAAAAAATAGTATTATATTTTGTCACACTCTTTTATTTGAGCACCTTGTGACATCATCAAAGCACTTACTGAAACTTTACTGATATTTACTGGTATTTACTAAACTTTATTGATAATAAAATGTATTTGGAAATGAATGACACACATAACTGTGTTGAACAGTCATCATCTTCTCTATTTACAAATGTTCACATGTCATTTATCTACACACACAAAAAAATCCTTTGGACTGTATCTTGCACACTGCATTGAAGTAGCATATCTTTGTTCAAGTAAAGAGGTAAAGTATCAGCTAAGCTGCATCTACTGCCAGAGAAGCTGCTATAAAAATGTTTAAAAGTTAGCTTTACTGTATGAGCTATATAAGAAAAGTAAAAAAGTAACAGCTTGTATTGTTTCTACTGGCTATACTCCACTAATTATCATTATACAAGCAACTGAAATTTCAAGTCTAAGTTTTTATTACATTGATAAGTTAAGCGATATGGAGATTATCCCAGAAGCTTGCCAGAAACTCATTTTTTGGGGACTAGGAAGTTATTAATTCTTAAGTTAATGAATTTATCTTTGTTTCCTTGAAATTAATATAAATATTTATTTAAAAATATTGCAATTTCTTCATTTTCCCAAATTTATATTATTCTGATAGAGGCTGACATTTAAATTGAGTAATGCTTAAGCCACTTGCACAAAACCAAGCATTTAGCACCATTTTAGATGCCACAGGGTGTCCAAGAATCCACACAGAGCCAGGAAATATAGTACTGGATTTATAAGGAAAAGTTTCTAGAAGGATTGCTTAGAGCCAGGCAGCATGATAATCCATGGAACTTCTCAAATCAGCACACAAGTTTGTTCCTATGCGTTAGGAAGTGTTCCCGATCTTCCTTGCATATAGTGAGGGGCTAGAAATCTGGCTGATGTGGAGAAGCCTGCACACCTACGTGAATAAGAAAGTGAATCATAGCCTGCAGTTTTTTCAGATTCAAGTTATAATCACCTGGTATGTAATTATTTAGAAATGATTGAAAGAATTCACAAAATGTTGCAGAGGCTGGCAGAGTTTACACTGGGATTTACCCCAGACCAGTAGGTAGGAACCAATCTTAAAAGCCTAGAACACTACTCAGGTGTGAGTTTTTACCAGCTGCACTTGTTTAGTGACACTGGAGACAGAAAATTGAGAAAGCTTCTCATTTCATATTATCAATCACACTGGTCTCCAAGACAAATCTAAAGATTGACTGACATAGAATTATACCCTCCATTTTTGCTAAGCAAAGGAATCTTCAGTTGTTTCCTCTAGCTCAATATATGTTGAAAAGGTCAGAACTTAATGAACCTGTCTGACAACTGCCTGGTTAATTAGAGTTTTTTAGTAGCACAAAGAAATACTTCTTTGCCAAATGCCAGCTGAATTGTGGAAGGAATTTACAAGTTTACACGATCATGTCAGTTATCTAAGCTAAGATTTAAAGTGTTTCTATTCAATTATTACATGCACATTCATATACATTTTTAAGATCATGACAGTCAGATGTAATGTGTGAATTCTAAAGGGATTTAGAGGCTCAGTGGTTCCTACAGTTTACCTACAGCATCTCTGTATAAATAAGAGAACTCACGTGGATCTGTTTATTTTCTCTCCAGTGGCTTACACAGTATTTAAGTACTTCATTTTATAGGGACTGCATTGTTTCTGCTTCTGGGCAAGAAATCTAATTTAGATGCCTATAACAGATTCACTGGATCTGAGCCACAGTGTATTTAACACTCAAAGACTATGTATTATCCTACTGATGTAATTTGCAAGCCTCTGAAAGTAATATTAAAAGTGTTACAGAGGAAAAGACAATATCTCTGCTTTACTCTATGCTATTTTTTAACTTTCCTAGTTAAACCAGTGATCTACTGTTATAGGCAGATGCAAATAGCAGCCTTTATAAACCCAGCACACTGGTGGAATACAAGTTAGTTTTAACTTAAGCATTTATATAAGGAAATACTTGTGCTGTTTTCATCATGCACAGTTTTGCTTAAAAACACTAAGCATCCTCATCTTTACTGTCATGCTATTCTAGGTACTCAGTATTGTGTTAACTCCTCTTGCTTGTAAATTCCTTCAGCAACCCAGGTATCATTCACATTCTTAAAAAATACCATAAAAATAATGTCTTGCCTAACAGAAACTGCACACATCCTTGGCTCATGCTGTAGCATCAGCATTAACAGATACATTACCCTCTGTTCCGACACATAGCAGAAACCAGCTTTTCATCTTATTAAACTTGATTGCATCATTAGTAATCAAAATAGGCAGAGGCTCAACTATACTGCTGCATTGCATGAATGTTTCACGGTACAGCTTGAGTCAGGGAGTAGGAGATTCAAACATAGGATAAACTATTGTGTTTTGGGAAAGGTGGAAAGAAAGATAAGGAGAATTCACTGACATAGATGTAATCTCTTCTACTCCATTTGCCTTCATGGCCAGAAGTTAATGTTTCAGCTTCAGCTGCAGACAAGATTAGACTTTTGTATATACACAATTAGTGAGGATTTAGATTTTTGCGCCCTGAGAGGTGGGAATGGCAATCACTCTATCACACCTCATCAGGGAACTAGGTGAGAACACCTTCAATTGTTCTAACCATACTTTAATGGATATATCTTTCCACAACTATAGGTTTTCACTTCTAAGAAAAGGGTTCCTAACTACATTCTACTATAAAATAATTAAGTAATTTCATATGTATATTTGTATGTCCATGCATATGTGTATGTATAATGTACATTCATGCACTAATAGATGCTGTGGGTCACACAGCTGGAAAGCAGCTTGGCAGAACAGAAGCCAGCACTGTGCTCTTGCCTCAAAGAAGGCAGGTGATGTGATATCTGAAGCTGCATTAGGCAAAGTATCGCCAGTAAGTCAAGGAGAGTGATTCTTCCCCTAGTCTTAGCACTGATGAAGTGAAACCAGAAGAGCTGTGCTCAATTCTAGACTCCTCAGTACCAAGAGACATGAATATACTGTAGAGAATACAATGAAGACTTGCAAGGATGATGAAGGGACTGGAGCACCTCTCCTATGAGGGAAGACTGAGAGAGCTGGGTCAGCTCATCCCAGAAAAGAGAAGACTTTGGAAAATCTAACTGAAGTTCATAAATACCTAAAGAGAAGGTGCATACAGGAGAGATCCAGGCTCTTTTCAGTGGAGCCCAGAGGATCAGAGTCAATGGGCACAAACTGAAACACAGGAGGTTTCCTCTGAACATCAGGGAGCACTTTTATACTGTTAGGGTGACTAAGCACTGGCAGAATCCTTGGAATTACTTAGAACTGTTTAGACACAATCCAGTGCAAATGGCTCCAGGTTATCTCTGCTTAAGCAGAAGGGCTGGACCAGATCTTATTAAGAGGTCGCTTCCAACCCCAGGCATTCTGTCATTTTGATTCTGTGATTTTGTGTAAGTTTATCGTATCATGTAAAACAAAGACATACATACACACACACACCTGTATATAAACTATTTGTACTGTTTCTGCATTGTTTTACGTGCACTAATTTTGTCGGAGTTTTTCAGCATTAAAATAATTTTATCTAAAATGCATTCAAAAATTAGGAATTGAGGACAACAGTGGCACCATTTAGCCAATAAAGTAGTTTCTTATTCTTTTTGAACAACTGACAAAAGGTCCTCTTAAATATAGTTTTTGCTCGCTTCTTAACTTGTTTTTTAACTTTGTAAAAAATGCTATTGAAAGTCACAGGAAAAATATTTTATAAGTTTGTAAATTAATAATTAAAATAAATAATCTAAAATACTTCAGCATTAACAAGGTTTATTATTATATTATCTATTATTGAATATTGCCTATTACCTATATTATTACCTATTATAATGTGAAATAAGCTCTTACATTGGCCAAGCCACCAATCTTTCTTTTTTGAATTGAATGAAGAAATATGAGCCTAAACTTTCGTTTAGAAAATGGTTCCAGGCAAATCAAAGAAGCAAGAAAGTATCTATGGCAACATTACAGGTTCTATTTCATCCTCAACTTCATGATAGTTTCCTGTTAACATGCTAATACTGGCTTGCCTTCTCCTAAATTTATCTACTGGATTATGAATTACATTGTTTGGTATTGTACTACTTAAGTCTGTCTACATTGCCAATATAATTACTGCACCTTGAGAGTGAAATGAGAAATGGAAACTCAGACTATAAATTTAAACCTTCATTTTAAGTGGATCTCAGTACAGTCTTTCCAGTCAGCTAATAATTTCTGCATCTTTTAAAAGTGAATTTAAAACTAAGGAATGTAAATAGTTTTGAGGTTTTTTTCCCCAAATGTCCAATGATTAGCTGCTAATTTTGACCTAGCTTCTTTCCAGAGAGCTCTTCAGTTAATTCTCAGTGCAATGAAAATAGCAGAGGGTTTTATTTGATACATATTTATGTACAAACCACAGTAGGGGGAAAAAAAAAAAACCCAACCTTTTTTTTGGCATTTATTACATTTTGGTAATAAAAAGTAAATTTTCACTTTCAGTTTTCAATATTTTTTTTTGGCTGAAATTCTGCTACATCCTAATTCTAATTTTTAAAAAGACCTTGCTTTTTTAGCATTATAGTTGCTACATTTATGATGCAGTTTTCAATTACAGACCAGCACCAACGTATAAGACTCAATTTCCAGATTAAATAGAACAGAAAGTCCAAGCGAATTGCCAATATATCACTGTAAAACATTTCTTTCTAAATTTCATTATAAACAGATTTTAAACTTTTCTTTTTTCATGTACCCAACTCCGTAGTCACCTACCTCCTTGCTGTATAAATGCAGCTCAGCAACAGCCAAAACATCTGCTACCAACACTGTATAAGAGACTGAAATGGTTAATGGCTTAAACATTGTTAAAATAATTGGAGGACTTTTACCCACTACAGAAAGCTGCAAAGATCTACCTGTTCATCTGCAACCATCAAAACCCATGTCTTCCCAAATATGCCTACTAACTGGAATTTGGACTGTGAAGGGAACTTGGGATAAGATAAAGGGGGCACTCCAGAAGAGTTCTCCACTGGAAGAGAGACTGGAATGTTGGTGGCTTAAACCGGCTCAAATCAGGGACAAGCTGCTGATGTGTAAAGTAACCACCCAGGTGCAGTGGGAGAGCACACCTGATACCTCAGTCTACAGATGCTGTTGAACCAGACAAGGACAGAGGCAAATCCTGCAGGCAAAGTCCTGTCTCTTTGTCCTTACTCAAGTGACCCAGCTGTGATAACTCCCCTTGGGGAAGTACTGGAGCATTCACATGTAGCCTAAAGGTATCAGTCTCTGCTGATGGGCCATAATGGGTCTTAATGGACTCAAATTCATTGGTGTAATAGGCAGCTGTATCTTAGAAGGAGCCAAAGACTCCTAAAGTGTCCCATGATCCACATTACATCATCCAGTTGAAATTCTCCACTCCAAGGGAGGTACCTGGGCTTTCCTACCTGAGCAAATATAAACGAAATAGCTTTTGTGTGCTATGGATTTCACTGGGATTTACTCCATAACCTGTTGATCCAGACTGAGATGTTTACTTTGACCAAGATGGTGACCATCACTTCAACAGACATCAAAAACTCCAAACAAATCTCATCTTGAGGCCTATGGATAGTGAGATCTTTCTGCTCTTATCCCTTCCTTCCCTTTCTTATACATTTTCTTAAGTGATATTTTTATGGTCTTATATTGTAAATAGCTATATACCTGTTTTTCTGCACAACCAAACTGTTCTACAATAAAGCCTATATGTGTATATTTAAAAACACCAGTCATTCAATGCTGTTTCACTCCAATCTGCCCCGAGGGATCCATTAACAGAGTGGGTTACTTTCACCTTCTGTCTTATCAATAAGTTCAAAGCACAGAACATTACCAGCTGCCATGAAGAAAGTTAACTCCACTCTAGACAGGCCCAGTACACTAAATGAAAGGAGAATGACTGATTGTATGCAATTACAGAAAATAAATGCTACTTAGTTCTCTGGGGGAAAAAAAAAGAAAAAAGAAGAAAAAGGAGTAAATAAAGAAGAAATAAATAAAACAAGAAAAAAGAAATAAACCCTAAAAACAAACAAAAAAAAGGGGGTGAAGCCTGAATCACAGATTCATAGAAGCATTCATAGGAGTGGAGCTCCAAATGACCACCAGTGGTCAACTAGGTCAACTCACTCAAATCCGGGCTTCTGCCAACACTGAGTTTAGTGGTCTGGTCTAGCCATGTCAGGAAAACCTTCAGTGAAGGTCACTTAACCCTTGAAAAAACTGCTGCATTTGTTCACTGCATTCCAAGTGATTCCTCCCCAAGCCAATGTCCAATCTGAACTGTCCACTCTATAAGTTAGAGGGTTTGTCTCTTCTTACATTTTGTAGTCTGCTCAATCACTTAGCCTTCTTTTCCTTAGACTGAACAACCCCACTTCTTCTGCTTCTCCTTTCCTAGACAAACCATCTTGGTAGCTCACCATTGGACCTTCTCCAATTTGTTCCTATACCTTTCAAATCCTGGAGTATAAAACTGGAAACAATAGTGTAGGTGCAGCCTTAGCAGCACCAGGTATTATGGGAATAATAACTTCATATTGCCTGGTGACAGAATTTTTTGTGTTGTAGAACAACACAGAGATTTTTTAATTCATACTGCTGACTCATCCTCTGGCTGGTGTCTGTCATAAACCCCACATGTTTGTTGTCTTTTTTTTTTGTTGGTTTGTTTGTACTGTTTAGGTTTTGTTGGTTTTTCTGAGCATATTTATTATTCTGCCCATTTTTTCTTAGTATATTATGAAATCTGCAGTTACTCCTCTTCAGTTTCACAACTCTGCCCTTCTTGTGAATGTGTTGGCCCAATCCTCAAGTTTATTGAGATCATCCTGGGTGAAAAGTTACCATTCCTTTTTTCTGATTCTGAACAGGTTTGCTTTCAAACACAGAGTATTCAGAAGTCGTAGATTATAAACTGATGAGAGTTTTCACAAGGACACAATAACAATGATGTTTTTGTTGTTATGATGATGATGATTACATAATTTTAAAAATACCTGAGGTGGAAGGAGGGGTAATCTGATATAAGCAAGCAGCATACTTAGGTCATTGCATCGCCTCTGCATATCATATTTCACCCACATCATTAAGGCATGGAAAATGGTCTCTTCATCAGGAACATTCACATCATCACTGGCAAGAAGTTTATGGAGTTCTTCAGCAGGAAGAAGTAAAAATTCTTGATTTCTTATAACTTCCATTATATTCTCCTGAGAATAAAAAAGTATTTCAGATTCAGTAATACTGCAAGAAAATAAAATAAGCATTAAAGCTAATAAGCCATAGGATTAGTCAATATCTGCCATACCCAGATATGGGTATGCTCTGTCATATCCGTGCAGCTCATGGGGAAAACAAAACATTAATGGAGTTCAACAGCTATAATTACAATTCATATATAAAAATATTTCAAAAACAATAAGAGGATTATATGGTAATACTATAATTTAAAATTGTCAGAATTAGTAAAGGCTATTGTTTGAAATTTTTATAAACTCAGCTGTAACTCAGCACATTAAATATATTGCAAGTCTTTACACGCACATACTACATTTCTTTCACTATTTCTTTAATAACTTGTCAGTCATATAGAGTTGTATTATGAATGTCTAGATTTCTGTCTACACATATGACAAGTCTGGGGGGGAAGATCAACACCACGAATTATGAAATTTTTTTTACATTGTTCAAAACAGATTTTTAATATCCAATTATTATGCAAATAGATCACAGCAATTATGATCTCACAGTACTGAGAACTATTATACTGTTGTGGTTTAGGAAAGGTGCTCTCCAGTTCAGTGCCCCCACTGCAACTTTGCAAACTGCTGACACTCTCTTGCTCCCCTGCTTTTCCCCTCACCCTTCCACACTGTGGTGGGCTGGAGAGGCACAAAAATTGGACGCTCAAAAGGTAAAGGTCACTTTACCTTAAGACCGGAACAATTTACTGGAAACAGCAATGAGGCAAGGACACAAAGAGTGATGGCAACAATACTAACAACAGAAGGTACAAGAAAGGAAACGATTCACACAGAACCACAGCCCCCACACCCCCACCCCCATCCCCAACAGACAATACCAGAAGGATCCC
>JANRGV010000051.1:61923559-61944685 GCA_024734035.1 Alethe castanea
ACATATTATAAATATACCATATATACCCATATATATAACATAAATGTCAGATATATAATTCTGATTTATATGTAAAATCTGGGGTTTTGATCTTCAGAGGTAAAAACTCTCTCCTTCAACTTATTAGCATTTTCTGAACTTACTAATGAATGTTAAATCTTCCTAGATAACATTTTAACTCTTTGAGGTTAATTTCATTTGGAGCAGCAAAGCATATTTCAATAGCTAGCTGTTTTATCGCAACAGAAATAATTTCTCATATGCTAAATGTGGAAAAATATCCACCTTTTCTTTTTTTTTTTTCAATGCAACTAGTCTTCATTTTTGCACTTAAGGGAACAGGATACAACAGATGTCTGTAACATCTTCTCAGGATACATTAAATAAATTTTAAACTCTCCTGAAATTAAGGTGCAAGATAGGAACTGAGGTACACAGTTATAGAATCACAGAATCATTACGGCTAGAAAAGACTTAAGATCATCTAGTTCAATCATTAACCTAACACTGGCATCTTCACCACTAAACCATATCCCAAGATCACATCTAGATGTTTTTCAGGGATGGTTATTCCACACTATGATCACCCTTTCAGTGAAGAAATTTTTCCTAATATCCAATTGCATTTTCCCTCGGCACAAGTGGAGGCCATTTCCTCTCATCCTGTTCTAGTGAAGTGCTTTCAGGAATGCCTAAGTCGTCATGGGCAGATAAACCTTTTTTATGAGAACAAGGGTACTGAACCTCTAAGCATGCTGAAGATTATAGGACACAGTTCTATGAGTCTCCAGGGCCTGTAATTTTTGACTCTAACACTATAGGCGTTATTTGTAGATCTGTCTTCACTATCTCCTAAGTCTCATAAGATGCACTGGGCCAGTTCTGCATGCATCATTCATGCAGCCTTTCCATGTTTTAATTAAGTGGAGTAGTAGATTTTTGCTTTATATTCAGAAAATGTAACTTGCAGTGGAAAGTATGAAAGTCTCTGAAGTTGCTTGGACAAAGCTGTGTCACTTGATTGCTCTTCCACTTTCTCAAAATGACCATGCAGTAACCATTGCTGTGGAGTACAGAATTTCACTTTTAAACCTTTTTAGCAGTACACAAGGTTAGCATTAAATAAGCATGAAGTATTAGAACAATAGAGCCATGTAAACAAAACAAATCTTTATTTAAATGTAGATAAGTAATCGCCCAAGTATCTATGAGATTGTGCATCATAGGAACATAAAGGCTCTAGTAAAATTAAATTATTACCAGATGGAATTTAATACCATGTATCTTTGTAATGATGTCACCAACACAATTGAATTAGATTTTTTTTTAGTCTTAACTTGTAATGATTATTATTCCATACGGAATCAAATTATCTTGCAAAAGCTAGTTCCCATTGATGCCTTTTTCATTGATTTCACTAATCAGCATGTATCAGTTACAATGAAGAACAAAAAAAAAATTAAATAATTTCATATGTTGACAAAGAATGCCTTATTTTGAAAGTGTTCTCCAGAACTTGCTACAGCAGAGTTACCACGGAAGTAAAATGATTACCAGTTTTTTTTGTTTTCATTGTTTTTGGTCTTATTTTAAATGTTTTATATTTTTGTGATTTGGATGCTTTGACCTCAACAATTAAAAAAATTAAAATCATATAAACAAATGCCAAAAATGAGATATCCATATACTAGGCTTTCACTTAGTACATCAATAAGGTCCATAATATTTTCACCTCATACTACTTTTAGTTTAGAACTTAAGTTGCCATAAGAATATTTAAATAAATGAATAAACAGTGCATCTGATTTTCATATTAAATAATATTGGTAGTATATTTTCTGAAGTGGTAAGACATGAAAGAAAATTTAGATTTTGGTCAATTCCCAAGCTATTTCAGTCTGGAATTATTGTTGCTGTATTACATTGAATTCACACCTCTTGTTTTTATGCCCCATTTTCTGTATCAGCTGTATATCATATAAGACTACATCCCTTTTACAATACTGTGTAACTTCTTCCCTAAGGAGAATGAACTTTTCAGCCCATTGTGAACTCCCATTACACAATGATATAATCCAGGCAAGAAGTCTCCTAAAAGGCCTAGATGAGAATTTTATAGCACAGGTCCTAAGGGAGCTGACTTGCAAAGATGTCATCTTTGACATCAGACTGATGACCTGTTTCTAGTGGGGCTCCACAAGGCTCCATCTTAGGCTTTGTACTCTTCCACTTCTTCATAAATGGCTTGGACACAGGACTGGAAGGGACACGAAGGAAGTTCACAGATGATACAAAACTACAACAAGCTGTTGACTACCTCAAAGGCAGGGAGGCCCTGAAGAGAGACCTTGACAAATCAGAGGACTGGGAATCACCAATTGCATGAAGCTTAACAAGGGGAAGTGCTGCATCCTACACCTGGGATGAGGTAACTCTGGATGTACAGACAGATAGGGGAATTAGATGTTGGAGCACAGTGCCATAGAAAGGAATCTGCAGGTCCTGGTCAATGGCAAGTTGAACATAAGCCAGCAGTCCCTTGGCATCCAGGAGAGCCTGGGGTGCATCAGGCACAGCATCACCAGCTGGGAACAGGAGGGGATTGTCCTGCTCTGCTCTGAGCTGGCACAGCCTCACCTGGAGTGCTGGGGGCAGTTTTGGGTACCACAATATAAGAAAGATATTAAGCTATTAGCATCCAGAGGAGGGTAAGGATGGTGATCAAGGGGAAAGGCTGTATGAGGAGTGTCTGAGGTCAATTTGTCTGTTCAGCCTGGAGGAAACTGAGGGAAGACATCACTACAGTTACAACTTCATCATGAGGGGAAGAGGAGAGGCTGGCACTGATTTCTTCTCTGTGGTGAACAGTGACAGGACCCAAAGGAATAGCTAGAAATTGCATCAGGGGAGGTTTAGGTTGGATAGTAGGAAAAGGTTCTTCACCCACAGGGTGTTTGGGCACTGGAACAGGCTCCTCAGGATAGTGGTCAAAACACTAAACCTGACAGAGTCCAAGAAGCTCTTAAGTACATGGTATGACTCTTGTGGACTGTCCTGTGTAGTTGTTCTAGACGACCCGAGACCCCCTTTCAACTTGACATATTCTATGATTCTGTTCTCTTACTTGAATTGGCTCAGATTGATTTGTCATCAGAAAGGTTCACAGCACAATTTCAAGTACAATTTCAAGCAGTAGAGATCAGTACTGTGAATCATCCAGAGGCACTTTAGATTTAAAAGGCTCCGAGCAGCTAAAATATAGAATAACAGCGCAAATTGTCACAATGGTGCAGTATTGTATAGAGTGGTTACATACTGGTACTGACTCTGGTGATTGTCTGGTTTTGCTGCTACTTGTCTAAGATTTGCCCCTAGCGCTTCCCAAGTATGGAAAATATGAGCTGCCCCAGCTGTTTAAATTGTGCTGTTTCCACAGCAGGAATGCAAGCCTTCTCATGTAGATAACAGAATGACAATTTTCTGGGTTTCAATTATAACACTTCAGGAGAGTAGTCACCATGACAATCTCAGTTTCTTACCCTCCTAGCACAACTTTTCCTTCTTTCCTACTGTACTGATTTTGGCTGTGATGGAGCTCATTTTCTTCTTAATAGCTGGTGCAGTTCTGCTTTTTGGACTCAGTATGAGAATCATGTTGATAACATGTTGATTTATGATAATGTTGATTTATGTAAAGGTGAGCATATTTATGTCCTAACAGAGTCTCTGTCCTGTTTTTGCTGATTACAGGCACAGAAGAGGAAAACAAGGAAAATAAAGGGTAACAGGTCTAACAGGAAACTCACATAAATCAAATCTGACTAAAAGAAAACTGGACATCAGGAAAAAAAAAAGTATTCCTTGCTGTTAAAGCATTAAGCTCTGGAACAGATTTCCAGTGGATAGGATTGGAACATGTCTGTTAGAACCAATGTAATAGCATAGGATGTTATAACATGTTTTGTAATTTACAAAAGGCAAAGTTGGAAAGGTCACCCAGTCCAACCTCTCTGCTCAGGCAAGGTTATCCTAGAGCACATTGCACAGGACTGTGTCCATATGGTTCTTAAATATCTCAAATGAAGGAGACTCCACAAGCTCTTTGGACAGCCTGCTCCAATGTGTGGTCACCTGCACAGTAAGGAAGTTCATTCTTGTATTTGGGGAACTTTTTGCTAATCAGTTTCTTGTCCTATTGTTTGACACCATCACCTTGACACTCTTCCTTATCATATTTATATACATTGATGAGGTCTTGTCTCAGCTGTTTGTTCCCCAAAGCTGAACAGGCTTAACTCCCTCGGCCCTTCCTCATAACAGAGATGTTCATCATCTTCAGAGACCTCTGCTGGACTTGCTCCTGGAGCTCCATGTCTCTCCTGTAATGAGAAGCCCAGAATTGGAAACAGCACTCCAGGTGTGGCTTCACCACGGGTGAGTAGAGGGGAAGCATCACTTCCCTCAACCTGCTGGCAATGCTCTTCCTAATGCATCCCAGGATTCTGTTGGCCTTCTTGGCCGTAAGAGCTCACTGACATCTCATGGACAGCTTGTTGTCCATCAGGACCCCCAGATCCTTTTCACAGCCTGAAAACTGCTTTCCAGCAGGTCAGTCCTGATCCTGTACTGGTGCACGGCGTTATTACTCTCCAGGTGCAGGACCCTGTTTTTGATGAATTTCAGAAAGCTCCTCTCTCCAACCTGTCCAGGTCCTTCTGAAGAGCTGCACAGCTCTCTAGAATATCAGCAATTCCTTTCAGCTTTGTGTTAAACAGTTTCTCAAAGCAGGAAACTGCCTTGGAATCCCTTTCAGTTTTTTGTTTCAACCCAGTTACCCTTCTGTTGAGCCTAATAAAATCTGATTCACTGAAGATTGCTTCCTAGAAAGACACCAACTCAAAGTCATGCAGAGATGGATAATTTGCTGCTTTCACACTAGCTTTCAGAAGCAGTCATTCCAAACATTAAAATGTATGTCTAATACCCCATTTGAATGTGTCTGTCTTCTACTCATACATACCGGTTCTTATTATGAATTTCTCAGTCCGATTAATGAGCCCATTAGCACCAAAACTTAAAAGCCTCAGAATAATCTCTTGGGTCTTTAATAACTCAAAGGGACTGAGTGGCTATGGTCTTGCTTTTACAATTCATTCACAGTCCTGTAACTGTTGTAATGTTCAGGAGTGAAAAAAGTTACTTAATCATTAACACTCTTCTTTGTGGTAACACCTAAAAATATACTTGCAATTTCATAGTCATTCACTGACTTATTCTGACCCTACTTAGCCTTGAAATGTGATGGAATACAGCACAAAGCAAGGGCTGAAGGCATATGCAAGATCATGTCTATAATAAAAGTCTCTACTTTAATAAATTATTAATAAATACTATAAATATGATAGCATTTCAAAAGGTAATTGGAACATCATTCAGAGCACAAGAGTGATGTTTTTCTTCTATTCCTGTTCTTCAAATTTGAATTTAAAACAGGTAGCCATTAAAATCAAAATGCATTCATGGGTAATTGCAAGATCATAGAGGGAAAATGCATTTCTCTATGACTCTCCACACCATAAAGATTTGCAACACTGTTCCTTCTATCTTCACTATGCATCTCTAAAGCTTATGAGTGTTTTGTGTCATGTCATGTACATTGTTTCTGGAGAATGTTTCAGCTAAAGTTTTGTTTGAGGAGTGAATAATTTACAAATGATACTTTATGTTATTATTTCTTATACAGTAGTCATTGTAGCTTAAACCAAATATTTAAAATATTGTGTCAGAGACATGAAAACATTAGCATTTCTAATTAATTCATAGTAAATCACTGTATTGAAAAATTATATACCGCCTAAGAGCATTCTAGAAAGCAAAAAATCCATTGCAGGGAAAAGACAGAATTCAGGAAGGCCTGAGTTATGTGCCTGAGTCATTCTCTGATACACTCTTTTCCATTGTTGAACTCTGATTCACCTTTCAACAAGCATCCAGCATAAACTGAAGTATTTCTGAGAATTTTAGTATGGAAAAAGAGAATATATTTCAGATTAGACAAACATCAAAACACAAACTTGATTCTGGGAAAGAACCACCTCTCAACTGAAAGGGGACTTCCAAAGATTTCCACACTTTAAGCAAGTTTGAAGAAACTCATATGGTGATCACTTTCTGACAGCATTTACAACCTTCAAGCACAGACTAATGCTCAAGACTCAGTATCATGATGCAAATTAATTTAATATAGACCCTCTTGTAGATGACTGAAACTTTTGTACTCCACAATATTTCACAAAATAGAATGATTCACACGAAGATCTCTGACCATTAACAGTGAAATTTCCACACTCATTCCAATAAAATAATGGTATATAACATAAACAAGCACTGTATTTAGGTTTTAAGTGACTGTCAAGTCATAAGGCTGCTGAAAACTTGTCACATTAGGTAGCTTGACAAAACACTTTAAAAAACTATTAAGTGACTGCTGAAAATACATTAATCTACTGTTCAAATCCCAAAAGACAAATTTCAGACTGAAATTAAATTGTAAAACATTTATCATCCTGCACATAATATTGATTATACTGACAGTTATTCTTGTTTTATTGCTGCTTTGAAAATTACAAATTTGGATGGAACAGACATTATGTTTCACTCTTTCCAAGAGTGCAAGTTAACATCAAATAATCTCATGCTGTCAACTGTAATACGCATTAATTTCTTACTGTAAGTTCTTTATTTGAAAAGAGAAGGAGGTAAATAGAACTTCATAGCTCTGGCCTGCTGTTAAGTTTAAATGTTTTTTCATTAGCCTGTGTTCAAGTTCAGAATCACTAAGGCTGGAAAAGTTCTCTAAAATTATTGAATCCAACCATTCACCCAAAACCATTGTGTTCACCACTAAAGCAAACCACCAAGTGCCATTTCCATGCACCTTTTGAACACTTCCAGGGATGATGATTCCACCACTTACCTGGGTAGCTTATTTCAATGCTTGAGCACTCTTTCAGTGAAGAATGTTTTCCTAATACTAGATCTAAATCTCCCCTGGTGCAACTTGAGGCCACATCCTCTTGTCCTGTCACTTGTTACTGTGGAAAGAGACAAATACCTTCCTCACAGTAACCTCCTTTCAGGTGAGCTCTAGAATGCAATAAGGCATCCCCAAACCTCTTTTTTCCCAGGAATCCCAGTTCTCTCAGACACTACTCATAAGACTTGTGCTCCAGACCCTTTACCAGCTCCTTCTCTGGACATGCCTCAGGTCTTCAGTGTCCTTCTTGTAGTGAGAGGCCCAAAAGTGAACATGATATTTAAAGTGGAGCCTCACTAGTGTCCAGTACAGTGGGGCAATCCCTGCCCTGCTCCTTCTGGCCACGCTGTTGCTGTTATAGGCCAGGATGCCATTGGCCTTTTTGGCCACCTGGGCACATGCTGGATCATGTTCAGCTGGCTGTTGACCAGCAGGCACAGGTACTTTTCTCTGAGAAGCTTTCCAGCCACTCTTCCTCAAGATGGTAGTGCTGAATGAGATTGTTGTGACCCAAGTGCAGGACCCGACACAAATAAACATAATTTTTTTTTTTCTGAAAATAAACAGAAACTATTACATGATACTTACACCTGAAATGAAGCTACCTAACACAGCAGAAGAGAAACATTCTTTAAAATGAAGAATTTGAAATAACATGAGAATTTGTTCAATTTATAGTAGTGTTTCTTCTGATCCTCTTATACTTTAGAAGCTACCTATTATATTTAAAATTGTATTTATTCAGATAAACTTACTGATAGCTGATAAAGACTTGCATAGAATTTAGGTATCTAGGTGATAAACAGTGCTTAAGTGCTCATGGGACATAAAAAGGGCTGCATGGGCTTCAAGCAGGAGGTATATTTGTGACCAGAGACTAGATACAATTTTGAAAATGATTAGAAGGAGTTTAAATGGTGAATATTCTATCTTCTCCATGTATCATTGATTTTGAAAATTTGTGATTTTAGTGATTTCCTATATGAGATGTTTAGAAGATCTTTGGGGCATTCTCTTCAATTTATTTAACAGCAGTTTGAATCTATTTAGATTTTGCCTTCATAGAATCTCTTGCAGCCAACTACTCAATTTAAGCACATGCCCATAAAAGGCAAATACTGTTTGTTGCTGTTGTTGTTTTACATTTAAACTATGGCTGAAATAGATTTGATGAAATCCTCATTCTTGACTTGAGGGAAATAATATCCTGTTCTCTCTTTCAAGTCATTTGTCTTACGTGTCTCTTAAAGCTTCCCCAGTACATTTTTTTTTTTCTTCTTACTAGGAAAGATGCTGCATAAGAAATACAACCTTACTTAAAATAAGCAAATTTTCAGCTAACTGAAAATTTGGAAGTGTTGATAAACTCTGGAAGTTCTTGTCTCTTCTCAATTTTACTTAAACATAAGAACAGACAGCAGTAGATACTATTCTGCACTTCTGCTACATTTGTACAGCAACATTGTAAATGAAAATGAATCAAAGTATCTGTATTTTCATGTATATACACTTTCTCCAGCAGGTGCTAGACAAAAATCATTAATAAGAGGTACTGAATTATGTAATGCATTTCCAAAATATATTCTGGATTTTACTTCTTAAAAGGAAGAGGTTTTTACCAAGTATACAATAAATAAGTCAGCTGCATATCTCAGCAGGTCCTGGTGCATGTAACAGATCACGAATGCTAAGATTTAAGAACATATGTTTAGAACATATGTTATTCAAATGCAATTTAGCTACCAAAATGTTTTTTTAAAAAAATGAATTAATTCACTAATTTTTTCTACAGAATTCAAGAATTTATTCTGATATATATATAATTTGTAATGAGAAAAACACAAGTGTTTAAAAACCAGATGACAAAATCCTTTCTGTGGATTTACATTGTGATAACTTCCATGAGGAAGCCATAGCAATACATTTCTAAGATTCACTGCAAACAGCTAAATTATCAGGTATACTTCTGAATCAATTATTCAGATAATATATTTCTAAAATTTTTATCAAAATATAATTACATAAAGTTTATTTACTCCCCTAAGAATTCCACAACACTAGCTCATATTTTATCTAAACCTATGCCAAGCTGATTAACAACCATCATAATGAACCCTATATTGGTTTTACAGCTGAATTAAACTGGTTTAAAGAAAAAGTTTGTATGTTTCTAAAACACAGATCCTCAGAAGAGTTGCAGAGAAGTTTAGCAATACTTCTAGCTCTTGCTCTGTATGTCAGGACATGGCTCATGTCTTCAGAATCAAAACGATCTGTGTGTGCCGTCTTATGAAAAGCACAAGGCTGATGGAAAATTGACTGGGTTTGGAAACGATCTTGTCACAGGTCCAATTCCAAGTAGAAGGAGATATTTCATAACAGCTAGTGATTTCCACAGTTTTGACAGTTTCCCCTTATGTGAAGAGATTGCATATACAAGTTGTTATTTTCTAAATATCTAGCATAATTCCTGTGAGAAACACTAATTATTAACTTGACAGTAAGCCCATTACAGGATGCAATAGAATTTACACTTCCAGTCCTAGGCTGATATTTTTGGCTTTTCGAGCCACAGACATAGTTTTTATTGCTCTGATCACAAACTTTTCTGCAGAATGTGCTTAGTTTATAAAGTCACTTGTCTAGAGATTAGTATTTAGTAATAAATTACAAGAATTACCACATTTCTTTTAAATTATCTTAATTTCAATTACATGAGTATCAAGCCCCTATTTATAGCTATTATCAATTAAATGGTGTTTTTCATAATTGGAACTCAGTAATACCCCAAATATATAAAGATGTATACAAATGCATGTGTATAGGGGCATGTACAAGTATAAACATACACTTAAATATTCCACCACAGGATTTGAATCTGATCTGAATCATAGCTCTAATCTCAAGAAATTTCTACTGAAAATTGAAAATTGTATAATGCCACAAATAAGTACATATGAATGTTATCTGAATATTACATTTTCCCTTAACTGCACAGCAACGGAATGTAGGAAATTCAGAATCAACTGCATCAGGCTGACTGATGAAACAGGATGCTCACAGCCTTGTTAAGTCTAGCTTGGAATATTTTCAAGCAGAGATTCCGCACCCTCTCAGAGAAAATGTCTACAATGAGTACTACTCTCACTGTGAAGATGTGCTTTTCACTTGAAAACTGCAACTTAGCACTGATGCCCAATGTCCCCTCATTGTGAACCTTCAAGAAAAGAATGATTTTATCTCTTCCATAACCACTGATAGGCAGCTGAAAATACCATCTCTCTTAGCTTTCTTTTCTTTGTGAATGCTCTCTCAGGTTCTCTTCATATATAGTGTGCTTCCTGTTTCAGCTTCATAGCTGGTTCAATTTGCTCATCAATTGAAATGCCACCAGCTGGAAAATGCATTCCATTACAGCATAATGAGTAGAGGGGAGCAATAATTTCTTTCAATCCTCTGACTAATGCAACTGAGCATATGGTTGGTCTTTATACACATGCAGCATGCACCTTTATCAGAAGCAAATATTTTAATAATTTCAGTACTGTCCACAC
Source organism: Alethe castanea (assembly GCA_024734035.1). NCBI lineage: Eukaryota > Metazoa > Chordata > Aves > Passeriformes > Muscicapidae > Alethe > Alethe castanea. The sequence goes on from JANRGV010000051.1 coordinate 61,934,150, forward strand.
GTTAAAAACTGATAATGTTGAGTTCAGCTACATGTCATTCAGATAGTCAGTAGACTCAGTGTTGCTTTCCATTTGGCAATCTAAAGACTTGCATAATCAATTTTTAAAAATAAAATCTAAAAGAAAAATTGTTCATGTAAGAATAGACCAAGATAAATTCAAAACATTCTGGTGTGTTTCACATGTGAAGCAGGAACACTGATTAACCATTAGGAGCATTCCAGAAAATACAAAGCACCCATGAAAGCAAAAAAGAGCAAACAACTTCCCCCACTCCTGCAAACAACAGCAAAGCCAACAATAAACAACATAAAGCATCTGAGATATAATAAAAGAAAACAGCTTTGACTCAGCTTGAATGTATTCATAGCAAACTATAATATTACTACATGCCGACTGAGAGGCCTTCTGTATAAATTAAATATGTGGAGAGATGAGGTATCAGCACCTTCTTGGCACATACTGGAAATTTAAGAAAATGAAAAGGGTATAACTGTCTGTGAAACAGCTTTGAACTTTTAACTAGAAGTCTTAAAAACCCAGTTCAATATAGATACGGAAGAAGGGAATTAGACTATACTACCTTTAAGAAAGTCTTTAATGAAGCACAAGTGAGACTATTAATTCTAATTAACCTTTGTATTTTGAGGAAAAGCAATTTCCTTACTTGCCTGGCTGTGATAGCATTGTCCTCAGGCTTTACTGTATTTTGTTTAACTCTACTGCAAACAGCAGCTACATTGGCTAGATATAACTTTGCTGAAAGGATTTGAAGGGAGGGATTTTTTTTAGTTAATGTTAGTAGTGCACAACACTTCACCTTCTGAAAAATTATATTACTGTTAAGCACAAAATATTGCTCTTACAACAATAAAAAAAAATTGACAGGTCTAGACCTATTTAAGACTTTGCACTAGGCTATACTGAACTACCAGTGCACTGGCAAGATCTGGTTTTGTGAAGCTGCAGATGTAAACAAACACATTTTGCCAATTTGCATTTTTTTTTTAAATTTAACTAGCATAAACAGAAATCACAATTCAACTCCTTAATTCCAATAGGAAGTGATACATAAAAACCCCAGATGTAACTTGGTTTCACAAATGGAAAAGATTCTCTGCAATTCTATTGATCATCAGTACACAAGAACAGCAGTATATAAGCCAAGGGGTACAGAATGCCTGTGAAACTTTGCATTTAGAAAGATCAATTTAAATCATAAGAAGTTTAAAATAACTCAGAAGTTTAAAATAACTCTCAGAATTGTCAGGACCTCAAAACAATATGATGAAAATAGGTGAAAAATATTTCGATTTTTAATAACATGTCTTTTTAGTAGGACATTTTATAGTCCTATTTTATAAATCACATCAGATTGACTTCTTGAGCAGCCTTGTCTAGGCCACTCATTGCCAGCAGGGAAGACTATAGAATTCTAACACAGATGTAAAAAAATAAAACATAACAGATATTGATGGAAATGTGCGGATGAGGGAAGATTCAGAAAGAGGAGTTGAGTATACACACTTTCATGATTAATTTATCAAAATATACAAGCCTAATTAACTAATTGCTCAGGTAAAATAAATATATATATATAAAGAAATTTTGTGACCTCCCAAAGACTAGTTTTTTATAATTAATAATCTAATTAAGACGTAGTCACAGAATAAGGTGGTAGAACTTAAGAGTCTTTTCTCATTATTGACCCTAATGATGAAAAATATTCCAGTGGACACAAAAGTTTAAGCTCTGCTCCAAGACTGCACATTGTTTCCATTACATAAATAATTAGTTAAATTTAAAAAAAATGAACAGCATTCTTTTACTTAACAAATAACCACCTTTAATTTTGCACATATCTGACTAAAATTAAAATTTTATTTGGCATCAATTCAGAAAGGAAAATTAAACACTAGTAAAAATAAAATGTTTTGGTAGTGCCATCACATTAAAGCAGCACCACCTAGAACAGATCATAATCTAAAAGATAAGAAATAAAGTTATGAAACTCTAGGAAATAAGTCCTTGTTTATATTTATCTCTTAAATCTACATTAAGATGAGCTAATGAACAGTGTTTTGTCTCTTGCATTCAGTAGCTAAATAAACCTGTAAGTCTCCTTCTTAAAGCTTTCTCAACCCAGGCACCTCTAATCTCAGCAGGCTAGAAACCTGTCAGATAAAATCTGCATAATTATAAAGCATATAACATTTGTCATACTGAAAAAAAGAAGACATAGGCTAAATAAATACAAATGTTAGCCAATGCCTAGAATAAAACAAATTTGAAAAATGTGCAATTATTTTATGTTTCTTTTCTTCTTATTAACATGAGTGTATTGCATAAAGATATATAAGGGATATATAATGGAAATTAAATGGAAATGAAAGGGATATTTTTTGTTTTAAGCATAATCAGTGAAGAAAATGTATTATACATGACAATATATAACTTTTTCCAAATCAATCCATGATAGTTTTCCTATTATGAAAGTGGATGAGTAAAATTACAACCTGCTCCCTAACAAAACAAATAAATGCATTGAATAAATATTAAATCACTATAGCAAATAAGAAATCACTGCTTACTCAACTAATGAAAATGGAGTAACTATCCTTGTTTATAGGGAACTGTATGCACCACTAGAATTTAACGTCTTTGTTTGAAACGATGACCTTTTCCACTGAAATCTGAAAACACTGAAAATAATTTAAATACTTTGACAACTTCTTAAGTATCTGGTTTCTGGAGCACAATCCAGGAGCCTGTTGTTGATGTTTAGGATTTCTACATTTACAAAATAATCTAAACAGTGAAATTCAAATAGTTGTAGCGATGGGGCTACATCTGGCTATTGAGTGGTCACATATCCCTGATCTAGATGCAGGAGTCGAATTAACCATGAGCAAAGGAATTACTCTTTGAAAGGAACAAGTGGTGCTCACTCATCTCCATAAATGAGGATGTGAAAGCTTTATTTTATATAATAATTAGAAAGAATTGTTTCATATTTAATCTCTAAGTACCTATTGTTACTGTGAGACTGAAGACAGATGACCTTTAAATATGCTTTGGAGAACCTTCTATATCTTGATTGATAAAAGAATAGGCCTGGAAACCAAGCTTAGATAAGGCAATCAACATTAACATGACCAAGTCATGCAAGCTAATTCTGACTTTTCGTTTATGTTCTGAATTTTAAAAAGTGAATATTAAGTGTGCAGTGGTGTAAGTATGAATTCGTGGATGAACTAAAATCTTTTTATTGGGATAAGGCTATTCATTATTAATAATTATGTTTTCAAGGAAAACTGAAAATTAGATGTGGGCTATATGCATATTTTAATGCCATGTCATTTATTTAAACATATTAGAAGTAGCAGGACATTTTGTTGTCTAATGTTGTTTCATTTTATACAGGTGCTTTTCAGCTCCAGACACAATATTTTAAGGACATTAGTAGAAGCAAAACATACAGAAAATTTCATCATTTTTTTCTATTAGTTTAATAGTAAGTTTAATAATTAGTTTAATAAGCCAAATTTACCATCTGAATTCTGTAAAAGGACTGGAGTTCTGTTTAAATGATGCTGCATATTGTACACAATTTACCTGTCTCTGTATTTTCATATGGAAAGATAAGTTCCCAAGTATGCAAGAAAAAAAGGAAGTTTTAGGTATTCTTAGAGCAAACCACCTAGATGCACTGATTTTATAAATTCTCCCTAGAAACATTTTACTGTAAACAAATCTTGCTAATCTTTCTTAAATGAAAAGGAAACTGTTCTTTATCATCACTGGGATATAATGGCAGCAGTGACAAGTGTTGCATCTCATGTAAACTACTAATCATCTGAATTTAGACTTGGATATTTTCTAATGTGTTACATGTAAGTAGCTCATTTCTCCAGAAATCAGAAATACTGACATTTTACTTATATAAATCAATCTTTCATTCCCTGGAAAACCAGCATCCCTGTAGGAATTTACATGAATTCAAATATTTCTGTTCAGTTTTTTTTTTTTTTTTTTTTAATTCCATGCATTAAAGTATTTTTCAAACTAAGATAGTCTATTTAAGTCTATTTAAGACTACACGAGTGATGTGTGCATGTCATACCTTCATGACACTTGATCATGAAGGTTTCAAAACAATGGTTAGATACTAGGAAAGGCTCCAGAATCACTGGAGCACCGAGGTAAATTCCTTGCATCTTTCCCTTGGTAGGCACACTGCTACCATCTATTATTACTCCTGTTGACTGAACTACATGTTTCTGTGCTGCAACAAATTCTATGTATCTCCTGCAAGAATTCTCTTCCCTGTGGTGACCAATGACAGGACCTAAGGCAATGCCTGAAGCTGCATCAGGGGATATTTAGGTTGGATGTCAGGTAAAGATTCTTCACCCAGAGGGTGTTTGGGCACTGGAACAGGCTCCCCAGGGAAGTGGGGACAGAGCTCAAGCCTGACAGAGCTCAAGCAGCATTTGGACAATGCTCTCAGGCACATGGTGCGACTGCTGGGAATGGTGCTGTGTAGGGATGGATGTCTGACTTGATGATTCTTGTGGGTGACTTCCAACTCAGAATATTCTGTGATGCTTCTGAAAAGAAGTCCACTGCCTCTAAGCTTTAGCTTCTTCCTGAGCTAAGGGATTTCTTATCTTTGTGGATTCTTTGTTTAGCAAAATTTCTCTAATGACATTATAAACTTCTAAAATGCTCCCCCTGCTGAACAACCTGTTAAAAGAGAACTTTGTCTATGTCCCACACAATTCCCCTTCATTCAGTTTTCAGTATTCATGAGTTAACAAAATGGCAGCCTGCTCCTCTGTGACACCTTTGTAACAGGATATATCAAGCAGTAACAAGTTAAAAAATAGATCAGTATGACACAGATATTTAGAATAAAGGCAGGAAAACTAGTGAGGTCATTAATCTAGGGGTTTTTTTGTATATCAAATATATTCCGTATATACAGTTCACCAATTAGTCTGTGACTAAGAATAATTTCTGCTTTCTGTCAATTTTATTTAAACATATTCAACCTTGAGATGAAAATACTTAGATATGGACAATTCAATGCCTTTCTCTGCAGTTATCCCAGTTCGTTCCAGTGTTTAAACAATCTTGTTGATGGAAAAGTACTTTATTTCCAATTCATCTAAACTGAATTGGCTCTTGCTAAGATTTCTCTACTAGATTAAAGAGCTCTTTAGTTCACACTAGTTTCTCCCCATGGAGATACACTGTCATCAAGAACCTCAACTTCTTTTCTTTTTAATAAGCTGAAACAGCCTGAGCACTCTAAGATATTTATTGCAAGACATTTTCTCTTGTCCTGTAATCCTGTGTGTCTCCCCTCTTCACACCCTCCAAATGTCAAGTGCTTTCTAAAAATGGTGACATGAGAATTATACAAAATATTCCAAAATCCACCACTGCATCCAGAGATTAGCTCTTTTTTTGTTCACAGCACTAGACTGACACAGAAGGGAGTTCTTTATCTATTTCACATATATATACACACACACACACACATATATATATATTTATATATATGATATTAGTGTATATATCTATATCTATCTATCAAGACATAGATTTATATATGTATAAATATATGTATGTAAAAAGACATACATATACTTGTATCACTAGCATATATTTTCAACTCCAAGTTTTACCTTCATCTTAATTGTGGCAAATTTCCTTTCAAGAACATCAGTTTTCATTGAAGCAAATTCTGCTCTGGTCTACATGTGGGAAACTAGCGTAATTATTACAAGCAAATTTACGATTCTGTTAAGTTTCATGACATTTATACGATTAGTGGTAGATACACTCACCATCTCACTGTAATTACACTGTTATTTTCTTGATTTTGCAAATAAAATCCCCTTTTTTTTCCTTTATCTGTTGAAAAGAAATAATTAAATCTCCTCTTGGCACTTTCCACTGTATGTCTGCATTTACTGATTTCTAAATTTTCTGCACTTTTACATTACTTGTATTTTCTTAGCTCATTTTTAAATCGTTTGTGTAGGCTTGTGTTTGAGAAAATCATTTCTTTTGTTAGAATCCTCTGTGCAAGCACTTCCTCTCTTTCTGGGAATGAGAGATCTAAGTACTTTTATACCTAATTTTATGTCACGCCTTTGATTTTAAAGATCTAGATCTCCTCAGTATCTTGGTTTTTAATAGCTATTTGGTCAAGTTTACTAATTTATTATAATAACTTTCACTTTTGCTATCAAGCACTGTTAAGTGCTACCCATTTTTTGTTTATCCTCCTTTTTATGTAAAGTCATCACACGAATCAGTTTTATCTTTGAGAACCAATAGTTCAACGATGCTTTCAAACCACGAGGTCATGGATTTGCTTTGGCTTATTAATTTTTTGGTAAAGAAACCTGGCAACTACTATCTCCAGAAATTACTGACCCCTACTTTTATTAACCTTACTACATTTTCTACATCTGCAAATCTTCCATAAGGACAATCCCTTATAAAAACTCTCACTTTTACAATTTAAATGAAACAGTATTTATTTAAAAATCCAATTCTACAGGTCTCCAACAGACATTTTTCACTATTTTAATATTTTTCCATTTTCAATTTATCAGAATTTCTTTGATAAGTATTAATTCTTACTATTTACCTGCCTGCCACTTCATTTACCACTACTACTTTTCACTTTCTTCATTTAAGGAATAAGCCATATGATCTCATACTCGTGGAAGATATTCACAATAATCTTGTTGCTATCTGTATAAAATCCAGTTTCACACATTAAATAAAAACTTCTCCAGCTAGCTGCTCTGTCTTAACCTGAGTACATAAGTCATTACATATAACTATGATATTTCTTGTCCCTTACAGTTTCCTGCACTCTAGCATTCTTCTCTTGGTCCTTCTTACTTAGAGGATCATTTAAAATTCAGACCCTCTATTTTTCATCTTTTTTTGTCCCTAGGGTATGTAACTAACTCACTTGTGGACACATTAAAAATAATGTTAGCGGTAAGTAACCAGCCCAGGCAATTCTCCACAGCCGGTATTTCTCATGAATGCTCTGACAAACCTTTTATCTTTCACAGACTTTAGACAGTTAAATTTATTAGAATTGGGTTTTGTTTGGGTTTGGGGTTTTTTAATGAACTCTCCTTTTCATGGTAGAAGACACCCGCATTACAGACAAGTAAAAAACCTCCAATATACCCTGAGAATTAATACCAAGTCAAGTAATATATAGCCACTATCAAGATAAATAATACATATAGTTATAAAATACTAACTGAAATATTCTTAGCACTGCAAGTTGTAAAATTAGCCTCTAGAGGCATATTCTTTAGTTTGTCTATTTATATTTTACATAATCCACCAGGGGGAGTTCTAAGAATGAAATAGAAATATTGACAACAAACGAACTCATGGGAAAAAAGAATTTAAATACACAACTGACATGACTTACACTTTGTGTTAAGCACTAAAATTTTCAGTCAAGCCTGTGACAAGAAATGAAGAGCTTAGCAACTATGGATTCATGTTGAAGTTGAAAATTCTACTGTTCCAAAACAATGACATAAGGGAGAATGAAACACAGCTACTTGATATTAAGTCTAATCTTCAGTGGCTTGAGTATTTTTGAGTAATTATTAAATTGAATTATATTTAACCTTGAGTCAACTGTCAATGTTTTATTATAGGCACTTCATTCATACAGAATATCCTTGTAAGTTCTGTTTGTAGCATCATAAGTGTTAAGTTATAGATTTTTCAACTTCTTCATCCCACAGAAAAGCCCCAAGAAACATCCACACAATTCTCTACAGCTTGCTCTCATCACTGTTTCCCTTACGGAGGACACTTAGATTATACCAATATGTTCAACCCTGTAAAACACACTGGCTAAAGCTGTCAACATCAGGTATGATGTTAATATGGCAGCATTTTGAACAAATAATTCCAGGGGTTGCAAGCAAAGAAACAATATAAAGAAGCAATATGAAGGAATATGCAATAGCCTGTAAAAAAGTTGAAACAATCTTAAGAGGGTGATTCTAGAAGAATATGTGTTTCCCAGCTGGTATAAAGAAGCATTAGCTTTAATGACTCTAATGAAATTATGTCCTTTTAAATGACTTTTTGTTTTCTACTCTAAATAGTTTTTGAAGTACTAACTGTGATAATGATCTCAGAATCAAGTAAGGCTATTTCCTTCTAAAAATCAACTGATTAATCTCCTTTTGAAGCATGTTTTAATTTTTGAAGAAATCCAGAAGCAGTCATCTTCAGATAGGCTTTTGCAATTCCAAAAGATTAACAGTTATTTTAAGGAATCACTCAAACAAAGAGGGTTTTTTTTTCTTTATCCCATCTTTCCTCCCTTCTTTCCTTTCCTTTAATTTTTGAGCCATTCATCTTATTCTATAGAATGGTTATCTTTTGCTGCTAGGCTGCAAATACACTGGATGCACAAAAGTGAGCTTATACACAATGAGGATCATAAAGTATTAAGACAAGCCTGATCATGAAAAAAGAAAAAGAATCTCCAGATTCCAACTCCTCATGGGGGTGAGGATCACCAATAATTGTTAATTGAAAAATGTCTTCTCTACCTAGGGAAAGCAGAATTGACAGTAGTTTCCCATGCTCTAGAAAATTTTAACACTTGCAACCATAATTACTGCTTACATTCCATGTCAGCATTGGTTACATTTTCAGAAAATTTGGGGAACATTTTTATGAAGCTTTTAAGGGATGAGGTCAACCAGTTTCTTATTTCCATTCAGAAACTAACAAACTTCTTGTTGCACTGATTATGTTGTAGTGATTTTGGCAGGTATAGAGCTGTATTTCTTTATAGTAGTTAGTCTGGGATTATTTTTGCATTTATGCTGAAAGCAACACTGATAACACAGGGATGTTTTTGCTATTGCTGAGCAGTGCTTACACAGTATCATTGCTTTAAAATTATAATTACATTACATTGAACATGACAACTATAATTATATATAATACAGCTTATGTGTTATATATTTACATAATTACATATATATCTATATATCTATATATCTATATATACTTATGAATGAACAGCATACCTGAACAGTGAAGCTAACATACATTGTAATTTCCAGTTATCCTTTTGGATTTCTCAATATTTACTGCCTTTGCAGCATAATTTCTAAGGTTTCCATTATGTATTCTCTGTGTACAACAGAATTACTACTGACAAGTATTAAGAGTGTGTCTAAGTGATCAAGTGTTGAAACCCACCATGTATGCAAAGAGGGTAAAGCGTGGAAATCAAAGAGGAAGGCAGGAGGAAGGAAAGAAGGAAGGAAAGCAAGCATCAACAGAGAGGACATGAAGGCAGGAAAGCAGGAAGAGAGGGATGGAAAGGGACATAGGCAAAGTGAAAGCAGGAGGGAGACAGAGAGGAAGGAACAGAGGGAGGAAGGGGAGGGGAATGATACAGGGAAAGTGAAAGAAACTTATGATTGTGAAAGGCAGGGAAAGGCAAAAAATGAAATTATGTAATTCATTACATAAAGCTGTTATTTCTAGGCCTAGTAGTCTCCTGCATTTTACATGTTGCTCGTAAAAAAAATCACCTTATTGGTGCTGTATAGTTTTATTGTTTCTTTTTCAGAACAGGTTGTAAGAAAAAAGTAGATCTAATGTGGCTGATGAACTTTTCTGTAATGATTTAACTGTATTTTTTATTATTTTTTGATAAAAGTACACAGTTTCAAATATTATATATATATATATATATGGTGTTCTTTTGTAGCTATTATGTATTACAATGTCTTTAAAACCTCTAAATCTAAAGGAGTGACAAAAATGTAACAGTTTTTAAATTATATGTTTCCATAAAGGAAAAAAAAAAAAGAGTACTTCTGGTAAGAATGTTTTCTAGTCAATATGAGATGATCTGTTATTTCTTGGTGCCAAGAAAAAAAATCCACCATGAACAGCTGTCAAGGAGTAGGGGACAGGGAGAAAGTGCACCAGACAGTGTGATGCTGCAAAGTTCAATTTAATAACTGAACCAAAGCAGCGGGTAAGCTGTGTCAGGAAAAACTTCACACTCCCACACATACAGCCCACACACAATTCCAGCTACCAAAGCTGGCCCTAAATGTGAGTTGGCACAGTGGAGCCTGGGGAAATGCAGTAATTTTGGCAGCTCAGTGTTGGATGCCTGCATACCAATATGCCCCTTCCCCTGCCCTTCTGGTCCCAATCTCTGTTACTGAGGAGGTGTCACATAGGCCACAAATAAAATCAGCCCATGATGATATGATGTAACTTTCTGACAGCTTCAGATTTTGCCCTTCTCTTGCTTGTTGACCCACAGCCTGTACCAAGGCTTATCATACTCTGTCTCTGTTAGTGAGCTGTATTGTTATTGAATTGTCAGCTATGGCTCATTATATCCAGTCACCCAAGCCTTTATTAAGGCATGGTTGTGATGTTTCCGTAACAGAAAAAACTTTCTGAAAGTTTGCAGTACCACAA
>JANRGV010000051.1:61944785-61959246 GCA_024734035.1 Alethe castanea
GCAGTGCTCCTGTAGAAGGTGCAGTTTTCCTCTGAAGGTCCAGGGATGATGTGGAAAGGTCTGGCTTTCCTCTGGAACCCAGTGGAAAGACGGAACACTTGCTGTCCAAAATCTCAGTTTTTATCTAGGTAGGAAGGGCTTGGCTCCTCCCCCTGGCAGGAGCATCTCTCAGTGGGATGATGTAATTTTATCAGCCATGCACTGGGAGTCAATGGCCCAGCAGCAGATGATACCTTCCTGGAGGGAGGATGAGTTGTGGAAAAGATAAAGATGATTGCTCCAGCTGGTTTAAAGCTGGCCCATTAGCAGATAATATGTGCCACGGAGATAAGGGTCACTGCCCCACCCAGCTTCAACAGATGGTGATAGAATACACATTTCTGGTCATATCCTGTACTGCAACCCAAGACAGAGGGGGTGAGAGCAAGGCCCAGCCCTGAACAGACCATGGTGCCACAGGTGGTCAGGCAGTGACAGCAGAATCTGTTCCCTCATTAGGCAGCAAAGGAAAAGGAAATGGAGATTTTATGCGTGTGTGTGAGTATAAATGTGCACTTGTGAGTATAAATATGTACAGGTAGAGCAAAGCAGAGCCAGGCAAGAGGTTCCATAGGGGTTCACCCCTGGGCTGGGGGGGCACAAATGCCCCTGTCCCCGTGCCCATCCTGGCAGGGCTCTGCTCTTGTTGCAGCTCCCTGTGGAGGGACAGTCCACAATGCCACCATCGGCCGCGTGCTGTCCCCCAGCTACAGCGGGAACCAGTCTGGCAGCATGTACTGCGTGTGGGCCATCGGGGCCCCCCCGGGCCAGAAGCTGCACCTGCACTTCGAGAAGCTCCTGCTCACCGAGAAGGACAGGTGAGGCTCCAGGAGCTCTTTTCCCACAGCCCTGGGACTGCAAAGAGCCCCTGGGGGGTTCCAGGGGGCTTCTTCTGGAAGGGGGCCTCTTCATGGGGTAAGGAGTAGGGCCTTTTGCTGGCCACTAAAGATAGAAAAATGGAATTGTTTGGGTTGGGAAAGCCCTCTGAGATTACTGAGTTCAACTGTCCCCCAGCACTAAGGCCAGCAGTAAACTATGTCTCCACATTTGCATGGCTGTTAAACCCCTCCAGGGATGGGGACTCCACCACTGCCCCTGGTAGCCTGTTTCAATGCTTGTCAGCTTTTTGGGAAAGAATTTTTCCCTGATATCCAGTCTAAACATTCCCTGACACAAGTCATTTCATCTCATCCTGTCACTTGTTCCCTGGGAGCAGAGCATGACCTCCCACAGCTCTCCCCTCCTGTCAGGAGTTGTGCAGAGCCAGAAGTTCCCCCTGAGCCTCCTTTTCTCCAGGCTGAGCCCCTTTCCCAGCTCCCTCAGCCACTCCTGGTGCTCCAGCCCCTTCCCCAGCTCTATTCCCATCCCTGGACACGCTCCATCCCCTCCATACCTGTCTTGAAGAGAAGAGCCCTGAATATCCCAAAATCTGGCAGCTCCCATCCCATCCCAGCTGCTGCACCTCCCCGCCCCTGTGTCCGGGCGGGACGCAGGGCCGCTGTCCCGTGTGACACCCCGGCTGTCCCGCAGGATGGTGGTGTACAGCGGGGACACCAACCGCTCGGCCGTGCTCTACGACTCCCTGCGCGCCGACAGCGTCCCCTTCGAGGGCGTCATCAGCGACGGCTCCTCCATCAGGATCGACTTCCTCGCCCAGGAGCCCGCGGCCGCCACGGCCTTCAACATCCGCTTCGAAGGTGCTGTGTCCCTGTGCTGGGAGCCGGCTCAGCCAGGACAGCCAGCCCCAGGCTCGTGGCTGCAGGAAGGGTCCTGGCTGTGCCCAGCGCTGGTGCCCCTCTGTAGCTCCCGTTGTCATTTAAGTGGATCCCACTGCTGGATCATTCCCTGTGGCCCTGAGCAGGCTGAGTCACACACAGCAATCCCAGGGTGGATGGTTTGGCATTGGGAAATACGTATATAATATGTATTTCCTAGCTGGTGCTGGGAAATTGGGAAATTACACTTGGGAAATACAGCACCCAGCAGTGCCCTCAGCACATCCCTAGTGCTGATCCACCATGGGAGTGGGGTTTGCTTAGGCCAGCATGGCTCAGAACAGATAAATCATTGTTAATCCTAATTGCCTGTAAAACGCCCTGTGGAAGAGGTGGGGATGCATTTAAATATCGATGGTGTTATGTGAGAACATACGCCCTTTTCTTCCCTTGGCTCCAGCTAGGAAGAAATACTTGCAGGTGATGGCTTTTTCCTCAGTATCTCTGAATTAAGATTCTCTAACATCTGTCATTATTGTACTGAAGGGTTCCTGTACATTGACAGAACACTGTAAAGCCTCACTTTCTTATACTGTTTCAGGAACGATCAGGGCTAACTTCTGCCCTGAAGTGTTATCTTTTTTATTTCCCCCCTCCCCAGTACTGGAAGTATTAAAAAACATACCATTCCTTGAGATGTCATTGTCTTTACTTTTGTATGACTGAAAATTCTTTCTTAGTCAACAGAGAAATGAGATGTCTGCCCTGCATTGTACTGAACACATTATTGCCTGATAAGATCAGACTGAAAGTTTTCAAGCCATTTGAACAATATGAGCTACTGATGATTTCAGAAAGCAGAGCAATAAATAGGGAAAATATTATTGGTGATGGAGTTTCTACAGATTGCAATTTCTATTGATCATATGCTCTTCTATTTGCTTCAACCATAGCCTAAGACTAAGATTCTCTTTTCTATCCTCATTTCTGTATCTTTCCTTTTTCTGTTTTTATTACCAGAGTTCCCCATAACAGTATCAGTTCAATCACCCTGTTCAGTGTTAACTCTTTCACCTCCCACGAGATACATGTTCCAGTCAGACTAAACTCTTTGTTGTCTGAGATGCCCACAGAAAGGAATAGTGAGTCTTCTTTCTAAAACATCTCTTCTCAACGTTAAAGTGTTGGGAATAGCAGAGAGAAAATGCAATTAAAGCTTATGTCATGCTTTCTTGGTACCCCTGAACTGGAAATTCAATATATACTTGATTTTCAGAGATTTAGCCATCAATTAATTTTCTACACACACAGTCAAAGAAGTCATGTGGAGGTTTTATTTACTCACCCTTGAATACTTTAATGAAAACAAAGAAAGAATGCTTATCCCCAGTACTGGGATACAACCTCTAACCTTACCAAAGACATGCAAAAATGTCAGGTATTTGATTTTACCCTGGTATGCAGACTGAAAGGTTTAAATTTACAGCTAAAAAATTTAGCTACCTTGTTCCTCATTTCCATTGTTTTCCATGAATGCCAAGAAAATCCTCCAAGATTCACTGTCTTTGGAGTGCTTTTTTAGTTTGCAGTTCTGTACATGCTGAAATAGATTCATGCTGATTTTAGGCACTCACCAATGCTTGTCAGGTTAGGTCTGCTTGTCCTGAGCTACCTCTAAGAGCAGTAGCTTATTGCTATACAGTTCAGTCAGATGAAGCAGCATCTATAAATTGATACATTCTTCACTTGAGAGACTGAGACATAGACCTGCTGACCTCAAAGGGAATTACCATATGAAGAAGAAGAGACCTACCAGAGTACCCTTAGCATGAAATTATATGTCCAAAGCACAGAAGGTATTAGTTCAATGAGATATTAACATTGCTGCTGAATATTCAGTTTTCAGGAACTAAAATAAACTTGATAAACAAATTAAAGCTACAGGAACAGTTGAGACTTGTGTATAATGTAAAAATGTTATTCAGCTGAGAGCATTACTTTTCAAAGCAGCCCTCTCTAGGAAGAATATGGAATAATATAGCATCTAGGCAACCACATTGAAGTTCCTGATTATTAAGAAGCCATCAAATTGTGATTAAAGCACTATAGACTATTTACTTAACTGTTTTCCTGTAGATTTCACAGCATTTTACTACCAGCAGTTGTCTTTTCTATTTTCTATTAATTATCTTGCTGTCCATATGCTAGTTCTTGAAATGCTCTTACCTTCCTCTTCTCCAACTGTGTCTTGATGGAGTGGTGCTGTAACGTGCTATGTCACAGCTGTACTAAGGAGAACTTAAAATGAAAGCAGCACACCGTGCTAAGTGCTGATTTTTGCTTTCAAGCAAATCTAAAAAATCTAAAAAATACTGAAAGTGTGAAAAGTGATCTATAAAGCACAATTTCTTCTCAAAAAAAGAAAAGAAAAAATAAATTGTGAGTAGGAGTAATAATAATAATAGCAATAATAGTTTATTTTTAAAAAGCTGCTGAAGTATTGTAAGAAAGTCATCCTTTCAAGAGAAATAAAATATCGAATTTTGTGGTTCAATTTAAAGTGACAAGGATTTTGTGATGCTTGCATTTGCAGTGTTGCAATTGTTCACTTTAGTGTATCACTAGCATGGCCTTGAAGGGGTAAAATAGAGAAGATTCTAAACCTCAAAAAATATCTTTCCTAGTCAGACATAATTGGTACTGCATTATAAGTTCCCAAATGTCATTAATTTTAATTTCTCCAGTAATAGTATTTATTTTAATTATTCTTGTGTCTTTGGAGTATTTTCAACTTAATTTTACTTGTCCAAGAGATGCTAGAAAGAGGAAGGATCTTATAAAAAAACCTAACCTTTAAATAGTATCAGAATAACAGCTTTAAAAATCAGAATTTAACTAGTCAAGTGAAGGGACCTGTTTTCTTTAAAATTAGTGTTCTATGTAGAGCTAGGAAGCATTTTAAACAGAAATGTAATTAAACTTTTTACTCCAAGCTAGTACTACAAACATAAGAAACAGAAAATTGCAGAATGTTTTCAAATTTCCGTGTGTTACTGTTAACTTGTTGCTAACGTACTCCCAATGGCTTACTGCTAATAAAAGTCAATTAAATGCTAGCTCTGGGAAACCCATCTGTTGCAGTAAAATTAAAAAAATAAAGAAGTCTGAACTTTTGCTTTATGTCGTCCCTGGATACACAGCTCATATCTAAGACCACTGAAAACATACAGGAAATATATTTAATAGCCTTACAGAATAATTTTGTTCAAAGTGACCTCATCTAGTCACAGTAGTCATAGTCCCTGCCCAGTGCATGCCTTAACTAGGTCAGGTTACTTAGCAACATTTTGTCATGTCTTGAATACCTCTAAGAACACATCCCCGAAATTACAGTGGTTGTTACTTTCCTAGTATTTAACTACTCCCAATGTTCTAAAAAAATAATCTTAATATCCAATTGGGATTTTCTATATCCTAATTTGCGTCTGTTGCCTATTAATCTGCATCCCAGCAGTCTGCACCTTGTCTGTACCCCCCCAGCTGTGTAGATGCAGAGAGCAGTAAGGTCTCACCCAGTACACCAGGTTCATTAGACCCAGCTTCCTCAGACTCCCCTCGTGCACTGCTCCAGCATCCAGTCAGCATGGTGACCTCCCCTGGACTAACTCCACCATATCCATGCCTCCCTTGTACTGAGGAACACAAAAGGAGACACAACACTTTGTATTTGGTCTCATGGGTGCCAAACAGGAAAAGATCACCACCTTCAATTTTCTCACTCTCAGTGACACACCCCAGGATGTTGATGGCCTTCTTGCAGAAAGGGTACATTGCTGGCTTATGCTCAGCTTGGTGTCCCTTTCTGCAGAGCTGTTTCCTAGACAGTTGGTCCCCAGCCCGCAGCAGTGCATGGGATTATTTGTCCCTAGATTGCAGGACTTCGCATTTGCCCTTGCTGAACTTCCTGATGTTCCTCATTTTGGGGGCAGGCCTTTTAAATACCTTTATTGGTGATCTGGATGAGGGAATCAAGTGCATTCTGAGTAAGTTTGCAGGAAACAAAATGTTGGGAAGGAGTGTCAATTTTGTAACCTAGATAATAAACATAAACTAATAAAATGATCACTGAAGCTCTTTGTCATAAAAGATCATTTAAAAATTTGCATAAGGCATACACTTCAACTAAATGAAATGGTTTCTCCATCTGCAGCACAATCAGAAGTCTCAGTAAATTAAAGAGTCCATATAGAGTCAGTACATGTCACTGAGATTACTTACGTGCTCATAATTAAGTTTGAATAATGTTTTGTTGTGCTGGGACTAATGACCCTTGCAATGCAAAGCACAGAACTGCATCTCTGAGAAGCTAAACACCTCTTACCACTTCATTCAAAGACACTTGCAAACATTCTGCATCTCCCAGGCTTGGAACTGTAACATATGTTAGGGTACTTTATATTGCTAATATTATGACTGGGTTACAGACACATCAATCACTTTATTCATTTATGTTCTTCTGGTCAAGGAATTTTTACTTATAGCCATTCTTCTGCTCAGTGCATCAAAGCAATTTGAAGATATTACAAGTTTATGTTTAGCAATTCATTTTGAAATATGGTGAAATAAAAATAGGGAAAAACTCTATCATTTCAACTCTCAAATTGCAGTTTCAAGATGCAAAATGATCACTGAGGTATAAGTCAAGTTTCCTGAGAGGTGAAGCACTGACAGATTAAATAGCTATATCTATGAAGTACGTCCATTTTCTGTTTGAAGCAATCAGGTTTAAGTCAAATGGCACCATAATGAGATGAAGAATCTGCTACTATATCTTGGAAGGCAACACTCTCCATTTCTAAACATTATCTATACATTGTAACACAAGCAGAACCATGGACTTCACTAGGAGAGAGAAAGTAAATTGTATTTGTATTCAAAACCATACCAAGTATGAGTATTTTTTTTTAATAATTTGCCAGGCTTTAAAACCAAACTGCAATTATCTTTTTAAGGAAAAATATTACTTACTTTTCCTCTTTCAGTAATTACCAATGTAGCAAAGTAGTTGTTGCAAGAAGGGCTAATGGTATATTAAAGCCACAAACTCCATTAATCTAGTATGGTCCACCACAAACCTTCACCAATAAACATACACTGGTTCAAATTACAGTACATTTGAAAACACCTTCTACTCTAAAAATAATTGCATCCCAACAAGGTGGCCACCACAATTTCAAATTACACTTTATTTTCTAAAGAGACAGATAAGTCCCTACAATATGACTTAAATTTCTGACAGGTATAACAAGCTGATACTGTGGACTTTAGAGGTTAGCTTCCCTACATATGAAGCCTCTTATAACTAGAAGAATAAAGAACTGTCACTAAAAACTTTTGCTAGAAGAAATAATTTGCTTCAGCTTATGAGTATATTCCATTTTGCTGCTTTTATGTTTTTTTTTTAAAAAAAAGATATCACACATGCATTTCACTCTACTATCATATAACTTAACTCTGGCAATAAACTAGGAATTTAAACTTATCAGACATATGGTTCTGCAGATTGAAAGCTTTCAGAAACTGACAAGCTAGTAACAACCCAGATTGCAATTAAGAGGCACAGAAGTTTTAAATCAAGAGACATGGATATTTGTGCTGCCATTTAAATTAGCAGATTCATTAAAAATAATTTAAATATAAAATCACACCACAAAACACTGGCAGGACATCTTCATACCTCAGAAATTAAACAAACCACATTAAATTGGATGTGCCTAAAAATGAAACTAATGACAATTTACATTTTTGCTCTTATTAATGTCTTCCTTGCAAAGCTTCCATTTAAAATGTTGCCATCCAAGTCCCATTTCTAAAAAGTACAGGGAACACAAACATAGAAATCTCCAATGTTCATTTTTCATCAATTTTTTATGAAATCTACCTTCCTCTTTTCTTCCAACAATCTCATATTTTGCCTATGGCAAATGTACTTTCTAAGATTTTTCAAATGTTATTGGGTTTTCCTTCACTGCTTTACTTACCTTCATTTCCTCACTTTTCCCCCTCTTCTATGAACACATTTGCTCTTCCTCACTTAGATTTTGCATTTCAAAATAATAATTTGATATTTGAAACTGAAGACTAAATATCCTAGTAAACTCCAGGGATATTATACCCTCTGCTCATGGAAAGGTATATATAACTTTAAAGTTAAAATTTATTTACATTAGATAGGACATACTTGTCAGCACTATGCAAACAAAAATATGTATTCTTTGTTTCCATAGATTTCATGGTTAGGGAAATAGACGTTATTCAGTGTGACAGAAAACATGTTTGAAATCACGTATCTCCCATCAACAGGATTCTTAAATTAATTGTCTGCTCTTTAGGTGCTTTTTCTTCTCCAGTATAAAGAAATTTACTACCTCAAATGTCTTGCCCTCATAACATGTTATGTGAAAGCACAAAGGAAGTTATATAACAACAGTGTAATTTAGAACTATATCAAGTCTGAAACTAGGCAAGCAGATTTCTTTGAAAAATGAAGATTGAAAAATTTATGGCGACTCAATGAAGCAAAAAATTTCACAAAAATATATTGATTTTCATTAAAATGCTATTGTGAAGACAATTGTGAATTACTTTCTACTTAAAAGTAATTGGTGGAGAAAAGCTGTAAAATATTTGCCAGGTATAATTCAGGCAGAGAGCTATTTTTCTATTCCTTGTTTTTTTCAAATGAATCACTAAATATTTAATTTCAAACATGTAATTAGCTTAGAAGTAAAATTATTCAAAGATGAGTTTTAACTTGAGCTGTGTCTCAAAATTATTACACAATTTATCATATAAGGCACACCTATAAATCTACTTTTGCAAGATTATTTGAAAAACTTTGTCTTGCTCCCCATTGCTACACCAGTGAAGAACTATTGTTTCTTTGAGTTTTTTTTATGTCAAGCAAACAACTGTAAAAGATTCCAGAGTTAAGGGGAAACTATTAGTTCCTATTTGCAGCAAGCTTTTGCAATAACACTGTGGAAGAAGATTCACAGAGCTAGAATTTGAGATACACCACTTTGAATTCTTAAAAATGCACCCTGAAAAGCTTTGAAGAAAGGGCCTTGAAGTTATCTGGAAAGCAAAAGAACTATTTTTTTAAGGAAAGAGTGAATTTTCCATCCTCTTTTTAGCCAGCGCTTCCCCTCAAACCCTCTGCATAAGACTGGAGGAGTTTGTCAACAAACTCCCCTTGCCCTACTTTATCTTTGCCCTCCTCACAGTCCATACTACTGTCCTGGAGTCTGAAGGAAAAAATAATGTTTTCTGTCACCTCAGAGACTATGCATCTCCTCTTTGCCTGTGCTCATCACTTTCCTCCCCTTTCTTCATACTCCCAGGTCTCTCTTCCTCTATCACATTCCTCAGGGTTTCTTCCTTGAACTGTGTAAGTTTTTCCTGGTTATGTATCCGTGTAGAAGGACTAATTACTTTTCTCTTATGTAGATTCTCTGACTGAAAGGGATGTACTGAAGACAGGCAATAAGGCACTCCTTCCCCACTCACAACTGGTTTTCCCCACGTTAACACAAAACAGTAAGTCAAATAGATGTGAGCTGACTCACACCTTAATGAAGTAGCACAACACCTACGAAAATATCACACACTATGAAACTTATCTTTTAGGGCTATGTTTTCACTGGATCAGGAAAAGATACTGTAATTCCAGTAATTATCTGTTTTTCTTGCAAAGAGAAAAATTTATGCAAATGCCCTTAAAGATAAATCAAAGCTTGCTTATTAATGACAATTGACTTCCTTTATGATCTGCTATCTTTTGTTGGTGATTTTCCCATTACACATAATTGATATTTTAGATCTCAGGATTAAAAGAATAATAAATTATATACCTAATATCTGAGTCATGGCACAGATTTTCATGAACTTTGTGATCCAATAGATATGCATCAGTTGTAAGTCTTCAATTATACTATAATGACTAATTTCATTCACCCAAAAATATTTCAATAAGTTCATTAAAAGAACCATAATAAGTTTTAAAACTTTTTGAAATCAGTGTTTTTTTCTATTTTTATGTTCATACAACAAAACAAACTGAAAATGTACAAGTCTTATATAAATCTAAGAAATATGTTGATAAAAAGGTTGGATTGTTTTCAAAACACATCTGTTCAGTCCTAATATAATTTCATTTCAAAGACCACGACTGCTGTTCTTACAGCTTATTTTTTTTTACTGACAGAAGATGGTTGAACTATCTTTGACCTGTAATACATAGAAATCACTGAACTTGCTCCAGAAGTGTAACATGGATATAGCTACCTGAACTGTACTAATATACTTAACTGTATAGTTAAACCAGTGAATTGCAATGTGTTACTAGTTACAGAAAAGAATAAATAAAATAAGGACGTAAATGCTGAACAAGAGAATGACATTCACTGTCTCTATAACTTCAATAAGAATTTCAGTAGAGACCTAAAGGGACCACTATTTCTCATAAACGATATACAAGCTACTCTTTATGCAAGTTTAATTTCATGAGCCAGGTGTTTTTAATTTTGTCAAATCATGAAAAATCAAATGGCTACCAATATGATTTAATTTCTGAATAAGTAGCATACTTCTGCTTCATTGATTCTGGTTAAATTTTGACATTAATTCCATACCTGTTCTGACATATGAAACTAGAAAAATATTAAATATTACCAGATGAAATTCCTTATTTCTAGAACTTCCTGTCTTAACCTACTTCACAGATGACTAAAAGGATGACTAAAATTCTTGACAAAACAACCCGAAACCACTACTCAATAAAACTTCATACTGTTCCCATGCAGACCAATGACAATTACAAAGCTTCCCTAAAGCTAAACTAAAGTGACTAAAAAGTGTTACAATGACTTCCATACACTTTACTATTATCACCTGTGTGTGATCATTCA
Source organism: Alethe castanea (assembly GCA_024734035.1). Lineage (NCBI taxonomy): Eukaryota > Metazoa > Chordata > Aves > Passeriformes > Muscicapidae > Alethe > Alethe castanea. The sequence continues at coordinate 61,955,509 of JANRGV010000051.1, forward strand.
TCTAACTAAGTTATATACAGTTCTGACTCAGCAAACAGCACATCCATCACAGCAGGCCAATTGTCATAACTTCACTGAAGTTCACAGGAATCACCACTTCACTGGTTTCAAAAGGACCACTTATGAAATAAAGTTCCATAGAAGCACAGAATAGAACACAGAATAATTTCAATCCAAAAACTAACACAGTATTTTTACTTGTAGAGGATATATAGGATTCACAAGATTATAATTTATATATTCCAAAACTGCCTTACCATGGTGTAGTTGTGAGCCACCTTCATAAGCTCTGTGCATCCTTGTGCATCAGCAAATGCTCGTATTCCCAAGCAGTTGGATGGGTGCAAAAGCTTCATTAGAAAATGGCAGCAAACCTCTACTACTTGGGGGAGCTGGAGGAGGCAGGCAGCTGCTAGGAGGTTTTCAATGGTGTCTTCTTTTAATTCCAGGCAGCCTAAAAAAAAAGTATTGATAACAAATGCAAACTTATTTACTTAGTATTTACAAAACATACAGTATCGAAAGATGTTTTCATAAATAATCGTAGCTCTATATAAATTACTCTACACAAAAAGTGAAGAAAAGAAGGATGAGTCTCCCTGACTGAACACACCAGTGACCTGGAAATTACAGGATTAGAAATATTTCTTTTTAAACTACTATTAACTCAACTATATAACAGGCATAAAAAGAGAGACTGTACTGTCTGAAATGGAAGAGGAGACTTGGAATATCTTGATATCAACCAGGCTGTGGATGGTTTTGTTGTTGGGTTTCTTTTCTTTTTCTCATTGATATTTGTGATAAAACTTTTGTTATCTTCAGTGGCACAGAGCAAAACTTAACAGCCATTTACTTCCCTGAAAAGAATGAAATAACTGCCTAGTATAGTATGAATAACCCATAAATACATCTTCAAAACAAGGCTTAACAGTCTTCAAACATTGGTAATGTGACTTTAGGATTAATGTTATCTGAGTAACATATGGCAGGCTTCTCGTAACACATAGTTCCTCTAAAATAATTTATATTAGGGAAAAGAACCATTAATAATACTTATATTGAATTTAATTCTGTAATTTCACAAGTCATTACTTTACCTTTCAGACTGACACACTTTTTAGTAAATAAAAGGTAGAATAGATTAAAATAAACTTTAAAAAATATTTCTTTTAGGCTGGAATATGCAATTCTTGTTCTAATGCTCCACCCAGCCATAATATTACATTTTATTTTTACATTAGAATCTTATAACTTTCCTTCATTAATTGCTTAAAAAACTACAAACTAAAGACTACAAGGATGTTTTGGAGAACTGGAAAAAAAAGAATAGGAAAATAAAATGTGCAAATTTAATTCAAATTGTCAAAAGATACATCTGATTTTATTGTGCTGTGCTTGAAAAAATAATTTTGACTGTAAGAGGATTAAGTATATATTGATCTATATCTTAAAAGTAATATAGTTCAACACCTAGATAAACTCACTCTTTTCCTCTTACAAACTTTGCATTTGTTGTCACATTAAAAAAAATTCTAAAAATTTTAATAATTCTATTTCATGGCACTAAGGACTTCTAAAATCCTCAATTTCACAACAGCATGCCATTGAAAAGAAAAGACACTTTATATTGAAATATCAAACTCAAAATACAATAACATTAACACTGCACATCTGATCTTTTCTCCTTTCACTACATCTGGAGCTTTTAGTATGAAATGGAAACTATGAAGTAATACTTTCCTAGATTTAGTTATAATACATCCTTTTGCAAAGGTCAGTGCATCAGATCAAGTGCACAGCCTAATTTCAGTGGGTTTCCCCTCCTTATTTTTATTCTTTTATTAATGTCGATGAGTTTCTCTTTATGTTATCTAACCTTTTCTCACAATTTCTCTACACCACATCATTATGCAATGTGGTCAGAAGACCCACTCAGCAGTAGATTCTTGGCTGACCCATATATTCATCAATGACATACCCACATTTGCTGCCTGCCTGCAGGTAACGCCTGGCTCAACACACCATCTATTCCCTGGAAGACAGTTTCACTGTGTAAAGTGGAAGCATTCAAAGATAGTTATTTTCAGGTTAAAACTCTCCATCCTGGTATCAGAAGTAAAAAAAAAAACAAAAACAAAATGTGCAAAACATCTTTGAAAATGAGATGAATTGAGAAATGGAACCAAAAAAAAACCCAAAAAACAAAAAAACAAACCAACCAATCAACCAAAAAAATTATAAATCTCCTTTTCTTACCTGCTACTGATTTTTCAACAATGAGCTCAAAAAAGTCTCTGAGTCTCTGGCCCTACAAAACTGTTGTAAGTATAGAAAGAATCACTTTTAATATCCTGACTTTATGAGGAAAGGTAACAGTCTCATGGTTTGGCTTTTTTATCACTAAAGGTAGCTACCCTTAGGAGAAGATACCAAAGGAATCAAGTGCAACCACATCAATCTACTTGTTTTCAAACTGAGAGATCTTCTGCTCACTTTGAAGTACACTAGTCCTGGTACAGTATTAGCTCGAAAATAGTAGGATTAAACTAAGTTTAAATCAATAAAAATTATTATCTTTTTTATGAAACATCTATTTCTTTATGTGAATAACATGGACATTTGAAAGAAAATGCTTCACATTTTATAGAAGAGTGTGAACACATTTCTGCAAGAAGTAAACATACAGTGGCTTCTGGGATATCTGGGGATATGAATATATTATACTTTGACTTTATTTTAACTAAATTCAGAAATACTAATTTACTACTTAGCATATCTATGATAAAAGCTAGAAAAGTACACTCAGTACAAGTTAAAGAGTGTATTGTTCTTGATTCTTTTAGTTTCAATGATAGATAGGGTTTTAATCCATCTAAATGGTTTCCAAATCTTACTTATCTTCTTTTTTAAACATCAAGACACCTTCAAAATTTTTTCCACAAGGGCTGTATTCTCTTTTTCAGAAGAGTGCTATGACATTTTTATGAAATTTCCTCCGAGATATCAAGTGTTTAGTATGGTCAGAGTTTGAAAAAAGAAAGCTGTTAAGGGATTCTGTACATATCATATGAAATATTCAGACAGTTTCATATTGGCAATTAGAAGATCCAAGCATCTATTTAAAAATGCCTAATGGGATATTCAAGGGGCATTAATACTATTGCTTCCTCAATTCACCCCCCTCTCACATTTTTATGCAATAAGAAGCTTGCACAAGTGTCTTAGTCTGAGAAAAACAAATTAACCAGAGCTTAAAATCTCCTTTTGTATTACATTAATTAAGATGAAAAAATATGAGGAAAAAACAATCAAAAGAACTGTAATGTATTCTAATTGTATTCTAAATTATATCTGTATTTGTGAAAAATTTTATGTGCATTGCTTATTCAGAAATTAAAATGCCTATCTTTAGCATGCACTCTCAAAATTACTTCATAAATTTTATTGCCTCATTACCAAATGTGAAGCAGAGATAATATAAGAATTCTCTGATATTCTTGTTCTGTTGCTAAACCTTTTCCCAAGTTAAGGGGTGGTTTTGACTTGGGGTTGGCTTGTAGTTTTGTGGGTTTTTAAAATTTGTTCTTGTTGTTGTTTGTTTGCTTTGGGTTTTTTTTGTTTGGTTTTTTTTTGTTGTTGTTTTTTTGTTTGTTTGTTTGTTTTGGTTGGTTGGTTGGTTTAGGTTGGGGTTTTTTTTGTTTGTGGTTTTTTTTTTCTTTTTTTCTTTTTTTTTTC
>JANRGV010000051.1:61962531-61974383 GCA_024734035.1 Alethe castanea
AGAACCCAGTCAAGCTTTGGCCTTCGGTGGGAAAAAAAAAACAAACTGAAAAAAGAAAAAAAAAAAAAAAAACTAAAAAAAAAAAATAAAAAAAGTCTCAAGGACAAAGGAGCTCAGCTTTCAGGTTAGAAAGAGCAGTATTTTATTCTCTACATCTGAAGCTAGCTCAGAAGCAGGGGCACTCTCCTCTGCCAGAATAAGCTTCTTAACTTCTCAGGCAATGATTTGGCAGCTTGTGCTACAGTAGCACAGAGCAGTTCAAATCCAAGCTCAAAGAACAAAAAGTTACAGAAATGGAGGCATCAATTGCCAAGAAAAGATTTTTGCTTATGAGTCCACCTTACAGAATAATGAAATCTGCTTTGGGCTGAAAATCTACTTTGGGCTGTTCTGAGGGTACATTTCACCACAGCTGCTGTCAGATAGGTACAGACCAGAAAGGCAGTGAAGGCATTTTACATTGCAGGAACAGAAGTAAACATCTGAAAGGTGAGAACCTCTTTCACAAACTACCATTGCAATTTTCATGATTCTCTTGCTTGTGTTTGGAACTGGAAATACACAGCTAGGCAGCTAAACTCAAGAGAGTGGATATGGATTCACATCTCCAATGTAGGAGCTCCAGAAAGAAACACATTAAATAGGCAGACCATCCCACAGCAGCCTGTCTTGTCTCTTCACTGATGCCATTTACCTGCACATGCATGTGCCAGATGGCAACACAGAGGGATGATACTCCAAAGGAACACTCACTTTCCAGCCATGCCCTGTATTAATGTTCAGTACTTGTTTAAATCTCTCTTTGGAGATGAAAAACTTTGAGCTTAGCAAGAGACAGCTGTAAAAATGCACCTTACAGTGCACTCAGTTTTCTGTTCTTCCCCTCCATACTCTGCTCCCCTGTGTCTGCCTGAATTTATTTTTATTTAATTCTCCAGAATACCAGATTGCATAAAAGTACAAGGGCATACAGACACTATCTCTCTCTCCATAATATTCTAGATCATTCTGAATACTCAAAATTTATATCTAGTTCAGAGCTCTTTTCTGAGCAATTCTCATATGCTTTGCCAAAAGAATGAGACAACAGCTGGTTCCTAACACATAATTGTCAATTCCATCCCTTAACGAAGTACCCAGGGTAAAAGGAGGAATAACAATTCATTGGAGTGTAGAGCTCCAGGAATGAGCAAGGACTTTGTGTGTCAGTGACAGGAATGGAAAACATTTGCTCCAGATGGAAACAAGATCCTTAGAGTAGGGCTGGCTCAAAAAAAAAAAAAAAAAGAAAAATTAAGGAGGTAGTCAGTCTCTGCAGTTCTTTAAGATAAAGGGGTCTCTCAAGTTCTTTCCTGATTTATGTGGAAGCCCACAGATTTTTTTAGGATCAGAAGAATATTCGTTGCAGAAAGGTATTTTTTTCCAAGCAGGCTGGCATTTACAGAGGACAGAATACAAGAATCTGGTCCTACAGTTACATTGAGGAACTTTGAAAGTCAATGTGGAATATAATCTGATACAGATAATCTGAATTATGGCTGTACAGATCGTGCCATCACTACCACTTCCCACTTCCTACACCGGAGCAACCCTGATAACAAAAGCTTCTTTGGATAACTCTCTTTGCAACACTCTTTTTTGACTCCTGAAAAGTATGACATGTATCATGACATGTATCTGCTCCTAGGAGAGAGTTTCACAGTGGATGCTCCATATCCAGAAGTTAAGTTTATTCAAGGTCTATGAGCACCTAGTATGATATATGACCTTTTTCTGTATTCCACTACAAAACAACTGACAGTCTTAGATCAATTCACTTACCTTAATTTGTCCTTTTATCACTCATCCCAGAGTTCCTGGAACAAATGATAACCCATCTGAAATGAATGTAAATTTAAGGGCCTATTCTCCGCAAGTGCAAAGTCAACCATCAAATACGTGGCAGAGAAAATGTAGTGGGACAGGAGCAGGGAACAGTCTCCTCCAAAAACTGTTACTTAGACATGGTCCACGTTCACTGGGATCTCTAATATGATACTACAGAACAAATAACTCTTGAACAAACTCAACAAGTCACAGAGTAGAGGCAAGGACCTTTATCGCGGTAGCTCCACTTCTCAAAATGATCAATATACACAAGAAGCCTGAAAGACTGTAGAAAGTGCCATCAGCACCTAAAATCCAGGCATTTGCCTGAGGACAAGCTTTTAATAAAACACCTTACATTGTATCCATTGAGTTAAAATTGTCTGGGACTTCCCTCTAGCACTGAGGCTAATGGGAGTAAAATGGCCTCAGTTTTACTCCAAACACTGTCATCTCCCAAACAATGGCAGTCACATTCAAACAGCATGTTGTAGCATAGTCCAGTGGCTGTGATAACCTCTGGACTCTGACACTACTAACTGGCACAAGCCAAAAGTATGCTAAAGTTGTCCTCAATCTTTGTTCATATAGTCAACTGACTTTCAGCAATTGAAAAAAAAAAAAGTCCCCAAACCGAAACCTAAAAATAAACCTCCTTGGGATATTCAATTAATATAGTTCCTGTGCTGCAAGACCTAAGGGTCCTTGTGCTTAAGGCATGCTCCTACTTGCTACATCCCTGCTGTCTGCCCTGTGTGTGTTATTAGCTCTAACACTGGCAAAGACACTTGACAGTACTCTCCCAAATAAAATCTAATTAAAAGTTACACAGCAGGTCTTGAACCTCTTCCATGTATGATCTATTCTCTAATTTTTTTCAGATGTGTATAAATAAATCAAGGATTTTTAGTTTTCTATTCCTTAAGTGGGTTTTGCTTTTTCAGTTTCATTAACAGTATGAAAGCACCAACCCACTCTTCTGATCACTGTCAGGAATGCATGCTAATTAGATATCCCGATGCTAATTAGATTTCCTGATACAGGAAATCTATAGTAACTTCACAGCTCTTTTGTATCTTCAAAGGACGGCTCCCACAGTCACCAATAGCAGAAGAAAAACAGAATATCAATCTATAGTTTCAATCTTCTCTGAACTATTGAAGCACAATTGAAAATAACGAAAACTCAAGTTTTAACATCGAGAAAGAAGCACTACCTAGGAAAATGAGGTGAAGATACACTCTTCTGTATAACTGCTTATATTGAATTCATAAAAGATCAAAGATTACATATCCATCTATCCCCAGGGCACTAAGATCTCAATCACAGATGTTTTTGCTATCAGTCATCTTGCTGCTTGAAAAATGAAACATACTTTCTGCATAGCCATTGCACCTAAGTGTTGGCTTCATATTTCCTCAGTTGGCTCACAAGGAGCAGATATGCAAAAGAGGAAGTGTAGTTTGCTATTAAGTTGCAGTTCTGCTATAGAACAGTCAAAACATACTCTGTCTTCTTGAATAAACCAACAAAAAGCAGCAAAGCGAAGATAGATTAATGAAGACATATTTTTTACTGGTCAAATATATACGTCACAAAAAACAGTGGTAAATATGTTTTGATTTATCCTTGTGAGCCTATGTATAGAACAAGAAGCATATAATTTTGATAGAGTGTTTTTCTAATAAATTTACATCGTCTACGTAATTTGAATTATACAAGTTGTAATTGCATTATAATGTAGCCAATGTCATTAGAAAATTTGTGCTTATTTCAGATAAAACAATATGTAGTCACTACATTATTAAATTTGTTTACCAAAAAACAAGCTAAATATATATTAAAAAATCCCAAAACACTTCCAAAACAACCCCAAGACTGACCTAACACAGAGTTTATAGTACATATTTTAACACATGCCTTTTTTTTCAGCTTTTATCAAATTCTGTTTTATAAGTACATCAATCACATAACTTTAAAATTACATAATTATTCACATTGAATCTTCACAGAAACTTCAATACCCTTTGTTATCTTTAAATTAGTACTTTTGGTTGTCTAATTTTCTGTCTTCCTGTTACTCTCTTAGATTGGCAGGCACCTTCACCCAGGAGCTGCTCTAATCAAGGCTGTAGTAGACTTGATGCTCTGTTGGTCACCATGTAATTCTACCTCGCCAATTATTTAGAAATCTATTTCCATACCGAATCACAGAATAAGCTGAGTTGGAAGAGACCCTCAGGGATTATTGAGCTCAGCTCTAAGCCCTGTACAAGACCACCCCCAAGAGTCATACCATGTGCCTGAGTGCACTATCCAAATGCTTCTTAAAGTGTCAGTCTTGATGCTGTGACCACTTCCCTGGGGAGCGTCCTCCAGTGCCCAATCTCCTCTGAGAGAAGAATTTTTTCTATTTCTATTTCTAATATCCAGCCTAAACCTCCCCTGACACAGCTTCAGGCCACAGGTTCTGTACTGGTCACCATAGAGAAGAGATGCCTGACCCTCCTCTTCCAGTCATGAGGAAGTTGTAACTGCAGTGAGGTCTCCCCTCAGTCTCATCCAGGCTGAACAGACCAAGTGACCTCAGCTGCTCCTTAAATCCCATCATAAATCTCACTGCCTTCCTTTGGACACTCTCTAATAATCTAATGTCTTAATATTGTGGTGCCCCAAACCACACACAGGACTCAAGGTGAGTGCAGGGCAGAGCAGGAGAATCCCGTCCCATGCCTGGCTGGCAATGCTATGCCTGATGCACCCCAGGACTATTTTCCCCTATGTGTCTGGTACACAAAAACTCCCCTTTGCTGAACTTTAATTCTGATATTTTGCAACCATATTAGATTATAATGGTGAAGGGTCCGGTATCAGTTTATGATATCTCCATCTATAATAATACTTTTCATAGACACTTATATTTTATCCTTCTTAAACTCCTACTTAATATGTATGATTCACAGTACAAATAAAATAATTTCACTAGATTATAAAAAAAATATAAAACTGACTGAATTGTAAATAATAAGATGTGGAAATGGTTCCATCTTTTAAATCACATCTAAACATATTTGCACTGTAATACTCTTAACTTCTACATATTTGCAAATAAGTCCATGTTCAGCTGTATTTTTTCTAATATGTTCAGTTGCCCCCAGGGAAAACTTTCTCTGTAACAGCAGTTAACTATAAGTTTTGTTTTTTTTTTTAAAGCTCCCTGAGTTAAGAAGGTAGTGACAGGAAAAAGAAAATAGGAGTAAATAACTGCTCATTCGTCAAAATTGTTTTCTATTTCTGAGGTAAAACAATAAAGAGTTAAACTGGTCATAGATACGAGTTGCTGGAAACTTTTTCACTCATTGTGCAGTCAGTAACTGGAATTTGGCAGCCAGATTCTCCAGATATTCTGTCTGAGTCTAGACAGATGTACACTCCGGATTAGAGACTGGAAGTCTGAAAGGGAATTTTTCTTGGTCTCTATGCTTCTGGATATCCGAACAGCGGCTATTTTCTCAAATTTCCACTTGTCCACACCCATGCCGCACAAGGAAAGTGAACTGACTCAAAGGGAAAGGGGACATGAGCTAGACTGGTAGTAAATAAGAAATCAGAATGCAGGAAAGAAGATAAGAAACTATGAATCTAGATAAATCATGTGAGATGATGGAAAAACAATGGGGAAAAAAATTGGGTTTTGCTCTGGCAAGATCAAGGGAAAACAGAATGATTAACTGAGAAGCCTAGACTGTATTTAATTTCAATAAACTGAATAAGTTTGGGATTTTTTTCTAGGAAATCACAAATCACATGAGTTATCACTGAATTCGCCATAGCACTTTTGAATGCTCTTACCCTCTGTGCAAGGCTGGCTACATTAATGGTGAGCTGTGTATCCAAGGTATACCCATCATTTGTTAGAGAGATTGCTATTTGGATTCGGCTAAAACTGCCAGGATCAATAGAGACAATTGTGTTCCAGTGCAAGCAAACCTTCCCAGCGTTGTTTAATTTATTAGCATAATTGTAGCTAGGAAATTTAGGTGTCTGCTAAGATATCTGATGCAGAGAAAAGGAATAGAGAAAGAAGTAACCCCAGACGAACTTCAGGAGATAAGAACACAAGCTAAGAACAAATAAGGATAAATCAGAATAAGTCAGGATAAAGAACCCGATGGAAGAGAAAAGCTAGGCAAAGTAATCAAAACCAGAATGATCTATGGCATCCAATATATTTACTCTTTTAGCACAATTTAATAAAATTGTCTCATGCTTCCCAACTCTCATCACTCTTCTGTTGTCAGTAAATATTTGTGAAACTTGCAAGTGTAAACTAAAGGACATTTCAAAGTCTTATTTGGTCTCCAAATGAGGCAGGAAGAAATAATAATGGCATATTACTACTGCAAATGAAAGACATTAGAGATCTTGGTTATTATCTCAAGTTTCTAATTCTTCAAGGTGATGCTACAAAATACATAATGTTGCCATTTCTGAGGCAGTTTGGACTGTGTGACTGTTTAAATGAAAAAATATCACACATGCAAATTCATATGAGACAAATTAGAAAACATGGGAATTATACCAGCTGTGGACTTCTCTTTTCATCCATTTGTGAAGTCTGGCCCTTATTTACCTTACAACAAAAAGAAACTTTCAAGTTTTACATCTCATATAATGAATAGCGTACATCACATAACATAGAGAAATCAAGGAGCATAAAGAAGCTGAAAATCTTGAATGTTTTTGGTAAGCAGAGGTTTGCTTCTTCTACTTTTTCATTGCCTCATCCAGTCTCCACAGTTTCAGAGATAACCATAAAGTTCTTTGATAGCTTCATTCATCTTGAAAATGCTTATCCTTCCCCACCCCGCTTTCTTCTGAATCTAATTCATTCCTTAATCTACACATACATGCTACCTCTTGTAAATAGAAACCCTTTCATATCTTTCCAGGTGATATTTTAGTGAAAACAGAGGCAAAAGAACCATACCGTACTTGACTATTTCCACAGTTTTCTTTCCAGGAGAACACTCTCCTTCTCTTACCTCCTCTTTCTTTAACCTTCCTCTTACAAAATGCTTTAACATTACCCGAAGTCTTTTTTGCTGTTCTGTGTCAATGTATTCTTGGTTTTGCCCCAGCATTTCTGTGCCATTCATTCACCAAGGAATCAGAGTATATCCTTCTTATGTGAACCATTTCATTTCCTGGATCCCTTGAAAGCCTCTGGATGATGCCCAATCCTGAGTGGTAAAGCCACAGCCGACAGGAGCAGGCATCAGCCTTTTAACATGTACAGTACTGCATAAATCCCAATCTTGCATTTCCAGAACATTTGTTTCTCAAACATTATTCTCAAAAAGTGTATTTTTAGCTTAAATTATATTTACTTGCCATTTCTGTTTTCTATTAAGATGGTAAAGCTATTATGTCATAAAAAACCCAGCACATATCCTGATTAAATATATCAAAACAAACAGCAACTTGTGATTAAATTATTATATGTGTATTTAGAGCAGATTAAAACTGCAGGGTTTGGGGTATCCATTTAAAATTGAATCTAAATAAAATAAACGATAGAATCATCATGATAAAATATGGTTAATTTAAACAATATAAGGATGTCTTTTAGGAAACAAATAGAAAACAGTACAGCTTTTATACTTATGTGATTCGAGGCAAATCTTATAGGCATTTCCACTCTTTTAATTACTTTATTTTGTAACATTAACATTTGTTCTTTCAGATTAATGCACTTCAGTTACAATGTGCATAACAAGTTTCTTAAGAATGATAAATCCCAAATCTATAATGCATTAAAATGTAAAAACTATTCAGAAGAGAGTTTTGAGTTACTGACTCTGAATTGTGAGTTATTAATAAGTTTAGTCTTCAAAACAGAGTACCAGCATATGAAAGGAAATGAAAGCGAAAACATCTGGCTCATAATAAAACCTTCTAAAATACTTTTGTATTTAAATTTCAAATTATTTCTTTTTCTTTCAAATTTTTAAAGATTTATGCAACTATTTAAACTGAGATTTGATTAAGACTGCAACATAAGATTATTCTTCAAAAAAAATACAATTGTTCCTTCACTGATCTTATGTACTATGTGGGCATGAGGCACTCTTTTTAAGCATTTGAAAACCAAGGAAAAAAAATAATTTTCTTGACTGTTCTTCTGAACTTGACAAGTCTGAAATATTGAATAGCTTGAAGATAAAATATAACAATCTGAATTCATCCCTAGAAAAGGTAAATAAACCTTTTGGATGATCAAGATTTGAAAGAAAAATATTTAAACAAAAGTACAATTAATTGGAATGTAGCAAAGAAAAATATCAACATCTGCCTCTATAGGAAGTATACAATGCATGCACCACAATACCTGTATATGCAAACTGAACAAGGTCCCACAGTGCATTGGGGTCTATGCCTTCCATTTTGATCTCTTCCTGCTTGGCTTCACAAACATCACTTGTAAACATGGCAGCAAAGTAGTCAGAGACAGAACTGAGGACAAGTCTGCAAAAAAGTTAGAAACTGGTGTAATTTGCTTGGACGCATGTATTAGAAATTTCACATATTTATAAACTTATTTAAAAATTATTTCCATAATAATTTAAAATTATTAGGAGGAATATGTTATTAATGCACATTGGCAGCAAAACACAGAATGACAATTCTAATTTGGTTTTGCCTTCTGTGATATAAACCAAGTAGTACTTTAGCATATGACTATAAAACAGACATAGAAATTAGCACTCAGTCTTTCTGATAATCTTCCAATCATGCAGATATCCCAACTGTTAACAAGATAATCTCTCAGTATCAAAGACAACTTAATAATGATAGGCATTTCAGACTCCAGAGGCACTCTCCGTTGTTCTTAAAGGTATATTTGTTATAAACTTAAATAATATCATGTGACTTTAAGCAATCTATAAACCCTCCACTAAACTGTTAGCAGCTTAGCATGCTACTCACTAAAAATATGTAATAGAATCATTGTGTAATACAATGCTTTTGTTAATAAATATGTTCAAGGAAAATAATTTGAAAATACCTACAAAATGTGCATAGCTTCTTGTTTAGGGATCTGATATAGATAAATCAATACCACAGCAAGTATCAGGTATGACTGTAGTTACTGGGGATTTAAGTTAAGGCATTCTTCCAAATAGCATCTACAGTGACATTTTGATCTTGTTAGAACTGAATATTCACAGACGATGTTGAGATAGAAATGTGGTACAGCTATAAATAGTGCACCATGTGCTTCCATAAAAATGGTCACGTTTCTGGACTAATTTGAAAACATGATACACAAACATATTAATAAAAGACTCAACAAGAACAACTGGAGAACTTGGAAACCAAAAGAAAAACAATTAGTCTTTTATATATTGTTAGCTAGTTTGAGCAGGCAAATTATTATTAAAAAAAAATAGTGAAGATAAACAAGTTAATTCTTATCAGCCACCTTGGTAATCGATTGCCTTTGTTCTTTGCTCTTAATTCACCCCAATAAGTAAAATATGACAGCTTGAATTGACTTCACAATTTTACAGTGTTTTAATCTGCTATATTTTACCAGCATGTAGGGTAGCTTGAAGACATATATATGATCTTTGCCTCAAATGATGGGAAATGACTAAATAGGTGTAATAGCTTTATCACTTTTCATATTGTGCTTAACTCTAGCAATCATGAATTTTAGAAGTAAACATCCTAACCCATAAACAGTTCACATTTATATTTATGTAATGACTAAAAGGCAATGGATGACCACAAAAAGATGAAATTAGAAACAGACTTTGGTGCAGCCACCAGGAACTCCTAATTTACTATTTTTTTCATCACTGAGGAACATTTACTTCTACGTTTGTTTATTTATTCTATTTTATCATATTTATATATTATAATCTTTGTTATCTGTGAGAATTTTTCTCATAGAAAATCACCAGTATTTAATACTGTTTTTCAGTGATTTTTGCGATGCTTTTATTAAAGCATCTATGAACAATAAAGTCAATTATAAATAAGAGGTCAGAAAAAGTTTTAGAAGAAGATTTACAGAGATGTTATTTAGGTATGTGATGGAGATTTTGAGACCATTTTGCATTAGCTGTTGCTTCAGATTTACCATCCATCATTTAAATTCAGCTATAGGTATTCAACTTGGTCACTTGCCAAAAGGAAAGCCAAAACCTTTGGCTGTATTAAAAAAAAAACAACAAATGAACAGAAATTTTAATACACCAGTTAATGATCAGTGGAAATATTTTCAAACAGTAATATCTTGTATTTTAAATTCACATGATGCATGTTCAGGAGTTACTATATAATTATATATAATTATTACATAATTATATATATTATTATATAATCTTACTGTATATATATATATTGTCAAATATAAAACAAACAAACAAAAAACAACAGAGTGAGAGCAGACAATAAATAATGGAAGGATTAAATCTCTTTCACAAACTTCTATAAAAATATGTGATTTTCTACAGTTTGGGTGAGGAAAGTCAAATAAATTATCTAATGGATTTCAGCTGCAAAGGAGCATTCAGTCTACAGGAACACACAAGAGCCAGTCCAAAGTCGAAAGGAAAAAAAAAAAAGAAAAATAAATGAGACACATGACCTCATCATTACCCATTTTTCTTAAAGGTTTATCCTTACTGGTTTGTACCACCTATCAAAGGAGATGGCTTAAATGAGCAGAAAAGTTCTGTGATGTAGCAGCTCACCTTCAGGAGCAAGACAAGCTTTTGAACAGAATGATAAAAAACAGGATTTTTTTTTAAAGTGTCTTACATTAATCAATAGTTAACAGAAATACTGAATCAGATATTTCACCAACATACTATAACAAAAAATAGTTAGATTTCAAGACACTAACTTCTACCTTGGGAAGTGCTCAGCAAGTTGAACTGAAGTGAGAGGAACTTGCTAATTACATTAAATTGTGAAAGGTGACACCTTTTATAAATCTTTATTGTGTTTCAGGGTTGAGATGGAAGATCAAAAGTGAGAAATCAAAGAGATCAATTAATTTGTAATGATCTGCTGCTTTTTGTAGATCAGAAGGCTCCAAACAGCTCTAAATCTTGGCTTAAAGGCATGTTGACCTATTAATCAAGAAAGGTCAAGTGGCTGAAGATGTCACTTTCTTCAACTTCTGATTTGGCAGTGAGAACACATAATAAACTCTTTCATCCTTGAGACTCATAGCAGGTAGCTCATGGCTTAAAATGGGTTTGTGAACCCAGAAAGATTTTCTCCAGATTAAGGGACTTCTTTTCCTTTATGACTAATTTCAACCTGATAAATTTCTGGTTTATTTTGTAAGTAATCCATATGACTGATTAGGGTTGTGGTCTTTTTTCCCAGGATATCATATTTTATTTTAATTTATTATAGAATATTTATTTGCCACTTTCACAACTGTTTTCATATACACCTTTGACACAGAATTGCCTCAACACTGATTGTGTATTTATTAATTAAAAGATGCAAACAATGATCACTTGATCACTTTGAATCTTTAAGAAAACTCTTCCACTGTTTTACTGCCAAATGAGTAGGATATCAGATGTTACTTGACATTACTAGATGTTACTATGAAAACTCATAGGCAAGACACGAATTTTTCTCCAAGTATATTATGCTAGTACACATAGGAGTTGAATATTCTTGAAAGCTGAGTCCATGACAATCTCATGAGGTTTAACAAGACCTAGTGCAAGGTGCTGCACCTGGATTAGGGCAACCCCTGGTATCAATCCAGGCTGAGGTCTGAATGGATATAGAGCAGCCCTGCTGAGACTGTCTTGGGAGTGAGAGGCTGGACATGACCCAGCAGCAATCGCACTCCCAGCCCAGAAACCAAACGTGTCCTGGGCTGCATCCAAAGCAGCGTGGGCAGCAGGGCCAGGGAGGGGATTCTGCCCCTCTGCTCTGCTCTGGTG
>JANRGV010000051.1:61979718-62034059 GCA_024734035.1 Alethe castanea
TAAAAGAAAAAAAAATAAACAGGAGAACTTTTTTTTTCATTATATAGCTATTTATTCCTAGTTTAAAGTTAGTCAGTTCAGTGTTGCAGTGGAAAATCAAAGTAACAAAGTGTCAGGAAGCACTAGTCCCTGAGGAAACTGGGAAACTATGCTAGAATTTCTAAATAGTTCTCAACACAGATGATACCCGCTTTTAAAAATATGTAATGAGATGGATTCAAATGAAAGCCTTAAGATTATATATATGACTTGTAATGCGGAAAATTAAGGATTTCACAGATAAAGCTAATTCTTTTTCTTCAACTGGATATATACAAAATAGTTTACATAATCAATAGAAGAGCAATAGTCAACCTATTTTAGCCCAGCATATGAAACAGTATTATAAATTAATTCAAACCAATCTCATTTAATATAGCCTATTGAAATATAAATATTAAGAAGCACATAAGAAATGTTTTTTATTTATAGTAATAATAAAACCGTTTCCTTACTCAAGGTTTTAATTCAGTAGGTATTACATTCAAAAAATTATATTGAAAAATGTGCAAGAAAATGCATTCCTGGTGCTGGGAAAAAAATTGAAAAATTCAATCTATGAAATGAAGATTGCATAAACATAATAATTGTTAAAAATCAGAATGAAATGCATTTAGAAAATAAAAATAATAACCAAAAAAACCCAAACCAAATTCTTGAGATATGATAACGATTTGCTTTTGAATTATCTTTTGTCCAAAACTGTTCCACATAGTCTCCTACAGTCACTGTACAGGGCTTAGCAGGTTTAAGGAGGAAGGACAAGTCCATCTTTCTGTCACAGGAATCACCAAGCTTCACAGAAATCCTTTGAAGTAGCTGGAATCCTGCATAATTGAAGGTGACATGCAGATAATTTCACAGGGAACTAAAGCAGCTACTTCTGTATCTCACTGCCCCAACACCTATTCTGTGCCATGTACATATACTGACTTAACAGAATGAGTTATCATTTAAAATTAAGTAACTTTACTTAAACTTCATCTAAAATAAGTAAATTCACTTTTGTAGCATTAAGTTGGATAGCAAAAAGTTATCAGTTGATTTAAATTACTTGATATTGTTAATTTTATGCTGCAAAGGTTACAATATGCATGAGCCTGTATATAGGAAACTGAACTGGCAAAATGTTATTAAATTTGATTCCTCAACAGAAACAGTTACACAAAAATGGTGATTTAGAAAGAAACATTTGCTTAATTCTGTTACAGGTAATCTTGTTATATTGTCAAGAACTTTATGCCAGATATTTCCTCCTGGATAAAACAAACACATTCATTCTGTGAGTGACACAATTTGCTTATGTGTTTCTATCTAATCTGGGCCCCAATCATGTTGATCAGAAATCCAAGTTTATTTTCACATCTCTGGTTGATCAACCGATGGTTTCTCATAAACTCATTAGAGCTAAGCTCATTAGAATGGGCAGTGGGCTGGTATTTCAGCTTTTCTTTTCTTTTTCTTTTTCATTTCATGTTTACAGACATACACAGATTTCTTCAGTTGTATTGCAGGAGAATTAGAATGTCAAGTAATTTACAAGAAATAAATTAATGCCTAATAAATGAGGTTGATAGGTTTAAACAGACACATTTCTTCCTCTCCTCTGGGGAATTTAGAAGTGACAACAACAGCAGTTCTGAGAAAGGCAAGTAACAGAGATGAGCAAATCTAAATGGGTTCACACAGTTTGTTAGTTCAGAAGGTACATCTAAGTCAGCTTAAATTTGAACAGATAGGATACTAGTCCTGAATCTTTTTGGCTATTCAAAATGTGATCTTTTCCAGGTCAGAAAAGAGAAGTATCCTGATTGAATTTATGCTGGTCCTGTGAAGTAAGACTGCACTGTAATAAGCTTAGTCTATTTTGTTCTTGAATTTCTAGGCAGTGCTTGCCACAGTTTTTGCTCTCTTTCCTGCTAGTCATTTATAAGCAACACTTTGTACCCACTAACTCAGTGTATCTGTCACTTAGCAAGTCAGTAAATGACTGATCAAAAGCAAGTCACCGAAGACCAAAGCATATTTTAAATATTTATCATCAAAAATGGCAAGCAATAAGCTTGGTAAAAGACAGTAAGTTAATATTTTATTTATTTCCTAAGAAAGCCCAGATAAAATGCCTGCTACTTATCCTATTCAGGAGCTATCTCTGATTCTTTTATGCTCTGTCTGCATAATCAATGCTTTAATATCAGATAGCAACTTGTTAAAGTATGAATTAGTTAAAGCTAATACCATGTATTACCAATTACCAGATTGTGAAGGGCATATATAGTTACTCAGGGACAATCAGCATTATGAAAACCACATTTTCTCTTTGCATATATTGCTCTTGTTTAGGTGCAAGCAAATTGAACCACAAATGGAGTGAGAGGTTTTTTGATTGCATTCAGCAGCAACTCCAACACAAATTTGACTGAAAATTCCCTAAGTCTTTCAAAAACCCTTTTCAGCATTTCTGTACTTCAAAATCCTGTAATCAGTGAACTGGACAGACTCCAGGTGGACTTTTTCAATAATCTTCCTCAACTGGCAAGTGCAAAGGCTGAACTCAGTGTGGAAATTTCAAACATTTGGGAGTTGTCCAGCCCAAAACACTTTAAACTACTTAGTTAATAGCACAGAAACAAGGAAATCAAACCTTTCTCAAGATTACAGCAACGCTATGAAGGGTGACTAGAGCATGAAAATACTAAAAGACTCACAAAAATTATCAACATTGCAAATAACCAATAATCTTGAACACTTTTTATGAAATGGCAAAGCAGAGTGCATATTGCATAAAAATTAAAATAAATAAATAAATAAATAAATAAATGGAAAAAATCCTTAGCAAATCCATAGCAAATTTGTACAGACTATTTTTCAGTGCTAAGAACAGCATTCTGCTCTTAAGAGAAATTATTACAGAGCCTGAAGGTATAGAAAAAAAACCAATATTTGAGCCATCACAGATCTTAAAATAGTGTAAACAGAAATAAAAACCTAGAGAATCTAAAACATCTGACTCCGAAATTATCCTCTTCTACTAGGAAAAAAGGCACTGATTTGAAGAATAGAGAAATTAAAGCCTTTAGCTTACAGTAATGTTGTCAAGGAGTTACAGAGAAAATGCCAGGGGAAAGGGACTACACACAGATTCAGCTACCTATATCTTTCTTGTTAAGTAATTAATAAAACCAGTAGTTAAACCGTATTCTGAACAAAAGAATAAAAAAAAAGTACTCTGAAATAGAGAATTCACATGATTTGAAACTATAACACATTACTGTGTAAAAAGAGGTTTAGATTAAGAAATGTTTCCATTCTGGAAATTATATTTATAGAGGTGCAGAAAACAAGAGATTCATATCACTTTGTATAGCAGAAAACTTTACAGAGTACTTTGGTATTTTAAATACTCAATTTGAGAACATTTATTCTTAATTCCACTGAAGGCCCTGGCCCTAAATAAAGAACTCTTTAACGAGAAAATGTTATATAATTTCATCATTACTGGTATATTAAATCCTGTTTTATTTAATTGAGTTTTTTCAGTTTTTTCTTATACAGGACTGATCACACAAAGTTATCCAAAACCCGTTCAATTTAATTTAGTGTATATTATTGGGTACATATCCAAAATATATAGTCAAAAACCAAAATATATCCAGTTCTTAAGTGAAAGAAATATTGCTTTGCTATTTATAACTTGCAAAACCAGAAGAAGTATTCCATATGTAAGAGTGAAAAAATCTTCACACAATTCATTCTCTAAAAATTACTTATTGAATGCTTAGCAATCAATAGCCTGTGAAATTGCACCATCTAAGATGGACTGTCAGAAGTCATGGCTCTCATTAGTGATCACTTGCAAAAAGGCAGCAGGGAGTTTTATAAAGACTTAAAACCATTTTCTTACTGCAACAGCAAGGCTAAAGTTCTGTTTGTGAACAAAAGCTATGCTTCTCATTCCACTACCAGCAATCATATCTGCACCTGCAGGCTCTGCCCACAGTTTCAGCAGGTAGAAGTGCCAGACAAAAAAATAATCAGAATATCAAATAAGACTTTAAAATTTTAGCAGATTCACTTAGAGATGCATTGCTGCTGTCAAAAAAGTTGCTAGCAACTGTTTTGCTGAAGTTATGCAAAATTCCCCAAAGCTTACTTTTTGCAAAGAGCAAGTTTGTGGAACTTACTTAATTTAGTTTCATGTATCATAATTGATTCAATTTGGTCTTTTAAGATCAGTTTTATATTTTGGGGGGGGGAGGTTGTTTGCTTTGTGTGCATTTTTGCTTTGTTTTAATTCAGAATTTCAGATCGCATTTTAACATCTTTTGAGATACCTAATGAACGACTCAAGAGATCACACAAAAATCACCATCACAGGCAAAAAACACTCAACATGGTGAAATTAATTTAATTTACTAATAATCAGAATAGGAGGATAATGAGAAATAAAACACATATCTTAAAACTCTTTAGCCAATAACTCCCTTTTTCTGGGCTCAACTTTACTCACAATTTCTCTATCTTCTCCCCCTCAGAAGCACAGGGAGATGGGGATGGGGGTTATAGTAAGTTCATCACACTTTGCCACTCCTTCCTCCTCAGGATTCCTTACACTCTTGCCCTGCTTTCAGCACGTGACCCCTGGGGTCACAAGTCCTACCAGGAAATCTGCTCCATTGTGGGTTCCTCTCTCCACGGGTCCACAGGTCCTGCCAGGAGCATGCTCCAGCACAGGCTTCCAACATTGTCACAGCCTCCTTCAGGCATCCACCTGCTCCAGCCTGAGGTCCTCCATGGGCAGCAGGTGGATCTCTGCATCATGAAGCTCCATGGGCTGCAGGGGCACAGCTGGCTCACCATGCTCTGCACCAGGGGCTGCAGAGGAATCTCAGGTCCAACACCTGGAGCACCTCCTCCCACACCTGCACTGACCTTGGCATCTGCCGGTGTTTCTCTCACATGTTCTCATTTTTTGTTTTTCCCTGAAAATCCAAAAATCTCTAAGTCATGACTAAAAACGATAAATACAAAGAAAAACTAAAGTAAAAGATTTTTTTTTCATGACTGATGGCTGAGTTGCCTGATAGGATCTAAGACACTGAATATTTTGTCTGTTTTCTTGTATTCCACAAAATATCCACCAATCAGAGTATTTTTTAAAATAGTTTTTCAAATCTACCCATTGTTTCTTACAGTCTTTGAAATGTAACTAAGATCTCATAGTGTTTCTCTATCATGCAAAAATACAACAATTTACTGTAGTGTAGCACAATAGAAAATTCATACCTAAAATCATTCTCATCCTTTCTGAAACTCATTTCAACACAAATATGATCATTTTATAAACCCTATTTCAAGTTGCAAGCACTTCCTAAAATCCGGAGAAAACTGTTGAAGGAAAGCTGATTTTTTAAGGTTCATCACACTGGTTGTGCCAGGCACCTGACAGCTATAGCAATAATGGTACCACTACAAACCTCCATCACAAGTCAGCAGCCATCACACTTCCTTGACAAATTACACTTTGTGCCCCCCACCCCGTATCTTCGACCTATTCTAGCTCTAAATAGTCTTGCTATGCAACAGAAAAAATATGCTGGTTGGACTGCTCTCTCCCACACAGAGCTAATGCTGCATCTACTGCTTTTTCAACTTTGCATGCCCAAACAGAGGGAGCAGTTAGTTCCAGCTGTTCCTGGAAAACTGATTATTAACTCAAACAGAATTCTCCTGGCTACACATAGTCATATTTTAATGACTTGGACACATACTGATATATTTTACACATTCACATTGCTGAAATTTTTATTATAATGGATCTTGCTGGATTAACTTATTTTTTATATCAGGGAGAATACAGAAAACAAAGAGTCTACAAGTGTAAAAACAGATACTAGGTGCATATAAACCTACACTATTGAAAAGGTACAGGTCTGTACTACTAATGGGGACATTTACTTTCCAATATATGTATTCTGAGAGGGAAAATGAAAGACAGCCCATCCAGAAATTATGCCATTACTGAGAAAATACTCATTTTATATAACCCTTCCAGTTGAAAAAGTTTTTAGCAACTGTTTTGCTCATGCTATGCAAAATTCCCCAAAGCATGCTTTTACTAAAATACAAGTTTAGTAAAAAGCAAGTTGCTTCCTGAAAGGAGGCAACCCGTTCTTCCTGAAAACACAATACAGAAAAAACATCACAGGAAACCTCAGTTTTTAAATTCACTGTTGGAGAACAACCAAGAAGCGTAGCCACTTTTTCTTAAGTTGCTCACAGTAATATTTCTCTATTTCTTGCTCAAGACTCAAGTGAGCCTGCTTCATCAGAGTACAATCCAGCTGCTCTACTTTCCTTCCCTCTTTGCTTTTACTGTCATAGTAGTAGAACAAAATTCCTGCTAAAACAACTTCGCTTTAGATCAGGAATAAGCTTCTTCCAGAAGTAAAGCTCCTTCTTTAGATAGGCATTCTTTCTCCATTCTTCCCCAATCCCATCAAAATCACTGCCCTCATTCACCATGTTTAGTTAATGAAGATTTTGACTCTGAATTGAAATAATAAAATAAACAAAACTGTGCCACTGTAAAAAAGAAATCCCTTATATTTGTGAGACCGCTTGTTTCTCATTTAAAAAAAAAAAAAAAAAGCAAAACAAAAAACCCAAAAGTTGGTTTATTGTCTTCCAAGCCTCTTATGCTCCTATGGCAAATAAATACATAAAACAGGAAAGTGTCCTGCGTTCATCACAGGCATCAAGTAGTTACCATGCATTCACAGTCCATTCATTTTTTAACTACCCAGTTGGTAATACACCTGCCCCACTATGAATACAGACTGACACCATAAAACTTTTTTAATACTTTAGTTAAATACTATCTAGCATTTTATGATTCCCTATTTCTACCAACTGAAAGTTGAATGACATGAATTACTAGGACTCAAAAATTCAAATCTTAATTTAACCTAACCTCAACTTGCCCACAGAAGTGGCAATCTTCCCAGTGGGCGTTATCATCTGGGAAGTCTGAGATGAAGGGTACAGACTGTTGTACAGGAGGCTAATATCACTGGCCAGAGCAGTTAAATGCAAGAGGTTGGAAATGTACTTCCCTGTCTTCTTGCAGATGTGAAGTGCTCACCATGGCTGTGGATTCCTCTGCCTGACAATCGGAGGAAGAAAACCAAGCAGTAGATGCCACAGTGAAAATGAGAGAAATTCTTTTTCCTTTCCTAATAGCTCAAGAAATTCACAGAAATGTACTGCACACCACTGTGCACTATCTGCCAAGTAGTGCTAGCAAAAACACAGGCTTCATGCTCTCACAAAGCACAGACTTCCAGTTTCCTCCATGGCCAGTTGCTAATACATCTTATTCCAGATGAAAAACTGCACTGAGACTTTGTGGCTTACTTAAGTGATCAAACATAACATAATAAAGTAATTCTCCTACATCACTTAAATTTCACCACCCAGCATTTATGCATACTCTTCAAAGAGAATGAGATTTTTACAAACATACACACTAAAGACTGTACATACAGAAACTGATGAAGCCAACACTACACACAGGAGAGTTTTCTAATATACTACGGAAGAAAACCCCCATATCTTTCAGGCAGCTCTAGCTATAATTCTATTAGCAGCTGCTATCAGTAGTATGTAATTCTCCAAGAATTTCCACTCTAAAGCTTCATAAAATCAGTGCCAGCACCACTAACATAGAAGCTGTCTTCTATCCCTTGCTACTCAGAACAATACAACTTCAGATTATAAAACAGCAGTGCTGGATTTACTAGTGAGACACCTAAAATAGAGCTGCTTTTGCTTCCCTCTGTAACAGTGCCCTATTTTCTGAATGGATGGCCTGCATTATGCCTAAAAGATATGCTTGTGTCATGTGTTAACTATCTTCTTATGATGAATGGCCATATCTGTATGGTTAAACTAAGCAAATTAGCTGACACAGTTACTCACTCAGTGTGTGCACAAATACATACAAAGATGCAGATCCTTTTTTTATTGAGACATTTTCTTCCAGCATTTAATTTGTGACATAGGGACTTTTATATAAACAGAAGTTATATATGTGAGTCATGGCAATGACATTCAAAAAAGGATAAGCAAGTATTTTATGAATATTGAGCTTAGTATACATTTCAATAAAATTTAATTGTGCTACTGTATTATGTGATGATATTCCACAGCATAGGTAGCATGTCAGAGCTTAAAAACATTATGACTGTGATGGAAATCATGTCAAAGACCACTGGAAGCTGAATCTTTAAAATTCCCAGATTAGAATTCTAGCTAAGTGCTTTTGCTTACTGCACTCTGTGAGATGGGAGATCACAAAACACACGCATGCACACACTGCCCTTCAGTAAACTGTATGAATGATTCAGCCCATGTCCTGTTGCAAGACAAGCTTTTATGAAGCTTGCACAGCATTCAGTGGAAAGCAGCATACAATCTCTTCCTGCTATTTGTTACAGATCCATCAAGCGTCATATATCTTTTGGTGACTCTCACAAATTTCACAGCACCTGTAAATCAGTGAGAAAGATATGTCTGAAATACAGAAATAAATTGTAGGTGATTTTGCCCTGCTGTTTTGAAGTGTCAGTACATTTTTTTGCTAATCCTGGAAACAGCAATTAAAATTGACAGTTTGTGAATCCTGTCTAAGATGAATTTGATGGTTTCAGTTTCTACACTGCAGGATCACTACAACACTGAATTTAACTCACAAGCAATTAAAGTCTACATATTTCATAATAGTTACCACTCATTAACCCAGCACAAACCCAAGCTGTGTTCTTCATCCTACGATCAATATGAAAAAGATCTAATGAATTTTTCATACGCATGCATGGTAGCACAAACACTTAGCCATTAATATTGCTTTTGTCTACCGCAGTATTTGCAAAATTACTATCTAGAGAGGCTGAAATCAGGCAGTAAGAGCGATATGCTAGACTGAATCAAATAAAAAGGTAAGTACACACACATCCACATTAAATACTGCCCTTAATTTGCAAACTTGCAGGTACAAAATGTCCAGTCAAAGCCTCAATATTGTGTACAAAGAGCTACAGAGCAGGCTGTGGCATAATTAATGCTTATCTCATAGAACTGAAAAAAGACTCCAATGTTATTTTTTCCATATTACTGATTGTGATTATTTTTAATCCAAAGTGTGACAGAAACATAAAAACAAAACCCGGAATTTAGATTTTTTTTTCCATTAAAGCAAAGGTATTTCTTTGTACCCCTCTGCCTTTTGCTTAATTTTCCTTGAAAGATGAAGTATTGAAATACTTTTACTCTCTCCTTCACAGATTAGTCTGTAAAACCCAAAGTAAGACCTTTCCCTGGAGAAGGAATCAAGAGCAGAACATTAATGTTCTGACCACAGAATTAACTGCACATAGCACAAAGAAGCCAGAGCTTTGTGATCAGGAATTTTGCAGATTTTTCTCATATTTTTAGAGTGATACAGGTATGAGATAGTCCTGCCTGCTAGTCTGACACAGGTGAAGACATTTCCAGAAATACAAATGTAAAAAAAGCAAGATATAAAGAAAGGTATATCCTTTTTTTCACCTGCCCTAAATTAGCTAGTTTATGGAGATTCTGAGTGTGACAGCTTTTATGGATCTCCATTTTGTGGTACTTAGGCTTTTTGCATTAAACATTTAAGGAACTCGAGAATCTTGTTTCAGCATGGGTACTCATCCTTAGGCATTTCAGTACTTAACACTGCAGCAACAGTCTCTTTTGGAGGCTGAGCTCCAGTAATGACAAAAGGAATGTCTAGATTTCCCAACAACTACATTTCTACCTACATTCTATATAATGCACACTGGTGTATGTATAGAGGAATGTTTAGGAGTATTTTGTAACAACACTGATTACTAGTTATGCTTCCTATTTTTTTCTTAGGCTATTACATCACAGCAATTGTTTCGAGGCCATTCTCTTTCTTACTCTTTCCCACTTTAGATAAAGAACAAGAGAAACAAACTGCAGGTCATATACATAGTGATAAATCCTATTCACATCTTTTGCATTTCTTTGATGACCAGACATTAAAAGAAATTGCAGAAATTCTCTTACTGTCACAGGAAAGCTTTAAAGCATGGTAGTAATGATTATTTGGCTGTATTTTACCTTTAATTCCATATGGAATATTCCATATATATGAATATATATTCCAATATATGAACTTGGCAAGTGTTTTAAAAATACTCACTTCTATTACAAAATATGTAATCCCTTAATTTCTCAGGTCTACAGAATTGTAAGCATTCACTTCCTACTAGCTTCAGTGAACCCCACACCATTTCAAATTTAAGAACTACTGACTAGAATAAAATTTATTTTAATCAGGCTCATTATAAACCAGACAAATTTATACTGTCACTGTGTGCATCTCAAACAGTGCCTGCCTAGCCAAGTCTCAAGTCTACTTGATTTTTTCTCTTGCATGTACTCGCTTTTGCTTTCTGAATATGTGCTTTCAAATGTCAAACTAATTTCAGTGCATATGGACTAATTTGCAGAGCCTTCCATTCCCTGACTATCTGAATCAAACTCTGGCTCCATAGAATAGTGTAGCTGTACCTGTGAATTACAGAACTAATCAAACAGTAGTTAAGACCTGTGACTGACAGGTTTTTTATACGTACTTCTTTAACTTTGGGAAAAGATTAAAAAATAAAAAATTAAAATTCTAGTTCAAATATACTAGAAAAGACAAAAAAACTAAAGTTCATATTCATTAAAAGAAGAATTAAAAATGCTACATCTTTAAGAACCTCTGCAACCTCTACAAGCTATCAAACAGCATCAAGATATGAATGCCAAATTCAAATTCAGAATAATTTCTCAAACTTCTTAGATCATTCATTGATCAATTAAATGGTTTTATTATGGGTTATTCATTCAACATATTTAATGTGATATACATCAGACCCAGCATCTCTGGAAACACACTTCAAAATTACCACTGATTGTAAAATATAAAGCACAGACTTAGTTCTTCACTTAGTTCTATTGTTATACAACTTAAAAAAGCAAGAAATCTGAAATTGTGCAGTAATATTTTAGTATTATAACCCATGAATGTTCTCTTCATCACAATACTAGGTATTAAAATACATTGCATTAATAATATTCTATTATGAAAATGTTATAATGTTATCAATGTTAAAATGTTATAAAATATAGCAGTACATTTGAATACTGTAACTTATTAGTCTTTCTTGAGCAATCTAATATTCAGTAGAAATGGAAAGATTAATATAAAAACAGAACAGAAATGTACTTCTAATCAACCCATTTAAAAAATATCTGTAATACTTTTATGTCTGTACTGAAGATTAGAAAGAATGACAGATTTTCACTGATTTCCTTGTCATTCTTTGGATGAAATGCAAATACAATAGAATGAATCTGAGTGCCTTAATAAACAAACAAATAAAGTACAACTTTAAAGGCAACCTAAATTTTTTAAACTTGAAAGAATCTGTACATTATCCAAATTCAGTGATAAATTACATTTTAAAAACTATTTAGATGAAAGTAATCCTACTTAGACAAAGTTTTAAGAATATATTTAGTGCTGTTTCTTTCTAACTCAGAAGGTATAGAAAGCCCTGCCTACTGCAAAGAGCATGTTTCTTATGCCTCAGATTTGAGCATGCTATTACCAATATCCCTCTGGGATTAAACAGCCAAAGATCAAGAAGAATGTTAATCAAATAGGTACCACACTCTTCTGGATTAATATTTAGAATGGTTTTTTACTACATCAGTTCAAATGGAAGTTATGTGTGTGTATATATATATATATACAGTTTCCACTTGTATTTTCTAGTACACTTATTAAAAATTAAAACAGATTAAATATTCAAAAAGTGAAAAGCTGTTGCTGCACAAAGATATATATATATACATTTAGTTTGCTTTTTTAACAAATCAAATTCAGTAATCTATAGAAAGGTAATATAGAAGCTCAACTAAGATTCTTCTTCAATCACTTTAAATCCAGTCAAGCTACAGACATACTAGTATAATAATAGCACTTATGAATTTACTACAATTAATTCACATTGGTGTAACAAAAACAGTCTTATTTCATATCTGACCTCACCATGTTTCATATAGAGCCCAAATGAGTATTCTAGCATAGGGTATCTCTGAGGAGCCTTTTAGTCTGTAAGGCTATTGGGACTGTTCACTTCTGTCCCCAAATTTGAATAGCTCTAGGGTAATCTCATGTCAGCAAAATGGACATGATGGGTTTATCTCCTCAGTGTTTGTCACAAAATTTTTGCTAGCAGAGTATTCCTCCATATCAGTAGTCTGAGGAGGAATGAGGAAGTAAAGTAACAGAAAATCCTGTCCTTATTTTAAAACCTAAATAACATTTTAAAAAGAAAATTAAAGAATCAGAACAAAACCCCCAACTATAAGTAACTGACCACATCTGAAACATTTTAAATATCTCTATGATTTGTACAGACTGTCTAGTCCTGTGCACTGCCCTGGTAGGTTCATTATTTATTCAATTCAACAGCTAATATTCATTAGCTATAGAAAGCACTATCCGCTGCCATATTCACTTATTTGCTTGAGATTTTTTGCTGAAAAGCCATTTCCAGTCATGAATGAATGTTGCCATATTTTTGGCAGATGTAAGACAAAAGAGGAGGCATTAATGCTGTAATTACTAGCTTACCTCTAAGAATGATTATAGATATGACAATTTTTCACTATTGAAACTGATGCCTGGGATGTAG
Organism: Alethe castanea; assembly: GCA_024734035.1. NCBI lineage: Eukaryota > Metazoa > Chordata > Aves > Passeriformes > Muscicapidae > Alethe > Alethe castanea. Next base: position 61,992,567 of record JANRGV010000051.1, read on the forward strand.
TTTACAAAATGTATAGTTAAAGAGCCCTAATTGTGGAATTCATTTCATTTAGTTGTCACGTAAAAATCCAACTTGTATGAAAAGGTTTTAAAAGTGGAACACATCAAACTATCATACACATGCTTAGGGGCAGAACGTGACAAATTGGCAATATTATAGCTTAGTCTCTTGGCCAGAGATGTCTGTAGGCTATGAGAGCTTTCTTGACAGCTTTCTTCCTGTACCTGGGCAACTTGCATTCACAAACTTAGCAGACAAATCAATCCCTGTAAGCATGACCCACGTTTCATTAGGAGTGCTGTAAAACAAACACAAAGGTTTCTGCCAAACTTCTTATTCCGAAGCAAAGATAAATTGTCTACCACTTTACACCATGCACTATTTTCTTTCAACAAGAAGTAATGTTAACCGTAATTACTTTACAAAAATTGCCTCATTATGCATTTCTTTCATGGCTTATCAAAAAAACACTGACACTTCCAATTAAAATTCAAGAAACTTTACTCCACATCAGTAAATTCCCAACTAGACATGGGGTTTTTTTGTTTGTTTGTTTGTTTTTAGTAGAAAGGATCTTTAATTTCTCACTAACGAAAGATTAAGGCAGCACATCTATTTTTTTATGCATGTTAAGGTGAAGTAAAATTTCTTTATTTCCAAAATATTTTGACAATTCTACTATTCATTTTCATCACATTTTAATAGCGAGAAACTAAAACAAGAGTTACTATTAAACAGAGCAATAAACCAGTACATTTTCTCTGTAGACTGTGTGACCATAATATAGCAGTTACTAATAATCTTTGTTGGATAATTGCAATCATTGCATACTATATATCACAAAATTAGGTACAATTGTGTATGAGACTGACTTTTATTAATGAAATACACCTGCTAATTATTTTGATGTCTGCCAAGATTTGCTGTGATGGGGAATTCAATTCAAAATATTGATGTGTGCATGCCCGCTAATTTTTGGGCTTCTCAGCTGTTGTATTTGGGCATCTGTCAAGGATGCATTAAGCTATTGGCAGGCACAGATTTCCAAGATTCATATTTCATTGAAGGTTTACCAGGGTGCCTGACATGATCTTTTTTTCTCACTGTCAAAAAGAGTGATTCATTCATCCTATAATGATATGAAATCTCTCAATCATAACATGAAATTGCGACAGATTATAAAATACTAGTCATTCTTTCTGGACAGACCTTTCTGATTTAAAACACCACCACTGACAAGGCATCAACAGAAGTTATTTCAAAGGTACATAAAATGCTGGGGAAAAAAACCACCACAAAACAACAAAAAACAATCCTGTGAGTTTTCTTCCAAAACTGTGCTTATTCAAGATTATTCTACTTGTGCATGTCTGGAAGAATCTCATCCCTAAAACATCACCAGAATATCGAAACACTAAAAGCTTCCAATCATTATGCTTGCCATTATATGCTGCCTCTGCAAAAAATTTCTTGAAATGACATTTCATTATCACTCTTCTTGCTTTCAGAACAGTATGCTCACTTTTCTTAAGCATTTAACGATGACTTTATCATTATGGGTTTAATTTGATGCAAATTTATTACTAAATGATATATATGTGTATGGCTAGCACAAATACATAATTAAAAATTTCATGCACAGTATCATTCTATTTACAATAAAAGACATTAAAAGTTTATTGGTTTGGGTTTTATCCGTTTACTTTTTTTTTTCTTGAGAGTGTCTTTTCTGGTGATTTAAAAACCAGTTATCATAGGAATTAAGAAAAACAAATGTAGTACATAATTTTGCAAGCATCTCAGATTACAAAAATATTAAGGGAATCATTTAATGCATTAGTTTATTTAGGAAGTTGATTATACGTGACAGAACTCCTAATTCTGTGGAAAATCTTCTGCACCATTGCTGAAATGTAAAATAAGTTTAAACAAAACATTGAACTCAAAGGTTTATTTATTCCATGTTCTAGGGTTACAAATCATTCATCACAAATTTTCCTTAATACTTAAAAGCTTTCGTTGAAGCTCTTGTCAATTATAATGCTGTGTTGTTACATTTAGGATACAACTGCAATATCTGAAAACACTTTGGTTCTATCATAAATTGGAAATGGTGGAATGCACACTGCTGTGTCATCTTGAACTCACTCCTCACTCCACCCTGTTCCCCAGTAGGATGGGGAGAAGAATCAGAAAAAAGTAAGACGTGAATTAAGAACAGTTTAATAATGGCAATTAAATTACTGTTATCAATAATATAATCATTAACAGAAAAGAGAGCGCAATAGAACACAAGAGAAAGAAATTATGCACAATGCAGCTTCTGGACGTCTCCAGCAGCCAATCTCATAAATCCCAACTGCCCAGTTTCTGGCACCTGGATATACCAAGGTCAAAGGCCATTCCACTTGCTGGTACAGACCCCCTCAATCTTTCACTCACACCGCAAAGAACTTTGCTTTTGTTCACCAATTCAAAGTGTTTTAATGTAAGACACATCAGAAGTTATTAAAAAATATGTCAACAACATTTAGTGGAAAAAGGACCACAAGAGTGCTTCTCCCTCAGGTAAAAATGCAGTAATCCTCAGGCTAAGCAATATTTCCTCACATGAGCTTCATATAAGGATCCTCTAGCAGTAGAAGAAAAGTTATACAAATACAGCATTAACATTTTTCTTACATTTTTCTTAGTCCTTCAGTGGTATCTTGAGACACAGAAACTGCAGGCTACATTTTCTCAAAGAAAAAACCTAGCCTTTTACCTTTCGTTTTCCACACTCCAGTAAAACTACTGAATAGAGAGTGGGAACAGACCATTCAGGCATCTGATGTCCCAGAATATTTTCTCTTCTGGGTTTTCCTTTGACTTTAATCTATTAGGCATTTATTTATACATTTCTGTGCATAATACATTTTGTATGTATGAGTTTTCATATTTATATACACATGTGCTTGTATGTATATATGAACAAACATACATACACATAGACACATATATACAATTCATTCACAAAGAGTTTTGGCATATCACATTTAGTTTTCAGTTTAATATAAAGACAATTAGTGCAATTCAAAAGCACTGTTAGCTGTATTAGTGAGCTACACATGTAGGAGGAAGTCAATAAGATCAGTGATCATCCGTGAAGTTTCAAGTGGTTCACTGTGAATTTCATCTATTTCACATGTATTTTGCACAATAATTATGACCATAGCTGTCAGATCAGAGCATGGCTTTTTGACCTCCTCTAGCCTTGATAGCTGTAGTTAGTTATTCTAAACAATGCTTTCAAAGGAAAAAACCCAAACTTTCAAGGATGCATTGTGCCCTGACTGTATTGTAAGCTGCATCATTTGCCTGTTAAATTCCAGGTACAGTTGAAGATGGTACTATGGGTCTCAAGGATTGTATGGTTAAGACATTAGTTTTCAGAAGATACCAGTAATGCACTGTACATCAGTTCAGCCAAGTTCAGTAAATGAACTCATAGTAGCATTATCTCAATTGGATTTTATGTCAAACTATTCTCAACCAGAGATTTTTGCTCACCTAATTTTGAAAAAAAAATCAATCTTTTACAATGTATTTTCATATCTGATACATTTAGGAAAGTAATAAATAAGCAAGCAACTGACTGCTCTAGTTTTCTTACATTCAAAATTAAAATGGATTAAAAGATTAATACTAATGTAGTACATTATGACTTTATATGACCCTTCATACTAATTTACTCTTGCCAACCTAATATTTCAATTAAATTCAAATATTATCTAGATAAAGTCTGCACATTCCACATCACTTTAAAAAAATGCTATCATTATTAACTGCATTTTAGTATTGGAGAAGCTGTGTTATCAACACACGAAGTGGTACTTCAAAAAATCCACTACCTGGCCAAGAAAAAATGAAGGAACAAATGCCAGAATGAACCAGATCATGTTTGTAGTTTAGAAAAATGCTGTATTTTCTGTAAATAATGTAATTTAGGCAACCAAACATAATAAAGTTCAATAGCTGCATCCATATTAGTAAACAAAACGATCAGAAACAGTGCCTTATAATAGTTGAAACATAGAGTCATAAAATTATTTAGGCTGGAAAAGACACAGGGTCATTGAGTAGATTTCTTCTTTGTGTTCCATCACAGCTTGAGGTGAGAAGCAACAGGGTTTAGTATTTTGACAGCAGGATGGTTATATTTTGGAAGTTCATGGAGGAAGGAATAAGGATTTGTTTCAATTGTCATGTTGTGTATTCTTGAAAGCCTCTGTGTTCAAACATACCGGCAAATTATTCTGAGCTGCAGACAAACTAGCTTCAAAGCCCACAAGCAACCAGCTTAAGAACATCAAACCAAGGAGCCAATTTAAAGAACAATAATATAAACAATGTATGGAAAATAACATTTAAAAATCAAAGCATTAAAATCATATTAAAAGACTTAGATTAATGAATTTAGGTAAAAATAGCCTAATAGTTCATACTTCTTTAAAAGCAAGCTGTCATTCTTAATTCAGAGAGACTCTCCAAGAAGGAAAGGGGAAAAAAGAATGCTAGTTATTAGCAAAGGGAAAGGAAGGACTCCTAACTTCTCAGAGCTTGTAACATTAATCCACTTAGTAAGGTTTTCCTTTACAGTTCAATATGCACTTTTCACTGACAGCACTTACTCAATAGCACAGGTGTATTTTACATCTAGATTTGTGGAATAATTTAAAATGGGCAGACTAAGAATAGATTTTTGTGTAACTATAATATGAACACACAAGAAAAATTGCTATTAGTCAGAGCTGCAAGTCTAGTATGACAACTTCTGGGATACATAAAGTTTTATACTACTACGAAGTAAATTTTACTTTTAAAATTAATTTACTTTGCATCTTTGGAAAAAAAGATTTTACTTGATTTTAAAAGGATGATAGAGTTACTTAATCTATTTAACGGTTTTGGCATGAAAAAACAATTATACATCAAACATTTCTATCTCAGATAAAATGGATATGCATTTAAATGCTGGTAGCTTTTATAACAAAAATTTAATTGGAAATATAAGCTACTGTTGTTAAGAAAAAAAAAATTAATTAAAAAAACTCAACTGAAATCTAATCCTTATCCTTTCCAATTAAAAATAAACCCTAAACTTGCCTATCATTAAAAGGTTCTTATTGTCCTAATGATGTTTTGATAGCATACACGTATTAATCAAGTTATAGTACTTACCCTTATATAGCAAACCATCAACTATTCTGCTCTTTGAACCAAAGGAAACAGAAGAGCACATTTATATTATGTTTTAAAATGAACTTTGCATTTAATTCAATTCCAGCTCTCATTGATAAATTACTAACTCCAAATTATTTTACTCTAGAGTTGTAAACCCTTTAAACCTAAGAGATACAAAAACAGAGACTACAGCCTTCCCATCAAGCTCTATTATGCTGCCTGAAAGGATACTAATTCACAGATGAAACGTGTTATATGAAATGACCCCTAATGAATTAACAGCTGTTTGTTGCCATGCCCAGTCAATGGCTGAAACAAACATAAATTCGTCCTTTCTCTTTACTCCTGGAAATACTGCCTCAGCAGTGACCTGCCTCTTATACAACTTTTGCAAATGTGTGCAACCAGGCTGGCTGATTGACCTGCAAAACCAGAGATCTGGCAGATTTTAAGAACCAAGATAGCAGATACTGTAACCTTGCATCAGTTCGTCCTTGATTGACTAAAGAGGGCAAAGATGGTAAGAAAATAATGCCAGGTAAAATCTGCTGCAGGGTGAATAAAATTCAAAGGATATAAGCCTAAACTAGAGTTCATTATGTTCATAAATATAATGTCATACCCAACAGTATGCCTGCTACTTCCAGAAATGAAACTACCAAGTGCACATACAGGTAGAGTCGTAGAAGACAGAAAAACTTGTTTGTTTCATAATAATTAAGATAACCAGAGGCTGGAACACTTGAGCCAACAGGGATTACCAATGGGATAAATAAGATTCAATTTCCTTATGCTGTAGGATTGGAAAAGACGGTCAGAGCATAGGAGAGGCTCCCTCACAACTCCAGACTAGCAAAAATCTAAAACAGAGATGAACAGACACCTACCCATTCTGGACTTACTAATCATAGAATCACTTAGTTTGGAAAAGACCTTTAACATCATTGAGTCCAACTCCTAAGAGCAGGAGTCTGTAATAGTTTAGGGTAAGAGGAATCACCTCAGACAGTGACAGATCTGGGTTCTGTGGCTGTCCAGCCCAGGAAAACTTCTTGTTCATGTGACTAAACACTATTCTGAACTGGAAGCCCTCTCTAGACAACATTGACCACTGACATTGACCATGTTACATCATGTAACTGAAACATGTTATTTATGGCTCTAGGGAAGATCATGTAGAAGGAATTTCAGTAAGGAACTCGGTATGTTCTTATGCTTGAAATACACTATCACACATAAGTGATATTGCATCCATCTGAACAAAAATGCAGCAGCATCTCTCCTGTGGAATGATATTATACTGATGTCCATTCATAGTTCTCCCACTTTATACATGGACAAAATACCAAAAGCCTATTTCAGGGTACTTTACACTACTTTTGCTCACTATACTTTTCCAAACCACAGTTATTTGCAACTGAGTCACCACAAATTCTGCTTTTTAAACATGAAATTGTTACTACACTGCATTTTCACAACTCTGCCTTTATAATTTGTCTTGAGATTTTAACGCATACAATGCCAAGTTTAATGTTGGCTGAGGAAAAAAATTAATTACAATAACTTGTCATTTTGAGATGCTTCATTTCAAGACCAAGGACCAGAAACAGTGTGCTTTCCCCAGCCTCTCCACACTACTTTTAAACTTTGTAGAAATAAAGACAGCCATCAGTTGACTGAGTTACTCCCTCCAAGCTTTTAATGTGTTTTTAAAAGATTTTTCTTTAGCGCATACATTTTATGTATATTGATAAGATATACATTCTTAATTCTGGCATTCACAATTAATCTCTGAAAGCTCTTTAAGCTGTTCTGTACCATCTGGTCAATAGCAAACACATCTTTGACAGAAACAATTAACCCAACTTCTTTTACAAATGTTGGAAAGACACATTTATTGTTTAATATATTGCACATATTTAAATATACTTTAATCCTGCTAATCATAATCACTTTTTTCCAATTATTTTTCTTCAAACCTATCTGCCTTTTTGTAGATAAGTCTTTAGTATTCACTTTTCAGCTCAACCGAACCACCTCACTATTTTTACCTTTCTTTAAAACCATTTCACAATACTTGCCTACTACTTAGTTAACCAGTTCAAAACCTTAAGATTGCTTGGCAGAATGCAACTAATTCAAAGATCAGTTTAAATAAATAAGTGGATACTCTAGACAATTAACGCTTTGGCATAAATGTTGAATGACATGGCTTAGAAGAGCTGTATGTCCTTCTTCATTATCTTAATGCATGTCTGATTTTATGCCTTTATGAAGCACTCTTGTTCAGATCAAGAAACACTGCTCTTTGGAGAAAGTGAGGTTTGAGTGGTGTTCTCCATTGATTGAAATGCATCTTCTTAGATCAAAAACCAGTTTTGTAAACCCAAACAATAAACCAAAAGCACTTTTCTTTTTTTTTAAGAAAATCCCTTAACAAAACAAATAAAAATTTAGATGATGAACAGGAGTTATAAATAGTCTACACTCGCAAGCATTGATCTTAATCCAAGTACATTACTTTATTCCTCAAGAATCTGCCCCACTGCCAGTATCCTTCCAATATCTTTTGGTGGGTCTCTTATTGTTTTCTCTTGTTTCTCCACTGTGAGTAAAGAAGCAGTTTATCTGTAATCTGTTTTTCCTTTTCTTTCTTTCTTTTGTTTAGAATAAACATTAGGTAGACAAATTCATGTGATCCACAGCCAAAAAGAAGGTCAATGTACAGAAGTTAAAAATTATTACAATGTATCCTTCAGTAATTTTTAAACACACACTTCCTTTTCACTTTTATTCTGTCATATTTGAAGATTTTAGTTTGCTGATTTGTTTATATGTTGAAAAAAAATCAAATATTTAAAAGATTACCAATTGCAATTTAAACATAACGTCATGGTGAGAAAAAGCCTGTGGCTGCACAATTACTTAATATCCTCAGTCTTAGAGTCTTTTACCAGAGCAATTAACATTTTCACTGGTAGTGCATACAAACCACAATGCTACAATTTACATTCACCCCTGGATATGTCCCAGGCCAGGTTGAATGGGGCTCTGAGCAATCCAGAAAGCGAAAGGTGCACCAGCCTATGGCAAGGGGATTGGAAGTAAAGGATCTTTAAGGTCCCTTCGATCACAAACCATTCCATGAATCTATGATCCTATGGATTCAGATTCTCCCTGTCTTTAACAGATCAGCTGTAGAACGAACAAGAATGCCTAAATGTTTCTACAAATCAGCATTCAAACCTGTATTCTAAGAAAATCCTCTGATATGAAAAGAAGGATCTATCTGATTTCTTTTAATTCTTAAACAACTATTCTTTTACGGTAATTTGCCTCTTTCTTTATTTTTTTTTCTTAAGTTATAGAACAGTTTACCAAAATGTAGAGTTTACAAAGATGTAGAATTATATCTTTCAAAATATTTGGCAAAAAAACCCCAACCTTTTTTAAGGAGCTTAATATCACATTTTTAGAATAATACTACCTTTCAAGTATAATAAAAAGAAATATAAGAATATCTTTATATTACAGATCATGTGGAAGCTTTGAGATAAGTCCACAAAATTACACTGAAGGCTTAAAGTAAAGCCAAAACCTAAACTTAAATCTTCTGTATATTAACATAATATTTCAACAACAGAATCATCCTTTCTTTTCATTTAAATCTTGTATTTCACAAAGTTAACAATAACCAAGTAAGAACAAAAAAGCCTAGCTAAATATTTTTCTAGAATAATAGAAGTAAAACCCTTTACAGTGGCTTGAGGCCCATGCTTTTCATTAGAAAAATGGTGTCTCAGTAAAGGTATAATGAGAATCAGCAATAAGTATAAAATTGTGCTCTATTTTTTCTTCTGTGCCTTTCCACATCCCATTGTTTCTCTGGAGACATGGCAGAACTGGATAATAAACCTCAGAACCCATACCTCTACCAGTCAGTGTAATTATGTTATTTAAGGGATTCTATATACAAAATTCCTGGCTTCCTCTAAAAAAGACTGTAGCTCAACAGTGACAGGGCAATTAGGGGTTGGGGGGAGTTGGAGGGGAGAAAAAAAAGCATGTGCTCTCTTCACACTTAACACATTTTATTGGATTAGAGATACTATTTCCTTTCAATATACATGGAATTTGTTGGCATCAGAAACACAAAACCACAACAACTGAATTGTTGCTCCAATACGCAAAGAAAATTATAAACGGAAAAAACACTATTATCTCCAAATATATATTAATCCACAGATTCTTTATTTATTGTGCACATTTGTCAGGAGCTTCCAAGCTGATTCAGACCAGCCTCCTTGATTATGCCTCCTTGAATATTTTCTAGAGTCCAAACTTTTACTAATACCCCTGAAAGAAACATTTTACTAACTCAAAGGTACAGTAAGCTGTCGTTAAATGAATGTTTACCGACCTGCCTAAGAGCAACAGACAGCAAGAGTGCCAGCATACATGAAGATGAATGCAGCCACACACATGGGAACACATTACATGATGCAGAAGGGAATGATGCAGCAGCTTAGCACTGAATTCCCCACAGTCATCTGGAAAAACACACATGAGAACTCAATTGAGCTCAGTAGAAACTCACACATGCTTCAAGTGAGTAATATTCCTACCTATTTTGCTTGCTCAGAAAGGATTCAGGATTTACAAGACAACTCAAATACCAGTACTGAAATCCAGAAAGTCAGAAATCATGGTGATTCTTGTGCTTTATGAAGACTAGAGTACACAAGAAAATGCTTTCCTGCCTACAAATACTTGGGTCATGATCAAATTCTCTGTAAATCCTCTCTTCCAGTCAAGGAAATAAATTACCTTGCTTATTAATTTTACCTAATGCATAATTATCAGATGATTCTTTTTTTTCTCTAAAGTTTTTTGCTTTGTTTTGTTTGGTTTTCAGACCCATGCTCTCCTCACATCACATACCAGCATAGGATGTGTAGCTCTTGTGATGGCATCATCATTGCCATACATTTTCTTACTTAATCTTTTCTTCTTCATGCATTCAGAACTTGCTGATCCTCTCTTTAGTTTATTTTTTATCTTCCAGGATGCTATTTCCTATCATAGGAATATATTTTATATTCTTAGTAGATATACATGGATATCTTGAAATAGCTTATACTCAAAAGATTGCCTTTGCATTTTTCCATTACTAGCATGGATGCTGACCATATTATTTTGTAATTATTATGTAAGATACTAAAATTTTAGAATCATCTGCAGATTGCATCAGCACATTTATATATTATCTTTAAAATAGTTACATATTTATGCATGTTGACACCATAAAGTCTAGAGCAGAGAAAATTAAATGATTCAATGCAAGTCATACTTTATTTATGTGTTAAAAAAACCCATATCTAACTATTTTCTTTTATATTAGAGTCTTACTAAAGGCTAACATAAAATGATACAGGTGTCAAAGATTGTATCCATTTCTTCCTTTGAAGAAAGATAATTAATTGAGTGATAAAACTTATCTTTCATGAAACTGTTTTGTTTTGAATTGCTTACTTCATAACACATACATTATCAGCTTCAATAATATTTTTTTAGGATTAAAATGGGGCTAGTTTGTGTGTACATGTAGCTGGCCTTTTGAACTATTAGAAGAAACAAACTTTTCCTTAGACATCTACATATTCTCCAACACTCCGTTTGGTTTTAATTCAAGATTAATTCAAGGATTTGATTAAGAATTTCACTTTCAATAAACATATTGTCGCTATGTCTGCTATCTATTATGTACTTTTAATAGTTCAATATTAACATCTCACAAATTGAAACCAGATCAGATAGCGTTTCAATGAAAGCTTACAAATGCACCACATCAGGCATAGGATTGCTGTATTTTCAGTATGCCCTGCCCACCAGGTTTTGATGTCAGCAAAGTATATTTCCTCCTAATATTTTAAATATTGTTTTGTTTCTTTGTCCTGCTCAGAATTTTTCATGGATATATTTAGCCTTCTTTATATGCCTGTAGTCCTGACTTCATATATCTAATATCTCGAATAGATCTACATTGAAGGACTCACAAGCACCTTCAGACTGATTCCATGGGGAAATTAAAACTGGAAGGCAGCACTCTTCCTTCTAATGTCTGGTGGTCATATAGGCTTGATTAAACTTTTCTGAGCTATTGCTGATTTTGCAGACATGCAGGAATTTAGTTTGTATTTTAAAATGAAAGTGGAAATGGGATCGTTTTAAAAGTAAAACTCCACTGCTGTCTCTATTGTAGTTTTATCTCCAGATCTTTCTCTGGCCTTGTCTCTTTGTAGTCTCTTTGTAGTCTTGATTCCCCTGAACTACCTTGGCTGTGGCTCCTTGTCTGCTGCATTGGGGTTAACAACAGACACAGTTACAAGCCCTGGTCTCTGTTGTGCTCAGATCCTTTAGGGCCATACCCCATCAGCATCTGTGTTGTGGTAACCCCTTGCTCACTGTTCCCCTTTTCTCAGGCAGTAGTCCCTGACCTCCCTTCTCTCAAAAAAATTACATACGCTTTTGCAGTAAAATCATTTGTGAAGACCTGTTTTTTTAGTTAAGGAAGGTGAAAATTTTAAGCTAACCCATTGGTAGTTTTCTGTTTGAATTAAAAGGCAGTTCTACAAAAATGTTCTCTAAAGTTTATTTTTTCTTCCCATTCTACTCTCCCCTGTTCTCTATTATTTTTTCGCAGGGAACTCCATGCACTTAAATTATGCTTTGACCATGAGAAATTACTGCTTTGAATAAAATGGCAACTGAAAGCTGGAGCTTGTTTTCCAAAGCTTGTTTGCTTCATGTCCTGTGAGCTTGTTCTCATTACTTTTCCATACAAAAAATTCAGTTGTGGGGGTTGGAAAGGGAATAGATATGAAGAGGGCCTTTTGGGAGAATTTTTCATATTTCTGATTAGAGAGAGGGATGAAAGACTCTGCAGTAATGAGTTTGATGAGGACAAGCAGTACCATAAATGACTTATTACTATCTACATTTATTAATATGACCTAGCTATAAAATTAGAATCTCTTTAAAAACGAAACTGCATTTATGCTACATGAAACAGTTTCTGTTTGGCATGTGTATTCTTAACTTGTGGCAATCATTCAGCATAGATCTAACAACAGTAACAGCAAAAATATAGGGTTTCTCAGCTGTAATTGATTTTTTTCAGAAAAAAAAACAACTTTTAAGCTTCTGTGAAATTCATTGCTGACTACATAAATCTATATGGACTGTCATTTCCTTCTGATAGATTTGGCCACAGTTAAGCATTAGTTGCAATAGCCTATTTACCAGTGGCCAAAATAACAATAAATAGTAGGGCTTTGAAGTACTGGTTCATTAAGTACTATTATGATAGGAATCGTGCTGATTCCTGGGAAAATATGCTGAACTGAGAAAACAGATGATCTGCAGATTGATTGTTTACTTTGCTATCTAGCTGTATCTTAAAAAGTAGAAACCTATATGCTTTCTAAAGGATTGTTTCTTGCTAAGATTTCAGAAATCTGGATTTTAAAAAAAAACCACAAGAACACTCAAATAGAGCTGAAAAATATAAATAAATAAGAAGAGGCAAGTACAAAAATTGTTTAGTCTTGAAAAATAAGTTCTATCATCACTACCTGTATGGAATGAGAGAGCAGATGAGGAGAGGAATAAATTTACTGTCACAATTGCAGCTGAGATTTTTCACTGTGTGGTAAATAGCTTTGTCAGAGTGCTCTGAACTCATAAAGAAAAAAAAAAAATCTAATTCCAGGTTTTCTTTTTCCTTCTTTAGAAAAAAATCATAACAGTGCAGACCTCATCCAGATATAGACAGTGACTTTTGCCAAGACAGTTTGCACTGCACTTGTACTGCACAAATGTCGTTAGTGTGTTCATATACACACATGCATATGTGCAGAACTGCACCCTAACTGGAAGAGAGGATAATCTTACTACTGCACAAATTTTGAGGGAGAATTCATTTTCCTTTCTTGAGCTTCCATGTGGAAGTATCTTAGCTTGACAATAACAATACCACATACTTTTCTACCACTTCTTCCCTTTCCAGCTGGTTCCAGTGTCTGGGGTCATGCTCAGTAAGGTGAGCTCTTCCTCCTTTTCCTGCAGTTAATGACGAGTGCATGTAGATACCCAGTGCTACTCAAGAGGACAACTGAGTGGCTACTTGCAGTCCTTAGAAGCAGACAGTCAGGCAGAGAGAAAGGTGAGCCTGCACGACAGATGCTGACTTATCAGAAGGGAAGATGGCTCATGAAAATAAATGACAGCTGTGAGTTTTACACCTGTGGATAAGTTCTTGTGAAATGTTCACAGCATCAAATAACTGAACCAGCATGTAGTGTGACTTGGGAAATAGAGATGAGAAAAGACACACACCAGAGGGAGACTGCTATCATGGTCTCAAAACAAGCTACAGTAAGATACTAATTTGTTTCGCCAATCTCATTTCCTTATTTTCTTACACAGAGTGTTGCTGCAGCACATTTCTTTGTGCAATGATACTGTCAGTAGGCAGAACAATTCTAAATTGATCTGAAAATACTCAGGAGATGTATATGCACATTAGCTGTGCACCAGGAGGTGCCACTTCAGAGGTACACCACTCAGAGTGACCTTGGACAGCAGGTCATGAAGGCTAATGGAAGGCACAGGCAGGGTAAACAAGACATAGCAGGTTGCTTAGGAGACCTGGCATCAGCTTGCTGGGAAGGCTGAAGACTTCGTGCCTTTCAAACAGCACTGGTATCAAGACAGCATTTGTGCACACACATCACTTAGGAACAGAAGGCAGATTAGTTCAACTCCACACTAAATAGTCTGATAAATTCAGAACAGGAGTGGCAGGGGTGACACTCCTTTTCCTGGTCTTCCTGGTGCACTCTGTAAATCTCATGAGGGTGCATTCCTCAGGGTGAGTCAGAGGGGTTCTGCAGAGCAGGACAAGTGCTCCTCATTTGGATGCAGGACAACTGCTCCTCATTCGGATGCATTTGGCCGACCAAGAGACATGAGAAACACTCATTATATAAACTGTACAGGGAAGATGTATGATTCTGGTATAGCAGACAAAGAGCTAAAATAAATGTGATTTAAATATTAAAATGAAATAAATTTTAAAAAAATTAACCATCTGCCTAGTAAGAATTAAGCAAACCTAGAAAACTGCTGGAAGATGTCTGGATAATTGTCAAAACTCAAAACTGCTTAGTGAATGAAATTTAGAGATCTGTCATCATCTTTTTCAGTGTTTCTATCTCAGGCTAAACATGTTCCCAAAAGACAGCACACATCAGCTTACCAAAATTTCAATTCTTAGCCAAAGACACTAGAAACGTGGAATAGCTTATAATTGTTGCAAGAGAAATATGTTATTACAAATTACCTTGCATTTGTTGTGCTATGTACACATCTGTGATTAGTAAAACAGTACCCATGGGTAATTGGCTTGTGTGTGAGACTTGTGTTTCAAAAATCTAGATTTCTCCTTTTTTTTTTTCCTTTTTCCTTCCAAATGGTTCAAAATCAATGCAAGATCAGACATTTATATTTGAAATAATTTTTTAAATCTCTTTTGTCTTTCACCTGAAGACTGCATTAATTTTTATTTTATTTTATTATTCAAGCAATTAAAATAGTGGATGAAACTTGATTCAGAACACAACTGTAATAAATGTCCTTTTAGCTAACAACAAGTCTTTAGTAACTATCCTGTGATTCATTTTTAAGCAGCTGAACACTTGCCAGACGCAGATTACACCTACATCATGTATCAATAGTTCATTTATCAGTTAGCTGAAGTGCCAAAATCATTCCTGGGTTTTAATTAATTGAGAAAGCCAATCTAGCAAAGAGATTGGTTAGACACTACTTATTTTTCAAATACAGATGATAGGAGGATAAGTTGCATCTCTTGATCACAATCTTATAAGATCAGTGTTCATTTATTGAGAATAAAGGTACCTCAGTGAAATTCCATGTATGTGCTCCATGTGTCTTAAGCCTATGCAATGATCCCTTCTTGATATGTTATAAATCCTTCACTTCTTCACTGCTTACAAACTCCTGAAGTAAGAGACAGTATTTCTTTCAAGCAACATAGTCAATGAGCATCCGATTGAATAAACCTTTGTAGTAGAGTGTCCCTTGAAAGTAAAATAATCTACAAAAATTGTTCCCTAGATTTGAAATTTCAAGGCATCTGAAGTAAATATATAGCATGAATAACTTCAGGATGGAGGGATCAGTTTAAGTGAAGAACTTCTAACATGTAAAGAAACAGCAAACATTAAATAGTGTGTCTGCTCTCTATTTTAGAATATAAGTGAGAAAATAATAAATGGAAACAGGCGTGACAGATGAATCTTAAATAATTTCAGAAAGGGTTTTTTTTCTTTTCATGATAACAATTAACAATTTTTATTCCTCAGTTGGAAGATTGTTTTTTCAATACAATAGTTGTGCTATGTCATTATAAATCACAGTATGGTATGGCTCATAACTGCGGATTTTTTTTCCAGAAAAGAAATTACAATAGTCAAAACCAAATTACAGCACAGTCTATCTCCTCTTTGATATCTTGGGAGTCATTTGTTTGGTTTTTTTTAATATTAGAAACAAAGGCTGCTGTATGTGTGTATTAAGTATGAAATTAGTATTTTGTAATATGTTAATTATCATCTTATTATGCTGTTTTAAAACAGAGAAATTAGTAAAATGTGTAATGCTACATGTGGGATTATAAGATTACATTTTCTGTAGTACACTTGTTCACCAATAAACACAAGACAAATCTGTGTATTTATTATTTCTTACTGACAAAAGTCTTTATGCCATGAGCATAAAGGCATCACTGTGGAATCCCTTATGCGATATGGTATCAGTACAGCTGCCCACATTCCAGCATCTTGAAGCAATCTAAGATGCTCTCACATGTCTTGTCTGGTCTTCAGATGGCATCACATAAAGAATGCTCTCCTCTAGATGCAGTATAGTATCTGTCAACATATCTCGGACATCTTAAGGCATGTCAAATGGCACTATATATCTGCGCAGGGGGACCTGAACTTAGCTGTTAGTGGAGCTTAGATGAGTATTCATCTGGATATTTATGGACATTTCCTTTATCAAGGATATTATCAGCTCTCTGAACGCATTATTTGGCTTTTCCTTTAACAGTGCGTGCTTAATTGCTCAACCACATTCAAATGTCTACATCACAGGAACTGAAGTAAAGTAAAATGACTGGCTTTTCCAATTTTGTTTGGTTCAGTGGTCAGAAGTTGCAAGTAAAATTTTACTGTTCCTGAAAAGCCAGTAAAAAATTTAAAATTACATAAAGAAGGAACTGGAGCAGGCATTGTTTTGACTGTTAAATGCAAACAAACAAACAAACAAACAAAACCCTTTATATTTCTTGAATTAGTTACATTGCTACTGCTCACTCTTAGTAATATATTTAACAAAACTAGTAAAATCCAACAGCATTTATGTGAATGAATACCTGTATCCAGCTATGTAACAGGAATTATAAATATAAGCTCTGAGCTTTGGATTTGTATAAAGTCTGCAAAAAGAAATTGCTCATTTCATAAACTACGGACACTGCTTAGGACTCAAAGAGCCATATATAGGGTAATCAATGGATAAATACTCTCCTAGCTGCTCACATGTCAGGAATGTTTTTTAAGACATTCTGTTGAAGCTGAGAGGGTCCCACCAAAGCTGCTAAGTGGGAGTACCACAACTGTCATCCTAAGCAGTTATTTGTATATAGCTGGTAGACGGTGGCACACAAATCACCAGCTGTGTCGTATAACAACCACATGACAATATTATGATTTCCCATGCATCACTTCATGGGAGTGATAAACAAATGAGTATTTCTAAATTATAATCTCTGTATCAGAGATAACAAATGCATTCTCTGGCTCTAAAAAATTATTTTAAAAAAATAAAATAATAGTGATAAAAATTTAAGTGTTTTATTCTGTTGAATGAAATATTAGCGGCGCTGTTTCAAAAGTCTTTTAGTAGAGATGTTTGAAGAGACTTACATGGATCAATGCCTGACTGACACTTTGACATTTAGCTGCCTAAGTACAACTGTGTGCAATTCTAGCTTAATGCTCAAGGATAACAAGCTTAGCTACAAATTTTATTCTAAGGGGGTATCTGCAATACTTGTTGATTGATAGACTGATCAATAATCCTTAAGGCAAACAAAACAGTAAAAGGGAAGCGAGACTTCATTTGCTTCAATCCACGCATAGAAAATTTTAAGACATTAATGGACAGCCCTAATTCAAGGATTTCCAATATGTGGCAGTTTAGATTTACTTTAGATTTATTAACTCAGTAACATTTAAGTGTTCGCAGGCCTGCTGTTCAGTTTAGAAATACAAATAACCATTGCACAATTTCAGTACATCTCCTAATAGTGCCTTTTCAGAGTGTTCCTTGGAATGCTTTGTGTATGCTTGTGCATGAGGACATCAATTTGCTTTTATATTTTTATTCCTGTTTACGTTAGGCACACTGACTCAGTTTATCCTGATATTATGTTAACAAAAAACATCTCAGTTGATGACAGCTTTGCAATATTGAACCCATAAGCATGCAGACCAGTCCCAATTAAATGTGGCTGACAACCAAATTTGTTCAGTTTAATTAGTAGAAAAATACATTATTGTTTCTGAGTTTCTAAAACCTCACACATTTTTCAAAAAGGTATTTGAAATCGCAAGAATCAGTGACAGTAACAGTCTCATTAAAGGGCAGGAGATCTATGGTCTTAAATTAGAACCTAAAAATCTATACCTATTTGGATTTTTTTTGTAATAAAAACAAAGCTGTTTCTAAATGCCCCTTTATCTGTCTGATATTGAATTATACTTGCACCTTTCTTTAATCTTCATGTCACAGGCTCATGTGAAGGCAGAACAATGGAAAGACGGCAAGAGAAAACAACAGGAAATTTAATACCACATTACAAATCTGATTTTCTGGAATAATCTTGAATTCATGGAAGTATGCAACTATGTTTCCTTCAAGTAGGATTCCAAATCTCATGGCCTAATACTGATCTGAGAGCAATTGCTTAGAGTGAATAGACTGGAGGTGTCTGCTGGGAGCAACTTCTCAGTCTACCCTGACCTCCATCGAGAGAGACTGATTCTGTACCTTTCACAGCCCTTATTTTTCTCTTGCCTTCCTTTGAAGGAGTCACAAAGCTGAAGGTGCTAATGAGGAAAGGCTCCACTTTTCACACTGAGTTAGCTGCTGTAATGGATCGAAAATGTGCTAGATTACCTGGAAATACTTTTCTTCTTTCTAGTACCATTATGGCAAGTTCTTCTTGTCCTCACTTTTATGCCTCAACTAGACACCTAAAGCCAGGTGTGTGCTTAGGCAAGGCTAAGGGCCATTATGGGCTCTTTGGTGAAAATAGTGGGGAGATACATAGGAGAGAAGCATCTTTTGCTCTCACTTCCCTATTTAACAGTATCAAGAAAAACAACAATGCTTTTTCAAACACACACACATTTTACCTTACTCACTGACAACACTGATAACTTCTAACAGCTCATCATACCTTATAAAATAAGGACTTCAACTTGTACATTTATGAGACCTTTCTGGTGAATCCTTATCCTGGCTTTGTTTACAGAGCATTCTGAAAATTAGTAGCCATTTTAAAAAGTTAAATTCTTAATTATTTGTTCCCTTTTTAACTCTACAGTTGTGTAAAGCTTCTATGGAGGAAGAGAACTGGCTTCTTCAGTTCTGTTTGGTTCAGTAGCCAGAAGTTGCAAATAAAATTTTCAAGAGTTAAAACATTATTGCTGTTTTATAAGAATCTTATTTTTAGAAGATCTATCTATGACTTAGAAGGAATCATAGATATGTGTTATTTTTTTCTGATGTATTGAAGATCAACTAAAATGAAAATACTGTTAATGTAAGATCTCATTAAGGAATGCAAATACATTCTTATTCAAATTTCACCAGTTAATACAAAATAATTATAATAATTAAAAACAACTTTAAAACTTGAACTATTGTAGAGGCAACATAGTATTTCTTAGATTGAAGTCAAGACGGTACTTTTAATAGCATTGCAGGGCTAGCATAAACTTATAAAATAGTATGTTTCCAAAAAGAGTCAAAATAATTGGCATGTTATTTCCAAATATTTTGATTTATTATTTAATTTAAATCACAATTATTAAAAACGTCATAAATTTTTAATTATATAAATATTTTGAAGTATTTTCATATATGCAGTAAAACATATTGATATCGAGTACTGCAAACAACAAAAAAGAAAAAACATAAAAAAAGAAATATAATATTTTATATATCTTATTCTTAAAATAAAATTTTAACACTTTGAATTTATTTTGAAATAACAACACACACTCTATTTTGAAATAATTAAGGCTTTCTAGAGATGAGTTCTTAATTCAAAACTCTACAAGGCTTATGGGAATTTTCGCACTGAATGTCATAGCCTTTTTATCAATTATAGAAATAATTTACAGTATTATTGCATCGCATAATTTTAAAAAGTATTTGTTACTAAAACTGATTCATTTTTTTTTTAACTAATGTGTCCTGAGAGATGCTTGAAGTTTCTGGTATTCTCCACAGGACAGGATGGGTTTATTTAACCTCCCCCAGTCTTTCAGCCCTCTGTGATGGGGGAGGAATGATCATTATTGTGCAGAAGTGAATGGATACTGTAACAACATCCAAGTCTATTTCCCATACAGTGTTTCCACTAAACACTGAAAAGGTATATTTTGATCATATATCTGCATATAATTACCCTAAGAAAATATTCATGTTAATGAGATTTGCCTGGACTTTATGTTAGCTGTCTGCTGTAAGATATTCTGAATTCTTCCTAATAGGTGCATTTAAAAGTGAACAGGAAATGAGGTGTGATTACCTAATTCCCTAATTCTGCTTTTAATCTAACCTATTAAGTTTATGAAGACCTTTATAATCCCTTAGTCAGCACAAATAATATTAAAAAACCCTTTAAAGAATAAAGTCTTTCACAAGTAACTCAGAGATATTTTCAAACTTTCCTTAAACAGGAAATAAAATTGCAATGTAGGTGACTACATTTTATTGGAGAATTATTTTTGACTTCTATTTGCCTAAAATTTTCACAGGAAAATTTTGGGCACAGACTTCATTAGCAGTGTAATTCACCATCATACTTCAAGTTCTTGTAATTCTGCAATTATTTATCAGTTACAGTATTGTACATACATAGACATTGAAAGATTAACAAACAAACTTTAACAGAATTCTTCAAAAGGAAGAAACTCTTTCTCATACTATTTTCCTGCATTTTCAAGAAAAATGAGAAGCTTACAGAACACTCAAGAAGCCATATGGTTAAATTAAAAACCAACCAACCAAAAGTCACAGAACCCAGAGAGTTTAGACACCCAACCTAGCCAGGAACAGGCATGCTTATGTTCTGAATTTTGTCCTAGGATTGGACTGTGTCCTGAGCTTTGGCCTTTATCTTAGGCAATAGTATACCTCAGTAGACCTTTCATGTGGAGAATAACCAAATGCTGAGAACATTTAAATAACTTGTAAATGACTCCTGTTTTCCTTCCCTCTGCTCTTCCTTCCCAAAGATGCTTTGTTATATATGAGTAATGTAATGACGAAGCTAATCCTTTTCCCAAATAAATGGTGAAACTTAAGTAGCTCAAATCAGCTTCACTAAGCATCAAATGATCCATGTGTGAGATGTCACATTATCTCCTTGTACTAACAAAGCCAGAGGGCTATTTGCTGAGCTTTAAACAGTCATTACTAAACATCTGATAACAGAAATTAAATATAATTAATTTCATAATTATGCATTTCTACAAAAAATTAATCTTTGGGTTAACTTTTACTAAAAATTAAGTCTTTATCATATCTCTAGCTTTGCCTTGTGTACAGAAAAATTATAGAGAATGTCAGAAAAAAGAGGAAATAAATTCTTCCTTCCCATTCTATTTTTCTGTTATTATGAACTCGTATTTTTTGATGCACTTTTCAAAAAGCTTGACAGAATGACAGGTCCAAAACTGAACAATCTTTTACTTTCATATTCTTAGATGCCAGTTCCTTTTTTTTTATTTATTTTATTTTATTTTGAGACTCTCTTGAAATGAAGATGATAGTTCTAGCAAAGTACAAGAAATGGATAGCAAAAATATTGCAGTAGCACACACTGAAAGAGTGAATCATACCTGGAAAGAAACTGCATAAAATTATGTACTTTTCAAGGCTTTAAAATATGGAAATTCCTATGCCTCTTTCAGTTTTGTTTTGTTTTTCTCATGTATTTTTTCTAATTTTCTATTTACAATAGAGTCCAGTCATGGAGTGACACATGTAGGTTCTCTGACCAGATGTCTTGTTTTTACTGGAAACAAAATTTGACAAGTAGTCACAAAATGAAATTGCTGAAGAAAAGGATTTATGAAATAGAAAACAATAAATTGTCTGGATAATTTTCTATTCATCCACAAATTTTCTATGAAATACACAGCAACCTGCTATGGTTAAAGCTATTGCTTAAATTACCTTTGGTATCAGAATAATGGGCAGAACCTCAGTGTGACATCAACTGTAAGAAGACTTCTAGTCATTGTCTTACCCCTGTTACAAGGAAATTAGTATAAAAATAAGAAACATGATTCATATACACTTGAATATATAAGTTACTGTTTCAAACTGAGTTACAAGGAAAAAATCCTGAGCTTACAAGTCTTAGTATGCAAAAGAATCAGCAATTACATGAATATAATATGCACACTATATACTTTTTGTCAATAAAACTTTGGTTAAGTCCTCCCATCAGTGCCTTTGAAAGAACCTATCCTGTTTTAAAGGAAGAAGAAGGTCTTTAATGAATTAATGATCAGCTAAAAGATAAGAATTGAGAAGAATTGAAAAAAATGGTCATTTTTCATACTAAAGGGATCTCCACAGAAACATCCCTGAACAATCTGTGTGCTGGTTTGTTGTTAATTATTTACCCAAGAAAAATGAGTATATAAAATATTTTATTTAAATTATTAATGATAATCACATCTAACCTGATCATAGAGGCATAAGAAGGATCTCATGCTTCTAAATGACTGAGTAATACATTTGAACAACAAAAGTAGATTAAATTCAGTGTTGATAACTGCAGAATCAAGGAGACTTGGGAAGAATCACCACATATGGGAAACAATAGGCTCTAAATTGGCTAAAAATTGGTTATTACCACTTAGAATATAACTCTGGATTCACATAGATAATTTTATTTTCTTAATAAATATAGTATACCATTTGATACTCTTTCCATATATGAATATCTGTTAGTAGCCACTTATTAAGTCAGATTTTGGAATTTTGATCTGGAAGTGAGTTTTTAACTTCTCAAAAAGGTGATATGACAGTAATTTAATTTTAATCCTCTTTATTTTAGCATTGTCTTAATAAAGACCATCCTCAATATTTTAAAATACAAGCACAGTTGCATTTTGAGAGATTTTCAGTATCTTTATTCTCTGGGAATGGAAACTTCATCTATTTGTGTATGTGTCTATATGCAATCTAGAATGCATAATGTATCACCACAGTCATATTATTTAAAAGAAATATTTCTTTTAATCATCTCTTGATTATCTTGATCTCAGATACCATACATTTAAGATGATGCGGCACACACACCTTGGTGAGCATCTCATCCCTGTCAGTTATTGGTAATGCCTCTAAAGTCCACACTTTCTAGATGTAAAATGAAGAGGTTTTGTATCATTTATTAAATTTTTATCAATTTTATATCATTTTATTGAATCAAACATTCTCAAAGTCCCCATGGAAATTTGTATGCAATGAAATTAGAAACAAAACCTGATAAACGAAAAACTATTACATAGAAGCTGCACAAGGTTCCAGAAACCTGGGAAACTTTTGCCTCCACAGAAGATGCACAGTAGAGACTTTATGAATACCCTTAAATAAGAAGACTGTTCATTGTTATCTGATTTACTTCTGGTTAAAAATTGGTAGGTTAGTGCCTGCAGAGGCTATGCTCATTCCTCTGTACAGCACAGTACATACTGCAGCCATTACATGGTCTTAATAGGAAAGACTGACTTGAGTCATTTGTCATGACCAGCAATTTTATTACGTTTGCAGTTCACAAGTAGTATTTTCACAGGGCTATGACAGCAATACAGCTCAATGCTGTGGA
Source organism: Alethe castanea (assembly GCA_024734035.1). NCBI lineage: Eukaryota > Metazoa > Chordata > Aves > Passeriformes > Muscicapidae > Alethe > Alethe castanea. The sequence continues at coordinate 62,016,076 of JANRGV010000051.1, forward strand.
AAGAGACGAAAAAACAGTAGAAAAAAGGGTGAGGAAAAAGAAGGACAGATAATTTGAGAAGCTGATTCCTTTACTCTGAATAAGACTTCTTCATATTAATGCTTGTCACAACTTGTGTAGTCAGTGATAAGGTGACCCATATTTGACAGCGCTGTAAACTACAGAGCAACTGGGGCATGGAAAGGAAGCAAAGAAATGACAGCTCAAAACAAAATGCCCCTCATATCAGTCCTTGAAGCTATTTTGAGTTGAGGACAGGAAACACAAAAAACATCGGATAGCCATCAATCATACTAGCTAGCCAATAATTTATTAATATATTACCATCAAATATAGCTTTAAGCAACCTACGTGTGGCTGGAAGAACTTGGAATAATTGAACAACCCCATCCAGCCGTGATCAAATATTCTTGATCTCATGCATGATTCTTTAATGGATTTTCTTAAATTTTGTTGTTGTCATTCATTACTTTGGTTTCTAATTTCAGAGGAACCAATGAAGCCGAGCAAAATGGTACAGTCAGTCAGAACTGAGAACTCAAATGTTACTATTTAATTCCCACAATAAAATGGGGCTTGCAGACTTCAATCTGAAACACACACCCATCACTTCTCCTGTATTTGTTTTCATTTAAAATACTTTCTGGATTTTTTTGCCAATATTTATTTCAAAATGCACTTTTCCTTGAGTGATGATATTTTCAATTGACATCAGAAACATGCATACTAAAAACACAAAGGTTTGCAAACATTTCACATACTACCCTGCTTGGTATTACTTAAGTAACCTTTTCCAAAGGTTATAACTAACATTTTGCTGGAATTTTTTCTCAAAAATATGAAGGCTGACATTGAAGCCTTACAACATGAAATATTCACAATTACTTCAGTGTTTTTTTCTTTGTGCTAAAGAACCCCTTTCAAAACATTCTTATTCAGCATCTTCTGCTATCTATTAAAATTTTATATCAGAGTTAAAGTTTTATAAGGCTTAAGGTTATGAAATATTAAGACAAGAGTTGAGCTTGTGATAATTTCTGTTTAAAAGACATCAAGTGTATCTACCAGAAAGTAAAAAAATACAGATATTATTGCATTGCTGCTTCACGGATATGCTTTTCTGATACTCCTTTCTCATGCTGTATTTATTTTTGGTCAATGCATAACAATAATAATAATAAATAAATAAGCATTGAGATCCAATAAAACAAATTTTTTACAAACTTTCTTTCAAAATTTTCAATTAGTTTGTCTTGGTCAACCTCAAAATTTGATCAGGAACTACTGGTCAGCACACATCAAAAGCATTTTAGTTGATAAAAGTCACAGAAATGTCAATAGCTTAGGGGATCTGTAAGGCTGGGCCTCAGCCTGAATACATTCTGTTTGAATTCAGAAATGTTCATCCAGTATCTCTGTATGAAATTCTTATATGCAGCTCTTAAGCACATTTTAAAATAATTCATATAGATGCTTCAGAAGGTGGTTCAGTACTGCTAAAAAGTTGGGGGTTTTCTTACTTTTCTATAGGTGAAAAATATGTGCCTTGGACTGAAAATAACACTTTAAATTGCAACAGTAACTTCTGAAATGTTAATTTTGCATTTGATTTTCTGATTTGTAGAATTTTCATTACAAAGTAGTTCATATAATTTTCTTTAGCAGTACTGTGCAATTATTGTTTTCTATCAGTTTTAGAACCTTCTGAGTTACATTTTTATCCTAATATCTTCTTTTATAGAGTATTAGATGTAATTTGAAGTAACTCCATCTATATATGAAAGAGAGCAGCTAAAAAATCTTCTTTTTTTCTACCTTGAAAGGAATATTTATTCTCTTTTAATTCATTCTTTTTATCATTTCAGGTTAAGATGATGAGGCTTGGGCTGCCTTCCTAGAAATTTAAGCTCATTAGAAGAGTAAAATTCAGATTCTGCCTTGCCCCAGTCTATTCTTCATTATTCTATTCATGGACAATCTTTATGGAAACACAGAATGGGTAGTACAGAAATCAAAGCACTTCTTAAGCACAATCCAATCCATACTACTGTAGACATCTGATATATGTCAGCTGAACCAAGGCTTAAAGTATGTATTTTTCTCCATTTACTCCAGAATATAGAAAGATACACCAAAATGGGTAATCTAAATGTAAATGGCTAAAATGCATTGAGATACTCTACCTCAATAATGATCTCACTCAAGAACTGTGATCCTGATTCTCTCATCACACAGACTCATCTTGTGCAGTACATGCACATCTTTCTTCAGACAAGCTATATTCAAATATTGAGTACATTACGATGAATACTGAACGAGGTTTCTTTCTTTTAGATGACTAAAATTAAATTGAAGAAACTAAGGTATCAAACTGAAAAAGGATCATCAAAGCCTACTGCCTGCAGTTTTAGCAAAGAAAATTTGGAAAAGTTGCTAAATTGTTTTGACCTGGTAATCAAAAACACAAAAGGAATAGTAAGAAAAGTTATGGCAGTTGGAGGAGGTTTACTAAAAATCTAGTTCCTCTGGTTTGTATGCCATTCCTCCTAAATTTTCTAATTATAAAACCTAAGTAATGTTGTTTTAATCTCAGAAATTAGTTTCTAATACAACGTGGAGATTTAAAATGAAATGCCATTTGAAAAGGTCAAAAAGCAGGGACAATACACAGCATGTGACAAAAGGTTTAGCAGAAGAATAATACTGAGCATTTTTGCCTCATTATGATTTTAACAAAAATATTATTTCCTATCTATAAGATTGCTATGGCTCATTTCCTTTTGACACTACAACTCACTGAGTAGTTAGCAGCAGTAATGGAAAATAAGACTGATATATTATGATGATAGTAAATTATAAACTTTAATATAAGACTAATTTAGCATATTTCTTCAAAAGGCATGGAATACTGTGAAGTTCATCCATCTAAAACTTATTACTGTTATTGAAATCCTTATCCATTCTCAATCATATAGCAAGTCTATATAAACATAGGAGACTCTAAAACCCAAAAGATTACTTGAGCGAGATAATTATTCACAGGGAAGAACTTATGTACTCAGAAAAACTGCAGAACTTACAGACATTAATGTGGTGGCCAAATTCCCCAAAATAGGATCTGTGATCTGAGAATTAATAATAAAATATATTTTCCTTCTTCTTCCATTGAATTTTAAATAATCTCTTGGACCATTTGATGGGATTTTATAAATAAATAATTTTCCATAATTCTAACAAAGTAATCAGAACCTTGATGATTTCATGAACCAGAACGCAAAAAATTAAAAAATATAAAGTCCTTATCAGCTCAATCCAACATATAATTTGAATAATTTTGTACTAGCTCCTGTCATACTCTTTAGGATTTTTAACTACTTAATTATGATCTGTCAAAAAAGGTTTTTTTTTTTCATATGCCATATAGGAAGTTTCAAGAATTCTGAAAATCTTAATTACTAATTTTAATCAATAAATGATAGTAGTGGAATAACTCCTTCCCACTATTTTTTATAAAACAGCATTCTATCACAAAAATATTTTAATTGAAAATTCATGTTCATCCCCGCTTTGTGTACAGAAAAGAAAGATCAGATCTTTTTTGACTGACCCTTCCATTCACAGTGAATTGAATTAGAATAGAATGATCAAACTGTACACACAAGGATTATTTGTTCCTACTTGCAACACATTTTGGTTCCATTAATTTTCAAACAAGCCTAAAGAAATTTGCTACACAGACTAATTTAAGGTAATCATTTGCCAGGTGGATTCATCAGACATTGTTATATGAATTAGCATGAGATAAAGGAAATTAGGGATTGGAAGACAAAGGTTATGGCAAAAATACACATAAACTTACAAGATTTTCTGAAATACTGCACAACAAAGACAAGGCATGCTAATGAACATGTCATTAGGAATACCTGGTATTGATAATTTATCCTTAAGTTAGATCAGCTTTAGATTGAGTTTTGATATTCTTTAAATTTTCTACTGTACATGACATAAAGTTTGGGTTTGTTTGGTGCATTTTTAGACATTTTTAGACAAAACTCTGTTCCCAAAGAGAAAAATCTTAACTAAATGGAAAGGAAGTAATTACAACTGCTGCTTAGCCAATATTTCTACCTGTATTTTCTCCAGGAAATAAAAAAAAATTAAAAAACAAAACAAAACAAAAAAACCCCCAATACAAATCAGCAAGGAAAGTGAGACCTGTCTACTTGTTATTTCAATATGCTCAAACACACAGAGGTAAAAGTTTCATTACAGTCTTTCAGCCCTGACAGAAAAGTTTGCAACAGATAGTCAAAACATGACATTTGCAATGAGAGGCAGCAATACTTCCATAAATTAGCATTTTCCTGGTTTGTCTTACTATATATAGATGTCTAATATCTGTATTCTGTATACCACAGAAACATACAACTGTACATATGTTAAGATATGTAGACTCATTACCGTTTAACATAAATTTTTAAAAAAAAGACATTGACATTTCTCTGCTCAATATAGGCCATAACCACATTCTCTTGAAAACTTTTAGCAGACAATGCATACACTAGAGAGAAAATCTATCATCTGCTTGTAGCAGAATGCACAAACCATCTGTTGGATTGGGTTGCTTTTTTCAACTTCTGTTTTCATATGCTAACATAAAAAGTCAAGCTAAGTAAAGATCCTGAAGTATATTGAGCTTTTTCTACAGTAAAATAATCACTCTGTTTAGACTACACGAAAAAGCGAGAGAAAAACAAGGCCCTGAAGAGAGATGTTATTTGACTTCACCTTGCAAAATAACACAAGCCTAGACACATCTCTTTGTAAAAGAACACTTAAATTGAAGAGGGAAAAAAAAAGATAAATGGGCACTTTCCAAATTTCACTTGAGATTAATTAATGTCAGTTTTCTTTTTAAGTTTTTGTATCCTTTCTTTCACCGACCTTTCCAAAATGTTCCTGTGTTGTGCACAAAGGAATTAATCTCAACAGCAGACCAAAGATTTAAGAAATATCTTTATAATTTCTTATTCACCAAAATTTGGAAAGAAACCTTCCAATGAATTTCTCCTTACGAAAAAAGCCTCTTATATTACAGTTCGTAAGATAACTCACATTCCTTCCTTTCCTAATTACTCACTGCCTCTTTTTTGCTACATTTCCAGTCACCACTACAAAGGAAACAGGACACTTCTGAAAGAAATCTCCTTGATTAGACAACCATTTTTCATTCTATGCATTACACTCTTAATGATGTGTACTCTTTCACTCTAAGAGGATTAAGAGTCTTACACATAAAAAGATCTTATTTCAACTCTCAGTTTTAGTAATGTTTGAAGCCTGTCATGAAAACCTGAAGTCAACCTGTCAACTTTCATGGTGGTGAGAGAGATGGCACTAGCCATTACTTAGTGCTGTTAGGAAACCACACAAAATTGCTTTTAAGTTTTTTATTTTGTATCTAATTCACTATTTGGAAGCAATAAACTTCATTATATTTTTCCACAATATTTTTAAGACACTGTAATGATAAATTTTAGGTGTAGAAGAAAAGATTATAGGTGACCTCATCCCTGATAAGTGATTAGTTGTACTAATTACCAAAGAAGAGGAATAGCCTTGCCCTTAATGGGTTGCAGCTGTGATTAATAAAGGTAAGTGTGATAAAAGGGGTGGGCGGGCTGGTCAGGCATATCCTTGAGGAAGAGAACATGGAGGTAGAGGAGCTCAAAGGATGGTGGAACAATCCAGGGAGCCACAAAGAACAAAACAAGGAAGAGAGTAGCTGCAGTAAGAGATCTGCTATGAGGCCAGTCTGGGTCTGATGGACTCAGAGCCTGCAGTCACAGCTGAGCTGGGTGAAAGCTGTGTTCAGAGTCTGCAAACCAGTACTTGCAGTCACAGTCCAGCAGGAAATAACCACAGTCAGAGTCAGCAGTCAGACCCTACAGTAGGAGCTTGCTGTAGTCAGTCAGGATGGCATAGCTGTAAAGAAGAATAAACTGGGACCCTTTCCATGTTGTTGAATGAGGGTCTGTGTCTTGACTCATCTCTGTCCCTAAAAAGATGTCTGCTGCAACAAGAAATATGACATAGAGTGGGATAATCGAGGGGGAATAACAATGAAGCTTGTGCACAAAAAGGAACACACTAAATTTCGCGTAATTAAATTACAGTTTGGTGAACTAAATACACAAGTTTTCAATATGTACTTAAACTTCTTTTTTATGAGTACTGTGGATAATAAGTTTATTTACTATAACATTTACTTGATGGAGATTTAGGATCTTGCCTATAAGGACTCAGACTCAAAATAGCTAGATTCAATTTATAAATTTCCCCATGCAATTAAGTTATTTTTGCTTCAGTGTTTGTTTAAAAACAAACCAAAAGAAATCCCAGAAAACAAATAAACAAAACAATGCCCCATAAATAATAGTACTGGCATTCACTTTCAATTAGTGGCATTTCTTTAAACACTAAGCTTTTTAAGGCACAAGTCTATGTGTTATGCTAAATCTCTGAATGAGTGGGCCGATTTTGGTTATGCATAGTCATGAGATCTGGCACACTACAGTACTCTAGTGGAAGAGCAAATCCGATTAAGTATAAAACTTAGAGAGGATGTACTTAAATTCTAAAAGATATATTCAATGACAGTTGTAAAAAAACGGAATGATAAAAAGCTTTTAGTCCTCATACAAAAGGTTAGATTTTTTTTTTTTTTAAATCTTTGTCAGCATCTACAGGCAACCTTTTCATAGAAAGATACTTACTGACAGTCTGAGAGAGATTATTGAATGTGCTTCTTCCTTCAAGGTAAAAAGACTGTCATGTCTAAACATGTCATCATTGACAGAAGTTTGTCTAGTTTATTATGATCTTATAATCCTAGATATTAGAGTCCACACCACTACCCAGAAATCTGTTTGGTATTTAAAAAAACACAGTAACATTTCTTTCCTGTGATGATCTTTTCTTGGTACAAGGTATTTCCTAAACTGCTAGTAACTTTTTTTTACCTGGAATTTCTTCAAACAACCCACGCATTTCTTGACTATTCTGGACAACACAGTAGAACTAAGACTCTATCCAAACAGATCAGAGAACAAGAATTATTTTTTCGCAAGCTATGTGTCTGTTCATCTACTCCTATGATCAAATATTACTGGCACTATGGAATACTTGATTTATATTTTACTTGCTTTATTACTAAGCATAACACTTCTGCAGAATGCTATCTAGGCATTTGATCCTACTTCACATCTCTGCTGATTATTGTTGTAACAGAATAGCAAGTTGCACTATTTCATATTCATTTTTTCAGAGGTCTCTTACTTTTTTCAAGACTATTATGCATTTTAATTCTCTCCTATAAACATATGGGTGAATCATTTAACACTTATCATTTTGTTTTTAAGAAGCATATGCTTCACTTCATTATTTAGTCCTTATTGACTAAAATGAAAGTACAAGGTGCAAAATAAACATGAAGAATTCTTACTCATACAACTACTATTCCTAATTTTGCATGTCAAGGCTTTCCTCTTCAATCCCTTTTATAGCAGGTTTCATAAATTCCATTTACATCTCTGATGAACAGTGTACAGAGGCATTCACTTTCATCTGAATTTCTGTCCTCTCAAAGACTATTACTTTTCAAAAAGTCATTAATCTTCTAAATTAAAATACCAGAATCAAGATACACAAAAACTTAATTCAGGAGGATTAATTATCATCAAATATGTCGGCGAAGGTATTGTTGATTAACAAACAATTATTAATTGAAGCTTTTGCTATTAAAAAAACAACTTCTGAGATGTGACAGTAGTTTGAAGTCCTTATGTCTACCAATAGAAGACTAAAAATAATTTAAGAAACTGTTCCCACTAACTGAAAATATTGAGTAGTTTATTCTATACAATTTACTTTCTCTCTTCCTTTCTTTTTCTTCTCTCCTTCCCTATATTTTATCTCTCATTTTCTTTGGAGCTGCTCTTACTATTGCTACTTGGAAGGAGTATTTTTGTTTGGAATTTCAGATAACTGATATAAAAAGTGGTTATCTTTATGGATAAGTTAATAGTAAAAATTATGATGAAACAACTGACAGAAAAGAACTTAATAAATGAATAGAGCCACCAGACACTACACATAGAAGGTTTGCATTTAGCATAATGATTAGCATTATAAAATTCTATAATATAAATAATTTTATAAATTTAATCTTTTGGGCATTCATAAACTATTATCATATGACTGTGTGAATAAAAATATAGCAATGCATGAGGAAATTAGTAGTGGATGGAGATACACTAATATTACATATTCCAATTTATAAGTAAAGAAATAACAAGGAATATGAGAAAAAAGCAGTGAATCAGATTGGCCTGAAAGCTTGGACTGGTGATGCACGTGACTGGTCTAGAACATGAAAAGAAGTGTCTCTGCAGACAATGAGAAGTCCATCTAAGAACTGCAAGTTGAGTATCTGAAGAGCCATATATTCCTGTAAACACAGGTGCAGTCTTTTTATCATGTTTTCTCCTTATTTGCTGAAGATAAAACAACAACTGTGCTCTGGAAGAACCTATTCCCAGCTAGAATATAAAGTAATCTGGGAAACTATAGTTTAAGCAAAATCACAAAGCACAATAGAATTTGGCATGAGGTATTCATCCTATTAGATAATTCAACACTCTATTTTAGGTATGAATAACTCACACATTGAAGAATCTCTAGAAAGAACTAAGAGGCCAAATAGGATTCAGTCCTACAACAATATTTGGCAAAGATGCTGCCTGTGATAATACCCGTTCAGATTCAAGGAATTTTTGTGATTTTTTAATTTGATTTGGTTTTGTTTTTCTTCATGAGTTTTGCACAGATGAAAGCTACATAGCAGCAAAAAGATACTAAGGTCAAAACAATGCTGCTTTTCCACATGGTTAGAGTGGGAGGAAGGATGAAAATAGATGACAGGAAAATACAAATGCTCAAAAGGTCGAATATTTTAACGCTAATGAAACATAGTCAAACAGAAAACTTGACTGATACAGTTAAAAAAAAGAATGAACTGCAGATGATGTGTTCCATGACTTGCACCCAGCTACTTATTAAAGAATAAGAAAATTATTTCCTTATTCAGAAAATTAATCCTGTGTGATGAAGATTGTTGGTTTAGATTCAATAAATAATTTTTAAGATTTGAAAAAGACATTTCTACCTCTCAAATGCATTTTGAGATAATGGCAAACACTAAAATATAAAACCTCTTATTTTCAATGTTTTCTTTCTGACATTACATTTTAATATAATAAGTCGAAGTCCAAACTTTGGTATACACACCACACTGAACCAAGTCTTAATTCTCTGTATTTTTCTTGGCTCATTTCAGAGAATTAAATACTCATAGTTTATTTTCCATTTTAGCTTATTAATTAAAGGCAATATTTTTTCATGAATCAAGTAGAACAGATGAAATTCCACATAAAGTAGTGAAAATGGAAATCAAGAGATAAGATGTGCCCGAGTAAACGAAAAAAAGGATTTGGGATCCTAATTGGTAGGAAAGGTTATGTGACAGCCAAAATTTGGCAGGGATATATGCAGTAAAGGACTGAAGAGTGAAGAAATAGGAGATATGATTAAAAATGTGGTTTGGAAAATCAGGCTACTCATGGCAATCACCTCTGGTGCCTTGAATATTTATCATTATGACTACAGTAAAACTGGCCTAAACTAACAGTAATCCTCAGCAGAGCCAGTACAAATAGTAAAGACTTCAGCTGGAAATAGAAGATATGGAAGGAACAATGTGACATAAACTTGAAGCATGTATGGAAACTTCCAGCTAAATTTTAACATGGTAATTTTGGAGAAACTTACTTTTATTTTGCGGAAAAATGTTTTCACTTAAAAGACTGTTTTAAAGTGTAAATGATGATAATGTTTTAACCTGATATTGTAGTTAAAGGTAACATTTTCAAAAATTTTGAAATAAAATATTTAGAATACTAATGGAAAAACATCTAAACAAAATTTTTCTAAAACTCTCACCAAAAAGTCATAATATTTTAGCAATTTTGATCTATGTTCATCTTAATTTATTGGTAAGTTACGACTTTTTGAAATAAAAATCAGAAATTTTAGATACTGCTGAAACTAAATTTTTGGTAAGGTTAAAGTTTGAGGATTTGGGGATTTTATTTTTCAGTATTACTAGGGAAGATTACACAGTTACTTGTCTTTCTGAGGAAGTTGCAGGAGTTTTCAACTTTTTACAGGATAAATTTCCTTTCTGAAACTTTTAATAACATCTAGTTCTTTCCCTAGAGTAAATACTTTAGGTCATCGATTCTGTATTCTAAAAAATTTTTCTAACAACACCAAGAGATTTGTATGCAAGGAAATTCTGCCAAAACACCATAGCATAGCATTTAAGGAACAGTTTTCACCTAAAAAAAATGCAAGCTTGAGATAGAAAAACAAAGAGCAAATGCTTAAACTGCTTCCAACAGGAAAAAATGTGTCACAAGGATAAGAAGTAGCTGCTAGAAGGCAATGATCATGTGCTAAGAGTATCTTATGCTTTATCTATATGTATCTGCAGCATTCTTATGAATTTAACAGAGCCCAACAATTTGCTCTAATTTTTTTCCATCTACAATATGTAAGTGAACTTCACTGCTCACAAAAATATTATAAAGGAATCAACTCTAATTTACTCATTAAAAACTATATAAACTATATAAACTATATGCATATATTCACTTTTAATGTATGTAAATCTTATAATGTTTATATTAAGAGGAAAATTGCAGGTGATACATATTTATTTGTGTATTTATAGACTTATATAGGTTCCTACTATTATTATTCCAGATATGGTCTTATGGACAAAAAAATATTATATTCAAGCCTACAGTGTTTCTGCAGACTTATCTATATTCATCATCAACTGGATTTTCAAGATGGCTATTCTCTGTTCTTGCTTTTACTTTGGCTATGAAAAGGTTGAAAAGCATTTCCCTTTTGTAATATTCTTTGATGTTGCCCTTAAGAGATCCATAGTTTTAGAGGCATTTCACTGATTCAGTCACTCACTGCGCAACTGATATTTTCACTGCCAAATCTTTTCTAAACATTGATTTTTTTTTTTAAATATTCCTGCAAAACAACGCAAGTTAGTCCAGAGGAAAAAAGAATGGCTGGTTTTGTTAATGCTCAAAGTACATGGGTAACAACAACCAAACAAATGGTCTAGTCCTTTGCTTCCTAGTGTGTTTAACGGGCTCATGTTTTCTAGCAACATTCATACTTTTATTGAGATGAGTGATATGCTTTTTACTAACATTGCGAAAATATAATAGATTCAATTAATTCTATCCTTCTATCTTTTTAGAACAGTTTGAATTTGCCATGTAGACTTCAAATGGTGCTCTTTTTATCAAATTTAATTGAACATTAAACATTTAAATTGAACATGTGAACCTGGACTAGCCACTTTAGACTACTATTACATTCAATTATGAGAAATAGGGATATCTGGAAGATAATTCACCTTATTCAAAAACATGCATCTAAGATAAAGATGAGATGAGAGAAGATAAATCCCCATCACGGACTGAATGAGTTACTCAAACTAAAGTGTCTTGCTGACCCATTAAACACGGCAAATACTACCATCAACTTGGCAGCTGGTGATGAAACAAACCAGAGAACAAAGTAAAATGAGGAGCTGAGGTAAAAATGTAGGAATGGTAATTCTATAAGGATTTTATTAAAAATTACAAAGGAGATAAGGGAAGGATTAAATGATACTGAAATTCAAAGATTATTAAATAGTTAGGGAGAAACAGAAGAATGAGAGGTCCCAATAAGCTGTTAATGAACTTCAGGAAATTTGACTTTATTTTGAGAAGTATCTAGGACAAGATACAGGCAATACTGGACAGAAAGCAACCCAGTAAGTAAACCCATGAGGCAGATGGTAAGAGAAGTTGGTAAAACCAAGTAATGATTTCTGGGTAAGAAACCTAGGATTTGAAGAAGGCAGTTGGGAATCCTTTGAGACCATGGAAGGAAGGGGAAAAAAGCGAGAATAAGGTCCAGGAGAACACCTATTCAATTGAAAAAAAAAAAAAAAAAAGGGGATGTAACAAAAGACAGTAAGTTTGGGAGCACCAAGAAGAAAGTTATATGAATCTTTGCTTGTCACTAGAATCCCAAACGCAGTGGAAGACTCTAAAGACTTGCCGTATCTACAGCTATTGAATTCTTCAATCTTTCTGCAGAGAAAGTACACAATCATCATTGCAATTACTCACATAAAAATTAACAACTTTCTTTTAATGTCAGTTATTCTATCAGTTCAAGTGACAATGGGATACACAGCGAATCCACAAGTTTCAGTTCTGCGTTCAAGTAATGGACAAAAGAAATGACAGCACATGAAGCAACTTGTGCTTTCTTCTGCTTCTTTTGTTAAAAAACAAACGAAAACAAACAGCCAAGCTTTAGAAATGCTGTTCTACAAGTACCAAAGCCAGTTTTTAAAGTTAGGTAATTCTAGACCTAGATTCTCCTTGTAACTTAGCTAATTCCATACACACATATATACAGTCTTCAGCTATGTGATCTTGCACTTATTTTTATTACCTGATTCCTCTGCATCCCATGCACAAAGTACAAATCCCCTGAGAATGAATAAGAGCTTTGGAGGAGAACGGTCTGTGGCCTGTGTTGTGTAGGAACACTGACTCTTTTGTTGTGAAAGTTAAAAGTATAAATATAAAAGCATACAAGTTATATAACCATTTTTAGAAGTTTCATAATCAAGTTGAAAAACTGGCTCATGACAAAAACAAATGGATTATTCTCTTCTGATTCCATAACCTAGAAATGCAGAATTGTGTGATCTATATTCCACCCTAAGCATTACATTAACTTCCTAACAAAGCAAACTATATGAGATAGTATAAAAACATACGCAGCTACTAATTTGACTTCTTTAGTATCAAATTTTAGGATCTGGTTATCACAGCAGAAGCTATGGTTCAAATGTGGGTAGCACCTCAGAAAGGACACAGCCATGATCAGTTCTGAAAATAGTTGAAGTTGTGAGAGCTCACAGGGTAGACTAAGACTTAGGAAGGTATCTTGATTCTTCTTGTAAGTTCAAGCACCAGGATGAAAGCTGTAAACAGGAAACTCCATTTACTTAGAAACCAGAGACCAGAATCCTGTCATGAGACTAGATACACTTACAACAGTACATGAAGTAGTCAAGCAGCAAATCTTGATGACAATTTTAACCACGTTTTCTAAAATGGTCAAAATATTTTCTCATTAAATTAGAAAGCTTCATTGAGAATGTCGCTCATCCTGACAGGTTTCAAATTCGAAACTTTCTACAGCAGCATGCCAACCACAAGGTCGTAGCTTGCTAGGAGAAAAGGAAGATTTGGAAGTGGGAGAGACTAACAGGCAAAAGCATCAAAATGCAGGATTTGTGGGCTCAGAACAGAAAAATATAAAAGAAATGCTTATACAAAAGCTTTGATCATATAGTTTAACCATGCACATTTTTATGTTTCTGATTCCACACTGATCATAATGATTTAATTTAAATAGTTTTGAGCACAGCGACTTGCAAACTCAGAATTTCTCAGTTAATGTTTGAATTAGAAAATCTTTCTCTCACTTATTAACCCTTCAGATTCCCATTAATACCGAATTTTTTACTTCCCATTGACAAAGTCAACAGAAGCACAGTAAAACGCCTTCCTCATTACTTTTCTAGTGACTCAACATTTGAGCATGAAACTCTATTGTGTGAGGAAGGCACAGTACTCAGTCCTTTTGCTTCTTGCTTTACAGTACACTATGAGACAGTATCTAATGGTGGGAGGATTTGCCATCTTCTTTCAGAAGCTGCATTTTCAAATTCCTGTATGTTTTATGAAAGACTCCTGCATTGTCAGTGCTTGCTATACGTGGGTTAGGCATATCTGGCATATTCTTCTTATAACCATCTCTTAACAAAATGTTAATTGAATCCTGCGTTCTCTGCTCCTCTTGCACACAACCAGAGGAGTCCGAAACTGTTTTGCAGATGGGCTCATCATTTATAGGTACAACCGAGAACAGAGAAAGTAGTGGCAGAAGAGTGCTATATGTGCTGAAACCAATCAATTTAACATTTTGGGTGTTTTTTTTTCTTTTATCTCTCTTTCTGGTTTACTCCTCTACCGTAAAATTGGGCTGCAGTAAAAATAAACCTGTTACTAGTTTGTGAGGCATGTATGTGGTGATGAACAGTGCCAAGGGCTCATGAGGAATTACATCTTCATAGAATCTGAACAGTGTAAGGCAAGCAAAGCGTGCCACCACCCACTCAGGAAGGACAGATTAAAATACTAACTCTGCCTATTAAGTGAATCCCATTCATGTTGGGGGTTGATTAACATGTCACCTGAAAGGAGCCATCATGATCTTGTCAAATCTCCACTATAAACTTTGAGGCTCTGATGGATGTATCACAAATCATTGCACTGGTATTTTCCAAGCATTTTGTGGCTGATTTGTAAATCTTAATCATAAATTCATATTACAGATTTTTTTTTCCTAGCAGTTTTGTCTTAGGAAATGAAAATTTAAAAAAAAAAAATCTTTAAATATCCACTGCATCTACTGACAATTTTGTCATGCCAGCTGTAAACTAATTTGATATGCATGTTTCCAAGCAATTTCAAGCAATCAGACAGTGTTCTAACATGGTCTAATTGTTAACCATAGAACATTTTTTTTAAAGATACAATATGGAAAATAGAACAATTAGGTAAGTACTTTACAACATGCCCTATCTAATCCTTCAGTCTTCTAAATGCCAGTAGAACTATCCACATAACCTTACTTATGCGTAGACGTACTGTACAATTGACATGACAGTGTATTCTTCAGAAACATGCAAAAAAACCCTAATTAGTAAAGTAGAATGTATTTATTATTACAGAAACATAATCCCTCATTAAATAAATCCCACAATATCTAACAGAACATTAAAATTAAAACCAAGAATTCAAGATCTTAACTTATTGTTTAGCTTAGATGCATAAACAGTAATTAAAACTCTACTAAAAAACAAACTCAGCTGAGCTGAAAAAGGATACCTGCACAAAATTCATGTACCAAACTGAGGAGACCAACGGAGGAGACCAACTGAGGAGACCAACTGGGGAAAAAAAAAAAGAAACAAACAAACAAAAACCCCAAACAACAAGAATCCAACCAAAACTCTTTCGAGCTACAAGGGTACCAAGTAGACACTAAAAATAAAAAACACAAAGTAACTCTCACTTGTACATGTATGTCAATAGGAGAAAAAAACATTTATAAAAAAGCCTTATGTCTACAGAATGAGTGAAATGTAACTTTAGAGGGCATTAGAAGATTGCCGGATCATAAAACTTTCAAGCACAGAACTGCCATTTTTGCAGCACTTAACCAACTTTTAACATAACATACTAAGTAAGTTTGTAGAGGGAAATGAAAGGCTCTTTGATGAGAAACAGAATGTCAAGCCTTAGACTCTAAAACTATCTTAAACATTTTAATACCTCAAAAGATGGCATTTTCATTACTAATAAAGTCACATCTCCTGCTACAGATATTTTAAATCTGAACAAATTTGAGCATATTTCTTTAACGGGACTATGAACTACTGATGACTAGATGTGTTGTTTCAGTAGCAGTAACTGAAGAACATGGAATAAATGGATTATGGAAATCAAGAGCAGTAAGAGCAGTAATCAGATACATAATGTTACAGAGTACATACATTCTATCAAGTTGACTCTAATGTACAAATCACATGGTCCATTAAAATTCAGTTTCTGTTAGTCTGAAGATCTCTACAGAATCTCAGATCAGTGACACACCTAAATGAAAAGTCTACAGAATGAGATTATATTTGTAATAGTCTTTAACCTCACCCATTCCCTTTCCAAAAACCTTGAAGATATAATTTTAGGGTTGGTGTTTTACGTGCCTTTGTAATGTATATGCTAACAATTTGAATTGAATCCTAGGATAAGCACCTTCTTGTGGCTCAGGACAACTCCCAATGTTCATAAAAACTTCAGTATTGCTTTTGCTTTAAAAATACACCATAAATCACTTAGCAGCTATTCCAGGTGTTTAAAGTATGTAGCTCCTATGAAATCAACTATGCTCACTGACAAAACAGTAACAAATTCAAGGAGAGAATATATACTTTAGGACTCTCTAAAAAGGTGTAACATACTCAAAGTTACACACACATATGTTTATCTACAGCTATACTAATTCAAACATACACACAGTGTTGTCCCTTCATTTAATAAAATATTTAATACTAAATGTTTTACTTTCAATATGAAAAAAAAATAAAATAATTTCTTTCATTTCTTTTCATGTTTAGAAACAGAGCAGTACATTTCTCTCCATAGGAAAAAAAAATACAAGGGAAATGAAAATGAAGTAATCTTAACCATGGGGAGGCAGAGGCAAGCAGAGTTAAAGCAGTGAATCATTTTACCCTTAGGACTATCTGTATCAGAGTTTTTCTGAAAGCTCTCTGTTAGCTCCATTTCCTTCTTCAAATGATTTTAATTTCTGTTTCAGCTGGGGGCAAAGAGGGCAGGAAATGGGAAGGAAAAGCAACTCAACATTAACGCACTTGTATGAAACACAAGAATCTGGACGTGTCTTTCTTGTTCTTACATCCTCTCGGGTGTCACTCGGTTGATGACTCGTAAAATTCTTTTAAGTCTAATTTCTCTCTGAGGTGGGCTGTAACACCGAGTTTCAGTAAAGCAGACGCTTTTACTTTCGAGCTTTCACCTGTCATCCCACTACCCAGCACAACACCACCTCCCGCTAGCGTTTTAATAAACTTCTAAGAAAGTTGGGTAGCGACGGTCCCCAGCACGGAGCGGCGGCTTTGAGGAGCGCCTGTTCTCGGGCAGGGGCAGCCAGGAGCGGGGGCGGAGTGGGGACAGGGACAGGCCAGGGACAGGGGCAGCGGCAGGACACGGGCAGCGGCAGGTCAGAAGCAGCCGCAGGCCAGGAGCAGGGGCAAGGTCAGGGGCAGGCCAAGGGCAACATCACTGGTCCGCGGCACCTTGACCATGAAGCTGGCCGGTCTCCCGGGACCCTCGGCACCCCTTCAGCCGCCCTTCCCTCCGCCTCCAAACCCTGCCAGTTCAAACGGAGCAATCGTCCCGTGCCCAGACCCTCATCCTCCCGCAGCAACGCCAGCACACCGGCCCGGCTGTGCCCCCGCCCCGCGAAGCCCCGCGATGAGCCCCGCGGACCGACCCGACCGCGCCCGCCGCGCTCCCCTACCTGTGCCCGCCTCCGTCACCTGTTGCCCGGCCGCCTCCATCGGCGCAGCCTCCCGGCGCCTCCTCCCGCTCCGGCGGTGCCAGGGGCTTCTCGGGCTCGCGGGCCACCTCCATCCCGCCGGGCACCGCCTCCTCCTCCTCCTCCAGGGACTCCACGTAGAACACGGTGCGGGGCGGCGGCGGCAGCGGTGGTCCCGGGCCGTACCCCGTGGCCGGCCGGCCGCCGGCGGGCAGCAGCGTCCCGTTGGGCGGGCTGGCCGTGGTGGCCGCCGAGGAGGAGGCGGAGGAGGCGGATTTCTTCCAGAAGACGCCGTTGCCTCTCTCCTGGCTCTTCAGCAGGCGGCTCTGGCTCGGTCCCCAGTGCTCGAAGCTGCTGTCGGGCGGCAGGCAGCCTCCCCCCGCCGGGCCGCCCGCCGGCGAGGGGTGGCTGAACAGTTTCCAGCGGAGGCGCAGGATGTGCTTCACGTCGAAGTCTTTCCTGCCGGAGCCGGACATGGTGCCGCGGCGGGCGGGGGACGGGCGCGGGCTGAGGCGGGACTCACGGCGGCCAGGCAGGGCCGGGCAGGGCCGGGCGGCGGAGGCAGCGCGGGGCGGCCC
>JANRGV010000051.1:62034159-62062411 GCA_024734035.1 Alethe castanea
CGGCGGAGGCAGCGCGGGGCGGCACCGCTCCGGCGGCGGCGGCGGAGGCGGCGGCGGCTCCTTCGGGCAGCGCTGGGCTGGCAGGGCGAGGGGTGGCAGCCGGGCGGGCGGAGAGAGATGCGCGCACACCCGTGCGGAGAGAGAGAGGATGGATGGAGCGATGCACAGAGCCAAGGGGAGGTAGAGACACCCAGCAGGAAAGGGAGGAAGAGAGAGGGAGAGATGCCCAGAGCTGACGAGAACTGCTCGGTGATCAGTGGAAAGGGGAGGAGAGAGAGGCAGAAATGAAAGACATCTCTCAGGGGAGACGGACACTGCGAGGGAAGAGCGGGCGAGGGAGGCTGCCACGACGCGGTAATGTGATTAACGGGGGAGCGAGCTACAGCCCGGAGAGGAGCGGCGGCGGCAGCCACAGCGGAAGGCAGGTGGCACCTCCTCAGTCTCGTAGAGCTCCGTGACCGAGCGCAGACAGAGAGGAAAAAGTCACCTGGAAGCCTCTCTCCACCTCCCGCCTTCCCATCCCGTTTCTCTGGGGAGTCCCATGCCTGCCGTTATCTGGGATGGCAAAGCCTGAGAGCTGGCACAGAAAAAAATCGAGGCTCCTTTATATGCACTGTACGTAGGAGGGGAAAAAAAATCCCGCCTGTGAGGCTGTCAAGGTCCTCAGTATACAATTTTCTGTCTATCTCGGCGCCTCTCACCAAGCCGCCCCCTCCCTTGCATGTGACGCAGATGTGCTCTGGGGCCGTCAGTGTGAAGAGACAGAGGGGAAAAGAGATGCTTCAGGCTTCGTCGTGCAAGTAAGTCGGCAGGTCACTAACTGCCCTTCACAGCCTCCTCCTCTTCTTCCTCCAGTGCAGGTGTCCTCACCTTGGTGTTTTGGTTCTGAGACGGCTGTATATTACTGGGAGCAAAATAAAGTACAACAACATATGTATCAGCAGCAGTAAACACAAAAATGTGAATCATAGGAGTACAGACAATAGACTGCATGCAGACTGGATGAGGTTACAGGTTAACGATGTATTCTGCAGGCTCCATTCATTAGCCTGTTGGCTCAGTGTTGCTGTACCAGTAGAAAACATTGGCTGGAGGGACAGTGTGTCAAACAAAAATAGCACGACACATCTGCTTCTTACCTTTCATACCTGCTCTTAATGTAGTCTGACAGTGCTAAACCCAAGGGAGGTTCCTTTCACAACATAAGAGATCTGCTTAGGAACATCTGCCCACTTCGGAGGGGTGTCACAGAGTACACTGCATCAGGGACATAATTACAGAATTAAAAGCTTTGTGGTGAAATGCAGGAGAAGGATGTGGCAGCAAAATTGCATATTGTCACCTGCTGGCTCGTAAACCCCACACATGAAAAGTTGGTGGCAATAGATGATACACAGAGTACCTGCAATTCACCTGTACCTTACTAAGTAATATTTTAGAAGAAGATTTATCCCTAGGAAAATGATGAAATAGATTGTATTTTCAACCAGGAATCTTTGCATTGGCCACTTTTACCCATGCACTTATGAGCTCTCAAAAGTTTGTTATTCTAACTCTCTGAAATCAAGAAAAAAGATTGAAGGAAGTATCTCCCTCAAGCTGGAATGTTTTAACTCCACATTCATAAAGTATTGTAGCTTGAAAATTCCTCCAGGGAAGCACAAAAATCAAACATGAATTAAAAATTTTATTACTGTTATTTTTACTTCATGACTCAAGTATATTACTGTTTAGTTTATCAGCGAAGTAGTGCTTCTGGATACAAACCAATATTAGAGTTTGTGTTTAACACTGATAAAGTCTTGGATTTAACAGTATGAGAATGCAGGGCACCAAGTTCTACCTTCAAAGGAAGAATAATTGCCACTGTGCATTTAAAATATTGATTTATGCCACAACAGCTGGACTGAAAACTCCCTGGTGCCTCAACTTTTTTCTCAGTATTCCATGATCAAAAAGAGACAAAGACCATTCTAAACCAAACAGAAGAGACAGTTCATTTTTATCTAGGAACTGATCTGGGTATATGCTGCTTAGGAAAGCAGCAGGAAAAAATGCTGAGAAATCTTCATCTAGAGTAGGACAGATGAAACTTCAATAATTTCTGAGAGTCTAGAAATCTCTTATGATTAAATATATGACATCATCTCTAGTGAAAACTGGCTACTTAGTGTCTAGTTACATGCTCTAAAAGATGGGGGTATCTACATATAAAATTGTTTTAATCAATGAATATATAGATAGACAGAATGCTATCTCTTCTATGTTTAATACCTCTTAATTGATTAGGATTATTCAGATACTCCGATTTGAGAATTGCATCATTTCCTCACCATGTTATAAATCTTAGTCATTTTAAAATCTGCATTAATATTTAAATTGATCATTTGATAATGATAATTGTGAACAATTATTGGGTTAGACATTCTATCTTCACTTCACCTAAATAGGTAAATATAAAGGACAGTGCATACTAATTCCAAGTATACTTCAGAGGTCACTCAATGAATATGTATTATAGTACCACCCAAGAAAATGATTTGGTTTTTTTATCACCCTTCCATCCAGTACAAGCTATCAAGCAATTGTAGGGAAAAAAGGTAGGACATACTTTAGGTTATTTGTTATTAATAAGTTATTATTTCAGCTATGTCAGTAACTGAAATAAAAGTCTTGAATTATTTTTAATAACTAAAATCTCAAGTCTTCAATATATCTTGTAAAGACATTGACATGCTTCTTTCTTAACATTACTTGATTCTTTTATATCTTAGTGCATAAATAATTTTTTGCAGTAGGAGATGCCTGCTTTTTCCTATATTAAGTTGTATGAACACTTGAGTATCATGAAATGAAATCTGGAAAACTGTCCTGAATTCATATCACGATCACAAATTATTTTGTCAATATACAGTAAACAAGAGCTACCCCCAAAAACAGCTACATGGAAGAAGCAGTCATTGTCAGTATTTACAGTTAATTAATAGATTGGTTTCCTGAGCAAGAGGTAAAAGAATTAAGCAGGTTTGTTTAGTTAGGTTTTCATTAATCTTACCTTCATATTTCCCAGTGAATGCTTTTGATATATGCCTGGGAGGCAAAGAACATATTCTAGATTGTCACATGAGAGAAACACAAAATACATTTGAGTTTTAGTTGAAACTGCTGGTACATAAAAATCTTAACTTAACTGTAATTTGTCTGGGCTTGCTTCTCCATCCAGAGGAAGAAAAAATGGTTCTCCTACTGGAGTTCTAGAACCTTACTTATAGGAATTGCACTAAAATAATTAGCTTACTAGTCAAATATATCTTAGTCTACTCAAATGGGATTGACATAGACATATGAACAGAAGTATGAAATTAACTTGTCTTTTAAGTTGTCAGAAGGAAACATTTTGATGTCTTGTGGCCATCTGTATCTTGTATGTTCCATAGCCAAAATAATAATGATCACAGGTAAACTTTCCTGTCTGTTGGTTGCACACTGTGTATCACATTGTATTTTTGTTTATTAAACAGCAGTTCTCAACTTCCACCCCCGATGCAGTTTCCCTGGATTATTCATTGCCACTCAAATCTTGAATAACTTTATAGACTTTGCTTGAAAGTATTCATGGCTCTCTTTTCTTTTTCTATTAGTCAGGCAAACAGATGAAAGTGGTTAATCTTTATCTTCCTGTTATGAGTCAGATTCCTGACACTTTCTCTTTGTGTTTTTGCCTTTCTAATGCTCTTCAAATGAAATAAATTCACATAGTCATGTCCCTAAGGAAGTCTCATGCTCATGTTTTGTAGGAAAAATGGCCTAGGGATATATATTCTTTTAATAAATCTTTCAAGTAGTAAAAAGCTCTTCCAAAGAAAAGAAGTTTGAAGTAGGTATCCAAATAAGTCAGATTTTATTAACCCTATTTTTTCCTTCTTTCCATTGCAAAGGTTTGGAGTTTATTTTTAAGCACATGATTTATGTTGAGCTATTTGCATGTTGTACCTCAGGGAGAACTGGTGGATTAGGACTGAAGTTGAGTTTTCGTTGGTTATTGATTGACAAAACAAGCAACAGAGGAGCCATCATGCAAAGAAACCCCTTAGGGTTAAGAGTAGTTTTAGTCTGTGTGAGTCTCTGCATTACGTAAAGTCAGAAGATACAGCAAGTGAGTCTGAGAGTGATGAGCTTATATGTGTACTGGGGAATGATAGTTACTAATAAAAGAAGGGATATACCTCTCAGCAAATTAAAAACATAGGGCATAATTTTGTTACTGAATTTTATCCTGTCACATATTTTAATCCAGAATACATTAAAAAAAAAAAAAAGAGCACGGTGCTTTGGGTAAGGATGATACTAGAATGAATAGTTTTGCAACAATTCTCACTTCAGTGTGGGAATTCTTACATGAATGAATGAACATTCACTTCAGCTATAAAGCTATTTATTTTATGGGTGGTTAATTATACATTCAGAAGCTAGAGGGTGTTAAAAAGATGCTGTGAAACAGAACTATGGAATACTGAAGCTAAAGAAAGTGGAGAAAGAAACTGATGGGATGGGACATCCATTGAGAGATAAAAACTCAGTGCAGAAAATGTCAGTGTGCTAGGTAATTCAAGCAAATAAGTAATGCTTAAGAATTATTATTTAAATAATATTTTCGGTGTGTACAAAGCCTCTGAACAATTTTTATGATATGTAGATATATTCTGAGTCTATTTTGATAAGTAAACTGAGAAACACTGGGAATAGATGGTGGTAGGGGGGAAATCAAACTCTTACGTTGTTTATAATGTATACACTTATTGCTGTGGCATTCCTCTGAGTCAAATTGTTGAGTTGATTTTCCTCCCATAATAGTATGTAAAGTTATATTTAAAATACTATAGATATGCCTACACCCATTTACTATGATTGTTTTCTAATGGCAAGAAAAGAATAACAAAACCAGACAAAAACTAAACCAGAGGTGATTTACTTGGCGGTACTTGTGTATGTTTTTTTGTAGTGACTTTTCAACTGAGATTGAACTTTTGAGAATGATTTTGCCTTCAACAAGTTAAAAGGTTAAATGGTGTCATTTCTCAAAATTAAAAGTGAGCTAGCACAGCACAGGCTAGGTTTCTGAAAGTGTGGTGACATGACCAACTGCATTTATTTCAGTTGTTAAAAAAAAATTGCTTCTCCACAGTTGTTGATGGGTGTTTCCTTGGTAATGCCAGATAAAAAGAACAATATATGAATTACCCCTAGTGGTGACTTGAACAGATATATTTTATTCAGCATTGCGGGTACCTAGAAGAGCAGTTGCTTATCTTACATAAGCTTGAGAGACAGTAATTTCATAATGTTTCATCAAGATCACAAGCAGTTGTATAAACATACTCTAAAGCAATTTTTAAATGGTCAGAGAATTTCACTTAAGAAGTGTAAATGTTACAGGATTTGTTGTGGGTAGAGATTCACAAGTAAACTAAGGCTAGAGAAAATGAAATTATGGCACCAATTATTTTCAAAAAGTAGGGAAGTTAAAGAATATTAAAGTTCTAAATTCCTAAATAATTTCCCTTAATTTCTCTGGTTGTAACAGTTGTCAGTTTTCTTGTGAAGTACATAGTTTTTACCCACAGGTGCCAAGATGCCTATAAATCCCCCTTATTTGAAGAAAATGCCAAGCCTTGTCCTTCTCCTAAAAAATGCTAAGTTATGGTCAAGAGAAACACCTGAAATCCATCTGCTACAGGTTTGGCAGAGTACACACCTTTCTGCTCCTATGCCATACTCTTCCTAACATCTTAGACCTTAGTATTTGGAGACCAGTCATCCATAGCACTTGCTGATTCACATAGACACTATTACTATGTATTTTAAGTGCTAGAATATCCTATAAAAATCACTATGTTGTTTTGTTTTGATCTAAAGCTAATACCTCTAGTGGTGTTTCTGTGAATGACATCAATCTCAGTGGAAATACTGGTGATGCAAAGAAAATAGGGTGGTTTTTCTTTGCTAGATTCAATAATAGTTGCTATCATTTTTTGGTGACTCAGAATCTTCTTAGAACTGGTTTGCTTTCATGTTCTGTTCAAAAAATATGTAGTTTCCTGCTCCTTTTTATTCCATGTTTATTTTTTAATCTGAATTGAAAATTTTCAAATATATGTTGGCAAATGACAGTAATAGACACCCCAATGGTTTGCAAAATAGGCTCTATAAAAAGGGAACTACTAGAATTTTACAACTACACATGTAGTAGTAAATTATATTAGACAATTAAATTGAACAGAGCCAATGTAGCTGTCATGAGATGGTCAACACTGATAAGGCATCACAGTCTTCAAATTTATTTTGGTTATACGAATAGGATCTTTCAACTCGTTCAGAAGTTAGCATAATTCAGGGAATATAGTAGGCACTTTGAATACAGCCAGCATTTTGGAGGAAAAGAGCATTTAGGCATATGGAGGTAAATGGTGCCATGCCATTTGGCCTGGGTCCAGAGGCTGAACAGAGCAGAAAACAGGCACAGGGAGATTTTGTTTACTGTTCTAGACATGATCTTACAATGCTTATATTTCAGCTTACCAGCTCTTTTGAAGTTAAAAAAAATACATATATATTTCAGGGGAATTTTACTGTTGGAAACCTTTTATGAGATATTTTGTAATGACCCCCTGTGAACAAATTGTTTTAAAAGAAACTTTAGGGGGTTATTTAATAAATCTGACTCATGATTTTCTTTGTTGTTTTATTTTATGGGAAAATATAAGATGCACACACTAGCAGGAGAAGCATTTCCCTATTGTCCCCATCTCTCATGATATATAAGACCCCCTACCCTCACAGAATATTCTCTTGAGTTATTACTTCAAACTTTTAGTGCCTTATACTTCCTATATTTTCTAGTCTCAGTAGACAGATTCTCAGACTGAAAAATTGTATATTTCCCAATTAGAAAGTTACCGACCTTTTCTCCATGATAATTAAACTTTCTAGTTGCAGTTGAGATATTTGTTGCTTGTATCAAGTGTCTTGTCATCATATGAGTAAGAGTAGTTTAAAATTTTATATTTCATTGTTACATATTTTTTTTCAGTTTTCAAGAAATGGTGGATGTTTGGACAACTTCATGCACTTTCCGGAGATAGTAACAAGAAAATACACATCTAGTTAAGCTCTTGGAGATCCTGACAGCCATTTTAATTTTAAAGTAACTGTTAATGACAATGAAGTCTTTATTTACAAAGTATTTCATTCTTTCACATCTCATATCACAGTCAGATAATGCATTAAAAATAAGTGAGCAAAAAGTTACAGTATGTTTTTCAGAAATATTTCTTTAAAAGAATTCCTCAACACTGAATATAAGGCAATAAATAAGCTCTTGTCTGCTTTTCTGTCCTTTCTTTTGAAAAGAGAAGATGAGGCTTTATCTGTGGTTATGGGTACAAATGGTCTTTTGGTTGTTTTATATTCAGTGTCTGACCAAATAAAAAAATAAAAAAATCAAATGTTTGAGAATGCTTTTTTTAAATCTGCTGATTCACACGTTCATTTGATCTGAGTGTCCCAAAGTGTATAATGTTGGGGTTTTTTCACTTGAAAAAAATGCTTGTGATTCAGATTATTGTAATTGTTTGATCAGCTTAATAGTTTTCCATCCAAATGTCATGACACTTACAGTAATAACTGTTAACATAACAATTTAAGATCAAAAATTGCTTTAAATTTCCTTGCTTTAAGTACATAGTACAAAAGCAGAAAGATTTGATTCTGTGGTTTTGGACAGTAAAAATTTTTTTACAGTATATATCTGAAGTTTCACATAATAATTTCTGTTCACAGAATTGTTTTCCTACTGCATTTTCTCTGATTTTACCTGACAAACTATATTTTTAATATAGTGTAATATATTTTTAATCCCTTGCTTGCAGGTTTTTTTAGAGGTAGAATGTTGTGAGGACTTAAAGAATGCAGTTGCTTTTCTCAAAACATGGTTAAAAAAGAAAGTTCCCATAAGATAAGCTACCACATCAGGAACTTGAGATAAGCACAGGTGGCAAAACAAGCAGGCCTTAATTCCAGGTCTGTCAGAAGTGATGACTTGAAATTAGCAGACCATAGTGTGCAGACTATGGTTACTTGAGACAAGACTTATCCAGACAAAAAAATGTATATGGTTGCAAACAGTGGGAAAGTATACACATGCAGGCCAAGGTTGCGGGATCAGCATCTCTACCCTGTGGATACCTGGGACTTGGTGTGTAAAAAAGTGGTTTTGTACAGAAAAATGGCTCTGGGACCCCACCACAGACGACCAGGTTGAAGAAGTACCAGCAGGATGCCACAAAAATCTATGTGGTGGTGATACCTTTCTACTTAATCTCTCTCTCACTTTCTTTCTCTTCTCCCCTTCTCCTCTCAAATTTCTCCTCAAAATTGAGTATATTATAACTGACAGATATTACTCTATTTAAAAAAATATACTTTTAATGGAAAGTCAGTATTTTTTTTCCATTTTATTCCAGTAGGTTTTAGCAGTTCCAAAAGGTTACATATAAATTAAATCTAAATGTAAAGTAGACACACAACTTCATTTATAGCTGCAAATGTATAAATAAGGACTGAAATATTTTTGTTACTTCCTCATAACTTGAGCTTGGCAGTTTGATTGCTACAGCATATAAGAAGGCATAATTACCAAAGAAGATCAGTAATTAGGATACTGTGATGATCAGAACATGTGTTACCTCTCCAGTAGAAGCTATATGGACAGTACAAAGCACTGCTACCAAGAAAACCAAAAAAGAGATGGCTTATTATTTCTAATAATCTAAAGAAGGGGCGTGAAGAAAATGCCAAGTAATAGAATCATTATGGTAAACTTTTGGACAATTTTCTTATTTGCCCCAAATATTCATATGTGCAGTTTGACTATCAGGATGTAGTTTTTAAGTGAAGACCACAGCAATCTTTCCTATTTTTTTAAGCTAAAAATGCATTACTGTCAGTAAACATTCCATTTGCAGTTGTTTAGGAAGAAAAACAACTTCAGTTTCTCAACTCTTTGAATTTTAATGTGGTCTCCAAAGCCTAGTCCAGTCTGAAGTGATCTGCAAATTGAAAAATGTACTCTATTTTCTGTTATAAAAATTAAACAGTCGTTAAGGAAAGAAAAATACGCATGTAAACATTCACACCATTTTTTTTGTACTACTGTGTGCAATGAATAGCAGCCAAGTACAGTTTTCCAACCATTTATATTCTTACCTTGCTGCAGATTTTTCTTCACTGTAATTTTCTAGGTCATTTAAGAAAATAGTACGAGGCAGTATCTGAAATGCCTTAATATTTCAAACATACTAATGAGATTAGATATCTGGTTGAATGAAATTTGTTAGGGCATAATGTACTGTTCAACATTAAACATTTTTTGATATTCCATATTTTTTTAGTAGCATATACTTCCTCAATGGGACGCAGTTTGCCAGGGCAATTTTCCTCCCTTTTTTTTTTTTTTTTAAATATTGTTTTTGCTCTTTTCTAATATTTTGGAAGATCATTTATTCTCTTTCCTCAGCACTTTGGTAAATCCTCTGCAGAAAATTTCATCAACTTGGTAAAATTTCATCTGACCTATATCTAAGAAAGCTTTTACTCCTTATTTTGTCTTAGTGTGATGTCATTAATCCCTAACCTCCTTAATGAAAGCTGAAGCAGAAGTGTAAACCGTTCATCCTTCCCAGCATCAATGTTTGGTGCCCCTTAAGTAATGACAGCTCTTTCTTGCTTATCCTTCTGCTTCTGATAAAGTGACAGTATGTGTTCCCTCCCTTGCCATGGCTACTGTTAACTTACTGAAGACAGGGAAATTGTCACTAGCCCAGTGACCAAATGGAGAAAGGCTGCTGAAACTTAGCCATTTTAATGACAAATTGGTCTTGAAGATGACTAGTGACAGATTTGCAAACAGGAGCCAGAAGTAATTTAACAGTTATTCATTGCAGACAACCAGGAGTAAAAATCATTCCCTTGTTGTCTAAATTGGAGAGAGATGTATTTGACTCTTTGACTGATGGGTGGACTGTTAGGTGAATGAGGAGTCAGTTGGAAAGTTGCATCTAGACAGAAGTGACTCAGAGTCCCTATGGACATCAGAGATGAGTGGTGTGCCTCAAGGGTCCATACTGGGACCAGTGCTATTTAATACTTTAATCAATGGTGTAGGCAGTGAGATCAGGTTCACCCTCAGCAAATTTGCAGATGACACTAAGCTGAGTGGTGCTTTTGACACAACTGAAGGAGGGGTTGCCATCCAGAGGAACCAGGACGAGCTTTAGAACTGGACCTATGAGAATGTGCAAGGTGCTGCAGCTGGGTCAGGTCAGTTCCCAGTATCAATGCAGGCTGGGGGTGAACTGATGGAGAGCAGCCCTGCTGAGGAGGACGTGAGGGTGGTGCTGATGCATAAGAGATGAGAAATGAATAATGTACACTTACCAGAAAGCTACAGATACCCTGGGGGGCATGAAAGGCAAGTCAAGAGAGGTGATTCTGCCTTCTACTCCTCTCTGGTGGAACCCCACCTGGAGTGCTGCATCCAGCTCTGCGGTCCCCAGTGCAGGAAGGACTTGGACCCATTGGAGCAAATCTAGAAGAGAGCCCCCATGATGCAAGAGGAGAGCCAAGATGATTAGAGGGGTGGAGCATCTCTCCTACAAGGAAGGGCTGAGAGAACTTTGTTTGTTCAGCCTGGAAAAGAGAAGAATTTGGGATGACCTAATTGTGGTCTTCCAGTACCAGAACTGAGCCTACAAGATAGATGGAGAGAGACTTTTTGCAAGAGCATGTAGTGACAAGACAAGGAGAGAATATGTTCAAACTGAAATATGGAAGGTTTAATTACATATTCAATTTTTTTTTTTTTTTTTGCTGAGAGGGTGGCAAAGCACAAGAACAGATTGGCCAGAGATATTGTGAATGCTCTATTCTTGGAAGTGTGGATGGAGCACTAAGCAACCTGGTTTAATGAAATGTTCCCTGCCCATGGCAGGGGGATTAGAAAAAGATAATTACCCATTCTAACCAAAACCATTCTATGCTTCTATATGGATTTCAGGCTCAATAGTTATCTGAAATTTGTCTTCAGATTATTAATATTGGTATACTTTATAATTTTTAAAGGAATAACTCAAAAAAAATGAAAAAATTTCTCAATGTTAGATATGCTTTTTTTTAATTAGTGAATATTTATCTTTTTACCTTTAAAGATAACTGACTGTCTGACCTTTAACTGAACAGCTGACTCACAAAGCACCTAACATTTAATCGTAAATTAAATCTCTTTGTTAAGTAAATTGTATGCTATTCTCAAATAAACTAGCTTTTGTACTTCTTGATATGTATTTGGTAAAATGTGTATCAAGATCAAATTTGAATTTTAGATATATTTTCAACTTTCTTAAACACCACTTACCTCTTGGCAATAGAAAAATGCATTCCTTTTAATTGGAAATTTATGTGAAATAATGTCCTGATTAAATTTAAATTAGTATTCATTAACATTTGGCAGTAAACAATTCTTGGAAAATATCCCAATATAGCATCCATTTTTATTAACCTAAATTGTATGGGAAGTAATAATATGTTGTATTTTTCTCATGTTTTCCATCTCAATACAATTGATAAGCAAAGCAGAGAAGACACAGAAAAGAAATTTTATAAGCCTTAGTACTGCAGCTGCATTAGGTGTGCAGATCCAGCAAGTTTTAAGGTAAGTTACCATCTTAGTTCCATTTACAGTGTATATAAAGGTATCATATGGTTGAAAATATGAAGAATCCTGATGACCAGGAAACCTAAAGATAATAGAAATATTAAAAAAAACAGATAAGAAAAGGATTTAACTGAAAGTGTTGTCTACAGGATTTGAGGTAGCTCTATATGAGTATGACTCAGGCATCTTCATGAAGGAGTTTCAGAGCTGAAAGCCCCATCATAATTTTTTGACCAAATTACAGTAGACTTTATGGTGCAATTTTTTAAATTTTTTTTTTTTTTTAACTGGGTCATAAACAGTCCAGGATATTTCTTTTGGTTAGAATACAATGCAAAACACAAAATTTGGTGGAATATGCTGAAATAAATGAAAAGTCATTATTTACATTTAAGTCCATATATTTTTGATTGATTTCTGGCTTTTCCCACATAATTTTTTTCTATACAGGAATACAAGCTAGAGTGTTGCACAAGGCACTTCTGCAAGGAGAAGAATTAATTTGTGAAGCATTGCCTGCTTCTGAGTTCTGAAGTCATTGCCACCATTCCTGCATTCGTCCATGTCTCCATCAGTTGACTGTAGAGTTTTGTTGAGGCTGCAAATTCCATGGCATCTTGACAACAGAAGGGAGTATTTCAAAGTTACATTTGAAAACTGTCTCTGAATGTCAGAGTTTCTGAAATATGACAATTTTAATGAAGATGACTCATGCTGACTTGGAAAAAGAAACTAATAATGGATAGCTAACTGAGGGCTTTGCCTACATATTTAAAACTGAAGCCATTCCAGATTATACAGGGTTTTCTTTTCTTAAATCTGTCTGCATATAAAGTCTTCCTTCTTCATCTCTTAAAATAATTAAATAGCATCCTATAATTTGGTCACATAGTAACTCTTTTTTCATTGGGCCTGTACTGTATGAAATTTGAAATACTTCATGGTTTGATAAGCTTGTTTTTTTATTGAATGCACTGAAGTTCTATAGAACAAAAACCTTATTACTGCAATTCATGACGTTACAAATGAAGGATAAATCTATAGAAGGTGAGATGGGAGCTTTAATTTCTCTAGCTCCATACTTAATTGCTTTAAATCAAGAAAATAAATTATTACTGGGATAGACATCTGCTGCTTCCTTCTGAAAGTTTATATTTTTCCTGCTCAGAGTTCATCATGTGTTACTTCTTATATGGAGCAAGAGGTATAAATCTAAGATAAATGAGGTGAAAATATTTTAGTTTAATAAAAAATTATGAAAAAATCATTTTGCACAGAAAGTATAAGATTTAGAGATAGATGGGCAGAAGGAGTTCACAGTTAGGTTCTGTTGAAATTTACTTGATAATAAAGGTAGTACATATTTAGTCTTCTTGAAGCAATGGATTCTATAACATGTAGCACTTGATTCTCAGCTCAGTAAATTATATTTTTTGCAGTTTATTCTGTATTTTCTTAAAAGTAGCCAGTGGATATTTAAAGTTCTCCATTTGATCTCCATAAAGGATCCATGAAAAAGCCAAACTGAATAAGGAATTCAACAAATACTTCTGAAAATAATTTTCTTTCTTCTCCCTAGTGCGTGTTTCAGGTAGTTAAGTTTTATAGCTTTCCGGCTGACACCATTTAAGAGAGTTGCAATCCAGTAATGTTGTCTTTGTGTATGCATGCATTGCCAAATATTAAGGAGACTAGGTGCCATTTAATCACAATAAATTAAAGATACTGTACTCAGGTACAGTAAACCAAGCGTCTCAGATCTCAGGCAAGATTTTCTTAGTAGTTTAATCTATCCCATGTGTGTGCACAGTCTTTGTTGTCTACCTTTTTGGTCTTTTTTCCCATCTCCATCTTTTTGTAAATCAAGAAAAGCAGCATTCTGGTGCTATTGAAAGTAAAAGTTGTTAATTCTGCTTGAACAAATCCTAAACCATTAATTAAAAAAAAAACACAAAAAACAAACAGCTATTAAAAAAAATAAAAAGAAAAATATTGTGTTGACTTCTCCAAATTAATAAATGTTGACATCGTATTTCCAGTGGATCCATTTTTCTTATTTCAAATTACATCTGCAGCTGAAAGATCCAAAATATGAATTGCATGAATTGTGTGGAAATGTTTGTGTCAAAATTTTGTTCTTGTTAGAAGTGATGAGCAGATGTGGATGCTGTCATGAGCAAGAAAGACCTCATGTGGAGACACTTGATTTGGTTTTCCAGGTGTGCTCCTCTAAGGTGTCTTTCCTTCAGGGCTGACTTCTGTGTTACACTCAGAGGAACAGATTTTGTCTATAGTCCTAATTTAGGCTACAGTGATCAAGTGCAGGACTTCCCAGAAAGTACACCCAGGCAGCACTAATTTCAACATTAACATGCCTTATTACTGCTTTTCCTTTATCTTGACTCTCTTTTGCCACCTCCCATTCTATGCCCCAAACTTCTCCTAACTGACCTCAATTACTTCTTCCCTATAGATCCCTGTTTTGCTACATCCTTATTCCAACTGTTTATTTCTGTGACCTCAGCCTCAGTGTGGTCATTGCTGATGTGGTTACCTTGTCACTGCTTGCCTGTGAGAAACTGCCATCCTGAAGGTCCCAAGTTATCCCTCCAATTAACTGTGAAGTTTGGCCATTTCTTGCATAATCCTTCCTTAACGATCTCTGCACTCCACACCATGCCTCATGCTGCTCTCTGTAATTTATTTCAGCTTCTCATACTGTCTCATCTGTCACATCCAGCCATTTCCCATGCTGTGCCATGTCCAGCTGAGTCAACTTTATCTCAGGACACGGTTATAGTCAGCAGCATAGTCACGGGTTTGCAGCCCTAACAAGATTCCACCCTTTATGCAAGTTCACAGCTGTTTAAAGCCAATATTCAGGCCTGTGGACACTTAAGTACAGACTTTTTGTTATACTATTAGCATAGGCAGCTAAGGGGACTAAAATGCCACTGAAAGAAGCACAAATTGTTATAGCACAGATAGAGAAAAGTGCCCATCAGTTTTGTGCCCCTCTTCCTAACATACCTGTTGTCAGTTAACTTTTCCAGTAACACTACTAATAGTATTTGGCACTGAGAGATATCAGATAACTATTACAACTATCTGGCTTTGATTCTTTTTCTCAAACACTCTAGCCTTCCATAAAATTTTACTTTTATGCTATTATCATATTTATGCATCATCATTATATATCGTTTTACTTATTGCTTGTTTCTTTATCAACTTTAGCATCATCCCCTCACTGAAATCATCCATACTGTAAAAACATTTCTTATTAAAAAAAGTGTCTTCTATACTTTTAGGTTTCATTTAAATGATCCTTACCAAGTTTGAACAGTGAAAAAAAGTTATGTACAAAGCTGTGGCTGTGAATTTCGCAGTCTATTGTATTTATGTTTTCTGTATGAAGACTTGTCATCAAGTACGAGAATGAAAAATTTTAGCTAATTTAAAAAATAGTCTACATTTGTGAACACTGCAAACACAATAAAATATTTCATTATGCTAAAATGTTATTAAGAGCAAACTGTGATTTAAGAAGTTAATTAAAAATGCACTCAAAGTCAATTCTGCTTTCAGAGGTATTGATTATTCCTTCAATGTTCTTCATTTTAGCTATAAAGAAAATTACCACCAATTGCTGGAGTTTTACATTAAAAACTTAAAATTATTATCTTTATTTTAGCTATGTATTGCATTTTATTATTTATTCATGGAAGAAAATGTATCTGAAATATGCCTATTAGTTACTATAATTTTGCACTCTGAAAGATATTTGTTTATTTTCCAAGTGTGGAAATAGCCCGTCAGAGGATCTGGTTTTCTATAAGATATTGTCTGGAACTTGGCCTTTCTCTGAAGGTTTCTCACAATTAAAGTGTTTTTGGGTTTGCTGCTAACAAACAGAGCAAGTCCAATGTCTGTAATCTCTAATTCCTCTGTACTGTCTTCAGGTCCTTTTTCAAATGTAGTTTAGGTTCTAAGGCTGATTTTAAATGATAGTTCTGTGGCCAGAAGACAGAAATTGATAAGAACATAGGATACACTAAGCGTAAGGTCATGCAAGTTGCAAATGAGCTCCAGACTGCACACACTAAAAATCCATTGTGCTCAGATATCACATGTAGTTTTGAAAGTTAAATCTGTGCTTTCCGTTACAGTCAATGGTAAGATTTGGCACCACAAGCTGCCTTGCATTTAAAATGACATGACAGATATAACACAGTGACTGTGTCCTCCTCCTCTCCTTCAAATTACAGCTGTGAAGGATACCTAAAGACATGCCTTCTATTAATGATTTTTTTTTTTTATTTGACATATTTCATTTACTTGTGCCTGTTTGTTAGGAATTTTTTCACGCACTGTTTTAGGTAATTTTTGCTATTCAAAACCCTGTATTCAAACCCTGTGGAAGGGTGTATTCAGGGTGTATTCAAACCTTGCAGAAGTCTCTGATTTGCCTGTGCATTGTGTTTGTGTTTACACAACATAAATTCTTAAATCATATGTTGGTTCTTAAACAAGTGTATTATATGGACAGATAGAAATATGATGTCTGAGTCTCAGATGCACTTGGAAGTTGGATGGCACCACAGCCACTAAGTTCTCTTGTCAGTACTTATTTACTTGCAACTTTAAAACCTCTTTATTTGGATTTATATAGATGCTAGAAAGAATAACTGGTCAAATACTCAAATTCAATGAAGTTAGTGTCCAACAGAAAATATTGAAGCACAGACTAACCTTGTCAGACTTTCATGTCATATTATTCCTCCTTGATAGAAAGCCACCTCTGTGGATAGAAGTCTAACTTGGTAATGTGCCCTGCAGAGTATCATGTATGGAATAGTTTTGGGAAAGTGAAATTGAGAAGTAAAAGTCCTCTATGACTGAAAAGTGATGCTACAGAAATGGCCATGTAACTGATGAGATGAAAATGGTTAAGAAGGGAAATTAAAAACAAACAAACAAAAAAGCAAATAAACCCTCCCCCTGCACTTGATTTGGCAATTGCTATGTTCCTTCTGTTGTTCTGAAGGGTTTTTGATCCTCGTGCACTTTTTGGAATAATATTCTGACAATATGATAGAAGAAGCTGGAAGAAATGAAGGTGTCAGAAGATGTGACAGAAGAAACCTTTTAATGAAACATCTGTCTTCTGTTATGTATGTGTTCACTGATAAAGATTTATAGAACCTTTCTTCCTCCTATTTTAATTAAATTTGAAATGTGTGGTTTAATTTACATTAAAAAAAATCTATGCAGAAGGTTTTGGAAGTATTTTTCAGGATTCCATTTTCATTGAAAACAGAAGATTATGGTTTGCAATGTATTAGCCTGGCATTTAATAAGATAACTCAGAATCATAAAAAAGCACTGAATTACATTTTTTTAAATTCTTGTTTGAGGTGCCCAATTATTTACTCTGCTTGTATAGAAATTTGAATTAATAAGACAACATATAATAAAAAAATATGTATTTTTCTGTCATACAAACATCTCTCATTATGATCCTCAAATATAATTTATCAAGAGCTGTATAGTCCAGAAAACTTAGGACTGCATTCTGAGTTCTCTAAGAGCTCAAATCTCTTTTCTTGCTCCCATCTAGATAAGTCATATTAGTTAGGTCTTTCTTCTTCACCAGATCACTTCTAAGGAATATAAGGAATTAAGATAAGAAATTATTTTTGCTTGATTGTTTGATTTGATTTTTGTTTGTTTGATTACTTTTGCAGGAGTAATTATAGCTGTGTATTCCAAAATATGTCAATCCAATTTCATGACAAAAACTAGTTCAATTATGTTAAAAACAAAATCTCTTCTCTTATAGCTCCAAAATTGTTTCATGTCATTACTCTTGATATACTTTGTTTATGAATTGCTCATTTGGAAACAGCAAAAAATATTATTTACAAAATATTGCTATAACAAGCATGTTTCCATTATGATTAACACACTCCATTAATAGAAAGAAACAGTGTAAGCGTTGTGTGAAATTAATTTGAATTTAAATCTGGAAAGGAATTTAGGCACTGCACCATAATATTGTGACTTCTAATTTTTAAGTCTATTTTTCAGATATGTTCATCGTAGACATCCCAGTCATTTTTGGTGGACTCTTAGCTTCCTAAACGAATTGATATATTTGAGGCTGACTAGAATGCTGAGTGATGAGCCAATAGTTTGCCAGTAGTGAGAAGTATCTGTTCAGTGCCATTACTCTTCAGACAATACCAGTCCCTAGGGAGGCTGTTTTCTCCATGCGTGATTAACAGTCCTTCTTCTGAAGATACACTGCACAGCAAGAAGAGTTCTGTTTCCCTTTCAACAGAAGTTTATTAGGATATAGTAGATGTAGGTTCAGTTTTAAACATACTTTTTTTTTCTGGTGGGTTTGGTTTTGTTTGGGTTTATTTGTTTGTTTGTTTGTTTGTTTGTCATACGCCTTGTCCTTCAGTCAATAGATTACTGTGGAATAAAGATGCAATTTGAAAAGAGAGATTTAAAATATTTCTTTGCCTTGATAAAAAGAGAAAAGCATGTGTAATCTACTGAATGATCTTATCTCTCCACTTATCAATTAATTCTGTCCTTCATAGCATCTTAATTTGCTTGGTATAAGAGTTATAAAGATGTAGTTCTCTGCCTGCATAGGAAAACGTATTTAATTAGCCAGGTTTACTTTGAAATCCGTATATCAATGCAATTTTAGATAAAATATCATGTGGTTTTGCTAAAATAATCATCGGATTCTATTTGTGAGGTGTTTTGTTCTTGTTTATTTATGCATGTGCCATAGCTTCTCCCACAATCCTTTTGATTTCAGATAAATCCTTTGCAGAGCCCTTTCCAGAAAGGATTCTGCTGTGAGAACAGACCCGTTATGTCAATTGGATAGATTTAGGTACACAAAATTAAGTAATTTGAAAATACTTACCATTTAATAAGACTTTGAATTGAGAGGCTTATAAAATATAATTGTGTCCCATATTTTTATAATAACTGAGAACAAGAAAAACATGTAGAACAGTCCTCAAAGCTTAAAATTCTGCTCAATTTCTTCTTGGATGTAATATGTTCAGTATTTCACATATAATTAGTCTCTTTTTTTACATCCAGATCTCCAAGAACATACTAAAAATTGTTCTTGCAAC
The DNA here is from genome assembly GCA_024734035.1 of Alethe castanea. Lineage (NCBI taxonomy): Eukaryota > Metazoa > Chordata > Aves > Passeriformes > Muscicapidae > Alethe > Alethe castanea. The sequence goes on from JANRGV010000051.1 coordinate 62,053,093, forward strand.
AATTATTTTTCTATTTGAACCAGTTAACCCATTATAAGTCAAATTATTTTTTTCTGAGTGAAGTAATTGGCGTGTCTACTTGACCTGTTGTTGAGTTCTGAAATCAAAATAGGCTGATAGTTTATTTAGCTGTGTCTACATAGTAATACCAAAGACATTCTGAGGTAAAATATCTTTTATTAGGTGCCCTTAAATGCAAGATGAGCACTTACAAGGTAGGTACGTGACCCTGACATATTTAAGGTTCTTGAATTTTGTTGTTGCTGAGAAGAATCAGTAATATAGGATTAAATATTCTTTTATTGATTATTTATCCGAGGAGTGGTCAGCACTACAACACAAAATTAATTTAAGATACTTCATCTGCTGTTGGATTGTGTCTCCAGGTTTTATTTCTGTAATGAATATAATTAGAGTTATCTTTTCACAATGTGTAAGCTTTTCATTTCCTTTCCAGTGGTATTTTAATTCTTAAAAAATTCTTGGATACTGAAAATAATATTTTTTTTTTCAGATTTCAAATGCTACTGATACATGTTACCAAGACAGATTTATGTTCATTCCAACATATGAAACAAAATAATATTGATTACCTTTGTTAGATGGAAGTTATTAAATTGTGAAATTATTAACCTCTGACATGAATGAGAGCTAAATGTGAAGGCTATATTTCAAAGGGCACTGTAAGTTCACATGTTGAACTTAATAGCTCATTACCTAAGGAATATTGGGCTAGTTATTCTTGCCAAGAACTACATATAAATAGATACAATATGAAACATGACAAAACTAATATCTACCATAAATCATTGCTATATTGGAATAATATTACTGGAGAATAACTCAAGCCCACTATCCCTACAGTAATTCACATTCAATAAAACAATGTAATATTCCTAAATTGGATTTTTAAGTTTCAAGAGATTCAAAGAAAACAGGAGCTCTGATAATGATGTTGGCTGACTGTCTTGCTCATTTAATTACAATGCAGCAATAATTTATCATAAGATTAATAAAATATGACAACTAGTTTGTTTTTTTCTGGTGGCACTGCTGGTTCTGCAAATGCCATATGTTATTTGAATTTTATACTATATTGTCCTTAATTGGGTACTTGTAACCATAAACAGCATTTGTGTTTTATAATTAATCCTGATAAACAAACATTTCCATTAGATTATAGTTATATAATTTTAGTTACATAGATATATTTTCTCTGCATTGCAGTCACAGAGATAAGTCTCTTGTTGTGTTCTTGTCCATTCACATCTTCTGATATAGAACATATTTTCATTATGCTTCCCAAAATCTACTGTGGAAATTAGCTACGGTGTGCAGTCTTAGAAGTCTTGCTGGCATACAGGTTTGACTATTACAAGCTGATACATAGATCCGTGTATCCAGGCTGGAAAGTGGCTGTGTTTTATGGAGGCCTTTCTAGAGTAGTAACTGCATGAGTTACAGATAGATGCAACCTGAAACAAATGTTCCCCCTGAGGTCTGATTACAGGCATGACACAATGGGATACTTCAGAGTCTTAATTTGGGGTTTAGAAATTTGGCTTTGCCCAAACCCAAAATCTGGATTTGGCACGTAGTGTCAAAAAATATATTTCTATCCCTTTTTGACTTTAAAACACTAGTATCACTGTGCTTTATTTATGTGCAGGTTTGCAGGGAGTGTCATTTTGATCTGTTTGAATAACCAATCTCTTTTACCTTGAAGTTGTATTCTGAATCCAATGTCTTCTGAATGGCCATATAGAAATCTCAAGTCACATCAAAGTTTGTCACCATGTTCGTCCCTCATAAACTGTAATAATAAACACTCTCTCAAAAAGTATTACCAGTACAGTACTAGTAAAGTGGTCCACAATAATAGTGCAGCAGTTGAAAAGATGAGAGTAATTTAAAATTTAGCATTCATCCCTCCCATGTCAGAATTTCAAAGTCATATGAACTTTGAGAGGATGTAGGAGTTATTTTTTTTCCACTTGCGGTATGTCTTATAATACATTAAATATTATTTTTCTTATTGCCTATAAGCACCACTTCAAACAAAGAAACCGAGAGAATTTATCTGCTTCAACCCAACATCTCTTAATATAATCTAAGGCTTTTTCCTGGGAAGTCCAGGATGTTACTTTTACCCTGTTGGTGTACAGCGTGGAGTAAACAAAGCTGTTTGACAGCCTGGGTTGCTCCTCTGGCTTCAAAGAAATCATGTAAAATAGAAACATGGTAACAGTTTATCTCCCAGCAGTTATGTAAAATTCAAAAACTCACAGACTCCTGCCAATGGCTTGGAAATAGCACTGCAACCATACTTCTTTTAGATCTGTGGAATGCTCATGCTGGTTTACTTAAAGGTGCCCAAGGTCACGCAAAGTACTTCTGTGGAAATTCAGAGCAAGGCAGGCATATAGTGAGTGATCTATTCACAGCATTTGTTCATCATAAGGTTTATACATACTTTAAAATCAAGATTCACTATATAGTTATCCATATGCTAGTCCGTAGTGAATGGGAACAATATACCTGCAAATAACAGTTTGAGACATGTGACATAGCCATGGTTCATAAAACATGATTCTGCTAGAAGTTGTAGCAGGATAAAAATCAGTAACTCAAAAGAACCAGTAACAGCTGGGTGGAGGACACATAGTGACAGACTCTACTGTACATTTCAAGTGTTTGAAAGAGCTTCTGCTCAAGATATCTCTTTTATTATACCTCTTGAATTCCAGCTACTTGGAGATCTTTTTTTATTTCATAGCTAAATGTCTCTTTCTTGTTAAGGTAATACTTTTTTGTGCTTTTTTTTTTTGAAGGGACATAAAATGCAACTTTCTGATAAATCATAATAGAAAAAGACAAGAAAAAGTTTGAAATTAAGTGACAAGGAAAGTCATTACTTCTAATGATCCCTTTATTCAGTAAAAAAACATATTGATTTGCCTATAAATCAGGCAGATTGTCTCATAACTGGAATTAATATTCTCAGGACATATATATATATGTGTGTGTGGCTATCACTTCTTTATTTATTCCAACATTATTCACTGAATTATTATTCAGGGAAGCTAATTGGCAAAGTAGTTGCCAAAATGGTTTCTTTTCTTAAGCTCTGACAAAAGCAGTAAAAGGGACTATGTTTTCAGTGAAATATGCAGAAACTATACATTTATTATGGGCCATCCAAATATTGACATTTTGAGCCTTATTTGCAAGTCAAAATTATCTGACAATTTGATAAAGGAACTGCTTTTGTACTTGGTTTTCCAACAATAGAAAGAAATAATAGAAAGTTGCAGAAATTTAAATTCACAGATTCCAATGAGTTTGGTTTTGAGTATACATACATAATTAACTTCTTATAAATATTAAAATGATAATGATTTACATCAGTATTCTGCAGCTGGAAATGACTACATGATCAAGAGCACTATAGAATTGAATCCCTTTCATTTTTACTAATGTATTTTTGCAGGCTGTACAGTTACATTGATTTTTAAACATTTTCAAGTAGTCTGCTTTTGTTTAACAGAAGTCTTTCAACTCTTAATGAGTTCTCATATCCTCCTTGTTAGTTCTTGGAAACAAATTTCCGTTTTTAGGTATAGTGTTCTATATAATAACAAGTTTGATTTTAATCATTGAGAGCAGATGCAAGTATCACTGAAAATAATAATACATTTTCTTGATAGAATTGCCTCTTATTTTTCCTCTTTATTAATATTAATGGTGTTAATAATTTATTAGTAGTAGGAGACCAAAATCTATTACAACAAAATTTGGAACACTTCCCTAAATTTTTTTAAGACTATATACAATAAAGCTGTCTAAGAAATGATGCCATTCCTAACTGAATCTGTTTTTTGAAAAATGTAATCTTAAAATTACATTAAACAAAAATTATTTTCTTTTCTTTGTATTTCATTATCATTATTTCAACCTCATTCCACTTATATATTATTTCTAAAACTTATTAGTGACTAAGAAAAAAATGTATTTCTGAGGCTATTAAAAACTGGATGAACTTCTCCTTGGTCAAAGTATCTGGTTTCCTATGCTTCTAAAGACTGCAAAGTTTCATGAAGAGTTCTTGTATTTCTTGTATTTTTATTTATGATGATAAATGTAATTTGTAAATTTTTCCCCTATGCTTTAATTTATCCTTTTAGAGTGCTTACATTTGAAATTAATCCTCTGCATTATTGTGCTAGAATTGCATACCACTTACCTGATTTTAGAAGATGCAGTCCCCATAGAGTGGATTTGTGAAATAAAGACCTCTTTTTGCTAGTCTTTCTACAGTAATTTGTCTTAAAATGTAAGAATGTATAATCATTTTAAGGAGACATATGTCATCTTTGGACTAAATACAGACAGGAATCGGGAAATCTATACTATTGTATTAAGCCTGAATGTATTTTCTTTTATGATTTTATCAGATATTCTTGCTACAAGTTACTGGACTCGATCTTAAAGGTAATTCTAACCTAAAGGTTTCTATGAGCCTATGATTGTGTATGAATCCATATGCATATATGTCTATATAGATGTACATATTAATACATTAAAAGAACGTATCATTAATAGTGAATTTTTACATTACATTTTCAGTCTTAATATTTGTCTGGAAATGCTTGATTCTTTTTAAGTAAGGCTTTTGCATTTGCAGTAAAATTCATGAAATAGTGACTGGGAAGCATAGGTGCTCAAAACTTATCTCCAGGCATTTTTTGTTCTGAAGTAGTAAAAGGATGAGTGATAAGAATGACAGTTCTGTAGGACTAGTCAGGCTAGTAAGGCTGGGGTCCTTATTCAGTAACATTTGGAGGGCTGAGCTTTAAATATGTGACAGCTGTCTGTATGGCTCCAGGGTGCAGTCATTCAGAATTTACAAAAAGCATTGTAAATTTTGCAGTAAATGAGCTTCCATACTGATACTCCAGGAATCATCTTCGTTTGTAAACAAATATAGGGTTGAAAATTTGCTATAGAAATACAGTTGAATTTGAATAATTAAATGGTGATGGAAAAATAAACTAATTAACAAAATCTCAGTATATTTTTTTTCTAAATTCTTTCAGAAAAAATTCATTTCAGAAAATTTCAAAAAATTTTATGTATAACTTAACGAAAGAAGTTAAAAATATATACCAAGGAGGAAAAGAGTTAAGGCCTTTTGTAGTCTTTGATATGTCCTGCAAATTGTTCTCTGTGCTTTAGAAAACACTAAAATTTGTCTGAAATTAATTTAAATTATTTATTAGCATTAACAAAATTCAGGAGGGGAACAGAAATTTTCCTCTTTTCTGCATAAAAGAGACATACATGTCTGATTTCCTTTGTCAGTGCTCAAGAATGGAATCCAAATAATTATTTCAATTTAATGTTTTCCACCAAATTTCAGAGCTGCTCTCATTTAAAATCAATAATAATGTTTCCAGGTTAACACTATACTCATTTAATATACTGAGTCCCTAGGGGTAGGAGACATTTACATGGCAGCTCTTGAGTGATTTCACTTGCTAATTCTGCCAGTAAAATCAGATGATCTCCCAAATGGGGAGAACTAATTAAAGATTAGATGTCTTCCTACCTTTTTCACTTAGACTAAAACCCCAGAACTAGAATGTCATAGTCATTCTGTAGGGAGGATTTGTCAAATCTCTTTTCTTTAGGGCTGGTGAGCTTCTGGAAATGTAAAATTATCATCTTCAACTAATGGTTTAAATCCTCATGATATAAATAAGGGTTTTACACAAAGATGAAGAAAATTCCATGTGCTCATGTGTCTTAAGACTCTCTAGGAAACAGGTAAGTCAGAAAGACAGGAAGCAGAGAAAAAAAGCACTGTAAAACTGCTTCACATAGAACACTTCAGTTTTTCTTTAATAGACATCTTTATACAATGCATATGAAGCTGCAGCTGACAGTAAGGGTTTCTTAACCTTTTAGGCAGGTGCTGAATATTTTTTGACTGTTTAATTGATGTAATACATAATCTCTGTAGAAGGTGGCCTCCGATGCTAAGAGAGAACTTTATATTTCATGGCTTTTTTCACTATCATGGCCTCAAGATAATTCATACATAAAGTCCCAGCTGGAATCTTAATAAATATAAAAAGAACCTGTCAGCCATTTACAGCTTCTCTAAGACAAACATCAAAAAGTAAAGAAAGACAGGTATCATGATAGAAACAAAACAAAACCAACAAAGAAAAAAAACAGCCAAGAAAGAACACTTTGAGAATTTCACATCCTCCTTGCCTTCTTTTCATTTTCTTTGAGTTTGATGTTCACAAAATTATAAGCAAGAAATGCAGAAACAAGGTGATTATGTATACTAAAACAGAAACATTATACCAAGAATCTATTTAGTAGTTATGCTCCTATCAAAACCTAACAAGAATTTTTCCCTTTTCCTTTTTTTAATGCCTTACTTATAAAATACATATATAAAAACCATCCGATATGCTTGAAAAGTTAAAAATGTCATTTAGTACTGCTTTTCTCCAGCTCAATCTTATTCCTAAAAAACAGTCAAGACATCTCTCTCAAGTATTTGCAAAATAGTGATACTACTAACCTTAACAACACAAAACTTCTGTCCTGACTTTATCTCTGGCTGCTAATACTTTGCTCTAAAGCACCTGTTTGGACTGACTCAAAAGGTGAAAATTTGTTGCTTTAAGGACAGTTATGTGTTTGGAAGAAAAAGAAAAAAAAAAACAACCAAACACAATCCAATCCTTCCTTTTCAGATCAGGAAGTAGCTAGTTTACGAGTGAATAAAAACAGTAAACCTGCCTACTACAAGGAAAAAGTCAATATTTCACATATAGTAGAAACAATGAAAATCATTATCCACTAAGAAAGTCTTAAATTTTATCAGCAAAGTATGAGACTGAGCTTGAAAAAAGTGAGGGGGGAAGGAAAAAAGAGTGGGAGATCTGATGTTAAATGTTCATGTGTTGGACCTAAGTGTCAGGTTTGGGTAGCTGGGAGCTGTCAAGTGCTCTGAAAGGAAGAAATCCTGAGGGTTCTGTTGATGCCTTTGTAAATATCCCACTGCACCCCAAACAGGGGTGCCCCATGTGCTCTGGCTCACATGAATTGTGGAAAGAAGGAGAGCCACGAGGCACAGGAGACACACTGAGGAGCAGCACTTTGGGAGAGATGTGTGAAGAGGTGTATGGTGCTGGGGATAGACTCGTGTTTAGACACGAGGGATTGGGTGCTTGGACACGAGTGGAGGCTGTGCAAGGTGCAGGTGGAAACACATTGGGAAGAGAGAATCCTGGGGTGCACGAGGAGAGGGCCCAACACAGGACTGATGTGACCTCAGGAAAAGGCAGGAAGGTGGCCACAGGGGACCATAGCCCAGCTCCCTGATCACACACCACCATTTGTGACTGCTGCTTTGACTATCTGACATTCCTCCCGGTCTGCCCTGGGAGGCAGCAGCAACATTATGTAACTTCTAAAAGTGCACGTGTCTGAGATTAAAGTGGTTTTTGTCTGCCAATGTCATCTCAAACAGTGAAGTTCAGGAGATTTGATTCCATAACTCTGTTGACACTATGGTTTTATTACCAGACAGCATGTAGTTATCAGCACCTCCATCACTGTCATATAAGTCCCAAAAGGAAGAAAAAAACCAACACAAACTAAACCAAAACACAAAAGGGTGCAGATTCAATAATTCGGTTGTGATTTTCAAAGGGATTTTTTTGAGCAACCCTATCCTCAGTATGCAATTCTGTCCCTTCAGATTTGGAACATTCTGACTGAAAGGAAGAGTGCAAAGAAAAAAGTCAGATAAACCATATTAACAAATTGCAAATTTCTTTCACTACAATACAGATATTTAACAAAATATATCTCATAACAGCATTCAAAATTACTCTTAGAATAACAAAATGCAAAATAATTAACATACCCTGCCCAAGTGCAGTATTTTAATGTGAGTCATTACAGGAAAGTTGATAAATATTTCTTTTGACACCAGTCCATAGCTAAAGGCATGCCAGTGTAACCCAGAAAAAATGAAAAGTTATATGTCTTCTTTAATTTACTGGTGTCCTGTGAATCTGAAATACTTGATTTTATGGGCTCTTTTATGCTACATCATCTTTTACAGAACTTTCATTTGCCTTCAGTGGTAAAGGAATGGGATGGAAAACCGCTGTAACCTGCCTAAAATATTTTCTTAGAAAATAGATTATTTTGATTTTTAAAATGTAATTTACATAAAAACCTGATAACTACTTAATTTATTATTATTTTTAAAATTATCATATATTATAGAAGAACTGCATCTTTGGTTTTATGCATTAATATTTGAAACAATGTAAATCCATTTGCCAGCTTTACTCAAAAACAGCAGAAAGCATCTACCAACATTTCACTAAAAAACTATTTTGTTAAAGAGAATTCCTATGATTTTTAAGTTCTTATGAGTATTTGGTGAAACATTTTATAAGATTTACAAAAATAAAATTTATATCTTCAAAGATGTCATTTTACTCCAGTGAAAACTCCAGTTCTAGAGTATTTTTAACATTTTAAATTTATTTCAGCAAGTGCTAAGGATATGGCAACCAATACTCATAAAATGCTCTTGAAAAGTAGATAAGTGATGATTAGCAACAAATGGATGCCCACTTATCTGTTTCTAAGCATTTAATATCTTGACTTTTCTGGAATAATTTTTTAACATAAGCCTCAGGCTGAATAACAGTACATGAGGATGTTTCTTCTTTATCAGCTATGTGTTAAAATTCTGCCTGCAAAACAGATTTTATTTGCCAGTTCTCAGCTACTCTATATCAGACACTATCATGGACTGCTGCTTTACCCCATAAAAAGGTTAGTGGAACGAATGTCAGGACACTGTGTTTTTTAAACACCCTGTAGTCTGTTTATCCTACAGGGTTTTTCTTGAAGGGACTCTCTGCTTGATCTTGTATTTATCAAATCCATTAGAAGGATTACACTGAATCTATCCTGCGTAAACTTCCAAGTCTGCATGAATAAGAACAGAGATTAATTCAAATGTTACTTTTTAACTGATGCTCTCTAGCTCATAATTGTAAAATTAGTAGAGGAAGTGACTTAAGTCATAGTTCTGTATCCTCAGGCAGAGTAGTGAAATAAATGAGTGGAAGCCATATGCTTCTTAGAAGTGCTATATAACAGATGTAACACTGGGGGAGAGAGAGTGTGTGTTAAAAATAGATTGATAAATTAAGAAAAGATACACTTTCTAATAACATTAGGCTTTTTATTTTATATTTACTAGACATTA
>JANRGV010000051.1:62074635-62116835 GCA_024734035.1 Alethe castanea
GAAAGCTCAGGACAGCAGATCAGCCATGGGTGTGGGGCCCAAGCCAAACCATGTAGTCTGAGGAGCAGAAGAGAGGGTCACTTATCTTCTCCAACGTAAAGGTAGCTTTTGGCAGTTTAAGGAGTAGAAAGCACCCAGGTCTATTTGAAACCATATTGCTTTTGAAAATATTTTGACCTGAATATTGTTTCTAATATGATTTTCTGTTCTAAGTAAGTAGCAGCACTTTCTTCAATGAGTTGTAATTGAAAATATTACTTGTAGTTATTTCTGTGGTTTTAAGCAACTTAAATTTCAAGGTGGTTTGGTTACAGACATAAAATACACATATTTATTTATGTATATATACGTGTGTCTGTACATTATTGTACAAGTCAGGTCTGTTTCTTTCAATTTGTTTAATTTGTTCAATAGACTTTTCCTACGCTCTAAATTCCACTGCTATGTTTTGGCAATAACTTTTAAAACATATTGCTGAAGAAGTAATCCTCACAATGAATTCCTAACAATTTACTTTTGAAAAGTGGAGACCTTAATTTTCACTGAGTCTAAATATCCAAGATTAAATAACCAAATTTTCCCACTGAAAGTCAAATTTTAAAAGGCAAAAATAAAGACATTATGGAGAACAATATTTATTCTACCTAATTCATAGGATGTATTGGATATTGTGATAAATGATCTTACTGTTTCTGGTGAAAACATTTTAGGTTTTCCAAAGGAGAAGGGAAGAAGGATGATGGGAAAACCACTTATCTTTAGCAATTGATAGGCAAGTTCCTTTAGTCACTACTTGGTGCCTCTGTGGTCTATAGCATAAGTTCTCCATATTCTAAAAGAAAATAGAAGAAATGGAAAGATCTGGAGAGGTTACTTAAATGTATGTGCTCTTAGTCACTGCTTAAATTAAGGTTAAAATGAGCTTCCAGCTGGCTCAGTTCTGCCAGATGAGGACAAAGGATTGTAGTGCCGTGCTGCAGTCCAGCCTCTGCTCTGTTGTCTTCAGTTATCCGCCTCTTAATAGATGGTAATTTCTACCTGAATTTATGGTGCACGCTTTGCATAGATGTTGCATATGCTGTAATATGTATATTTATAATAATGATCATTTTCTTATTTTGCAAGCTAAAAATTATGGACAGGGCACCATATATGCTGAACATATTTTTTCACACCAAATTACTTCAAATTATACTGTGGTTCATACATTTTAGCAACTTGCAAGTACTAATCCAACAGGTCTGATAAGAACTTTGATGCACTGCTGGTTATTTAAGTGCTTCCTGTGAAAACTGCTGTAGTTTAACTAAGTGCAATGAAAGGTATTTATTTTCAGCTTTTCTGTTAGCATTTATACTTGGCAGAAGCACTGCAATATGATCTTGAAAAAATATACATGACATATTTCCACTATTGCCTTTTAATTAAAACCAGCTTGCAATTCCATTTATTGCTCATATAATTTCTATTATGATTGATGTCCTGATTTTCAAGAGGGTAAATTTATTATTTGTCCATTCAAAAGTACGTCTGTAATTTAATTTAGTGTGTATTTATTACATACCACTTACAAACAAAGCCTCTATTGGACATTTTTATGGGTCTGAGGAATCAATATATATCTATTTCGCTGTATTTATAGTGATTATGCTTCTGATATAAACCTCCAGAAATCCAACAAATGGACAAACAAAAGAATTCAAGTTCTTTTTTCAGTTTAAATCTGTTTGATCAAACCGTGGTTTTATTAATAACACTTAAGAATTTTCTAATTTTCATCAGATCAAGTAATGGAAAAGCATTCAGTTGGTAATTTTGGAATGGGTTTCTCACCATGTTGTTGCCTACATTCCACTTCTCACAAGCCTCTAGTAAAACAAATGATCTTAGGTAAATTTCCATAGTAGATTTCTTACCTTATTAGGAGTCAAAATTTCTAGAAACAGTTATTATTATATAAATTTTAACCATGTTCGCATAAGAATGATATTTTTAAAAATATAGGCTCTGATGAAAGAAAATCTATTTGCAAGGTTATACCTACAATTTAGCTATACTGATTGGTATTATGTAGACAGAACCCAAATATATTTGTGGTAGCTGATATTTGGAAAGCAAGGTGTTGGTTTTAATGAAATTTTTTTTGTACTTTAATGAATCCAGAGTTAAATAATTGAAAAAATTAAATGCAGGGAGTTTTCTTGAAAAAGGAGCGAGGAAGGAAGGAAGGAAGGAAGGAAGGAAGGAAGGAAGGAAGGAAGGAAGGAAGGAAGGAAGGAAGGAAGGAAGGAATTATTACAGGCCCCCTGTACTACACTGAGGGGCTCAGACCATTATTCTTAGAATTGTTGTATGATGGTCAGCCACTGTTTGTTGTTCTTCATTGTGGTACAGGTAATAAACAGTGGATTGCTTTAACAAAGGCACACTTGAAATTATAAGACCTAAATTTCAAAGCAAAATTAACTTGAGAAAGAATCCTAAACCCGTGGCCAGTTACCCCACTCTGTATATTTACTGTAAATGGGATTCCTTGCGAATGTTATGATCCATGAACCAAAGCCAAGTAATGTATACTACTTAAGACAGATGTTATACTTGCTTACTGGAATATGTTTTTATGGTTATTAAACAATACCCTGAACATTAAGAACAACAGAATTATATCATTAAGTAATGAAGTGCTTTGTTTTAAAATAAAATTAATTTTAAGGAAATGAGTTTGGGGAATAGCACAGCAAGATCTCAGAAATTCAGCACTAGCTTAGTTTTCTGGTTCAGAGACAAGTGAAGCAATTCAGGAGTGTCCTCCTTTCAAAAATAGTTTGCAGATCCTTCTGCACAACAGTTAAAAACCAGCATCAGAAATGTATGCAAATAAAATAGTAGCCACTACAAGTTTGCCATCCATGAGTGGTAAGGCAACTCAGACTCATAGCAGTGATTTTGCTGCTGTGCCTGTTAGAAGAGACAGAAAAGAATGAAGAAAAATATTTTTTCCAACTAGTTTGTTTCAGTATCGGTACAAAGACTATTTTTCTGCCCTCAGGAGACAGCAAAAACTGTCAACAACTGGAACTTTGCAGAATTTTAAATGATCTGAATCACAAATATTTCTTTTCAAATAAAGCTTAAAATGTAAGTCATAACTATAAAACAGAACTATTTTAAGATGAATGTACTACAGATACTAAAATGATGCCAGAGTTACATATTGTGTCCTAGGTCTGTTTAAAATTCTAGAATTCCTGGCAAAGAACTTGTGCACAACTGAGGTACCTAAATTATATTCTCATTTCAGATTAGTTTTATTCTTCATTCTCACCACCTCTTAATTTCCATGAGTCCTTAGAAAACAGTAATTTTATTTTTTTTTGGGTCTCTGAAAAGAAAATTTAAAAGTACAGTCGCAGGAGTTGTTTGTACTCCTTATTTTCTATAAAACCTGAACATCAAGTCTTAAGAACTTTATATTGATATTTTTTCATACAAAACTAAATTTTAAAGGGAAGGCAGAAAGAATGAGAGCCTCAAGCTAAAGTATTTAGGCTTCTAGTTCTTATATTTTCTTCTTACTTACCTATGACAATAACTGGAAAGATAATAGATTAGCAGCTCTTATACCTTTGCACATACTCTTCCACTAAAGAAGAGGTCAAGGATGGCTTTCTGGTCCTCCCTCCGCAAGCAGCAGCTTCCTTCAAGGCACATCCACCTGCTGTGGCAGGGAGCCCTCCGTGGGCTGCAGTGTAGGTATCTGTTCCTCCACGGCTCTCCAGGGGCTGCAGGGAGACAGCTTGCTTCACTATGATGTCCTCCAGAGAGTGTGGGGGATTCTCTGATCTGTCAACTGGAACGTCTTCTCCTCCTTCTTGTCTCACCTTAGTATCACAGAGCTGCTTCTCATACTTTTTTTCCTCACTTGTCACTGCCTATTCATATGTTTTGCACTTTTTAAAATATATTTTCACAGAGACTGATTGGCTCTGTTGCAAAAATATGTCTTGCTAGAAAATTACATGCTATACAAAATCATGATATTTTATAAAAGGACAGTGGAAGTACAAATAAACTGCTAAAGAACTGGAAAATTGACAATGCTTTATTGTAATATGTCCCCTCATTTTGCCTTGCTCCTCCTTGAGATCTGGGAGGTATCTGGGCATAAGACAGTGTTGTTTCAAGGAAAATTTTTTTTAAGATTATAATTTCTGTTGAGAAAAGGCACTTTGTCTTTTGTGATAAGTATCATATATCCAGTATATGCTACAGATTATCACTAGAGACAAATTCTGACCAATAATAGCAGATCAAAATCTGGTGAGATCAAGCAAACCTGTGTCCAGGTTGTTAAAGAAGATGTTGAAGAGAGCTGGCCCAAGCATGATACTGTGTAGCTACTGAAATCAGTGCTTCATACTTATTCTTGTTCCTTAGTGTAGAAAGTGTAGTGTCTTCTTATTAGTTTCTTTTATACCCGTGCACATATCTTTGGTTCTGTTCACGCTTTTTATCCCAATAGCAGCTGACTTGACATTTACACACACAGCAACGGCAACAGCACACTTTTCCTACTGTTACTAGACGTAGCAATTTTGCAATCTGTGAATCAGTGACCTTTGCAACTAAATTCAGACCTTCAGCATTTCTCATAAAAATAGGAAAATCTCAGAAGAAGAGAAAATTTTGCTGCATATTCTGTAAGACTACAGAATATGTGATAATGGGTTAACATCACAATACTTTAAGCACAGACCCTATACCTTATCAGGGAAAAAATTAAAATAAGAACTATTTTACACAGCAGCATATCTGAGAAACAAAAAGACTAGGATCTTCCAAACTACTCCCTGCAGTATAAATGTACTTGTAAGAATATAGGAGATTAAATATGTGGTTTTGAAAGGCTATATACTTGGTAGGCTAAATTGGGTCTCATTCTGTAGATAAAAGATCAAGGAGTTCAAAGTGGAAATAGGGAGACATGTCCAGATAAGGAGATATAGCAAAGCATTTTTTAAAGATAATTAAGGATTCTGGAGGACTGAGCAGCTAGGTTAAATCTGTCACACTCATTCAGTTTGGGGGACCAAATTGTGAAGGAGTGCTAAACCATATCTGATGCTGTATAAAGCAAAAAAGAACCATTAAAAGTGTATGGTAAGTGTGAACACTCTCACTCTCTATCATAAAACATTTAATAGGATATTAAATACTCTTAGTAACAAAATTAAATAAAGCCATTATACCATCTTGGAATGGGAAAATATATTTAAAATATTTTTTCCTTATGTTTTCTTCTTTTCTTCATTTTTTTTTTCCTCTCATAACAAGTGAATAATAATTTCAACCGTTCTGGAATGTTTTCAACATATAAACCCAGCATACTATTTTTATTACAGGCTCTTGCCCCTTACATGCTTCATTACAGTTTTGTAATGTGCTCCGCTGCCATTAGAGATTTTTTATCTCTTTTCCCAGAGACACCTTTTAAAGGACTACTTAACCTCTATAAAACATATTTTCTCTTGTTTCTCAAAGCTTTTTGAGAGAGTTTTTTTATTGTTTGTCTGTTAGTTTTTTAAATTGCAGCATTCCTGATGACGTCAGACCCACTACAAGCAGAAGTTAAAAATAAGTCTTATCTCAAAGAGACTGTTAACGCTAATGAACTGCCAGTCTTGGTACTTGTATGTTCCTAAATCCTTTTAATTTCAAGGTTGCTTTCCTAAATCCTTAGTTTAATTAGTAAACATTGTATTTATAAAGCAGACCCAGTTCAATTGCTTCTGTAAATTCACCTTTATTTTATATGACTGTACTTAAAGAAACCTTGTTTAATTCAAAGTATAGATTAGGCATCTTATGTCACCCTTTCATCTGTCTGAACTGTATTTCATTGTGTGAGTTTCTCAGTTGCTTCAAATAAAGACAGATTCTTTTAAATTCACATAGCATATTATCTGAAGATCTCCTGCCTGCTTTCTTCACTTGCTTTAATGGGTAGTCAAGGGAAATACATTCTGAATGTTATCTTTTATAGTCTACTTTTACCTACCAGTGTGTTTATATCTACTAGAACCAACTTCAGCTTGAAAGAACATATCAGAGAAAATCTATTAGCTAAAATGGCCAAAAAGAATGCAAAACATTTAGAAATAAAAAAAAAATACATTGGAGCAACATCATTCTAGACAATGCCATGTATCTATGAAAAGTACAAAAAACTTATATTTTCAAATGCACTTACAAATCAGAATTTTCCATATTTCTTTTATTTGAAAGCTCTGACACTTATCTGATTTCTTTTTTAGTTATTTCAGCTGATGAATCTTGTAGGAAAGCAGTTAAAAGTAAACAAAAAAACCTCTGGAGAACAGGATGCCACTTCACCCATATATAGTAAAGTATTAGGTCAGCCTTCTGTGCTGTAGAAATATGTCTGTCATGCATGAAAATCAATAGCATTATCTTATTTTAAACTTTCTCATTGCTACTGAATACCTGAATCATCAAGATGGTTAAAAACCAAACAACACACTATTCTAAGATACTCCCCAAACTATTGCAATGGAATAACTTTATCAGGTGAAGAGCTTGCTATGCAAAACCTGAACACAATGTGAAGGAGCTTTTATTGTGGATTACCCTTGTTTGGAACTATTTATCCCTTACCCTGTCATGTAGGTATAGGGGAAAATTAAGTAGCCACAAGGTTTTTACAGCTGTTACTCTATTTTGGGATAGTAAGGATTTAGGATAGTAAACAAAACTGTGCTGAATTTTACTACTGACTTTATTGCTTTTTCACTTTGAATTAACTGCTTTGCATTTCAGTTTACCCATCAGTATAATGAGAAGAATAACATCTTCCTTCCAGCCCAAAAGATATTTAATTACTGCCTGTGATGTCATGGATTTAAAAACTAAAAACATTGTGATTAAAAGGAAGTATTGACATGCCAAAAGGTAACTGTAGTGATCTCTGTTTCCTCCGCAGCTTCACTGTGGTTGTAGAATTTTAATTAGCAGTTCCTAAAATTTGTCTTAGCATAGCCTGATGACATATCTCAATAGAGCAGGATGTGTGACTTGGAGAATTATGAAATCATTTATGTTGGAAAAGACCTTTAAGAACATTAAGTCCAAATGTAATTAGCAAATCCAATCATAAATAAAAATTTTGCTGTTTTAAGAGAACACAGGGTTTATCTGGTAAGCTTTGCAAGTATTTGTGTCATCACAAGCATACCTGTCCAATGTATTATATGGGAATATAATAAGAAACCTGTATAAATAAACTGAATGATACTCAGGGTAGGATATTTGCATGATTAATCCTTCTTCCTGGCCTTTTCAAATGAATCTTTTTTATAAGTTAGTGATGGGAATTGTCACTCTTTTGAAAGTTCTTAGTGTATTGGTCACATTTTTGGCTATAAATGTCAAATGGGTTAATTCACATATTTTTCCAGATAAAGACTAAGATTTAGTGTTGCTTAAGCTGGAGGCAGAAATACTTAAATTCTCCAGCCTCCTTCTTAGTACCTAATTTGTATTACAAAATCAGTGCACAATCTTGTCCCTTAAGATCCAGCTGTCAGCCAGCTGAGGTAGCTCAGTTTATACCAGTAGGGTGACATTAATATGGCTCACATGATGCTGCATGCAGAGCCCCTTAGTGTGCAGCTATAGCACACAGAAATTACATGCAGTTGGACAATCCCACTGGTGACTGGGGATCACCAGAAAAGTAAAAATAGAGAGATTTAATGGCGAGGTCTCTGAAAGAAGTGGCCTGAAGAAGACAGCAGAAATCTCATCTCTGTGTTTGTACAAATAACTTAAGTGCTGTTTACTGAAAAATATCTTCAAATACATCTAGATTTTCCGGCAGATTATTTATAAACTGTATGCCTTGAGCGGACAGTTTCACTGAGCATCTGAAATATAGCTGGGTTTAAGTGGACTGAATCAGGATTGGGAAGCAGTGAAATAAAGTTTTTCAGAAATTTATATATTTTTTAATGTCCAGATGCTTTTTAAAATAATGTGTGATCATTTAGTTACCTAATATTTTTATTTTATTGAAAGAAAATTTTAAACTTCAAGAGAAAACTGGCATCTTTTATAGCTTGAATCTTTTTCTAAATTTATTCCCTATTTTCCAATTCATTTTTACAGATCATATTATTAAGTAGTGATATCAGTGATTATCATGTTGTATAAAAATTCTTAAAGCTGTACTTCCAAGTTGAGAGTATTTTTTTCCTGGAACAGTTTCAAAAAAATGCCTCTCTAGATTCTCTCTTCCCCACACTCACGATTATATGAAAATATTTTAAATGCTATATTTTGATTTTAAATGGTGTAATTATATTCAGAAATTCAAGGCTCTGTTGATAGATTGTTTACATAGTATTCTAACTTCCTGTAACCACTCTTTTCAGCCATATATTTCTGCAGTAAAGCATTACAGGGGTCTGTGAGAAGTTTTAATGTGAATGAGAAATAACATGCAAAATACACGTGACATACTCTATATATTTCACTTCAGAAAGTTACAGTATACTTATACAGGATGAAATTTTCTAAAACAACAGAATTTCTAAATCTCAGAAATCTATTACCTGAACTTTGACACAGTTTTCAGAACTTCGGGGAAATACCAATATGAAGTCCAAGGAATGGAGCAGAACGAGTATTGGGCAGGGGTGAAGAAGATTGCTCTGAAGGTTGATGTAAGCAAGATTGCATCCTATAAAGATAGCAGCTGCTTCTGCTGGTGCAAACAGAGAAAGTTTGTGCCACAAGCCTAGTTTCCTGGAGGCATTTGACCTGTGCATTCTTGAGGGCTTGCAGATGTGAATGAATCTGTCATTTGATTTTTCCTTTTTCTTTTTAATGTGTATGACCTGATCTGGTACTGTGTACTGTACTGTGTTGTTTCATAAACAGACATGTTTCAACTGTTTGAAAGTAGTAGTTGAGAGTTAGGTTGCAATTATGAGTTGGCTGTCAAAATAATTAATTTTCTGGTTTAAGCAAAATATCAATAGAAATATTGAATCCACTCCTATGATACAGATTCATCTTGAATTTACAGGGTAATTTGCATTAGTGGTTGTACTGCATGTGCAATAAATATAACTTGCTTGCTTTCTAATGATGGTAATAATCCTCTTTGTATTAGTATGAGAATAAAATCTACCATCATTATTTTCCTATTATTATTATGCTGTAAAGAAAAAATAGTTTTGCATTAACCAAGGAGTAAAATGCATGTATTTAACATCATTCTTGTAGCTTGTCCTCAATTCTGAAAATACCTCTCAAAAGTTGCATCAAACGGGAAAGCTAGACAGATGGCAGAATACAGAACCTGCCATTTAGGACTGAGTACAAAATAAAATCCAAGAAATTCTTCATGGATGCTGCATTAGTACAAAGGCAGCATTAATTAAGGCTGAAAAATAGTCAATGTGAAACTTGTTAGATGAATAAAAAGCTATGCTAAACAAGAGACTACAGTGCCAAGTGTACTACAAGGCATTTTTGTAATTAACACAATTTCCAGCATGAGAAAAAACTATTTTTATTGTAGATTGTTTTAGAGTGCACAAATTTTGAAAAAATGCTTTTATTTTTCTATTTATAATAACTGTGTATCATTGTAAGATATACTGTAAACATGTTTTTGAAAACAATGTTATTTTAAAGGTTAATTATATTCATAAATACTTCACATGAAAAAAAAATTGATTTGCTATTAACTCTGAAGACTCTTAAAGGAAAATATCCTTGTTGCATTCTCACTAGTGCAGGAGCACTGTCTTACGTTATTCTAATGTTTTTTTATGTTCTTGATGCATGGCCCAGATAACCTTGTCTCCGTTACCATAATGATTTCTATATCAAGTGATGAGAATTTCTGTTCATGACTGGTGAAATTAAACATCATAACATTCATGTAAAGTCAATTTGAAGTTTTTTTTCAAAAGGAATTTCTTCCTTCTTAATGAAAACCATTGGCCATGGCAAAGGTACTAAGTTTTTCCAGAAGTGAAATAATATACCTGGGCTCTACAATTTCCTTCACTTTTTTTTTCAACAGAAGAAGAAAATTTCTTTTTTCTTTCTTCTTCCATCACCTTACTTTATTCTAAATGGCTATAAACCTTTGAATTTCTATTTATAGCTAATTACTTTCACAGTGTTCTTTAGCATGTGTAGTTAAAAAGGCCACTTGTACAATTATACCATATTAAGAAAATATAAAGGTGCAATAATATTTTTATCTTATACAAAATTTTAAACAAACCCCCACTATTAAAACTGATACCAGCAAACAATGTCTGTAAGACAGTTGCTGGAGTTTTTTCCAGAGCAATATGCAGTTCTTCTCAATTATATTCTCTCCTCTGATTACTTTGTATACAAGTGTTTTTACAGTCTTCTAATGATGTCATGTTACTACTGGGGTAGAGTGTTGCCCTGCCAGCATTTGAATTGACTCTATTGTAGTCTTATTAAAATGTGCTAATGGGACAAATTTTTTCACTGAACACACTTTAGCAAGCAAGAGAACCTCTCAGACTTTAGATGCCATGAGTCCCAGAAAAATATGCATGAAGTGATTATGTGCCTTGTGTTCTGAAGAGAGATCAAAAACTTATTTCTGGGGTCACCCCCCTCTTGGTACAGAAAGTGATCAGAGGGGTTTGAAGCAGCACTTTTATCCTCTTTGTATTCACTAGTAAAGTTGTGACAGAACTTGCCCCAAGGTTTGTGCAAAATTGCTGTTTTTGTGGAACTGTTAACCAGACAATATCTCTGGGAAAATTTGCAGTGGCAGAAAGCAAGCTCTTCCTGGGAAATATACTGAAATTGTTCAGAAGTTATTCCCATTCACTGTTGCTAACCTCTGCTGTCCAGCTGTCAGATATGTTTGGGACCATGTTGAAACAATTATAAACAATGTACTGATGCTGCAATATTGAGTAAACACAGGTATTTTCCATAGCTGTCATGGAAAAATATTTCAATTGGTAAAAATAAATGTAACATAAAAAAATAACAGCATGGTAGGAAAAAATTACATCAGTAGAATGAAGATGCCTAGAATTCTTATTTTTAAGTCACAGAGCGAATATTTTCTAAATTAGGTTGTGAAACCTGTTAAGAAGTAGGAGTACATTCCACATGACTGGTGCACAAGTTATTGTTTCCAACTTATTAAAAACATATTATTAAATGAAAAATTTTGTGCCTCGTGGAAAAGTAGCCCATTTAGTAATTTTATCAAAGGTAGGAGTATTTGAAATATTCCTACAAAAGAGTAGTAGTACCGTGAAAAGCCTTTTGGCATGTATTTAACTGCAGGAAACTTGAGAAAGCAGAAAAGTGTAGCTATTTTTTCACAAGGCTTTCCCTGCTGCAAGTTGTACTTACTATTTGCTATTGCTGCTTAAAGATTGCCTAAAGAGAACTTGTCAAAATATGAGTATTGTAATATAAGCAACTGTAAATACTGATTCAGTTCCAGCCAAATTTAACTAGAAAGTATGAGACACATGCTCTAGTTGAATATTCTAATGCATAGATGGAATGCATCACTTTATTATCATCACTAATAAATGGGAACTCTGGATATAGATGCAAATGCAGATGAACTTCAGGGAAGGAAAGTATTGGAGAGCTCACTGCAGTCCCTTGACCATAAAAGAAATTATGTCCAGTAATCCCAACCAGAAGCATATATAACTCCATCTTGAAATGGGTTGCATTTATTGTCCTCTATCATTCCTAGATGAAGGAATTGTGTTTTGAATCAATCTTCAAAATCAGATGGCTAAGGACCTTAGATGCCTCCAATTTCCTTTCCCTCCCCAGAAATAGCTATCTCAAAACCTCTTTAAAGTTGAGTTTTTCCCTTAAGATGCCATATTTTAAAATAGCATCTTGTCATTTAACAGGGTATTCTGAATATCATTTGCAAATTTAGACTTAAAGTAACACTCTTCCTAGTAATCTTTCTTTTTTTACAGCACAGTGTTAACATGGGCAGTGAAGAAGAGAACAGACTGCAGCTCTTTCTGGAACATCTTGAACAAATGCCATTGCTTATGTTCTAATCATGTACTTCACCAAAATAACTAATGATGGAGAAAAGGTTGTGAAGACTTTACTAGTAGTATCATATGGCAATGTGTGGGTGTGATTTATCAAGTAGAATTTGTATCACATAGATGATACTTGGCAAACAGGAATTTAAGTTTGTTTTTCAGATCTCAGACTGATGTTACATGTGTGTAATTTAATAAAAAGATAACAAGAATGACATTTTTTGACTTAGTGAGCATGAAACAATTACATTCCTACCATGGACATCTGAATATTATGGATAGACAGAAGATGATTTAGAAAAAAATAAAGAATTATCACAGATTAAAGAAACATATGATCATGGAACATAGCCTATTCTTTGACTGAAATGAAGCAGATAGACAGGACATATGAAATATTTTTTATGGATCAAACATTTGTTTTCTAAAGTGATGCTGACAGATGGTCGATTAGATATTAGCTTAGATATTGCACACTAGGTAAGGGTACATAAGTTGCTACACTTTCCTGAGGAATCATCACCCAAAGGGATTTCCCCCTTCACCTGTGAAAATGTGCCTACCTTCTTCACAATACTTTTGCAAGAGTATTGTGTCATGGTTTAGCATAGCTTGGTTTTCAGTTGGGGAGGAAGTCCACAAGCTGCAGAAGTGGTTCCCTGTGGGGACCTTGGCAGCTTCCAAACCAATCACCTGGCTAATTTTGAATATTGACACCTTGTTAAACCACTTAAGAAAGCTGAACACACCTCTGTGAGGTCACGTTTAGAAATGAACAAAACCCAGGAAAAACTCTTGCTTCCAGCCTTTGAATAGGTAACTGGATTCTGGCAGGGCTAGGTCAGTCTGTGGCATGGTATGTCTGAAATTCAGCCACCACTGAGTTTTGCCAGCAACCACCAGGCAGGGAGAGGGGAAGCCATCGGCCCACGGCATGCTGCTGCCGAGCCCTAGCCTGGCTCCTGAGATCCTGTCACAGCCCCCACCCAGCTCGGCCACCAAAAAATCCTCCGCAGTAAACAGCTCCAGCTGGTGCCCGGCAGGGATCACACCATCAACAGCGAGAGTCAGAGGAGAGGAAATGGTGAGGACACGTGAAGATAAAATACAGAGATACCAAAGTCAGTGAAGAAGGAAGAGCCGAAGTCCAGAGGGAGGATAGAGAGGATGCTTCAAATCTAGGAGCTGAAATGCTTTTGTAAGGCCATGGTGATGGACTATGTTACACTAGAACATACCTGGAATTCATGAAAAGCATGTGAGGGTAGAGCACTCAAAATGTAGACATGAGCAACGGCACCCATTCTGAAGCAAGAAGATGTTGAATAGATGTGATTCAATGAGAAGCTTGAACAGAGAGATAAGAGTGATCAAGACCCTTTGCCCCCAGGGAAGAAGAAGACGACTTCTACCCCCAGAGATGAAGATGATCTCAGATTAAGAGAACTCTTGCTTCTGAACAGCTCATCCTTAAAAGAGTGCCCCATTAGCCATAGATTGAGCCCTAGAAAACAGTTGTGGAGAAAGCTGTAAATCGAGGGCAGGGACTTTACATGGCAAACATATTTCCACCTCCCAGGCAGCTGATTCGCTGTGATTTAGAAGCCACGAGAGAACTGTTTCTTGTAGAGAAATCTCCATGCCATAGCAAGAGAGACTCCACCCCATAAGTGAACTGAAGAGAGACTATTTTAGACATGACAAACTGATTGAAAGTTGCAAGTTTTGTATCTTTATGTTGTCAGTGGGAAAGAAAAGAGAAAGTGGAGGGAGGAGAAGTGTTCTGAAGACTTAGTCTGATTCTTATTACTCTTTTTTTTAGTTCTGTTAATAAAGTTTTCTTTATACCCTTTAAAGTTTTGAGCCTGCTTTGCTCTCCTCCTAATCCTTATCTCGCAGCTGAAAATGAGTAAATAATTCTAGTGGGTGCACTGGTGTTTGGCCAGCACTAAACCCACTACACTTAATTGGTGCAGTGGCTGGGAAACTCAGATTGGTGACCCAAAACCACTACACTTACTTGGTGTTTCTGCCTGGTTTCACTGAAACCACTGCACATTTTTAGGCCTGATTACCTTGCATGGAGAGTGAATTATCAGAAGCAAGGTGACTGGCCAGGGTAATTTGCTTTAAGGGATTTTGATCTACCAGATATTTGGAAGATCTGTTTCAGCCCTGTTTGTCAAACACAGCCTTTAAATGGTGCTAAACAATTTTTCAGGCTGTGGATCACATGAAAAAGTACTTTCTGATGTCTATACTGGGCCATATGCTCTTTATTTTCTCCCTCAGCTTCTTGATCACCTCTCATCCATTCCACATGAGCTATGTTTAAGGTCCAAAGGATACTTTTCACAGAATCTTGAGGCCTTGTTCAGTGAAAATGATGAATCCAGTTTGGATAAAATGTGTTGTGCACACAAATCCAATGAGAAGGTGTTCCCCCCATTTGCTGAAAAACCTTCACTAGTACTAGTGTTCTATAAAAACTGTATTTTAGTCTGAAATAAAAACTTTTTCTGAGAGTGTCGGAGAGATTTGTATGAAGCACAGATATTTGACATCTGCAACTTTAAATATTAGAGGAAAATGGAAATTGTAAGAAGTTTGTAATTTTACAGGTTTTAATTTAAAGTTCCATGCACTTTTCAAAAAGTGTCAAGCTCAAATGCCCATCAACATATTTTAGTCATGTAAGTTATTATTAATATAAAATGCATTTCAAATCTAAATAATTTCAAAACTTTCCTCAATTTTTTTAATGCCTAGATTTATTATTTCTGACATATATTAGATAAAAGGAAGAAATTCTTTACTGTGGGGGTGTTGGAACACTGGAACACATTGCCCAGAGAAACAGCGCATGTCCCATAACTGAAAGTGTTCAAAGTCAGGTTGGACAGGGCTTTAAGCAGCAAAAACTGAGACTCTTGGTGATAGTGAAACAAAGTTTGAATATAGAAGGAACTCAGATTTTAGTACAGAAGCAAGCATTCTCTCAGCTGTTGGTGTAAATTCAAAGTTATACAAAATTGAATTTATCTGTGATTTTCACTACCGTAACAGAAAGGTTAATGAAAACTATGCAGAAGATATTAAATCCTAAAATACGTAGGAATGACAACATAAAATAGATAGGATGGATTTCAACATGGGATACTATCAAAAGGGAAAATTGTATTCCATCACTTTATTATGTTAGGACTTCATGAAGTGACAAAGAAGGCAAAACAAAATTCAGGGCATTATTTACTGCAGTTCAAACTGGCCATTAGTCATACATGGTGTTTTAACTAATGATAATGTGTGGATATACAACGCATAATTTCCATTCACTGAAAAATTATTGTTTACACTGAATAAGCAATGAGGATCAAAATCTTTTGAAATTATCTTTAAAAATCTAAAGTATTTCTTTGTAAATGGTCTGTGATTGAAATATTTATTCGACTGTTTTACTCTAAAAATATATCAATTTTTTTCTATTTTTAGAAGAAAATATTCATAGAAATACAATCTATGCGAAATAAGTAATTTTAATTAAAAAAATTAAATGAAAATATTATCCAAATAAAATTTTAAAAACCTCTGTGTTTTAAATATGATGTAGATATTTAAAAGAATTTTCTCATGATTGTGCCAGGTATTTTGCACAGGAAGAGAGGTATTTTGCATTTCAGACTTTTCCAAGGTGGTAATGATCTGCTATGCTGATCTCTGTGCCTGCCTGGGTGTGTGTGGAAGGGGTACATGTGAAGGAGAGTGTGTGTGTTTGCTTGACAATTGAATTATTGAAAAGCTACTGTATTCAGGATAATAAATTACTGCTTTTTATTATTATTATTATTAATTTTTTTATTATTATTATTGTTTTCCACAGAAAGTTTCTTGAACCAAGGACTTCAGTTACAATTAAAACTTAAATACAAGCTGGTCAGCTCAATATCCCCAAATCCATTTGTCTTAGTGGGAAATTTGCAGAATCAGTCCTAGAGTGAATGGAATCACTCCTGTTCAGGTTAATAGGCATCCTTTCCCCTCATGAGTTGTTTTGGACTATTTTGATGTATTGATATATTTCATTAAGCAATTATAAACACCCTGTATTTTTGCTTCCAGAAATCCAAGACCCACTGAAGTGAGAGTGAAGTTTATCCCATAAAGGGAGAAGTCTGCATCATAGCTAGCTGTTCTCAGCTTTTGTTTATAGTTAATGGAACAAAACAGGCAGTTGCAATGTGTGATTCTTCTGAATTAAGATATCTACTTAAGATGAGATAAATCACAGCTTAAAAATTTCTGTTACTCTTGTATTGATTATAAATAAATCCTTGTGTCAGTACATCAAAGAGACAAGCAGACTTCCTGTGTCTGAAGTTAGATGAGAAGTTGAAGGCTTTTCACTAATTACTATTCTTTGGAATAAGCTATTTGCTTTCTCTGGGTAGAAATTCCTTCTGATTCTTTATAGTCTCTGTTTCTTTATTGTTTTTATCCTAGTTTGGATTAAAAAAAAGCAATCAAACAACAAAAAGCACCTATTCTAGAGCTAAAGTCAGTTTAGGTTAAGGAAGTCTGAATTTTAAAAATTCCTGTTTTCCTTTTCCCTTCTTTGTCTACCAAATGTACAATTTTACCCTTTTACTATAACTTCTTAAATTATCTGTTCTTTGAAAGAAATTGCATATACGTATTTGAAAATCCATTTCACTGTTACTACTGAGTACTTTGTATCATATATGAAATGCTAGGGATCATGAAGATTGCTTACTGAAATAACTTTAAAATAGTCAATCAAATATTTAATGTTTTTCCTTTTAAAATGAAGTTATATTTTAATAGTAATTCTATTAATTCATTCAGATCTAAATATATGCAATACACCACACAGGTATAAATGCAATTATTTTGTCAACTAACAAATCATACATTTTTTTAAATTGAGACCAATGGTTTCAAATTAAATAAATCATAAAAGTAATTTGCCTAATGTTCTATAAATTCCTTAATAACACTCCTTAATTTGATATTTTAAAATGATATTTTAAAGCTGTGACTCTTCACTCTGGAAAAGAGAGGGCTGGGGGAAAAAAAATCAATGTATATAAATATCTGAAAGGGGGGTGTAAACAGGATGGAGCTAAGATCTCTTCAGTGGTGCCCAGTGACAGGACAAGAGGCAGAAACTGAAACACAGGAGGCTCCTTCTGAACATCAAGCATCCCTTCTATACAGCAAAATTTTCATCATCTTGATTTCTATTCATATTCTGCAATAGTTCTATGAAAAGAGTGTTTATTAATATCAGTGGGAGCCCTGTATACAGGGCAGCTGGAGAATATACCATTAAGAACTGCTGCACAGATTGGAGGAAAGAATTTTATCATTTGTTAGGGTCTACACTGCAGCATTTCTCATAATTTAAAAGAAACTTTCAAGTGAAATTATTTTACTGTTGTCCTGATTTCCGTCATTGTCTAATTTTAAGCCCTTTCTCTCCACAGTTTCATTTTTCTTCCACTCTTCTAATGATCAACATTTTTCTGTTCTCTATCACATTCAAAACTGCAGACCAGTAGAGGTCAATCATCTTGATCACACTTGAAAAAGCAATAACTTAAAGCTCTACTATTTCACTGATTCTCATAAAACTCACGTGAAAAATTATTTTTTTACATATATTACTGCACTTGCTTGTCATATTTTTGGATTATGGTACAGTCTTAAATAGATATTATTATTATTATTTGAAAAAATCATGCTATCTATTCTGATGAAAAGCTTAAAAACGTTGTAGTGTAGAAAAATGTGAAGATAACATGCATAATAGACTGTTCGAATCAGAAAAACAACCTCTGCAGCATCCTAGTCTATTTAAAGCTAAACTCATTGTTGAGTAAGGAAAAGAAAAAAAAAATTCTTATTTTTTTGTCATCTTAAGGATGTAATCTAATTGTCATTTGTAAATGAGAACTAAATTTGGCACTACAAAGTATCAGCAGCAGAGAGAGAATGAGAAGTGAATCTATAGGAAAAAGATAAAAGGTTCAAATAAGGGACTCAGGTAAAAACATGCAATTACATTACATTCATAGCTGTTGAGAAGAGTGCAAAACAAATTAAGATACTTAAGGAAATTTAAGTCTTTGAAAGAATTGGGGTATATATTTCATCATTCTAATGTAAGAAACTCAAAAAAGAGAATTAAAAGAAGTCTTGATACTGGTGAGAACTCTTTGGAAAGTATTTAGAATCTCAGTAAACAGTGTTATAATAGTAATTTGAGACTCAAAACTGAGGGAAAGGCTATTAAGAACCTGGTTTAAAGTTTGAGAAAATATTTTGGTTTTTTCTAAGATACAAGATTTTATCAACTCTTCATCATACAACCAGAAGAAAAAGAAAATTAAACAGATAGAGATCTGGCAGTGAAACCACACCTAAACAGCCACAAATAATATCTCTAAGAAAAAAATTTGTTTTGCAAGGACCCAAAAAGAAGGAGCGGAACTATCAAAGAAGAAATAAAATATAAACATATCTTTTATAGTGAAGATGATCTTTCATGGTTAAATGCTGAAAATGTAGCTTAATCTAATGGGATTGTTTTAGACATAAATGGAATTCTTAGTATTCATAAAATGGATCCTAGCAAAATAAATAGGGAAATGTCAAAAACTATGCTAAAATTTTAGAAGAAAGAAAGAATTATTTCAGTATAAGTAGCGTTCAGATGATATAGTGAGGAAAGTATTTTGTCTGAAAATACTAAAAAATAAAATGTGCCAAAACACAGTTAAGAAGTTTATGCTTCCTAGACAACTTCTCAGTAGAAATTAGTAAAGAAATGATTGATCATGGTGAAGTGCTCAGAATATATTGTTTTATGGCAGTACCTAAAATATATGTATATTTCTTACAAATATTTATTGGAGTTGCTGAAAAGAACATTTTATATTCAAATGGAGCTTCTGAGGAGAATAAACCATTGCCTTTTCTCAGTATTTTTTGTCTATTTGTATATTTGAAAGCAGAAGCAAAATTTAAGCGCTTTGAATATAAAATATTTTTTAAAAAGGACTTGGTTTTGGTTTTGCTGTTGATTAGTCAATTAAATACAACTTTTCTTAATTACAGAAAAAAAAAGTTTATTTCAAATATCAAACCAGATGAAGAATTCTGATTAGGTAAAATCTCTTCAGAAGCTTATATTGTCTGATATTAATTAAACTGCTTAATATGAAATATATTATACTTTTAATGCAAAAATAAAACTGCAAACTGAAGACTTGAAAAAAACTTAAAAAAATTATTCCCTTCAATCTGGAAGACTATTGTATGATTAAAGTTTGGACAGCTGTGTATGGATGGTTCTGGATAGATGCAAGTTGTTATATAGTGTTTTTTAAGTCCTCTAAACCAAATTGGCATATATCAATCAGCTTGATTCTCGTAGCCAAATAAACAATATTAGCATGAGTAGGTCAATATATTTGAGGTCACAGGCTTTAGCTGCTGCAGATCATCAGATGTTCGTCCTGCTGGCGCAACAAAGCAGCCAAACATAGGAAGCCATGTCCAGAATACAATATTTTAACAGATCTAAGCCAAAGTTAACATTCCTTGCCTCTTAGCAGAGCCTGCCAGCCTGAATACAATGACAGTGTCATTATTTTTAGTACATTCATAGCACTACTTCTAGCAATTGCTGAAGACATTTTTGTCAAATACAGTTTATGTCACTCATTCTTGCTTTTAGGCAACATTAATGAGTAGCAGTCTGATGCAAACCATCTAAACATGGTAATATGCATTCATGTAGCAATTTTTTTTCATGAACAACATGAACAATCATGAACAACACTCATACTAAGTCTTCAGAAGAATCACACTGAATAAGATAGTATCAATCCAAAGTAAACTGAGCCAATTAAACCACAGAAAAATCTGAGGTTATGGAGCAAATCAAAGGCAGATTTTAGAAACTTTGAATTTGAATAAATCATCCCTCAGTAGCAGTGGAGGTGGTTCTGTTAGAATGATTTTTATGAAATTTCTTCACTGTGAAAGTTGTGAGGCACTGTAACAGGTTGCCCAGAGAAGCTGTGGATGCCCCATTTCTAGGAGTGCTCCAGATCATATTGGATGGGGCACTGAGCAACCTGGTCTAGTGGAAAGTTTTCCAGACATGGCAGAAGGGTTAGAACTAGGTGACCTTTAAAGTGTCTCTTCCAACCCAAACCTTTCTATGATTCTATGGATTATTTTGCAAGAGAGGATAATGTTTTACAAATATTGAAATAAAAGAAAGGTCTTCTAGGTAGAATTACTTCACTTTAAAGGTCAAACACAAGGACAGCAGGCAATCTCTCAGCAGAAAAGAAAGGTTATTGAATAATAATCTTGTGAATACAAAGTACTTGTTCTGTTATAATGGCAACTATATCAGAGCAGTAGATGAGGCATGGAAAAGAATGCTATAGAGTCTGAACAGAAGAATATTTAGTAGTTTCCAACAACAAAGAAAAACATATGCTTTTCCAAGGTGACCCCAGGATCCATGGCAACATGGGCAGTTCAGTCTCTTATGCGATGTGTTTCTATACGGAGAGACAATGACATGAGCATATCTGCCACATTCAGACTCTTGCAAGGACAGATTTCAGAGTTGCAGCACAAATGGAGACAATAACTCAACACACAGAGGTAGATCTGATGTGTATGGTGTTGGTTTGGTCTTCTGCACACTCTATGCATTCAAAGACCCATTCAAAGACCTTGGGTCTGATTGTTGACACAGACTGCAAAGCAAAAGAATCTCTTCTCTCAGTTTGGCATGCACTCTTCCCTCTTAAACATGCAGAAATATTCTTGCGTGTTTACAAAATGTTTACTTCTTCATGGTTTTCCTGCTAGCAAAGATTCTGGCAACTAGTTTTAATGAAGGCAACACATCCATTCTAAACCTATTTTTTTCAGTAAGTAGCAACAATAGCATCATACAATCAAGGGCTAGTTTGGGTTGTAAGGGACCTTTAAAAATCATTTAGTCCTATGTTCTTGCAGGGACATCTTCAACTAGATCAGGTTGCTCAAAAGCCCTGTCCATCCTGAATGATTCCAGGGAAGGGACATCTACCACCTCTCTGGGAAAACTGTTCCAGTGTTTTACCTCTCTCATTTTAATTTTATTTTCTTACATCCAATCTGAATCTATTTTCTTTTAGTTTAAACCATTATCCCTTGGCTACAACGCTGCTAAAAAAGTCTGTCCCTGTGTTTCTTACAGGCACCATTTAAATATCGAAAGGCTGCAATGAGATCTCCCTGAAACCTCTCCTCCAGGCTGAACAACCCCAACGGTCTTAGCCTCTTCACATAGGAGAGCTGTTCCCATCCTCTGATCACTCATGTGGTCCTCCTCTAGACACACTCCAAGAATTCCAAAAGGCCTTTCCTGTACTGAGGACTCAGGGGCTGGATATGATACTCAAGGTAGGGTCTCATAGGAGCAGAGTAGAGACCTGCTTACTTCCTTTGAACTTCTGGTCTCACCCTTTTTTGTGCATCCCAGGCATGACAACAGTGTTTCAGTGTTGTTATGCCTTTGTTATAAAAATAGAAAAATCTTATGACTTAATTATTGATAGGGTTTATGTTACTATCTCTATTTTCTTTAAAATTTTATTTTACATAATTTGTTAAAAATGAGTTTGTATTTGAAATCCTTATTCAGCTGCATAGAATTGTTATTAGATTTTTTTCACTAAAGAAGAGCAGAAATCTGAATGCAGTGGATGAATTCACCCATCACAATGGTATAAGACAGAAAATAAATCCCCAATAGATGCTTCAGGACTCAAGTGTTCAAGCAAAATTAATTAAGGTTGAATTGCATAAACTGTCCAAAATCACAAACAGCTGGGAAATTATTTTTCAACACATATTATATTATCCATTAAATTTTGTGTCTTATATTTAAATGATAAATACTTTTAAAGTTATTGTTAAAGTAAGCCAGAAGGCAGATTTTTAAGTGATTGACAGACAAATATCTGTACATCTGGAAACAATATATAATCAATTGTTAATTATTTTTCATTTGCCACAGGTGCAAATTTGTTTATTATTTTCTTTATTTTACTTTTTGATTATGTTTAGAAGATTATATATGTATATATATATATATACAATTTTATTTAATGAAATATTCTCCTTCCCATAGCTTTTTTGCTACACCAAGGAAACTCAATTCTTCCTCAGCTCAGCCACAACCCAAATATATTTTAACCTGGATATAAGAAAAACAAGTAGTTGATTCTGAATATGTCAAAAAGGAAAAAGATTTTTCCCTGTTTGGATCACTTCTCAAATGTATTCATTCATTATGCATACTATAAATATAAAAGTGGAACCCAGCAGTAGTAGGGACAGAATTAAATTGCAGGGTGCCATGTGTGGTTCTGTTTATAGCTGCTTTCATATTGATTACATGTAATTTTTATAGTAGACCTCTTTTAACTGTATGGGTGAAGATGGCAATTAGGTGTCTGCTGTTTTTCTTTATGTTGCTGTGACGTATCCAGGGTATTTAGGTTTTCATAGAGTTCTTTCCATTCTCTTACCCTTTTATCCTTCATATTAAATCCTATAGATTTCTAATTCATTCCTCAGCAGTTGAAAAGTGCATGTGAGCTTTTGTGGGCTTTTCCCTAGTAGTTTACAATACATCTAAAAATGTGCTCATATGAATGCTAATTTTAAAAACAAAACAAAAAAATTAATGCTTTTTAAAGGATTTTTTTGCCCCTAAATCATGCAGATCCAGCAGTATAATATCACAGTTCTTAGATAAACTAATTAGTAAACTTAATACCTTACTCATGAGGACAGAGCCAGAGAAAAATCATGTCTTCTTGAAGGTGTTCTATTTGTAGTTCGGCATGAAAGATTTAAAGAGCCTCTATTGCTTGTCTCCTCATTGAAATTAATCAGTACAAGTATTTTTCATTGTCACTCATGTTCATCAAGTCCACTTTTATTGTCAGCTCAGGTGTCAGCTCCATCTAAGACATCTTCATGATCCTGTGTGTCAAATGTCAAACCCACTCGTATAACCTACACTGCTTGTTTGAAGCAATGTAACTTATAAAATGAATCTACAGAAAGATAACATCCAGAGGGAAAGCTAGCTAAAAGATTTTTTTAAAAAAAAAATGTCTGTGTGTGCACATGTGTTTTCATGTGCATGGAAATATTAGATGAAAATTGTTTATTTTTGCAGTATGTATACCACAAAAATAAAAATTAAAAGCAGTGTTGAATTGTTATTCCATGGGAATATAGTTGGGAAGAAAAATGGCTTAGGTCTGTGAAGTCCGCTAATAGAATTTTTTATCTGTCTATTTATCTATTTATCTATTTATCTGTCTAATTTATCTAGGAAATACCCACATATTGAATCATATGTGTTACAGAGAATTTTAGAGAATGTGAAAGCATGTTTTGTTTCATAATAGCACAAATCTCTTGAAAACATCTGCAGCTTTTATTAAGAAGATTATTTTGAATAAGTTAAGGTATATTTTCTTCAATACCTCAGTCAAGACTGTGAATCTTAGTGTGCATATGTATTGCTCATAGCTCAGTCCCTCTGCGTGTTTTAATCATTTGTCTCAGCAAATAGAACAGACACTGTTAGGGGTATTCTGACCCCTAAAACACTCTTTTTCCATAGCTTTATGTATTATATACATAGATTTTCTGTAGATATATGTTTGGGGGATTTGGGTTTTTTTTTCACATTGCTGGCAGTGAATTTCTAATCTACTGGAAATATTGTGCTTTAAAGCCGAGCTTCTGTTTCTTCTTATATATTTTTATATTGTGTCATTGACATCAAGACTGAATACCTAACATGTATATTTTCTCCAAGGAAAAGGTGAAAGTCCTGAATGCTTTCTTTCCCTCAGTCTTTACTCATGAGATCAGTCTTTGGGAATCACAGATCACAGAAACCAACGGGAAGTGCTGCAGCAATGAAGGTATACTCTTGCTGGAAGATGATTTTCCCTGATATCCAATCTAAACCTCCCCTGGCACAATTTGAGGCTATTTCTCCCCTGAGTCTCTTTTTTTTTTTGTGCTCCACACCCTTCCTCACCTTTGTCACCCTTCTCTGGACACACTCCTGCACCTCAATATTCATCTTTTGGTGAGGGGCCCAGAACTGACCACAGCACTGAGGTGAAGCATTGACAACTGAAATGTGCTCTGCTAAGTCCTGCTGGCCACACTGTTGCTGGTACAGGCCAGGATTCCATTGGCCTTCTTGGCCACCTGGGCAGTGTTGACTCATGTTCAGCAGCTCTCCACCAGCCCCCCCAGGTACTTTTCTTGTGGGCAGCTCTCCAGCCACTCTTTCCCACGTGCTGCAGAGGGTTGTTGTGACTGAATTGCAGGACCCAGTGCTTTGCCTTACTGAATGTCATGCAATTGGCCCCAGCCAACTGATCCAGCCTGTCGAGATCCCTCTGTAGTTCTTCCTACCCTCCAGCAAATCAACATTCCTGCCCAATTCTGTGTCATTTGCGAACTGACAGAGAGTGCACCTGATCCTCTCTTCCATGTCATTGATAAATTTATTAAACAGGACTGGCTGCAGTAATGTCAGCTTTTCTCATTAAAATGGAAGTCAAGCAAGGAAGAGTCCCTGAATATGAAATCAAGGTCTAACATCCATGAAAGGTGTACCTGTAGTTTTGTAAGAAGTTCCTCTGTAAAAAGCTGCTATTTTTTTTTTTTAACTGTGCCTTTGCACTTCGTGTTTCACAGAGTCTGATGTAAAGTACTGGGAAGCTGTTTCTGTAATGGGTAAGAAGCTGGAAGCAGACAAGGAAACAGTGAACTACTTTCAGCACTGCAGAACATTAATTCATCCTGGTTAGTCACACCTAAACAAGACAGCAAATAAACAGAAAAGGTATGCAAAGATACATACAAACTGGTCAAATAAAAGCATTACTAAAGCACTGTGAACCATAACAGATGTGCTAATATCTTGCATGTATTTGCTTCCTAGCAGGTTTGTGCTAATGATGCATCTATTCTGAACTGTGTATTATTTTGTGTTTTACAGCTCTTCAGTAGTAACTTGTGCATGGCTCATGATGAGAAATGGGCAGTAAACAAGTAGTCAACAGATTAACAGACAGAGAACAGAAAACAGGAACCAGTTCTTTATTATGAACAGTAGGAGTTTTAAAAAAAAAATCTAAATAAATATAAAAACTCCAAAGAGGAATGGAAAAGGTCTAAGCCAGTAACAAGACATGTATACCTACACACAACAAGAGATTACATGAATTAACAAATAGTGAACTTGCCAGAGACAAAACTAATTGTAGACTAAGCACAATGCTCAAAAGGTCTGCATATAAATTTTGCATATAATTTCTATGGGAAAAAAATTAAGGGCCAGGTTCTAAGACCAGATTTAAAAGTCAGAGGCAGCATAAATAGCTTTCATCTCTTTCTCTGACTTCATCCTTACATTCTTGTTTTATTAGTTCGCTCTTGGCTCTTCTAGCCTTGAGGTGAACCATGATATAAGGCAAAATAAATGTTTTTGTCTTTGTATCTCCTACTATTGCTTCTTTCCCTGAGGGTAAAGGCAATATAAATTAACTTTTTTAAGAGACATTGGGAAAGTAAATACTTCAAAAAAGCCACTCACCATTTTTGCTGATATGGAATGTAAGGAACATGCACAAAAACTCTAAAATAAGTGTAACTGCTGTTGGCAACTCAGATAAATCTGAGTAAGGGTTTATAACTGTCCTCTAAATAGCCTTAGCAGGTGGATCAAAGAATGTGTAGGCTTTTGTGAAAATCTGCCTACTAGTCCTGCAAATACCTACTTTAGGATTCCCTGTGGCAGAATCTTATTCCATCTCATTAAAATCTTTTCCTTATAGAATTATGGTTAGCAGTCCTTGTACTATAGAGCCTCCTCTTTTTTACATTAAGTCTATTGTCAGTTTTGTTGATGGTCTGACCTCTATTCCTCTATGACTTTTGGAATTCTTTACCCAGTCATGCAGCATTTAGGTTTCCAGATCTGATGTACAAATATCTTGAAAGGGAAGGACATGAAATGAGTTCCCATTCCACCAAATTACTATTGTAGTGCAAGGGCACTCTCAATTTCTCCTCATGTTTTGGAATAACACATCATGCTCAATTGACTGTAAAAAGCAATAAATTAAGAATGAATTTTTTTTCCCAAAGGACGTACATTAGGTTAATTTGCTGCATTAAAACATTGCTTGTGAAATGCAAACTAATACAAACACCTGATGCTGAGAATGATGCAGTGGATCCTCTTTTGCTTTTAGGCCAGAAACAATTTTCAAAGACAGGAAAAAAATCCTTTATATGGCTTACCCACATCTGTTAAAACAGATGTTGAAATTGAAATTCTCCTGAATTCTCAGATTCTGGCCTTTTATGAAGAAGTTTCTCTGATTATTTTTTGGACAATAATAAACGTGTCCTTAGCACCTAGAACACCCTTAATTACAGGGCTGTTCCTCACTCTTGGAAAATTTTCATGGTCTGAACTTGATCTCATCAGTTGGGTTTGGCTGGTCAAAAGAAATTGGTTAGAGATTTTTTTGGCAAAAATCAGAACACAATGAGGATGTGTATTCAGATTGCTTTGTGTCCAATAGAACTGATTCAGATATCATTTCGGTATGAAAAAAACCTGAGACGGCTTTGGAAATTCTGTGTTTTGGAAAATATGTGCTGAACTCTTTTCGTCTGCTCGAAGATAGTGATGTCATCCACACCATTCTGATTAAGCCATCACATTGGCCTTGCTGGGGCAGCAGTGAATGCTTCTTTAAACTATCACTCCAATATTTTCAGAATTATGTCCTTTATGCTGAGTTGAAGTTTTCTTTGTTATGCTTAATGCCATTCTGACATCATGCAATATCTCTGGATTGTAGGACTTTTAGTATACATGACTCTTTTAAGCTAGTGTTGAAGTGGTGAAAATCTACATAATTTTTAATCTAAATGCTACTAATGTTTCTTAGACAATGTAGGGACTCTTTGCTTGATGAATGAGGTAAACAACGGATGGTAAATCACAGAATCATAGAATTGCTTATGTTTGAAAACACCTGTAAGATCATTGACTCCAACCACTGACCTGACACTGTCAAGTCCAGCACTAAATGATGCAACTGGCCTCATCTAATAGATCCAGCCTGTCAATATCCCTCTGTGGAGCCTTCCTTTCCTGAAGTAGATTGACACACTTGCTCAGATTTGTGTCATCTGCAAAATAAGTTGAGTGTGCATTGTGTTCCCTGCCCAGATCATTGATAAAGTTATTAAACAGGTTTGGTACTAAGCCCTGGGGAACACTACTTGCGACCAGCTGGATGTATCTGTATTCTCCATCACTCTCTCAGCCCTGTTGTCTATCCAGTTTTTTACCCAGAAATGAGCATACTTGACCAAGGTATCAGCAGCAAGTTTTTTCAGGAGAATGTCATGAGAAATAGTGTTAAGACCTTTACTAATGTCCAGATAAAAATCTACAAATCCAGGTGATGATCTCATGACAGTAAAAAACACAGGGGATAATAAAGAATAATTTTTTACATATTAAGTACATACATAGCTCTGTAGTTTCTTCACTACCAGGAGAATTCTAGATAGTGCATAAAACCAGAAAACTATGGCTTCTGAAACTTCATGGACTCTTAGTTATCTGACTAAGCTTTTCAGCTGGCGCAAAATTAACTTGGGGTTTCTAGAACCCCCAATGCAACCAGTCTTCTTTTTTTTTGAGATGGCAGTAGAAAAAAGGAAATCTTGAGTGCTAGAGGTCTCAGAACCCCAGAGATATCTGTTTTGAAAGTGAAACTAGGATTTTCATTAGAACTGTTTTTATAGTGTAATTAGATTCTTGGCTCCTTACCATGAATGACTAGATTATCACACCTTTGCCTGTTTAGACTTCTGGCCCTGGACTTAACTGCCTGAACCAGCTTGTGCTGTGGTTCCCCCCAGTGTGACAAACCATGAAACCTCTGTGAAATTGAACCTGCTTGCAGCAATATCCTGTGTGTAACAGAAAATATTTTAGTTAGCATAAGAAAGCTCAAATGCTGCCCCTTACAACTGTAGAGAGGAAGAAAATTATTCTTCCAATCTGTATCATGTTGCTTGAATAAAATTAGCAATGTTTAATCATTTTCTACTGGCGTGGAAAGAGATGTGTATAAAAAGATAATTCACATGTTAGTTTTATCAAAATCATCTTGATTTTCTGAAGAAACCCAAACGAGTCTTCACAAAGGGTTTTAAAGATTTTCCTTGTAACTTTTAATAGTTGTTGTTATAACAAAATTTGTTGTTTTGGACATAATTTATAAAACACAATTTCATATAATTTAGTAAAATGTCCACAGTAATGACAAGCTAGTGTCAGAAAAATGTGATATCTCTGCACCAGGAGCACCTACAGAAAATTTAGTTTAGCATATAATCTCCATATGCCTCAGGTAACACCTGTTTTGCCTTGCAAATACTATTTAAACAAAATGATGTCATGTTCTTGGAAGTCTTTATATTCCAGTCAGAAAATTGTTCTAAACCTTAGAACAGATTTGTGAAACCTTCAAGTGCTCTACAACATTAGATGGACTGTGATGACAGCCTCGGAGTTGGGACCATGTGCCCTTCTGTCCCATAGATGTCAGTTTTTCATGAGGCTGCAAAAAACAAAGCAAATCCTGCCTTTAATCTTGCAAAAGAGGTTTCCTGTCAAATGAGCTCCCTTTATCAATACACCCCAAGGTAGAATTCTCTGTTAAAAAAAGGGATAGATCTGTAGGACGCCACACTAAAAGTAGGTTAAGAAGCCCATACACAAGCTAGAAAGAATTTCAGAAAGACAGTATAATGGTTGCCACGTCTGACTTTTTTTCATACATTCTCAGTGAATGAAACACCACCACAGAACTCAGCTGCTAGTTTGACACAAGCAGTTCACCATAAGTTGTTCAAAGGACTTTTTCTATCTTCTCTTGCAAAAGTAACTTCAAAGCTATTCTTCTGCTTCTACTGGTTTAGCATCTTCTCAAAGTTACTTTTCAACCACTCTGTTACTGGATTCAAGGAGTACTTTATTGAATTGAATATATGCTTTTTTTTTTTTCTTTTGCATAAAAAAACTTTCTTTCAAAAACCCGACAAAACCATTTAAGGGCAAGATTTCAGACACGCTTGCCTGCTTGTCTTTGGGAGAGATATTTAAGTTTTTGCAAAGCAAAGGCAAAGCGTGGAGTCTTGGTTCTGCTGTTATTTTAATTCATATTTTACAACTTCTGCTTGTCATTCTTGAAATTTTGCTGTCTGTTACTACTATTATCCCTTTCTTCCTAACTATTTTATGCAATTTCCATGTCTATATCTATTATGTTTTCTTGATGTTTAGACTTTTCATTTCCTCTTTCTCTCTTAATTCATTATCATCTTCAGATTTCCTTTTTTCAATGTTGCTGTGGTTTTTTTGTAAAACAGTGATAATAATTTGAGTTACTTCAGTTGTTTCACACATAGCCACACTGCTGCATAGCAGTTTTTGACCTGGACTTTGACTTTTGCCACACTCCAAAACAAAAATAAATCAATTATTTTCTTCTGTTATCTCAATATAGGATATATATTTTGCATATTTTTAAAGTCAGAAGTTAATTTATTGATCTTTGTATAGGTATGTTGCCCCTGCTAAGGATTTCTACTTTTTCTTCCCACAGTCTAGCATGATCATTAGAAGACCAAGCATGTGTATATTAAACTGGGTGAATTTCTAGACTTTTTACTCTTGTTGTAGTCTGACAAATTTTTGCACATCTTAATCTATAAACATTCTTACTTGCATTTTATCTGCCGGTCTGACTCTAATGGAGAACACCTGAGCAATACTTTCCTAATATACTTAAGTTATTAATTTACAAGTAAAATATTATTACCTTTTTTAAAAAAAGTGATGCATATTTTGCAGGAATATTTATCTATGTATTAAATAATATTTTTTCACACTAAAATAGCAGATGTTATAGCAGGTTCATAACTATCCAGATATATTTCTCTTTTTTATCAATTCTCTTTTGTAAGTGGAAATGAGCTGATATGGATTTCTCTCATAATTTTTTTGTTTGTTTGTTTGTTTGGTTGGTTTACATTTGTTTGGGGCATTTTTTTTGGTTGCAAGACATGCCCATGCATCTTAAAAAGAAATAATTTTGTCGATATCTAGCAAGTGTTTCATGGGCCCTAGAGATTTAAAGGAACAGTCGTGGACTTAAGGGAAGAAAGATATGCTTGTGACTTCTGCCATTCTACCTAATATCTGTCAGAGACACAGAAGAGTAGTGAATAGAGTTTTGGGATTGGGAGAGAAAAGAGTGAGATGAAATTAGAAGAATCACCTGGAAGAACCTACTAGAAATAGTATTGGCAAAGTAACCCAGCAGGATGTCAACCTGCTTTGCCACAAGAGCTCCTTTAACTCCTCTGGAAACAATTCTTGGATAAAGATGAAAACTGGGAATTATAATTCAGTTGTGCCTCTCCTAGGTGTCTAACCAATATTAATATTAATGAGACATGAATTGGAATGCATAAAGTAATTAAAAATTCTCCTGATTTCAGAAAGCGTTGTGACTGTTCATCACTTTCAACCGAGCCCTTTGCACCTTCACTGTTTAATATGTTAATTTTATTAAAATATCTTTATTGTATTAGTCTTCATTCAACATTGCACTAACTCGTTAATTTAAATAATTTTGTGATTATATAGCATATTTCCTCCTTCAAATATTAACTCATAAACTTTGATATTTTCTTGACATTCACAAATAGCAACTCTGAATTGCTAATCCCATTCTAATAAAATGTGAATTTGACCAGAATTTTGAACTATTTTTGGGATAAGATTTAAATTAGTTAAATTTCATGACGAAGGAAATTTTCATCTGTTGAATTAACATCTACCTTCTACTTTAATTTATGATAAAACACACTGTTGAATATGAGTCTTAAAGGTATTCCAATAGGCTTTTTTTTCCTAGTTGCCTTGGTTTAAGACAAATGTTAAACTCCAAACTATGGTCACTCCAAAATGAGTTACCTCGCTTTTGTTTTAACAAATCCCTTTTCACAAACCATAAATTATGTCCAACATTGTGCTCTTATGGAGAAGCAGGTCGACAGCCTACTGGGTTACTTTGGCAGTATTATTGTGAGTAGGTTCAGGATGGGATGTTTTCCTGGGAAGACACAGCTTGAGTGCCAGACCTAGTTCTGGACTCTCAAATACAACAAAGATATGAATATTCCTGTGAAGGGCCATGAAGCTGAATAGTATCTGTTGGTACAAAGAGATGCTGAAGGTGCTGGAACTATTCAAACTGGAGAAGGGAAGGAAGACAGAAGGAAACTTACTAGTATTTATAACTGATAAAGAAGATGGAGACGTACTCCTCTCAGTTGTTTTCAGTAATCATAGAAGAGACAATGGGCAGAAATTGAAATATAAGAAATTCCTTCTGAACATAAGAAAAAATACATTTTATGTCTGAGAGTGCCCAACAGACTGCTCAGAAAGTCTGTGCAGTCTCCATCTGTGGGTGTATTCAAGATCCTGCTGCATGCAGTCATGGGCAACCTGCTCTA
Organism: Alethe castanea; assembly: GCA_024734035.1. Lineage (NCBI taxonomy): Eukaryota > Metazoa > Chordata > Aves > Passeriformes > Muscicapidae > Alethe > Alethe castanea. Next base: position 62,106,522 of record JANRGV010000051.1, read on the forward strand.
GCTGGTGCAATTTTAGCAGGGCATTTGGACTAGGCAATCTCAACAGACCCTGCCAATCCCAGCTTTTCTGTGACTCTGTATTTATATCTATTTTATTCAGAATACTATGAATTTCACACCACATAGTAGCAAGATTTCTAGTGTTAATATCCACAGCAGCAGCTTTTGGGAACCAATTTCACCATGATTGTTGATTTGTGGAGTTTTTATCCCCTTTACTTCATGAACAGTTCTTGTTCATCTCCCTTCAGCTAACAGTGGCTGTTCATTTTAAATTTCAGTGGAGAACGCCTTCATGTTCATTTGCTGCTTAACAGCCTCCACAATGAAATAGTTGTAAAAAAGTGCCCTCTCAAATAAATCTGTCTTATAGCACAAAGATTGTTTTAACTGATATACTTTAAGGGAAAAGAAGTGAATAGTAAGCCCAGATAATATGTTTAATTCATTAAATTTTTGGAAACTAGCTAGTTTTCAAACATATAACATGTCAAAATATCTTTTCTTATTGTTTTTCAAAGGATTTAGTGGGATTGTATACTGTCAAATGTTAAAGAGATTCTGCAGGCAGCAAGCGCTCTCTCAAGTGGAATCTGTCAGCCACTAAATTATAGTTATAAATAGCTTGCTATGCTTTTGTATACAATAGATTGCCAAAGTTTTGAATTTGCTCAGTGACATAGAGAAGGAGCACAGAGTACAGATTAAAAGCCATGAAGGGAGAGACAGTTTTTGAGAGGAGGTGCACACAGTATATAAGAAACAGGTAAAGATATATAAAAAAATGAACACAAAGTTTAAAGCTTACGCAAGAACAGCAAAATATTTGTAGTTTTTTTCCTGTGATGAAGCAACAACTTTACTAGCAAATCAACATTTTCAGTTATCATCCAGTTTTCTTAATTTACAAATTACTCCGAAGAATTATTTGGTAAAAATATTTGAGCAGTAACCTTCACACTAGCTATTTGTGTAGCTTCATGTTTTCCATAATGACATTCATTATTTATTTTATTAATACTACTTAATTAATTAATGCCTGCTGTTAAAAGCCATGCCATGGTTTGTATTTTAACCATTTTTCCCCCTTCTTTTTTTTTGCATATAAAAAATTTCATATTTCAAACATGGCTACTTCTTTGACTAATTTACTCATCACCTTTGTAATATCTGCTTTCAATATTATACAGATGCAATATTCATTATTAGATATTAAAATTCTATTACTGTTGCTATTCATAAGGTAGTAACTCCTTACCACTCATTCTATCTCTATTACAACATAATACTTTTTGATCTTATGTGTGCTTACCTTTTCAATATATCCAGTACAGAGTGGGGTTTTGGCTGGTTGGCTGGTTAGGATTTGAAGTGGTGCTGAAGTGCTGTACCTTGCTCCATGCCTGTTAGCAGACTGTACCATCTTGATATAGCTGATGGTGTTACCATCAGTGGTGGTGGAAAAGGCCAGCAATTGGCTAATGTTTTCCCTCTGTGGTTCATTACTAGACCTGGAAGTTTGAATCAATATCAAAATTTTGCTTTAAAATTGGAACACTTCAACATACTTTCTCTTTTTTTTTTTAAACAGCAATTACTATCATAGTTTGAGCTCACAGAGATTGCATTCTTACATGGGACTCATTGGAAGTCAGTGGAAAGGTTCCATTGATTTTAGCTGACCTACTGTGGAAGAAGTACAGTATCCTATTCAAAAACTCATTTTGATTTTATTCATCCATGAAAATTACAGCTGAATGAAGTTAGTCAATAAGTATTACTCAAACTGCATATCTTTACACGTGTATATATATATATACATATAACACACACTCACACACACACACAAACATGCACACATAAATGTATATGTTTCTATTCCCTACTCATGATGTGTCTCTTTGAGATTTAGGAATCACTGTGACAATTGTCTGATTCACTTGTTTTTTTAAAAATATTTGACTGAATTTTGTTAGGAGTACACTTTGAAGGTTACCGTATTACTAGGTAGTTCATATACACAGCTGTTAGTCTTTGAAACTTATATCCCAAATTAACTGTATACACAATCGATGCCTTTTAAATAGCATTGAGTCTTGTGGTCTTTGGTTATTCTTAGTTACTAAGATTAATATTACTATTATTGAGAAAAAAGAATATTGGAATGAAGCAGAAGTATTATTTTCACCTGGATTCCCTCATTCAAAACTATGCTTGCATGCTGCTTATCCCTCTTAAAGATGGTGAATCTCATCTGCATCCACTGCTGATTATCTTGGTTTTCATTTTCCTTTCATCCTTCTCAAACATTTATCAGGATATCTTGCTTATTTACAGTCCCTTATGCTAATCTTTTTTTTTTATTTGCAACCCCTTATGCCAATCTTATTATTTCATGTTCTCTGTCTCCCATATCTGCTACTTGTGTCACTGTTTGAAAGATTTACTATGCCTTCCAGAGAAAACTGCACACTACTTTGTCCCTTCGTTGGTCAAACCATTCACATTGTGAAGTAAAATGTGTGCATGCGTATACATATGTATTTTTCAGCAGTCTGAAAAATATTTATTTATTTATTATCATTGGTTATCTCAAATATTTTCAGTGGATGCCTCTCCCAAATGATTGGTTGCTTAGCAAGGGCAACTTCTGCTATACTCAACACATTAAGGAAAAGTTTAAACTTTCTGGCCGATGTCCTTCTGGAAAGTTCAGTCTTTCATCAGAACATGATTTTTAAGAGCAGTTTACTTAAGAACTTCTTTGACATTTAACTTGTGGTGATCACTTTTGAATTATTTGGCTACCTAATGATGTTTATTTTATTAAACAGAAATAATTCCAAATCTGTCACAAAGTACAAATTCATCCATTTGCTGCATTGTCTCGTTTGCAAAGCTTTTTGGTTTGTGTATTTATAATTATTTTTAGTCAGTGCTAAAAAAATATTGCTATCACCAGGTAGCTACTAAGCACTTGTTCTCACTGCATTCACATTTTGGGCTCACTGATGCTTCATACACCTTATGCTATATTAGTTTATTTCCTAAGTAACTTGCAATGACTGAACTGAACTGAATAACCACTGCAGGGAAGGTAAAGCAGGATGTGGCAAACATATAGTCTAAATTGAAGCAGAAGAAGAAATGAGACGTGAGTTTCTGTACTATGTGATGCTAAATATAAACACAAAGCCAGAAGTTAGAACGTCACAGTATGACAGTGGTTACTTATACATTTGCAACTAAATTCAGTGCCTATAGACAGAAGCTGTAACTTGCCTTTATTTCAAAGTGTCACTGGCCAAATTTAGTTCTGAATCACACAGTTACTGCAGAAGACCTAAGCACAGATATTTTTCACAGTTTCTAACAAAACAGATGAGCTGGTTTTATGTTTTGTTTTGGTTTTTTTTTTTGTTTTGTTTTATTTTAATACTATTCCATTGTCAGTAAATACAAACGCTATAATCTCAGAGAAATTCAGTACCCTTCATAATGCAAACAGAAATTAATCTGTATAGATTTATATTCAGACCTGTAGCCAAATGTTACACAAAGTAAGCATCTAAACTGATTCTGTTTGGTCTTCCATTTCTTTCTTATGTGAGTAGTGTTCCCATACCACTGTACAGCTCTGCTCCCTTAGCATGAGACATTTCAAGGCTGAATGTGATGAAATATATACTTATTTTAAGTTTTACACTTCGAGTTCATTCTGCTGTTGTTAGGTAATCTGGAGAAAGCAAATGCCCACTGGGGCTGATGAGTGATTTTTGTAGTCTTCATAAAGCTTGACACTCCCAGTAATTTAAATCACTGTCTTATTTCTTATTATTTATATGTAAGTAATTGCAAATCAGGACTATATATTTTTATTCACTGATACTCTACAAAATTCTACGTAAGGTAAGTTTCTCAATCGGATTTGCTGCCTCTTCATTTGTTTTTGTTATATTCTTTCCTAAACATCCACTGTTGACTATTGTCTGGCTTTTGTGCTACACGATTCTTTGGTCTCTCCCCATACAGACATTTCTATGTTCCTTAAATACTCTGAATTTTCTTGCACGGATTTATAATTTAGTACTCTTAACATTCTACTATATGGGTATCAAACACTTGCAGAACTTCTATATGTGTCAAGAAATTTAAAATGTAAATTACTTTAAATCATTAATAGCCAGAGATATTATTTTTTTCCTACAGAAACTGGTAGTTGGATAATTTTTTTCAACAAATCCTTTCTCTATTATTTTGTGCTAATTTGCTCCATGAATTAAACCCTTTGTTAATTAGTGGGGTAGTGATAAGGAGGGAAAAACTGTAAATTCATGAATAAAGGAGAAGTTTTCACCATCTTTACCCTGTTAAGGTGTTTTTATCAACTCAATGTGGAATGCTTAATCCTTTTTCTTAAAAGTGCAGTGCAAGCATTGTGTAAATAGTTTTCTTTGAGGCTGCCATCTAAAAGCATTTATTTGTGACTTTATTGTTAGTAGCCAAAATATATTGTTCCAATGTTATAAGACAAAGTAATCTTTATTACTTCAATACATTAATTAATTTATTAAATATTAATGATGAAGAAAAACATTCAAGGCATGTTATATACAGCTTCAGCATTGTTAATGTGTTATTGCCCCATTTATCAGCAGCTATGCATAAGATGTACAAAGCAATATAACTAGTTGATGAGATACTTTCATACCATATGTTGTTAACCTAGTTAATAGAATAACAAATACATAGATAGGTGTATTAGATGTGTGACTTAACAAATAAATACATGTTGAAATTTTTTATCTTACACAGACAGGATGATTACACTGTCTCTTTGATCTCAGGTAAAGAATGGAGCATGAATAAAACTCTTTCTAGAGTTAAAACTATGCCAGTTTCTGTTTACTGTCCAAAATTTTGCACTGAGGAAAGATTTATATTGAAATAAATACATAATGGGGCTTTTTAAAAAAAATAAATGTATCATAAATTTGCATGAAAAGTAGCTAAACCTTTAAAATAATTTGCATCCCTTTATACACTTAATTTAACGCCTTTAATTTTTCTTCTTTGTATTCATTTATTGCGCTACATCAATATGAATTGTCATCTTCCTTTTATTTGCTGAAAAATATGTAATATAATGTCTATCATCTGAGCTGAATGTTTACTTGAATGTCATTTTTAGAAGTTGAAATTGTTTTTCTAACTTCTCTATGTGATGGTTATTGACCTAAACCTCGGAGGCTGGAAATTTAAAACCTGATCCATTATTTTTGTTCATAATAATTCTTGTACAATTCCTAAACCCTGCTCATTTATTATCCTTTATCAGTATTGTCTCTAGTTTTAAAAATGACATATTTATGAAGAAATTATTTATAAATTAACATCTTCTATTTAACAAACCTTCAGTTTATTTCCTTTGTTGTTTTATTAATTTAAACTATTGGCAGTCAATTCTAATACATAGAAAATGTGATGTTTAAGATTTTAGATTGCAACTATCTTTCTGAAAGCTCCTGCAAAACTTTAATTAATTTAAGCAAATAAACCATTCAAAGGGAATATCAAAACTAATGCTGTAAATATTTAAAGGATAATTCTCTGTTCTACATATTCCAACTAATTACTTCTGCTTATCCTATTTTCTACTGGAATGTTTCATGTATTTGTAATGTGACAAGTTTATTACTCTTATTTGCATTCTGCAATGAAATAAAAGTAAAGACAGAATATGAGCACATAATTTTTGTGAGCACAGGTTTCTTTTTTCCTAAAATACATTGTCTATAATTATAGATTCTTTTACTTTAGTTGGAATATTATTCATTCTTCAATATCATTCTGTATGATTGATAGAATTTTATGGTGTTAATAATACATTTTATGACACATTTCCAAATAGATAAGTTAAAGTCTCCCACACTCTGACATCTGGGATATCATCAGTGCATATGAAGTGGAAAGGTAACAAAAAAATGGGTTTGGATATTTAAGGAGGGGTGTTAATTCAAAAAGTAATTGAAATAATTAGTGTTGTGTGAGAACACCTATAGTGGCAGATTCATGCTTTAGCTCCATAATTTTTTATAGAAACTTCACAGTGTGGACACCAAGTTTAACATCAACACAAGATCAATTCCCGAATCAGCCATTTTAGCCTACCTTATAAATAATATGCTTTGTTACATATTTTATCAAATATATTTTCAAGCCACATGGAGAAATAAGAATGTGGAGAATCCCTGAAATGTCTTGCAACGTTTACGCAAATAGATTTTCAAGAAAATAATTATTTTTATTTTAAATATGCCTGGGACAGGCATGATGGTGGTGTCAGCCAGTTGGAGATTTTGTTGCTGGGAGAAGTTGTACGAAAGTATTGGGTTTTCCATTGACCAGTTGCTGATAAAGTGCATGAATACCTTTGAAATGCCACTTTGGTGTTCCTGTTCTAGAAGAGTACTTAGAGAACTAGCTTCAGACTCAAGCTCACTCTTTTTTCTCTGTTTTTGTTTCTTTCCTATTTTGTTTGCTTCTTTGCCACATTATGCACAATTTTATAACTTTTTTACCAACTAAAAGGAGGTACCCTCCTCTTTGCATTATCCCTTCAAGTATGTATGTGTGCTGCTATGTACATAAATGTCAAAAACATCCCTGAAGCCCAGATGGAAAATATTTCTGTCATCTACCAGGAAAGCTGATTCCTCATAGGAGTTTAAAAAGTTGTCAAGCATGAATTTCTCCTGGCAAATCCATGCTGAGTACATTATTTTCTACTCTTTTATGTGCCTAGCAATGTTTTCCAGGACTATCTTCTCCATAAACTTCCTCTAGATAAAAATGAGGCTGTCTGGCCAGTTTTCTGAGTCTTCCTAGCTGTCTTTCTTGAAGATCAGGGTGACATTTGCTTTCACCCAGTCTTTGGGTAGTCACCATGATCCATCAAACATTAACAAGAGCCTCAGAATAACTTCTGCTAGCTCCCTTGGGACCTGTGGATCCATCTCAGCAGGAGCCATGGACCTAACGGAATACTTATGAATTCAGTGATTATGCCCATAAAAATTTGTATGTGATAATAGGACATATTAACAGATATCTGCAGAGTGAGTGAAAAGCTATGGAAGCAATCCAACAGGACAAAGGATAGAGTTCCCTCTTAAGACAAGCATCCTATCATGGAGATATGCAGCTTTAGATTCAGGTAGCCTTCCCCTCTGAAATGTCCCAGAAGACATTGTTTTACCTTATCCAGTAATAAAATGTATTGACCATTGCAATATAAATTATGAAATTATTTCAGAAATTACTACCTCCTAACCAGATAATAATGTACTGACTGGGTATAACCCTAACAGAGGAGAGCACCTGCTTGATGACTCTTATGCATACGGACTATTCTAATTAGGCCATTTGAATGGGGATTACTGGTCTTTGAACTTTTTTTTCTGATGAATTTTGAATATGCAGTGGAGCAAGGACCTGAACATGAAAATTTCATTTCCCATCTAACCTCCATGGCTGTAATGCAGTTGTTTCTCACCGAGACAATAATTTATTACTACAGAATGATACAGCTCCAAGAGGAAAGGTAAAGGTACTCTTGGTAAAGCTATTTATCTCAAATGAGGTAACCAACTTCTAATTATTAGAAGGCCTGAAGCTGCAAGGAGGGGGAGATGGACCAGGTTTCCTTCCACTGCCATTCTCTTTGTTGCTTCCGTGTTTAATATGAGTATGAAGACATTCAAAAAGAGCTTTGCTGAATTAATAAAATCTAAATAAAAGTCTAAAAATTAATTTTTTAGCAGCTGAACCTAAAATAACAAAAAAATTTTAATTAATTCCATGGAAGAGAAATTATTTGTTCATTTTGCATTTTATGATGTATATTGTGTAAGTTTGATAAGCAGAGCACTAGGATGTCTTTACTTGACTTTTTATTTTTACTGATGTTTCATCCTCTGAAATTAATGTGGTTTTTTTTAATTAAATGTGCTAATATTGTTCCCACTGGTTAATCTTCAGTTTCATCCTGTCAGAGCTGTCACTAGTCAGCTATTTGCCTATTTGTCTTTAACTAGTTGAATATTCTGGTCTAAAAGTAGCACCTTCTATGTAGTCACACTCTTAGTTTCCAGTGTCATCCTGAATCTAAACACACTCCAAAGTACCACTGGTTTTGTGCTCCACCAAGAAAAAAAAAAAAAAATTGTTCCATCCATGCTTACTTATTTAAAATATTGGAGTATGGTGTCCCTAAACGATTCTCTGCAGTTTAACATTACTTATATTTGCTGTGTTATTGTGAGAATTGCTTCATTTGAAGATGATTAAACAGGATGTGGGGATGTTCTTGTGGCTCCAGTATGAGGATACTTTTCAAATTCATACAAACTTCCTCCAAATGCAATAATCTGCGTCCTGTATACATTGTGAACTACATAAGAAATGATGGAACAAATTATTATTTAAATTTTCTGATGGATAGAAGACATAAGAAAAGTCCATAGTAAGTCTGCAGGCCCTCTAACTTAGGAAGCTTTGAAGAACAGGTATCTGCCAGGAATGCCACTGCGCTTGTGTTGGAGTGGACAAATTGACATGTAAAGGAAGAATGAAGTTAAATGTGTTTCAGAAGGGAATCAGTGAAGGTGTGCATAAGTTCTTTTCATCAAAAGACATTTACAGAACCTGTTCTTCTTTTCTAGGTGAATAACTTAATTGTTTGAATATATTTTACACTTTGATTGTATTTTTTTCCCAGGCAGAAGACTTTGCTTCCATGCAAATGAGATAAAATACATATTTATTTATTTATTTATTTATTTCCTACTGTAACAGCAATATTTTCAGTATTGTCCTGTCCAGAGAAAAACTCTTTTAAATGTTTTTTGAATTTGTAATTGGAGGAAATGTGTGGTTTGACAGCACTAGATAGAGGTGAAATGAAGGAGATGTGTCTTCATGGAGGGTATGCTTGGAAACTGGGATTTAGACAGCATTAATAAGATGGGAAGTATGCACTGAACCAGTAATTTATTTAACTTTTTCAGCACCTAATTTATATAGAAGAATGGTTCTGCACTTTCATTACTTAAGTAGTCTGTGTATTCTTCTTTATCAACTTCTAAGTAATCAGAAAGAAAATAATGTGAATGATGAAGCAAATTAAACATGATAAAATCTAGCAGAAGTCCTAAATATTGGAGGCTTGTCTCCTCTTTGCTCACAGATATTTTTTCATAAACCATTATTTTACTGAACTGATGCTGCAATGCAGCACAACTGATTACCATTTGTGCAATGGATAATTAGAAAAGAATAACCAAGTGGGTACAAATTAATCAACATGTTTCTTCAATAAATATAATTCGAAAAATGGAAACAATAAGTTAGTGTAGCCTATTGAACTGAGGAAGAGAATGTAATTGCTAAGTGTGAGATATTTTTTAAAACTTCTGAAAATATACTGTATTACATAAAATATAAAAAATATTTTTTCATCCTTTTGTAACCACATTAGTTAAATGTATTTCAACTCCTTCATAATTATCAGACTCCCCTGCTAAATTTAAGGCAGTATCAGGACACATATGTGAGGCGGATGAAGTGTCAAGGTGAACTGTATCCCACTCTGTCGAAGTCAGATATGTCACATTTTGCAAGGTATTTATGACACCAAGATTTGATTAGCACAGCTCTGAAATGTAAGTTACAAGCCATAAAGAGTGTCAGTTGACACTAAAGAAAGCTGTCTGCTGAAATTGAGCCATAGTGAGCATAGCCATGCAATATACACATATGGACCCCAGTTCATGCTCTTAATTTGCATTCTTTCCTGAAGCTGTCTTTTCTTTGTAGCTACATCTTCTCTCAAACTCCCATAACTTTCAGAGGTGTAAATGTTAGCTGAGCTGATTAATCTTATGAGATCAATAGAAAATAGATGGCTCTGTAATTTGCTTTGTATTCCCCATTCTGCCACTATAGGCATTAGGAAAAAGTTCCTTTCTAGCTTTCTTGTAGACCCCGTTCAAATATTTGAAGAGTGCTGTAAGTTCTTCTCAGTGCCTTTGTTGCCTTTAGGCGCTGGAACAGAGAACACACAGAGTTAAGGGAAATAAAATGGGCATTTATTGAAAGGCCTTCAAAGGCCACACCCTGGCAGTACCAGTGTCACAGCGTGGCCCCTGCCCTGCCTGAGTGGCTCCAAGATGGAAGTAAGAGAGCTTGGTCACATGACTTCTCATTTTTATAGACTCCAGTCTATTTGCATGCAGAAGTTGGCCATCCAATCAA
>JANRGV010000051.1:62133981-62149046 GCA_024734035.1 Alethe castanea
TCCTTCCTTCCTTCCTTCCGTCCTTCCTTCCTTTCTTTCTCTCTGTTTCTCACTTTCTCTTGCTCTCTTTCTTTCTCTTTCTTTCTTTCTTTGGCACTTTTTAATCACTAAATCACTCTGTTACTTCTGATAGATTACTTCTATGATAGAAGCTGCAGAATTACATGCTGCATTGCCTCCAGAAGGATCACAATGGAAATTCAGTGAATGAAGCTAAGAGTCCATATAAAAACAAATTAAAGCAAAACAGAAGAGAACAAAACAAAACAAAACAAAACAAAACATCCTAATTTTCTTCCAACAAGCTGTTTTATTAACTTTTTAGCTCTTACAAATAATAATTTTAATGTCATCTTGACATTGACCAAATGAGGATGCCTTATATCTGAACTAGGAAAACTAGGCTGCCTTCCTAGTTCAAGAGAAAAAAATGTAAGTTATTTAATCCTAAAATATGTTGATATTTGATCAGATGAGTTAGATAACATGCTTGTCATATTTTGTTTTATATTATCCCATGTGCAAGAATTAGGTGCATATGATACATCTCAAAAATTTAGACAAAGATTTAGATTTAGATATTGGAGACATCTACAAATTTTTGATATAATTTTGAAATCTTTTTGAGGATAGTATGAGTTACATGTTAGTTAAGTCTCTTTTCTTAATCTTCAGGATGAAAAACTAGGTGAGTTTGATTAGTCACTAGCAGAGTAGATTAATTTGTTTAGTCTAAGATTAAATTAATACCACCTGTTTTGTCAAAAACTACCAAAACTTAAACATTTATTGTAACAATCCAATTATTGAGAGATGTCTCAGCCCAAATTAAATCAAAATAGACCGTATGCCAAAGTCAATAGTCCAGAATTTATTTTACAATGAATGTGAGGCAGAAAGACAGGAAGGAATAGAAAAGGTAGAGAGAGTTCAAGCAGAAGACAGCCACCACCCGCAGTGTCCAGCTGATACTTCTTCTCCTTGAGCTTCTTGGTGGTAGGGCCCATTCAAAATTTTTTTCTATTTTTTACTGTTTATACATTTTATCAGACAAAGGAATTAATGTCCATTAGCTACACAGCTTGCTTATTCTATTGGTTAAATGATTGCCTCACTTCTAATGTTAATTAATCCCAATATCATTTTTTCTCTCCCATGGAGCTGGTGCATTTCTTTGGTTGGTGGCTCCTGAGTCAGTGGCTGTGATCTCCCCCTGCTGGATTGCTTTTCATCCATTCAGAGTTGATTTCACCATAGTTGCTGAATTGGCTTTGCCTGTGGCCAGTAAATTCAACATTCTTTGTGTCCATTGTCAGTTATCCATTCTTCTCCCCAGTTTTGTTACCTTCCCCTAGGTCTGAGATAACATCTGGACAATAGAACCACCTTTATCTTACCTGGATTTCCCAGCTGTTGTGGCTTATCTTCAGGTCCAAGTTTTGGGAATCCAGGGAGGCATATTTGGGAAAGCTTCCTTGGTCATTGTTGGTCTTAGACGTCACCTGTCCCATAACTTGGGATGACCTTTGTTTGACCAGAGATATGTATAGGAGCAGTTGGTTCTTTGCACAGTTTGCCAGTGTGATTTTTTTGTCTGAATGCCTTACCCAGGACGTGCTAACCATATCTCATCTCTGCCAGGTCTGGAGTTAGCACCATCCTGTCACTACTTTCTATGCTAATCTTATATCATGGCAAATTCCTTCAGTGGCCTTAACAGTGCTTGAGACAGGCAACTGTGATCTTTAAGTCCTTATGCTTAGGAAAAGATTTTTTTTATGCTATATGTGTGCTGAAATGTTAAAAAGGAAATAATGATAATTTTTTTTATTTTTAGATTGCACCTATATCTAGCTGCAAAAATGCATAAAAAGGAAAAGGAAAATTATTGAAGCAGTTACTCACCATAGCATAGAGAGATACATGGCTCTCTTTTCCGGCAAACTTTACTACAATACGTATGAATAATTTTCTCCATTGGGAATGAATTGTATTGTCTGATATCCCAATTAAATGTATATCAGGATTTTTGTCCTCTTTTACATCTCTCTCTCATTTGAGATTCTGTCTCTTTTGTGACTTTTCATCATTAACAAAGCTGAAACAGTAGACCTTTCTACTATAAAGAATAAACTCATTTCCTATGAGCATTAAATTATGCACTGAATGCATTGATCTTTTGCCATACCTACACCTAACAATCTTTCCTCTCTTCTGTGTGGTGATATACAGAACATTCCTGTTCTGTCTCAACTTAGAATGAAGATGAAAGGTCTTAACATATTTTCATTAATTTACAAGTGAATGAGCACAGACTTGTCAGTTTACTTCTCATTGAGATTCATAAGCAAAAGACAAAAAAGAGAATAAAGATTAAAAAATGTATTTTTTTTCTAGCAAATAAATTGCTCTCTTCTTCTGTTAATGTCTCTGGTATGAGTGCTGAAATTTCCTGACCATGCATTTACTTGTTAATTTTATCCCTGTATCTACTTCGGACCACCACATATAGATGTTTTCAGGAGAAAGACTGAGCATAACTTGTGGGGTTATTATTAAATTTTTATCCCAAAGTCAGTATGGATGAAAACTGTTTCAAGTTTAGGTTCCCTTTACCTACAAAGTTCTCCAAAGAACTCCATTCCAGGCTTTGGAGCCCAAAGGCATGCAACAAATTCATCAGAGTTATAAAAAACACTGACTTACCAGTGAGGTAACAGTATAGCACTGCCAGTGTTTTGTACACTTTGAGTTGACATATATGTATAATCATAGTTTCATAGAACATAAAGGTTGGAAAAGACCTTTAAGATCACCAAATCCGACTGTCAACCTAGCTCCACCACCATCCTCAAGTACAGTGGGTTTTGGACTCCACCACTTGCCTGGTCAGTCTGTTCCGATACTTTACCATCTCATGAAAAAATACTTTCTAATTTCCAATGCAATACTCCTATGGTCCAACTTGAAGTTGTTTCCTCTCATTTTGTTAGGTGTTAACTGGCAGAAAGGACAAATACCCATCTTGCTACAGCCTCCTTTGAGGTAGTGGTGGTGAGTGATGTCATCCCTGGGTCTCCTCCAGACTCAACAACCTCAGCTCCCTCAGCTGCTCCTCATTGTGCTCCAGCTCTTGTTGCCCTTCTCCAGACACACTCCAGCACCTCAATGTCCTTCTTGCAGCAAGTGGCCCAAAAATTAGGTGATCCTGCCCCTCTACTCAGCCCTAGTGAGGTCACATCTGGAGTGCTGTGCCCAGTTCTGGGCTCTTCAGTGCAAGACAGACATGGAGCTCCTGGAGCAGGTCTAGCAGAGGGCAACAAGGATGGTTAAAGAACTGGAACATCTGTATTATGAGGAAAGACTGAGGGAGCTGGGCCTATTCAGCCTTGAGAAGAAACTGACTGAAGAAGTAACCTCATCAATGTCAGTAAGTGTCTGAAGGGAGGATGTTAAGAGAGTTCTCTGATCATTTCCTCCTGCAGTGTGGGGCTTCATTCTCCTCCCTGTCTGTCTTCCATCTCAGGGAGCTGGGTACCTTGACAACAACTGGTCTTGGTTTTGTTATTAAAAAGTGAGGTAAAGAAGACATTAAGTTCCTCAACCTTTTTCTCATCCTTTGTCATTATGTCCCCCTACACCCAAAAAAGGATGGAGATTCTCCTTGGCCTCCCTTGTGTTTTATAGGGTATCAGATATTACTCATAGGAGACCAAGGGCCAAGGATAACAAAGAGACTGACTGAGAAAATCAGATTTTTCTATTTATAAACCTATAACTGCCAGGGAAAGAGATTAAAATCTCTGAAAAACTTCAGTTTAAAAAGTCTGACAGCAGAGAAACTGAAAAGCCTCAACTACAGGCTTATGTTCTTTGTGCTCATCTTCAGAGGTACACCTGATTCACAGACTGGAATAAGCTTCTGTCTCTTGGGAAGCCATGTTTGAGATAGTAGCTGAAAATATCATGACAGCTTGAAGTCTGCTTGGCTTCCTGAGATATTTTAAAAATTTTATTTTTATGAGGAGTCCACTCTTGACATGGATGTTGCTGTAATCCTGAAGGCTAATAATCCAAATGAATGTCAATGATTCTTTTTCACCTGTATTCACACTGTATTCTCCTCACTGTATATTACTGATAAATTAGGTGATACTTAAGGCTGAGATCCGAACAGTTACATATGTAGCAGGAGTAGAAATGTAAACTGTATTAATTAATGCAAGCCAAAAATTCAGGTTTATTTCTAAGGCATTTAATTTCATACATAGTTTAACTTTACATAGTCAGATGGATTTTTTACATAGTCAGGTGGATTTTTTACCTAGTCTGTGCCTCTCTACACTTTCCAGTCACATATTGGGTAGAGATGCAGCCCATGCAGGGCCATGTTGGAACAGATATGCACACTGCAGGCCATGGAGGACCCCATTCTACAGCAGATGGTTGTGCCCTGAAGGATACTGTAGCCTGGGGAAAGTCCATGCAGAAGCAAGCTCCTGGCTGGAACTGTGGTCTGTGGAGGGGAGCCAATGCTAGAGAAGATTTTGCGGCAAGAACTGTGGCCTGCAGGGGATCTAGACTGCAGCAACCTGTTCCTGAAGGACTGTATCCTATGGGAGGAAGCCCACACTGGGACAGGAGAACAGTGTGAGGAGGAAGGTGCAACAGAGAAAATGTATTATGGACTGACTGCAACACCTATTCCTCATCCCATCTGCACTGCTCAGGGGGAGGAAATAAAAGAGTAAGGAGAGACATTGAACCTAGGAAGAAGCAAGGTGGAAATAAGTCTTGAGTTTATTTCTCATCATCTATACCATTTTTAATTTGAAATTAATTAAATTAATCTCCTTCAAGTTGCTTCTGTTTTACCCATGACCATAACTGGTAAGTGATCTTCCTCTCCTTATCTCAACCTATGAGTCTTACATTCTATTTCTTCCATTTGTTCTGCTGATGAGAATTGATAGGAAAAAAAAAAAAAGGAAACTTAAAAAGAATTCAAAGAAGTCATAGGTAAGAATGTATTGTCTGTTTTAAAGAGATAATTAAAAAATTTTCCTCAGGATTTCTTTTGAAAAGTCTTGTCAAAATGGATCACTTTTGGTTTGAAGTTGAAATTCAAGCTTCCATTCAAGTCATTTAATAGAAGTCTTGAGTTCTTGTAAAAATATTTTAATAACAAAAAACTGCTGACTTGCATGCTACTGGTGATTATGTTTGTTGTTTCCCAGCTGACCTATCTTTCATGTTATACCTCTGATTATAAGCTGCAAACACAGTCACAATTCAAAAGATCAATGTAGGAGTTGAACAGGTTCGTTGTATCATAGGAGAAAATGTACAGCACAGAGTCAGAAAAAATTTATAAAAGCCTCTGGTAACTAATTAGACACTCAATAACACCTTTGTATCACAGCAGTTGCATTTCTGGAATTTTTTTTCCCTGTCTCTTTTGTTGCTCTTGTTCTTTAATAAATCAGATGAGGAAGAAAGAGCTAAGTTGGATTTTCTCCAAAAAAAATCTATGACAGTATCTCTTCTACAACTTTTTGCTTCTTTAATGAGCTGAAAATGTGCCTTTCAGCACAAATACTTCAAGTATTTGAAGTATTTATGATACATTATGTTCATGGAAGGTAAGGAATGCTCTCCAAAAAATTATGAAGGCAGTGCCAGCTTTCTGTTGGGCAATGCTGCTGGAACTGGGGTTTCTTGACTGTTCTTAGCACCTTTTCACTAAGCCAGAAAGGCAAAAAAGTGATAATAAAAAAATTGTGTGGGGAGATTGGGGAATTCAGGAGTATGTGCAAATAAAAAAAAAAAGAGAAACTGAACGAGGAAAAAATATGCTGGAGAAAAACACAGAAAACACAGAGGAAAAAATTCCATTAACATGGGTTATAACATGGCTATATAAAAGAAAGGTAAATTACAGCAATATTTGTATTTAAGGAATGTGCAATTAGAAACAACAAATGGAGTTGCTAAAGTTTATCATAATTCCAAGTTCACATGCTGAAGGGTGGTTCAGAGCAGAATAGAACTGGACTTCTAAAATTTGCATATTTACATTTGAATATGCAAGTCAGATAATACTTTGTTCCCTTTGGCTTGTCACTTCTGTTTTATCAGTTTCTTATTTGGTGAGCAGCTTTTGCAAACTGTATTACTATTCTCAGTATGGCTTCTCTCTTTGTTCAACTGCTACTCAGTATACACAAGAAAGGCTTGAGAAGAATAAAAAATCTTAGCCTTTTATTCCCACCTTCCACCTTTAGCTATTGATCTGAGGGATAAAAAGAAGCTATCAGCTAATCAAAGATGAGTGTTTGACCCTTGGTACCAAGTAAAACCATAATAATTAATTTATGCTTCTTGTTTGAATGGATTTCTTGAATACACAAATATGCAGACTGAGTTGCTCAAATCTGAAATTATAATGCCCTTTCTATAATTATGAATTCTACTTCTGGGAATAGAAGAAGACTTCTGTTTCAAAAACAGTACATGTAGGGAGAGGAAAAAAAAATCCAAGTTTCCTGTGGGGAACAGTTCAAGAGAAAACAAATAGAGAACTAGTGTTCTTTCAGGCCAGCTGGCAAGTCAGGATCCAGCTGCTGTTTTTGAGTCTGTGAAGTTCAGCACCTGCAGGAGCTAGCAACATAATTATTTTTTGTGTACAGGTGAGCTTTTGAGGGTCTAGGGAGCTCTCAGACCTACACATTTGTATTTTTTGCTCCTGGACTCACACATACTACAGTACTTACAATATTGCTTGTTGACTTCAGGACCTCTTTGGCAACTTCTGCTTCTTACTAACCAGTAGAAAATGGAATATATTGTATTCCCCTAAGCTTCACTTTCAATACATCCTCCATCTATACTCACTGCTTCTTAGATCGTGTAGACAATAACAGCAGTAACAAAATACTTCTTCCCCAGGACTGAGACAATTCTTATTTAGTTCCTCCTGAGCTCCATGCAGTGAATCACAGCCCTAGTTACCAACCTCCACACAGCTGTCGGTTCATACTAAGCACGTATCTGTTTCCAGCCTGATTGGGATTCACTGTTTAATCTACTGCCACCCAACAGAGCAGGTAAGAGATATTTCTGTAGTCAGCTGTAGTCCTGCCCAGCTGGATTAGAAAACGAAATGCAAAAGGCCATATAAGTACTCTTAGCCATTTTTTGACTGTCTGAGATATTTTTTTTTTACCAAATTATATTCCTGTTAAATCAGAATGATAACAGTGTCTACCTGTAAAAGCCAGACACACTTGATGAGGAGGTGCAGTGTGCCAGCTTCAGCACACTATAAGCAGAATCTGAGGCTCCTGAGTTACAGAAATTGTAATTGGATACACGGAAATGTAGTAATGATAAGCCTACAGGTATCAGAAGATAATATTGACAGTGTTCTGCCCAGGAAAACAATTTTTATGGCATTACTCCTGTCGATTTTTTCTGGTTTTGTTTGATAAAGAATAAATGGAAAGAGGGAGAAGCTAAAGTATACCAGAAAATTCTGATAGGCAGCAAAAGAAAAACAATTGCCCAAATCATCCACATTAACATAATACACTGAAGAATGCGCAGCTGTAATAATTTTTTAAAATACTGACATGCTGAAGGGAATAACAGCTACCATCTCAGCTGACAGCAGCTGTGAAAAGTGTGTGTAATAATTTTTTAGACTCTGCAGTGCTTACAATAGGCAACAATTTTGTGGGTGCTAGGAATGCACCAAAGAATTTCAAACAAAAAACCTTTTTATTTTTCTCCCATAGCATTCCATCTTATTATGACAGCCATAGCAACGGAGTCAAGAGCTTGATCATAGAAGTGATGGCTGCATATTTATAAGGTCCATGGCTCTTGTTTCCCAGTGGATTTTGTGTCATTTCAGTCAGAAAATTGCCTCCAGAAAAATGCGATAATAAATTGGAGAAATCATTTTCTGCCTTTTCTTTCACTGTGGTAAGCCTGAACACGTAGGAAAGTGGAAAGATAATCGTCATCATGAAATGCTTGCTTTGGTAGCACTAAAATCATCTAGCCAGGGCTTGTTTCATGACAAAGCTGAGTCTTCACAGGAAAAACACCCCACTAACAATTAGTATTTACCCTGATATAGTGAGAGAATTAATTTTTCCTTCGAAGTAAATTTAAAAGTACTAATGTCTTGTATATGTTAAGATTTGTAAACTGTAGATATATTTCTGAAAAAAATAATTGCATACTTTGAAATTATCTGAAGTCATTAGTGCAGGATGGAGTAAATAATTACATGTCTGTAGCATGAGGTTTCTAAAACTTGGAATAAGTGCCTAGATTTTTTTTAACATTTTAACATTTTTTTTTTTTGTGAGCAATGATTACTAATTATTCATCAATAGATGGATTAAGAATAATTTTAAATTATTCAGTTCAGAGTTACATAGAGCTGATCACGAAGTAGTGCCAGACATCATTATTTTGCCCCTTTCTGGTGATTGGGAAGCTGAGTCAGAATTTCAAGTATGCTTGTCTGAATTACTTGTGTTTCCAGTAGAGAAAATTATTCTGAAGATAAAATTATAAACGTGTTCTTAGAAGAAGGGATTCAGGTCATAACCTTGTCAGATATATACAGTTACTGCCATAAACAAAGAATAAAGGAGCGGAAGGGTTGAATTTTTTTTCAGGTACATACTAATTTATTTACATTACTTTACCCTTTAGTAAACATTTTGTCTAAGCTTCTGGTCTTCCAAAACACAACTGCCAAGGGGTGGTGGGTGGGAGAGTTTTCATACAAAGAGTGCTTAATAATTGTAAAATATCTTAGTGAAGTCTCATTTCTCCAGCTACTGTCATGGGTTAAGACTTTGTAATACTTTTTTCACAAAACATCACATTAATAAAAAAAGAAACAAACAAAAGAGGGAGTCACCAAGGTGAGATGTAGCCTTAGATTCAAAACTGTGATACTTTTTTGGATTGTACTTGTGAGTCAGTGGAATCTAGCCATCCGCTTTCACTATTAGGAAAAACGAGGATAAAGTGTTTCTTTGATATATTTACAAGAACACAATAAATTCCAGTTTCTGATAATACAGGAAAAATAAATTAGATGACACTATTTCTTTTCTCCACATCTAAGCCTCGCTTTTTGGTATTGTTTCACGATATAAGTTTTTCTCATACTTTTCATTGAGTCACACTAGAAATGCCTCTCTCATTGCGTCTTACTTTCTTTGGTAGGTGAGATTTTAGTGAAACAACTTTCTCTGTCATTGAGATATCTCTTTCTGTGTCAGGAAGCAACACACTTTTTTTTTATTGCTTTTCAGTTCTATGAACCTTCTGTTCTTGTACAAATAAGAAATAAAAAAATCACTTCCTTGGGTTATATTCAGTACCAAACCAGCACACATACACAAAATATCATTCCTTTTTCCTTTTTTGTTTTTTAAATAACTTTTTGGGCCACTTTGAGAACATTTATTATTTAGCCTGAGATGCGATTATGTAACTAATAACTAATTGCCAAGAAATCTGTGTAAAGGCTTTTTTTGAACCTATTGAATTTAGTGGCAATTTTGTTGTTCACATCGATGACACCAGAATTTTATTGGTAACTTGTTTCTTGTATTTCTGTGATAATGTTTCTTTCTGTCATGAAAGAGACAATCTAATAAATAATAGTGGGTCACTGTTCTTAATGAAGAACTATCATTTTAAGGTAAGAATTTTTGTACTAAAATATACTACTGCACCTAAGAAACTCTACTTGCTTTTTTCAGAGATTAGATTATTTGAATTATATTGTTAATATTTATTTTCAAAATAATTAATGACTAAGGCCTAATTGAAGGGAAAGGCTCTACAAAAACCGTCTGCTGATTCATAGCCAGTGCCATCTAGTTATACAAATGTATATCAATATATAATTGTCTACAGTGGGCTAAACTGGTTATTATCCAGATTGGTAAAAGTTCAAGATTACTTCAGTTAGTATTAAAAGATATCTAGATAATCAGAAATCAAACAAGCAGACAATTAAACCTTATCATCATGCCCATGTAAGTGATTGTTAAATCCATCGTTTGTCATATGAAATGTGTGAAAGAAGAAGCCATAAGGATTGGAGATATTTCTCCTTTTGAAATGGAAAAAATAAAAAAGGTCATTGAAAGTACACAAGATGAACACTTTTTATGTAAAGCAATTAACATTATTCTCCTAACTAGGGACACGTGAAGTGCTCTGTGTTGTTTGCTAATAGGGAATCCACTTTCAAAACACTGAGGCAACAAATGCAAGAAAGCAAGAAATCAACCACTGATTTTCATTTTTTGAGTAGCTGGTTCCTGCTGACCATAATTTTATGTCACCTTTAAAACTATGCAGCAGGGAAATTTGGGAAAAGGCTGCGTATATCAGGTGTCACTGTGGATGCCTGAAGGTGTGTGTATTCGAATGTGCTACATGTAGCTCATCACAGGGCTGAACCATTTATGAATAACTCAAAGAATCCGGATTATATCTTTACCTTACATGCATGATAGGCAAGACTGGAGATTTTCCAAATATAGCCAGTAATTAAACATTTTATTTTGTCTAGAATACCAGTGGCAATGGGTTAATTAAAAACATGTAAAGGAGATAGATTGTAAATTTTGTGTTAGGGTTTCAGCAAAAGGAATATACTGAAATGGCACTTCACTGTAGTCAAATTTATGCACATTTTCTACTGGCACCAATCTTGTAGTCGAAGCTGGTTTTAACAACTTGGCCTCCCCAGGGAAAATGAAAGTATATGAGTCACCTGAATGACACAGAAATAGCAGATGTTCAGTGAATATCTTGTCTCTTTACTCTGTCCTATTCTATGTGTTAGTTTTAAAAGATTATTTTTTAAAATCAAAGCAACTTAGTTTGATATTTGTACATCAGACCATGACATCTGCTCTCTCAGATGCTAAGATATGAAATTGTCTGCTGATTTATATATATTAATCAGTTTCTGGGATTCATTACATATTCCCTGCTTTGACATTTCAGTTTCAGGGAATTGCAGCATAGAGTTTGATTCATATCACTGAAACAATATTTTTATGCATTCGTGAATTCTTGACCCTTAAAATTCAGTGGAACATTCCATCGTGTACTTTTTAACAAAAGTGTCTATTTAAAACACATTCACTTAGCACACATGTAGGGAATTTGCACTGCACACAGTTATTTTTGTTCTGTCCCGCTGTTGTAGAACAGTCAAGGACAAGCCAAAAGAATCAAAGTCTCCAAGCTATTTTTCCTCACAATTATATCCCATTTACTCTCTGTTTTCTAGGTGACGCAGTAGCTCATACTAGCTTAAAAAAACAAATTCCAAAAAGCCACATCCAACCAGATCTCTCCATATTCTTAATTTATTTTGCTTTGGGCTAGATAGAACCCAGCTTCATATTGCAGTTTTAGTGAACACGGAGGGTTGTTTTTCTATTTCTGTGTATGCAGTGTTCACAAGTCTTTTTCTATCCATTGTAAACAACAAAATACACTCTATTTAACCTGTGTTATTGATTTTCAATTCAGAGATACTTTCACAATGACAAGGTGCCTGGTGAAAATTTCAAAATGTACAGAGATGAATAAATTATTTTCATTTAGGAAAGGAAGATTAAGACTAGTGGTATATTATCTATATTATCATTGAAACCTCTATAACAGTAGCTTGCAATTTAAGTAAATATTACATATTGCTTAAGTAAAATATTTGATTGGAATAGGAGTGAGAGTACATTTATGTGTTTTGCGCTGACTTTATAGTTCAGATTTGTACTTCTTATCAGCATCATCTGGTTCCCTGAACCAAATGTCCTCAGCACATCTGTGTTCCAAAGCTGTCCATAAACACCTGTATGGGCTCACTAGCTGTTGCAACATATAGTATGCACCTTACTAACAGCTTGTGCTTTAGTTTGCTCTCAAAAAGAATCTAGTCTCTGGAGATGAAAAGCTTCAAAAAAGCACCATAAGAAATCTAAGTAAATGGAGATGATCTGTAAATTCAATTCAAAAAATCACACTTTGAATCAAAATGCTAAAGTTGACATAGCCATTAATAAGTCATTCATATATAGGTTTATGAAGACAAAATTTTTATACGGTCTTACTTCATTATCCCAAATGCAAACATAGTGAGAGATCAGGTTAAAAGACTGAAAAATCAGTCTGGCTTCAAGCCTTAAACCCATACTGCTGCATTTATTTGCAATGTATTTTAACAAATAATGCATTCATACATAATATTCATCATCATTACGGCACATAAAAACTGTTAGCCTTTAAAAATATTCTATCTTGTCTCAAAGTATACTTTACCATGTAGACAATCATGGCACAATTTTGGTGGTTAAAGTCCTTGGTTGTTTCTTTCTGCCTAAAAGTTATAAAATGTTTCTTCCTAAAAGGTATGGCTATAACATGTCTTCCACTGGAGTGTCTGCCCTAATATCTGGATGGGTTGTACAAAAAAAATCATGTTTCAAAAAGGCTTAAAATCAGATATCTTAAACATTTATAAACATTTTATTGGAAAATAAAAACCCAAACATACTCAAAATTAGCTAGTTACGATTAAAGGTAGTTGATGATCCAAATGACTTTAATTTAAGTTATGAAGACAGAAGTTTCTAAATAAGTACTTATTGCTTAATTTGATGTATCTATTATGTGAATTCAACTGTTTTTTCTGTTTTGAAATTAATGCTACTGAAAAAAAAATTATTTAAAGTAAGCACAAACTTAGCTAACTACACGATTTAATCTACTGATAGGAGTTCTCGGGACTAAAGTAATTGTTTAGAAATTTTACTTCACTTTAATTAAATCTAAATTAATGTTTTGTAGATTCTAATATTTTTCCTTGTTTTGAATTTTACAAGTAGAAAAAGAAAATGCAAGTACTATTTTCTTATTCTTATGAAAGATTTCTCTAATTACCTTGGAACTATTATTTACATCTCTGTTGAACACATTCTCATGGTTTTTTTCCAAGTGTAAGTATTTGGGACTAGCTGCCAGATGATCAGGAGCTCTCAGACGTTTCTGTTCAAACTCAGTGTAAGAATCTCTCATCCTTTATTTAACAGCAGGAAGACATTATTATTCTGCAACTTTTGTTGCCTGTGGTCATGCCATGACCCATACTGAGAAGAGGCAATATACTTTAAAATAAAAAAGAAACAAACATACATACCCCTTTAATTACTAAAAGTATTAAATTGATCTGGAAGATAAATAAAAGGCAATAGACACCTTTAGGATTGTCTATAACTTCACCAATTTTCTCTATTGTGCTATTTTTTAAATTGTGAAAAATAATTATAGGTATTTTCTATGAAGTATTGGAAACTCTCAGATGTCCAGGAGAGGTTGGAAGAACAGTAGAAAAGCCCTGCTGGGCCAAACTAATGCTCATTTTAGCCCAGACTGGAGCATCTGACAATGGCAGCAAGATATGCTGTTCAGCTTGATCACTTTCTGAACTAGATTCACCTCATGCTCCCAGTACAACTTCTGTTTTGGGCTTAGATTAATCTTTGTTATGATCTCTTCATGAACTGTTGCTACTACTAGATCATTCCCACTGTGACAAGTACTCTGTCATATTTATTCAGATCAAATTCTTGGTACTTTAATAGAATGTTTCCAATTTTGCTTGAGAACAGCTAATCAAGGTTCTAAATGATTTTTTAAACCTCAGTCATAATTCTCTTCATTTTTTTTTCTCTCTGAATTGAAGACTACTGTCCTTTGCAGCACTTCCTCACAATGCAATATCTTCTTATGTTGTTATTTTATATAATTTCTCTAACTATCCTAAGACCTCTATAAAACTTTGATATGTCCATACCTTAAGTAATATATTGCCTTCATGAGTAAAGCCTGAAAATGCAATGATTCTTCATGAGCCTATGGTTTCAGGTCTGTTACAGTATCATAAACAGTATTATAAATGTTATTTCATTTTAATAGTGCTATTTTAGTACAGATATTTTCTCCTAATAATATAATTTGTTTTTTTAAAGGCAATGTTAGGATACTTGTTAATTTTCATCTTGCCAGCAGCCCATTGAGGGAGGAAAAAATAGAAAAAAACCGCAGCAATAGTATCAGAATGTAAGACTGATATAAATAAAGAATTATTGTGCAAGGATTTCTAAATTGGTGTACACTATACAGCATAAAATAAATTTCTAATAATCCATAACTCAAAGTTTTATGGTTTTTGATCATTAAGAAGAGTGGAAAAATCACCTAGCCTCTTACTCTAAAGCTATAATTCACGTTTTTAAGGCAAGAGTTTTGTTATAGACTTGTATAATGAAGACGCAATTTTTCACTTCTTACATATTTTCTGCCTTGTACATGACAAGTGGAATAATTTAAGACAACAGCAATCAGAGACATCTGTTGTCTCTTTATGAAATATAAGTCATATACCGCCGTCACCAGTTGATGAACAAGTGTCATTCACCACATTCTTTATTGATTGGAAGAAATACTTTGTCTATAAAATATATATAAAATATAACATATGTCTATTATATATATAAAGTATAACAAATTTGCTTAGAGAGAGAGAGAAAAAGAATTCCTACTGCTTGCATAAAACTGATGGTCCTTCATCATATGTGTGTCTATGTTAGTGAAAGCTGACATAAGCAGCTATCACATTTAGCGAGTCATTAACTTACGGAAGTGTGATAACTGGCTCCTAGAGACCAAGGAATTTCCCAGAAATCTTGTATATAAATTATTCTTTGAAGCTAAACACATATAATATAATCCTGTTTATTTTATATATAAAAAATGGAGGAGATTTAAATAAACATTTATCAAGTCATCTTATTTATTTAAAATAAAGCAAAATACAAAGGAAACAGTTTACTTATTCTCAATTTATCTTTATGTGGCACTTCTCAGTGTATTTCTCTGATATTTTTGAATAACTTGAGATATGCTTCCTTCAAGTAGCATAAATAAAATTGTCCAGTCAATCTGAT
>JANRGV010000051.1:62162170-62179848 GCA_024734035.1 Alethe castanea
AACACCCAAGAAAAAGATAGGAGATGCTGCAGCAACATCAGCTTCCCGGGACCTTGACAAGGGCAGCTTCTGCTTCTATTTGGGACTTTATAGCAAAACTTAGCATGGAATTTGATGTCTGTGACAGTGCCTTTGAGACTGATGTGCTTCTGCAATAAATAACTTTTTAGCAACTATTAGCTGCTTTGCTCATTTAAGAAGATAACCCAACAAAGTTGGTGCCTAGAGCACCGGAGGTCTAACCTGACATCGCACTAGAACTGCTTCATAAGATCCTACCTTCCCAGGAGAGTTTCATTTGGTCTGCCATCTTTTCCATTTGTCTCCTGGACTGCATGGTTGCCTGCAAAGGTCGCCATCTTGGGATGGAGGGGTATTCTGCCATTCTGAGTTTCTCTTTTTTCCCCTGGATTTTGTGAGACTTAGCAATTTTGTATCTAGTGATTATTTGCTGTTATATTTTGCCTGTTGCAGTTCGACTTCTTAGTTATCTGTTATTTTTTCACTTATATCTACTCTTTTTATTTCTTCTTATTGGTGGAAAGGGATTGGATAATACTATAAGGGGTGGCAACTCATTCCAGAGTGCCTACCTCCTAAATTGCCTTAAACCAAGACAAATTTTGTGTCCAACTAAAAAAGACATGAGAGAGAAAGTGAAAAAATAATAATTTTTTTCCAAAACATTTGGTATTGGGTACAGAACTTGCTGGTCACCATGCTACTCAGTCTAGTCATGGGGCTGTGGCACCTAGGCTTGTATACTTGTATATATATGGGGCAATTTGCCCAAGATATGGATCTTTTTTGGATCAGGGACACAAACCAGGATTGCTTTGTTGATACACTACAATATTAGCTTATGTAGAGATAAGAGCAAAGGCAATGAAGATCATTTGGGATGTGTATTTATTTGTTGCTGTTTCCCTGTCCTGGTCTTGGCTGCTACTTCTGAGGATCTATTAATAATCACATGCAGCCTGTTGGAGGAACAGGAGGGAATGATTTTTCCCAGCCTTTTACCAGCTTCTCCCCCTTCAGGTCAGACACATCACCTTTTGAGAATGTTCATTTCCCTCTGGATGTTAAAGACACCATATTTTTGTTGCTAATTCTGCTGCCTCCTCTGTACAGTCTATAACCCATTTTGAATCAGGGCTGAGATTTCCAGGGAGGTTGCTCAGAGATCTGCCCCAGTGGTGGAAAATCCTGAGTGACATGGAATGTGGGAGGATATGGGCCAGGTCCTGAAGAAATACTCTGCCCCAATAGTTTGGAATATTCCCCCTGAACAAATTCAGAACCCAGCTAAAGTCACAGAATATCTGAAAGAAAATTGCAATGACAGCTCCAAAGAGGGGCAGCCTATTACACTGTGCTGGGCCCTGGCTAATGCTTATTGCACGCTGTTTGATACTGTACAGCAGCAGCTACAGCCAGAGGGGAAAGAGAACAAATAGGCAGGTGCCATGGTCACTCAGGCTGCAGTTAAACCAGAAGGGCAGCCTAAGCCAACAGCAGTGGCCTCTGTCCAAAGGAGGAAATGCAAGACCAAATCCATTGGCCCGGTGGATGACGATGGGGAGGCAGGACCCTCACAGCCAGCGTAAGAATCAGAACCAGAAATAATCACTGAATCTTTGTCCTCAGAAAGTCTCTGCAATCTGAGAAAAGACTTCACCCGACCACCTGACGAGTCTATATTGAGCAGGTTGATCTGAGCCTGGGACACTGCAGGTGATGGTCCAATTTTTGATGGTACTGAAGAGAGACACTTGGGATCTCTGTCACGTGATGTGGATATCCATCAGGGGATCATGAGGACACCTGAACCTCTCAGCCTCAAATTGTTTTCTCTCAGAAAAAGATGTTATCTAATTTCTGACAGATTGTGGACTTTTATTGAGGGATTAAAAGTGATACATAAAATGGTCAATAGATTGCTGTTGCTTTCTTGGGGTTTTTTGGGGATGCTAGTAATCTATTTATTTATTTATTAATTTTCTTTCAAGAAAGAATTCAAATTCATTTCCCTTTTTTTTGCAATACCAGAGAATTGGGGCCATCATCACTAATATCATCAACTGCAAAATAACAGTGGGCATAAACACAGAAACCAATTCTAGTATTGCTAACTGGAGCAAAGAAAATGTCAGTCTTCTGCTATCCATAGGAACTTGGTGAACATATACCACAAGATGGAAGATCACTGTTTTCTCTAATTTCCCACACTGGAAACACATAGAATGTGGATTTCACTGTGTATGATGGGTAAAAAACTATTTCAAATTAGTAGATGTTTCCCACTCTATTTAGAAGATGCCTTAAAAAAGAAACAAAAAATGAAAAAAACTTACATCTTGTAAATACTTTCAGATATCTAGGCATAAGTGCAGCAAAAGAAAGCAAAACCATTTGGGACAATGTCTTAATTTGCATTTATCATTGGTAAGACTGATTATTCCCTTCCCACTTCAAGTCTAGTTTAAAGCTCTGTCAAAGATCCTCTTTGCTCTTTGAGAAAGCTGAATCCAATTGAATGTCTGCAGGCCTGGTACCATCCCATTACTGAAAAACCTCAAAACTGTGGTTTTGGTGACACCAGACATGGAGCCATTAATAAACTGAGTTAATCTGTTTCTTCGTATGTCATTGAATGCAACTGGAAGATTGAGGAAAAAATTGCTGGTTCTTCAGATTGCCTTTCCAACCACCCCAAGGCACTAAAGTGTCTTTTGATTGACCTTGGACTACACATTGTAACTTCATCACCACCCATGTGGAAGAGCTATAACGTGAAAGAGAGTGAAGGCCAAACCATGCTAGGAAGCTTCCCTAAACCTGGGCCACAGGGAGGCATTAACCTTAGTAATTTCTTTCTATAGGAGTCGGTTTGCATTTGGAAATTTATCATCAGGATTAATCCAAGTGAGAAGGTAGGCAAGTATGTCTGTATGGATATCTATGTATTTTCAGAGTCATAGACACATAGTTTGAAGTTTTATCTTGCCTAAAGTGCTACAGAAATGTCATCATCACTTTGTGCACTCTGGATTTATCTCACATTTATTGTTATTGTTAATGTAACCTACCCATTAATATTTGCATTTCATCTGTTGTATCACCCTTCATCTTTAATAACTATCTAAAGCTAACAAAATTAGCAGTTTACCTACTGTAACATCTCCCTGTGCTCAGTAAAGAATTTTGCCTGGGTTATCCTGGTTTTCTAGAGTTTGTATTCATAGATGACTTTCAAAATTCTCTCAGGCTTTTTAATAAAATATATATTCACTTATTTTGTATGTATACATAGAGTATGTTTAAGATTTTGTCTTTTGTCTCTGTTTAGGGGTGAGTGACCAATAAAATATTTGGAAAATGGAAAGGGTAACACTGCCGTCAATCTAATACTGGATGATGAATGAACATACACCACTGTCTATTCAGTAGAAAGATGTGCAGGACAGTTTAGTAGCTACCTTATAATGGAAGGAGAAAATGGATCCCCTTAGCTGTATGTAGCATAAAACCCCAATAACTGACAGGTTCAAATGCATGTTAGATTGAAAATTCTGGTATTTTACTGTTATCTCTGACACTTTTGTCTGTAAAAGAAGTGAATGTGAATGTAATAGAGAATGTAAATGAAATAAATTTTACAGAGAAAACTTTTTGTTTGCTTGAATGGCTGCTATGCATTGACTATGAAACAAACCACAACTATCAGCTTAAAACTATTTTTGACAAAAATGACATTCATAGTAAGAAGCAAAAAATCTACAGTGAATAAAAGTTCTAAATATGAAAACAGTTTACTTATGTGGAAGAAAAAATGACAGAGAGAGATAGGATAGGGATATAAGTACCCACATTTTGTAGAGTCATATTTGAATTAATTAACTCTCACGCTGTATCTGAGAAAACAAATGAAATCGGTATTTAAAAAAAAAAAAGAGCTAATACAAAGAAACAAGAGCTTTACTCTTATCACTGAGTAGAATAAATTTTGGTGTTGCTCAGGAGTAACTCTTATTAATGCAGAATTTGGATTTTCATCTTGCTTATTTTTTTCCTATCTTTTACTGTTAAATACTAAATCTTACACATGGACCATCAACAATGTGACCAAAACTATTTTTGAGAAGAAAAACTCAAGTGTCAAATTCCTCTTATTTACACATCACAACCTGGCTTACAATGCTGTCAGTTTTACTGCATAACTTCAGAGAAGGACTTATCTTGTAGGTGAACATCCTTAAAAATAGGTGCCTGCTTAGGGACCCAAATAGATCTTAGCTTCAAATGTGCCAAGAAATTCCCACACCTTATATTTCACAACTTTTATTAGGAGCAATAGTGAATTTTATATTCCCTAATAAATACTTTTATGTTAAGGAAATTTTATTTCTAATAAGATGTAGCTAGCACATGATTAAACCCTGAAGCAAGAAGGTTTGTAGGGATTTTTGTGCATTACAAAACCGGAGATTTTATTATGTGCCAGATATTATCTGTTATAAAAATCTAGTCCTCTGAGTTCTGATAGGATTTTGGCACCTTTTGTACCACAGTAATAAATCTGAAAATGCATTTGCCAAAAGAATGAATCTTGAAGAATCAAAAGACATCTGTATTAGAGTGCCTTTACACAATTCTAGAAGAATGAGAGACAAGCAAAGAAAACTGAAAAAAAATAGATTGCTAAATGATGGTGGTTGTGATCTTGTAGGCACAAGTGAAACCTGGTGAGAAGATCCTTATAACTGAGATGTCAATACAGGTTAGTACAATTTATATAAGAGAAGGGTGGAAAAGTATCATTATAAAGCACATAAAAATATTTACAATCCCAGCAAACTACAGGTTTGTAGTGATCAGTGCCAGGGTAAATATGATCAACTGGGATACAAAGGCTGGAAGGAAAAAGAATACAGATGATTAGGTTGAGAAGAAAAAGAAATCAAGGTCAGTTCAAACTAATTTTTTGTGTGCTCAGAAACCTGACATATTTTTGATACTTAAATGTATATTTGTTGGGCAACATAGAAACCCATGAAATGTAAAGGAAACTATAATATTGCATTTGCATTAAATGAAAAGAAAACAAATCTTGTATCTACTTCTTTTAGAAGGAAATGAAACCTAGTATGTGCCTGTCATTCCCTTATCTGAAACTTACTAATGAAAATTAGAATTAATGGTACCATTAATAACTCAGGTTTTAACTAAGGTATATAAAATAGAAATTCTGTTTAAAACTAATATTCAAATCCACTGGAGTGGAATATGATACAATTAAAACATAAGAAACAGTACATGCTTTCAGGGAAGAGTGTAAGGAATAGAGGCTGGTTAATGGGATTTCAAAAATGGATTCTACTCAGTTAACTTCATTATCACATTTCTAGCTTTGGAAATGCATTCTGAGCAGGTTGCTACAAAATGAAAGGCAAATCCCCCAAAGAATGGAAAAGCCCTCAAAAACTTTGAGGAAGGAAATCTTGTTAATCTTGAACATTTGACATGTAGTTTGGTATTCCTAAAATGGAATTGTTTTCATGTTCAAAATGGAGTGCCTTGGATGATGCAGAGAATGAGAAAATTTGCAGTTCCTCTGTTTTAATTTATTTCTTTGCATGATCAAGCTAAAATTCATAACAATAATTACAAAGAAAACAAACAAAAAATTGAACATCTGCCCTTTTTTCTAGAAATGTGTTTAGTTTTTTTTGTCTACTGAGTTGTCTTTTTCAAGCTTTGTGGAAGATAATTGGCTTTTGGCAATTTTAAAGCTTTTCCAGCAGGAAGATAATATATCACTTAACCCTCAGAAAAAAAACCCCTCTAATATGATGTATGGCTGAATATTTTTCCCCATGATCATCCAGCAGCAAAAACATGAATTTTGAGCTTACTATTTGCTCTGTCTTTATGCAAGTTCATGTCTGCTGTCCTATTCTGGACAATTTTCATTATAGATTATATGGTCATAAACACTGCAACTTGGCTGACATAATGTAGATTACATGGACGAAGTTGTGCCATGATAAATTTTTAGGTGTTTCAGTAAACATACCAAATAGTGATATCATGAATAAAAAGATTTAAATGCAAAGCGATTAAAAAGCAAAAAATTCAGCTATGCTGATATTGTCTGGAAAACATTATAGGCAAATAAATACATTTTTTTAAAACAGAAAAATTTTAATGACATGTTTCAAAACAAAGCATTGTATTAATTTCCTTATAACTTTGCTCATACATACAATTTCAGAATTTAAATAGCCTTTGTCCTGAAAACTATTTCAGAACTCTGATGAATATAACTTCAATATGAGGTTTGAAAATAGAGCTCAACTAAGTATGTTTATTAAGCAAGAAATTAAAAATAATCTTAGAGCAGTCTAAAGAAATTCAGCAGTATATATCTGGTAATAATGTTCTTGTTAGAAGAACATAAAAAACACCCAGAAACAACTTTAGATTATCCTCACCTTTTGAGAAAAATTCACTGAGAGGCTACTAACAGAAATGACAGTGAAAGATTATGGTAGCATTTAGCAGCCAATCTATCTGAAAGTGCTTAAACATCTCACCTAATTTTTAAATAAAAGGTTAAAAACCACTTGCAAGTTAAAATCTTATCCGACTCGTCATCTTTGAGTAGTCCCTCCTTTT
Source organism: Alethe castanea (assembly GCA_024734035.1). Classification (NCBI taxonomy): domain Eukaryota; kingdom Metazoa; phylum Chordata; class Aves; order Passeriformes; family Muscicapidae; genus Alethe; species Alethe castanea. The sequence goes on from JANRGV010000051.1 coordinate 62,168,852, forward strand.
TTGGAAATCTGTGAGTCTCTTATGTATTTTCACTCAAAGTTAATATTATGTGGGTTTTTTTGATGTATTTATTAGTTGATTGCAAACCTATAATAAATTAAATACAAAACATAACAAATGAAAATTTAATTTTTTATATGCTAGCTGATTATATGATGTGAGTGTGCTTTTACTTGCATACAATTTGTCTTTTTTTTCCTATTTTCTATCAAATAATATGAATATACACTTCAAGACAGGAAAGATAATTAAGGACTATTATATATTAAGCATTTTATTTTGTAATGATTATTATGAAAATTATTTCTTTTCTCTAAAAAGACAAGTGACTTTTGAACTGAACCCAGAATCAAAAGAGGAAGCTTGGAACAATTTACTGTACCTATTTCAAGTCAGTTTGCCTCTTGCTAACTGAAGAAACACAGATCCTGAGAAGATCCAGAGAAATACTTCTAAACAAATGTTTGCAAATATGAGTTTTAATGGTAACAGGAAAAAAAATTAATGTCAGGCAAATATGGGATGTGATTTGTTATGTCCTATAGTTAAATCTCACCTCCTATCTCAGCAAGACTCTTTTTGCATTATCAAGCTTTTTAAATTTTCACAATTATTTGACATCCACTGGAAGATGTGATCTATACATAAATCTGAAAAATTACTGAAATTTATATATTCTGGTTGATTTCCACAGGTTTGCATTTGAAAAACACTATTTTCACTTGAATTAATTTTCTATTTACTCTGTTTTCTATTCAGTCTACTGCTAAATAAAAAAAAAATCAGATTTATTTTCCTCAGTTTATGAAAATGAACCTTTCATTGTGCTAATATCTGTATATTTGAGCTTGAGCATAGCATATCATTAAGCCTCTTGTAATTTCTGTGAATTTTTATTGAGTTTAATTATTGACTGAAAATGTTCACTGCTAGTAGATGCTAAAAATCCCCAAAACAACTTTAAAAAAGCTGCTATTATATCAGTCTTCTTGCCCCTGGATTATTTGAGTGACGAGCAAAAATCCCTTGCCCACTGAATGATAGAACCATTTCTACAGACAAAATATTTTCTTAAGTATATTGCAATCAGAGGAAAAGGTCAAACATTATTTTTCATCCACCCTATGAATTATTAAAAGTTTTCTTCCTCCCTGCAAACAGATAGCAGGCAGACATTCTGCATGGCAGGAGTCTTTAAAATGGCAAGTGGAAAGGGCTCTAGTAGAGGAAAATAATGCTTCATGAAAGTCTGTTTCTACTGGAAATTCTTGGCAGAAATTTTAACACATAACAGCTGAGTGATTAGATAAGTAAGAAAAATCAAACCATTTTGTCAGAATATTTGGGGAGAGCTTGGAAAGGAGAAGATTAGAAGCATGGAACTGAGCCCTTATGCTCTGTGATTTTCAGATTACATGGTACCTTTAGTCTATCGTTTTATCCACTGTAGGCAAAGCCTGTAGTGCCAAGCAATTCGGCTCAATAGAAACAGCCTGGAAGATTGAAATGATTGCTTCTAAGCTACTTATAGCTGCACAATTTTTACTTTAGTGGTTTTTTTGTCACACTAGTTGTAGTCTAATTTGTAGGACTGAACGTCCCTCAAAAACTTGGCCAAAGATGTTGAAAAATCCAGTCATTGATTAGAAGTTCACTTTTCTCCATTAAGGTGAGCAGCACATTTTAGAGAACAGCTTGCAGTTCCATTTCCTCTGAAGGAAATTCATTCATATGCATAAAAACTTTTCCTTGAATGGAACATAATTAGTGGAAACAATCAGTGGATTGAATACAAAATTGGGCCAAAATATTTAGACATATCTCTGGTCTTCTTCTAAAATCAATGATGCAGCAAAACAAATTCTAGCATAAAATAATATTTAATTGAACTTAGAGGGCCTTATTTCATTCAACTCTCTCCAGGAGGATTACATAGAGATATTGTACTCTTCCTCTCTAACCATTTCTAGGTCCTCCCTTCTATCAATCTCCTTCACTATAAAATTTCACCTGTAGAGGATAGTGATTAAATAACCACGTACAATATTCTGTCATGTTTTATGATATCATTAGGATTCCCCATCTGAATGGTTCAATTACTTAAAATTGCTAACCATTTTTAAAGGTGAGACTTCTGAAAATAAATCAGATGATTATTTACATTGTTGCTACATGATAGAGAAATATGTTCCATTTTTCAAGCTTTAACACATACAATAACATGCCTTTGCATGTGTTACATGGAATATTTTAGTCAACATTTTCTCTTAAAGAACACACTGTAATAATTCAACAAATCTGAGCTATAAATTATTCCTGAAATTGGTGAGATTTAAAAAACTGAAGTTTTTTGTGCTGCTGATTAATAAAGATGCATTAGTGAAGAAAAATATATTAACTGGCATAGAGTTCAATTACTTCATTTACAGACTATATGATGGTACTTGAGTCTCGTACTATGTAAGTGAAGTGATGCACGCTGAGATAAGCAGTATGGAGTAATCACACTGATCTTTTATAAAGTGCTCCAAGTTTTCCATAAAGCAGTTCAAGAAAACTCTCTGTATGCTAGGTAATTGGAGAAAATAAGCAGTGCAGTAGATAGAGAAGAAATAATAGGAACAAGAAGGCTCTGGAGTCAAGATTAAGAAAAGCAGATCACTTAACAGTTGCTGTAGTGAGCAAAACAGGCAACATGCAGAAATTAACACTTTTTATTGCAAATTAAAATATTTAATTACTGATTTGAATAGTGGAGGGGAAAAAACAAAATACAAAAAAAAAACCCTAAAAACCACAAGAAAAAGGAAAATGTATTTGCAAATTTTATCCCCTTTTATACCTAAAGAATAGATTTGATAAATAACACAAAAGGCTCAACTTCACTTCAAGCACCTGTCCTCTGCACTCTGTGGTCATCATGGATTGCACTCAGTTGATTCAGTAACTTCAGTGAGACAACTGGTGGCACTGGGGTGGTTGGTGAGGGTTGCAGTCAGGATGTAGCAGCTTCTTTTGGCATCTCCCTCCTTTCCATTCTTTTCCTGTGCTTCAACATGTGTGCTCCACCTTTGAGGATGCTCCAGTGTGGGGTCACCCACGAGTTGCCATGCCTACCTGTCATGCAGTCACCTCCTGCACTATCTTGGTGTTCCCCTTGCTGTTTTTTTACAAAGGCACCATCAAATCTTTGGGGTAGGGTCCCTTGCAGACCCTGCTGGAACTGGCAATATCTTGGAAAAGAAAAACCCTGACCTCTTCCCCAGGATTTTACTCCTGCTGCAGCCAGATTCAGAGGCATTTCCTTATGAATTCAGTACACTTTTCAAGCTGATAACCTTTGGCCATGAAATAACTACCTTGATAGAGGAGATAACTACACTGATTATTATCCACCTTGAATTAAGAAAGTTTTATGACATGGTCTTCATGTAGAAGCTGAGAAAATAGCGACTGGACAAGCAGAACATCACAGTGGATTGAAAACTAGCTGAACAGCTATGCCTGGAGAGTGGTGATCAGCAGCAAGAAGTCTAGTTGGAGACTGCTAATCAAGTGGTGTACCCCAAGGCTAAATCCTGTTTTAAATCTTTATTAGGGAGTTGGATGGGGGGCAAAGTGAACCCTCAACTAATTTGCTAATGACATAAAACTGGTGATGAGTGCCTCATACACAAGAGGGTCTTGTGACTGTCCAGAAGAACTTCAGCAGGCTGAAGAAATGGGCTAACAGCAATCTTACATTGCTCAACATGGGAAGATGCAAAGTCCTGCATTCAGGAAGGACCAGCCCCATGCATTATATAAGTTGGAGACCAACTAGCTGGAAAGGAAATTTGTACTTTAAGTCCTGATGGACAGTAGGCTGAACAAGACCAGCTCTGTGCCCTTGACAAAAAGGCTGATGGCATTCTGGGATGCATTATGCAAAATACTGGCATTAGTCAAGGGAGAAGATCCTTCCACTCTACTCAGCTCTGGTAAGGTTACAGTGGATTGCTGTGTCCAGTTCAGGGCCTCCCATACAAGAGAGCCACGGACACACTGCAGAGTCCAACAAAGGGACACAAAGATGATTAAGGGACAGGAGCATCTCTCCTATGAAGAAAGGCTGAGAGTTCTAGGACTGTTCAGCCAGGAGAAGGCTTGTGAGAAGATCTTATCAATGCATATAAGTGCATAAAGGGAGGATGAAGTCAGCATCTTTCTAGTAGTTCCCACTAGCAGAACAAAAGGCAATGGGCACAAACTGAAACACACAAGTTTCCCAAGGAATATCAGGAAACATTTTTTTCTGCTGTATTAATGTCTGAGCCCTGGCACAGACAGCCCAGAGAGACTGTGAAGTCCCCATGATTGGAGATATTTCAAGACCATTTGAACATGATCCTGGGTACTGGGCTTTAAGTTCTTGAGCAGGCAGTGGGACCAGATGACATCCAGTGGTCCTTTGTAATAACAACCATTTTGTGAGTCTAAGAATCTATTTTCAAGTGAGGAAAATTAGGTCAAGATTTATGTTCAGGTTCATGGGTTAAAATTGCTTTCTGATGGCTGGCATCTTATAACACTGAACTATTTGGAATAGGAGGGGATTGTGTGTTAGGGATTTATTAAAACACAGCTTGGAGTGACATAAATGAAAATTGACATGTGAGGCAGGTGATTTTTTTGAGTCCTATATAGAAAGCTAAACAGTCACTTGCTGACCTTTAGATTTTCACAGTCATGTGACAGAAAAGTTAAAAGCTTTACCAATGGGAGCAAGAATTCAGGATTATCTGACTGTTTCCATTTCCTTCATTTGTTGACATTTTCCTCTCTCACGTCAGAATCTCCAGATTATGTTTGGGAAGGAGGCCTTTTTTTAATATAATGGCATATAACTGAAACAGAGCTAGAAAATACTGTGGGGGTTTTTTTATGGGGTTCATGATCCCTGGCCACAGCAAATGACCTTGGAATCTGAAAACATCACCCAGCCATGAAAGCAATATTGGATTTGTGTCACAAGTATAAAATATTTAAAGAAAAATAATAGAATATCACAGGCAATTCCAGCATACTGTGCATGGACAGTTTGGCAGCTTCTAAATTTACAGCACCATGGTCCTGTCAATGTAGGCATAAACCAATCAAGTTGTTCTACTGCAGGTGTCATAATGGCTTTACAGGGTGTTTAAAAAGGAATATTCAACAAGGAAACATTTTCCCTGAGGAAAGCCATAAATAAGAAGAAAACAGTTTTTTTGAAGAAAAAGTAAAATTCATTTACCCTGTCAAAATACATTCACTTCTCTATATTTCATTTTTGCATTGTGCTATATAGTCACTGTTTGTTGAATGATTTGGATGCTTTTCCCTTAAATATCCTTACCTAATAGGCCATTAGATGTATTTATTACTCTTCAGAAGCCAAGTTGCTTCTGAAAGTCTGCATAATGTGAATTCCTTTTGAATTCTGTGTATGAGAGCTTCTAGTATTATCCGTGAGGTTCAAAACAATACGGTTTTCTGGGGGTATTTTTGTGCTGTTTAAATTACATATTCATTAAACTGAGGTTTTCACAATCATATGTTCACAAAACAAACTAACCAAGCAATAAAAAAGGTATGGTTATGGTATAAATGATAAGTTTAAATAGTGAAGAGGACAATGCAAACCTAAGGTGGATAAAGAGCTCAGGTCACATGTGTTGAACCTAATTTCTGACAGGCCAAGTGCATAATGGTTGAATAACCCCAAAATAACCAAGTTCAGAAGTACCCATCTACCTCATTCCTGGGCATGTTCAAAGTCAGGTTGGATTGTTTCTGAGCAACCTGTCTACAGAAATGTGTCCCTGTCTAGAGAAGGGATATTGGAGCTAGGTGGGCTTTAAGGTCCCTTCCAACCCAGCCATTCTAAGATTCCATGATGATTCTATGATTACATTTGCAGAGGGGTAACTCTGAGAGTAATAATACTGATGTCATAATTTCCTCCACTGGAGAGTACAAAGAAAGAACTTATTTGACATTATTATCTTTTCCTATTTCACTGATGTTCCACACTGCCAGAATAAAGCAGTGAAAAAGGAAGTCCCTTTCAAATTTAGTTTAAATAGCCTAAAACATTATTCATTAACTTCCAAATGCTTTAAACAGTTTTAAAATCTCTTGTGCATTTTTTTCCTCACATCTAAATCTTCATCTTTTCCTTTAATAACATTTTTCCAGGCTTATTACTCAGTCTGTCTCAATGTGCATTTCAGCCTTTCTGCCAGATATTCATCTCTTTCAGAACCAGCTCAATCAGGCATTTTGGTGGCTAATTTGTCTTATCCAATCCTTATATGTAACATCCCTTTCTTAGATAAACACTTTTGAAACTTACTGGACTAAGTTTCTATCCAGACCTGTGAAAGCAAAAGTTGCTATTGTTGGAGAAAAATGAGAGACATTAATAAGCAAATAGATCCCAGTGGTTGCTTCTTTTTTGCTTTCTTAATTTGTCCTTCCACCTCACTACTTCCTTGAGGTTAACTCAAGATAAGATAAAATTAAATATATAAATAAATTATTGAAATCAGTGAATGAGTTCCAGGTTATTCATTGGGGTACTACTAAGGTACTATTCCTAAAGATATTAATAAGCTAATAATCCTCAGAATAAAAGATGCCTCAGTTTTTTTCCAAAGACAGTTATTATCCATGTGATTTTTTACCAGCCGGTCTGAGTTTACTGCAGTTTCTGAATTAAGGTAATGCAAATGTATTAGCAAATGTTGTCTGGGATAGCTATCATATGTCCAGAGTGGTTATTTCTATTTTTCTTTTTTTTCCCTCTCTGTTTGATTTTTTGTTGTTGTTGTTGTTGTTGTTCTACCATCACTTATTTTTTTTCAAATTAAATAGTTTAAGCATGTACTGTATGCAATTATTTTATGGTTGATGATAAAAGCCAGGTGTACTTCTTCCCTGCTAAATATCTCAGGAAATCATGTTCTTTGATTTAACACTCCCTTTCTCACATCAGGAAGTTTGTAATTCCATTCTCAGTGGGAAACATGGAAACAAACTGAAGGCCTACCTGGGAACTGCTTGACTGGTGGAAGGCAAAAGTTTGACTAGGGTTTGTCTATGAGGATCCTAGTTAGGAATAAGATTTTCCTGAATGACTGCTGCAGTCTGGTGTTATAGCTCTTACTGGAGATTTCTTCTGCTCAAACTGAACTTGAAAACTACATGTGCATTCTGCTATGGAGCTTTTGTATTGCCAGCTAGTCCTTAAGAGCACTTTCAAAATGCAAACCACAGTGGACTGGCAAATGGAAATAGAATTTCATCTAGTTTCTACATTATAAATGGGCTTGTCTACCAAAAATAGATTTGCTTATGCAGTGACAGATTTAGACATGTTCATAAGCAGAGGTTTACAACCATTGTTCCATCATATGAAGTGCTTAGATTCTAGATCATGACTTTTTCAAAACACTGCTCAAATGTCTACTGGTTTATCTTCTGATCCAGGTGTTTATGGTAGCCTATATTCCCTTCTTCTTTGTGGTGTGTGTAAAGACACAAACATATCTGAGTATCTCAAAGCAGTTTGAATTTAACAATTACAAGTCTCAAAGTCTCAATTAAAATTTCTTATAAGAACAGTTATTAAAAAAAAGCCAACTATACCACATAATCACTAGGAGACACTGGTATTAGGCTTCTGTAGAGAATATAAATTCTAATTAATTATTCTCTTCATTTCTTCACTTTCTCCTTTTTTTTTTTTTTTTCTGTTTTATGCAGAGAGAGAAAGAAGAATATACCTCAGTTTTGGTTGGATAGGGGTTTTCCTTCTTTTATTTTTATTTTTTCTTTAAGCTTTTTTTTTTAAATTACAAAGTAAGTGTAGTCCCATTTTTATGCATGGAGTTGAAAAAGTGCAGGTATAGACAATTCTCTTAGTATGTTTTAGACTATGCTCTTGCGTAGCATTAAATAATGGTAAAGTTATGAGCAAATGAGCAAAATTAGTCTGTACAGCATCACTGAGGTCCAACTGACTATGCACCAGGCAATTTGTCTTAATATTACTCACACCTCATCTACAAATGTGAACACTCTTGATGATTCAGCAGTGTTTAATAAAAGCCCTGTCTACTGTGCCACTCCAAAGGGAATGCACAACCAATGGAAAAGGAAAATGGTGAAGGACTGGACTATTTGACTGTTGAACACTGCCAAATCACCTTTTGCTTTTCATATTTAAACCCTTGCTACAGAAGAAGTGTATTGTATGCAGTGGAAAAGAAGAGCGATTCACCATGAGACTGGATTGTGGTCTCTGAGTTGGGACATACATAGAAACTAATTTCTTGTAATCTTTTCTCTCCTGTTTCAGAGAAGAATCCAAATTTTCTGGACTTTTATCAAGAAAATATACCAACTGTAGTTTTTTATCTCCATGTCAAAAAACTCAAGCCTGAAAGCTGATGAGACTGTCAATTTCTTCTCAGACACTTAATGTAATTTGTTTAAGTGGATTAAAGTCATAATGTCAGAAAGAAGTAATGGGGAGATGATTTCCTCAATCAATATCATTTGAAATATCAGCCCTGATAGTGATGAAAATTCTTAACATTCTTCACTTGTCTCTTTAGAAAAGGGGGACAAATCTGTAAAGAAGGCAGTTCAGTTCAATGTCAAATGCATAAGAGCACTATAAATGCATTAATTTGTCCTTTAGCTTGTATGTTTCATTCTGAGTTTTAAAAATGAAATCAATTCTATTGATTATTTTTACAGAACTTTTAAAAATTTAAAGATTCAAGATAATGAAATATCTGGTTACTGGTTTGATTTTTGGACTGGTGCTAGTGGAGGTATTGGCATGACAAGTGTGTAACAGTAAAATGCAGTTATATTATGCATTTATGCATATTGGAAAATTATGTTTTTCAGCATCCATATCAGAAGCAGATATTAAACAAATAAAATGTGATGGAATTTAAGATTATCCTATAAATTAGCCAGCACCCCTTTCTGAAGCCAAAACTGAAGAAATATCACATTTGTATTAGCTTTTAGAAGCAATCTTTGCAGTGTTTCAGTTTCTTAGAAGCCACACCAAGGAATGTAACAAAATTAAATTTATAGCAATATAAAAAAACCCAAACAGAACCTGATCTAACATAACATTAGTAATTAATTTTTGTATTTGATGACAGCAGGTCAGATGCACAGTGTTTGCAAGAGATGAAGCAAAGCAAATGAGAAAGCATTTCTGTGACATTCTACATTTCGCTGACTTCCCCAATTATCACTGAGCCGTTTGATATCCGACAGCTAGATTCAAATACTGCAACACATTTTGAGTTATGTTCGTAGGAAAGTTTGTAATTCACATGAAATCAAGATGAAAAGATGGCATTTGAATTCAAGTTAAATTTGTTTCAACCGTCTATGTTTATCTTTCTAGTTTTTACATATTGATACCATAGGACATATGGTTTAAAATACTATTCTGGAGGATATTCAGAAGTCATTGAGTCTTCAGATGAGAGAGGACAACTGAAACGACAATATTAAAATACTTAGATATTTGAAATTTTGCCCATATGATTTTAATTTATAATGTTAAATAAATCAAAATCCAGAAAACATGAAAATATAAACATATGCATACATATGTATATATACAGAATAATAGAATGCTATGGCTTCCTTTCCAGATATTCTCTTTTAATTCAAAAAACTTGTATTGTCTTTGACATTTAAATAAAACTAGTTAATACATAAAATGATATACATAGGTAATATTGAAAAGTGACTAAGAATGCAAGATGATTATCCTGAAAAAAACCTAATTTTCATTTTCAAAAAGGCTGAACTCTCTCTCTCTGAATAAAATTTACATACTAGTCTCATAAGTTTCCGAACATTTCTTATTGATTTCTACTTTTATTTCTTGCATCAAAAAGTAATAAGCAACACTAAATCCAAATTACTCAGATAACTAAGATTTTCAATCTGTGCAACACTAGCATACTATTGCTAGCTTGTTAATAATATTTTAATTTGTAACATGATATGTAATTTAGAACTGGCATTTGCAGTTGAGTATTGATAAAGTGCACATAAAGTGACTTATTTCTTAGAGATATTCATAGCCCTGAGTACTTCACCTGATTCACCTTCTGAAGTTTGATTGTCTCGGAATGATATGTATAGGATAACCAAGTTAGCAGGCCCAACTAGCATCAATTTATGAAAGACAGGTCCTGCTTGACCAATCTGATCTCTTTGCATGACAAGTGGATAAGGGAAAGGCTGTGGATGTTGTCTGCCTGGACTTTAGTAAAGCCTTGGACCCAGCATTTTCCTGGAAAAAGTGGCAGCTCATGGCCTGGACAGGTGTGGGAAATAGAAAATGTATAGAATTCTCAAAAAGCTGTGTGAAAGCAAGTTTCAAGATGGAGAAATGTAAAAATGCTGCATATACAAAGACGAAAAGCAATAAGGCTGTGAGCTGTGTAGAGATAGTCCTCAGGAAAGTATGTTAATCGAGATAGTAGAAATATGCGACCTTAATAATGAAATTTTATCCACTGTTTTAAGCTATTACAAGTAAGCAGTGTTCAATGCAAGATGTACATGCAGCTTTAGTAATTGTCCTGAGCAAATGCTTGTCAGCTTTTAATATTATGCAATTGGCTAGAAAGTTGTTTAAAGACCTTGTAACAAAGAGAACTTCATCTGCTGTGCCAGCAGCTGAAGCTATTCCATCTTACTTGCGTGGTTCTGTAAAATAAAACTGATGATTGTGATGGAATAAAGGTTCAAAACAGCTGCTCCAGCAGTCTCATCCTGTTGCTTGTGTACATATGTCAAAGTGTGACTGGGGTTGGCCAAATTTAATACATTTAATTTCTTTCGGGAATTGGATTTAGGAGTAGAGACAAGGCAGGCCCAAACTTAAAAGGACATAAAATGAAATTTATTAATAACATAAAACA
>JANRGV010000051.1:62189241-62230530 GCA_024734035.1 Alethe castanea
CTTAGACAGTAAAAATTACTGCATGAAAGATCAGCTTGCCTATCTACGCAAAGATGAGACCAAGGCTGAAGCCCCATCAAGGATCTTTAGTGAGAACCTGGCTCAAAATCCACCGTGAAAATCTTGAACACTTTTGCAACACAAACAGTAAAACTTGTTTAATAACCATGCCAGCTTTCAAGGTTCCCAGAAGGAAACAGCAAATCAGCAAAATAAAACAAGCTAGGGAGTGACTCACTCTAACTCAATGCCAATTACAGCAAGAAGAAATTCAATCTGCAGGAGCACATAACAGCCCTTTCTTCTTCTTCTTTGTTTTTTTTGTTGTTTTTATGCTTAAGACTAAAATAGCCAAAATAGAGTTAATGCATGGAATCCCTTCAGTGGTTAAATACTGCAGTGTGAATTTTGACTTCAAAGCAGTATACGCCATGCACAGTCCATATGAACCAATGATCAATTCTTCTTTTCCTCCAATATTTGTCTCTTAGTATTGGAATTTCAAAATGTTCAGAGAAAGATTTAGGACAATCAAGACTAAACATAATTACATTGCCTTGACACTATTTCTTTAACTTATAACTTTATAAATTAAGAAATCTTACACTAGTAATTTCTAACACAGTAACTGAAAATTTAAATATATCTGCATATATTGATACAACAGAGTTCTTCCAAAATGGTTGTGACATACAATTCAAAGCCAAGTCATGACTTAAATGAATATATTTAACCTTCTATAGAGATAGATAATACTTCATTTGGGGATATATTATTCTCTCAAATTTCAGAAGCTCTCTTGTAGAAAAGAAGTAAACTACTCAAAAATCTTTTTAGTTGTCTCTATGTTCATAAATCCTTAGGGAATATAATGAAAATATGGGTATAGGTCATGTTTGGACATTGATCTTCTACTTATTTTCATATAATTGATACATTTCCTGAAATCACTGCTGATTTCTAGAGCCTGTGTAAGGGTGTGTTGGTCAAATTCTGAAGTTATACATTTACAGGTTTGGCTTTTATCAAAGGCTAGTGCCAGTGTGAAAATGGGGTCTCTTAGTAGGCTTTTCAGGGTGTCTGCAGCATTTTCAGGTAGTGGCTCCAAACAATGTTGAAAATCTTTCCAGGAGAATTGTAAGGTTAGAAAGCATCTGCTCATTTCATTAGCAGAATATTGACACTGAAGCTGTATAGAAAATTTAAAGCAACTTCAGTGATGCTATGTATTGTGATTTTAGATTATATTCAGAAAATAAGCCTACCTTCTCTTATCTTAATATTAGCCTTTACTAAATCTCTTATCTAGATTTATAGTAGCTTAATTTAAAACTTCTTTTTTTGGTTTGTTTTGTTTTTTACATTATTGCTATATGATACCATCTAATCTCTCAGCCAACTGCCTAATTCCAGTTAATTTCCTAAAGCTAAACATTGCAAGGATAGCATCTGACATTAAATTGGACTCATAAATGAACACAGAACATATGATATAGCTCATGGTGTTCACATAGCGCTTCAGAGCTTCAGGAAACCAGGATTTAGTGGAAAGAAATGCTGTGTTTTTACTTCAGATCGAACATCCTACAGTCTGACCTTGAAGGAAAATTATAGGTACAAGACTGGACTAAAGGCAAAGAAAGTCTGTATCTAATGAAATCTCTCTGAATGTATTTATTTCAGGGTATCACTCAAGTAAACCTATTATTGCTTTCTGTTTGAAGAGGTTACGTAGAGGACTACAACTTTTCATTTAACTTACATTAGAATTTTTTTCTTTTTAAGAAGCATTGAGCCAAAAGGGCAAAATTTTTCCATCTAAGCTTTGAATGCTTTTGCAAATGCTACAATCTAAGGAGAGTATCCTTAGTATTTTTGTCCACTCACTGGATTTAAACTGACTGTAATGTAAATGATAATTTGTAAGTGGGAAATCAGGAATGGAAATTAACCCTTCTTCAGATGGTCTCATAAGAACTGGAATTAGGCATCCAAATTCTACAGCAGTACTTAAAAAATATTCTTGTCCTATTTTATAAGAATATCACGATGTCTGTAATTTCTGGCCCTTTTTAAAAACTCAATGTTTGGTATGAATTGTTTAGTGAGAAGGAAGAGATGTTAGATTGTGCTGTTGCCTTACATAGCTTTTTTTTTTTTAAGTTTGCAGTCTAACTGCATGCAATAAACTACTCAAGGAAATCTTTTCTCAAGGCTGCTTTTGCATGACCTCTTTATTGCCTGAACTAGCTAAAAAGATAAATTTGTTCATTAAATATAGGAGAAAAGAGGTGTTCTGCTTTCTGAAGGTAAAAATGCAAACCAAATACTTGTTGAGTGTCCTCTTGATTTGTTAAGTCATCATTAGAATCTTTCTCTGAAGATCCATTTTTTAAAAATATGGTTTCATTCAGGGTAGAGATACATATGCAGTTCGGATGCAGAATTAATTATTAAGTAACCGTTAATTAATAGGAAATTTAAAGGAATAGAACAAAGGCATCTAGACTTGGGAGCGAACTCAATGCAAAGATTGTGCTCAAGCCCATGTCAGAATTATATAAGTTTTTGTATCTTCCAAAGATTTCTAGTTTTATATTGATAGGAGATCTGTAGAAGTTTGAGGGCTCAGGTTTAGTTAGTCCCTACCTCTCTTTCAATGAGTTTTGGATAAAAAGAAGCATTTACTTTTTGTTTTCAATTCAAAGCAATATCTGACTGGCCAATCTAATCTGTGTTGGTAGTCTAGCCAGAGTTCACCTTGATAAATATATAACTGATTTGTTTTCTGGAATGAATTGTGAATTTATCACTCAACACATTTGTCTCACTAGGTTTGGTAAGCCATACTGTTTATATCATCTCAGAAGGCAAGACACAAAATGTCTGCTTTGGACTAAGAAGAATCCTTCACTGCTCACAATTGTATTTTATTTGGATCTGTCACTATAGACATATTGAGAATGGGACTGTATCATTTTCCTGCCTGGTAACTTAGATTCTGTAATTCTGTTTCTGCAATTTAGCATTAGCAAGTCTGTTCTGGGCCTTTTATTTATTTACTTGCTTTCTATCTGAAGGTAATAGAATAATTCTCAATCAGTGTTACCTCTGTGGCTTTACAGTCTGCTTCCTTAAAAAATACTTTTATTTACATATTACAGCTGTCTGAAATAGTCTGTTGTTTTGTTTAGGGGGAGGGGGAGCGCACTAATTTTTTTAGCTGACAACATATTCTCTCTCTTCCTTTATTTATAATTTGCATTATTTTCCAGTTTAAAACTATTTGTAGGTATTAATTGGCATCTTATTACCTCTTACAGACTAATAGTTATTAATTTTGCACAGCATATCCAGATTTTGCATACTGCTGTGCTCTGTTCTCCTTCATTTACTGTTCCTCAAACAGCTTTCATTCTGTGAACCAGTTTTAATGTATGAGTTAATTACAATTAATTTTCATGTAATATTTCTAGTGATGCATGTATCATTCCTTTTAAAGAGTATATTTTATCTGCCTTCCTTAATTTCCACTTTTATCTGAACCCAGATCAAGCAAGTTTTGGAAGGTTTGCTGCTTATTAGTCTGTGTTGTGCATCAGTCATGGAAATATATTAATTCTTAACAGGTTGTTGGCTTTTCTTTATACAAATGTCCCATTTTAGTGCAAATTAAAAGTCATTAAGAGGATAATGAATCTTGGGGTTGCAATTTTAAGTTTAAAATTTTGTAGTGCAATTTTTTTAAACTTTGAAAAATGACTATGAAAATTGAAACTAATTGAAACTAATAATTCAACAGGCATAGTAAATACATTATCTCATTAATAATTCTATTCCACATGCACCTAATGCTATTAGGTGCGTGTGGAATGTAGATTTTTGTTTATTCTTCTGGTTATTTTTCCAACCTATGAGTGATATGTATCATTTGGTGTAGTCAAAATAATGACATTTAATCCAGAATTTACACATTTTCATTTTTGTGCATTTTATTTTTAGCTCTTGAAAATTACTTTTTTTGGAAACTATTTATTACATAGTAAATTTTGAATCTGTATGAGTAGCCAAAGGAAATATTTAGGTACTTAGTTATTTTTATTGATGTTATCATCAAATCAGATATAGGGGCTTCTTCATACAGGCATCTGAACAGTATACCTTTGTCTCTCTTTATAATCAGTAAAGAGAAAGGAGCACTTTCCCTATAGAGATCATCTCCTCATGTAAACACTTTCAAGTTATCAAAGAAATGACTCTCTGAGATATGTTTATTTCTCTTCACTGGTTTTAATAAGCAAACTGAATCTAGCATTGAGAGAGCTTTGTTTAAAACTGACAGAGGTGAACCTAATTGTTGGATTCTAGACTCAGAAGAGTAATGGAAGAATTCTTAGCTGACAACAAATAAGTTATAGTTCTGTGAGTTTTCTCATAGGGAGAAAAGTCTAAACCAAACCCAAACAACATTCTTTAAGTTCTTAGTGTTCAAAGACAAGTTAGCATCCTTGCATTAATGAAAATTTTCAACAGCATCAGACTCAGTATTGATCCCTGGGGTATGCTTCAAGTTACTGAACTTTAACTGGACTTGTGCCACATTCTGGCTCTGGTCACTCAGCCAGTTTTCAGTCTACCTTGGGGTCTGCTCATCCACCCCATATTTCACCAACTTTTCCATGAGGATCTTATGAACAAAAGTGCCAAAAGATTTATTCAGTTTATTCTATTAGACAATATTCACTGCTCTCCATGCATCTACCAGGCCAGGCATTTCATCACAGAAGTTTATTACATTGTTCAAGCATGAATTCCTCTTGAATCCATGCTGACTGCTCCCAATCACCTTCCTGTCCTTTGTGAGTCTGGAAGCAGTTTCCAGGTTAGTTCTTTCATTACCTTAATGAGAATCACAGTGTGGCTAACTGATCTGTAGGTTCTTGATTCTTCTTTCTTGCCCCCATTAAAGATAAATGTGACATCTTTTCTCTCCATCTCTTGGGCACTTCTTCCACTCAGCATGACCATTCAAACATTACTGAAAGTGGCCTTGAAATTACATCAGTACTTGTAAGTGTATCCCATGAGAACCCAAGGATTTCTCTATGTCCTGCTTGCCTAAGTCTACTCTGACTTGATCATTTTTCCACCAAGGGTGGTGCAGATCTGATAAATTAGAGACATGGAAACTGTCCCACACAAATGGACACCTTCTTTGAAAAGATTTTATTCAAGGTGATTCTGAAACTGTCACTCTGTAATTTATACGTGTGCTGCTCTCTCTTTATGTATTCATTTTACCATGCCTTTTATCAAATAATGTGACCAGGAGTACATATATTGTTAAAATTATATGTGCATCATGCAGTTTTACATAACTGTGTGTACTTTAATCAATTTTCTAATAATTTCTAATTTTATATATTATATTTGTGGTGCAAATTGAAGATGGAAGAGAAATTTTGACCAGATAACATGGCTTTTTTAAATGCAAGAGGATTTACTCATTAGAGCTGCGTCAACATTCACTTTTTTTTAAATGCTTCATTGAACAGATGAAATCATCCTTTCACATCACAGGGGACAGCAATATTGTGTAATAATGTAACAAAAGAGTAAACACAACGGTTAAAAGTCTCTCTTTAGTTTACTAGCAAGCAAAGTAAATTTTTGTAAAATAGAGGGCATAAAGAAAATTGATATTTGTATGATTTGACTCGAGATAAGTATCACGTTTGTTCCCACCAATCTCTTCTGCACTTCATTTATGCATTTATACTAAAATTTGGGGTTTTTTTATCACTTTCTTGGAGTAGTCCAAGGCTTTATTTCATTAGTAATGCGATCTCTTTTTACACTCACAATGTCATCTGGATAGGAAGATTTCTGAAGTGTGAGCAGAGCAGCTGTTGCCTAGTAGGAAGGAAAATCAATGACCTGACACTTGGCAGCTGCAAATTTGTATACAGTTTAATAGTTGAAAGGCAGAGTACAAGAAAACAGAAGGTTGTTCACCTCCTGGGTCCAGCATACCTAGGTTTTGTAAATTACTGCGGTTTAATCGGAAAGCTGTTCTTAGTGTTCTTAATAAGCAATACATTTTAAAAGGTGCTTTTTTCCTCCTTAGTCTGGTCACAAATTCTAGGTTTTTTAATACTAATGAGTTTTACTGAATGTCAGATATATAAACAGAATGCAAATATAGGTATAAAAAGTATATATATACATATATACTTTTGGAGTTGTTTTCATTGGGAAAACATAATAAACGTTTAAATAATTAGTACCTTAAAAGAATGCATAAACTAATGTTTAGTAATTATAGGAAATCTATCAGGAAACTTTGATGAAACAATGATAGCTACTATGGTTTCAACAAAGCTGAAGAAAGGATTAATTGCCAGAATAAAAAAATACTTAGAAAAAAAATTCACCAAACAAGCATTTTGATTTATACCAAGCATGCTGTTTCTAGTTGATAGCAAATTATGTATTGACACTTGGATCAACTTTATTCTGTTACCTGGGTAGATAAACAACAGAACAGAACAGAACCAGAATGTGAAGCAAAATTTAATTGCTCCATCCTGTAACCTAACTTAACATGACTAGGTGGTAAACTTTAATAACAATGCCAAAAATATGTTAACTACAGTCTCATACCATTGTAAGAAAATTCAGGGTATATAACCAAATGAAAGCATAATTGCATTTCTATTAAATAACAATAAAATTTGAAACATTGAGTTTTAAAAACATTAAAACTGTAAGAGAGTAGTGCCTAAGGAGTGGTGCCTTTGTTATTGTCATAATTTTTCTCTTAATCACAGATTCATTGAATAGATGAGGTTGGAAGGGACTACAGTGAGTCATCTGGTCCAAAATCTCTCCTCAAGCAGCGTCATCCTAGAGCACAAGGTATGGGATTGAATCCAGAAGGTTCTTGAATATCTGCAGTGAAGGAGACTCCACAACCTCTCTGGGCAATCTGTTCCACTGTGTGGTCTCCTGCCCAGTGAAGAAGTTTTTCTTTATGTTCAAACAGAACATCCTGGGCATTAGTTTCTGCTAAGTTATAAAACTTTCTTGAAATCTGTAGTCTTTCACAGGAGGGGATGAAATTGACATAGGATGTGAAAAAGGGTCATAAAATATTGTGCCATATTAAACCCAGGGAATCCTAAATCATACTACATTGTAGTTATATTATTTTTTCTTAAGACTGACTGGTATGGCATCTATGAATGACCTAAATTAGCTCAGGAAGAGAAAATAGTTATAATTACTATTACTTTTCCCTTTTTAACCATTGTATCAGTACATTAGTATTGTGACTGAATTGTGACTGACTTTTTAAAGTTCTTATGTGAAAAATTTAAAAATTTTTATGTTATCATTTTTATATTTGTGACTCACTTGCAAAATGGAACAGTGAAGATCTGTCAATGACAACAATTTTATGTCTTCTAACTATCCATTTAACAGTTTCATGTTGATAAAAACTACAATTAATAGCTTCAGACAAGTGAATACTGGGCTAGTATTTATCCATAATAGCATCTTAGTATCCTAAAGGGAATGGGTTTTGGTAAAATGCAAGAGAGACTTAGATGACCTATAACTTTTGAAATTAACTTGACAGAACCTAATTGCAACCCAAGGTTGTTACAGAGACTTCCTGCAAGTAGTTCTAAATGGTGCACATAAAGCAGATAAATGATGTGTTGTATAAATGAAGGAAGAGGAAACTACATTCATGTACTGAAGTGATGACAGCTATGTAACTACCTAGAGAGATGAGAGATAGAAGGATCATTCTTCTCTGTCATAAAGTAATCACCTGCTATGCAGCAGGCACAGTCAAAATAGCAACATCACTTCCACTCAATGCAAATTCTCTCCTGAGTTCTGCCTATACTTTAGCACATTTCCACATCCTTATTTGGGAACGTTTTGTCATTCTCATTTCTCATGCACTGAATTTTCAATACGTCGCTCTTACTTTTTCATTTGCTGCAAACATTGTATCATGATGTTCAGACATTAAGAAGGTCAATATATTGCTGCTCTTATACATCTCAACCAGTCATATTCTGGGGATGTTTTAGTTGTTCATTATTTATAGTTAGCTGTGATATTTCTATCATATATCTGTCAAATTTATATGTCCTGAAAACTTTGACATTTTTCTGCTGAAATAGGAAGTCGCTTAGATTTTTCTACAGTAAAATAGAAATGCCACACTTTTTAATTGTTCATGGATACATGTTTATTCTCTTAACTGAAGCTTCAGCTCAAGTACAAAATGATCATACAGCACTCCCTTCTTCCATGAAAAAAACAAAAACTACAACAAACCTTAAAAACATCTTAAAATGCTAGGACATTTCATTCAAACACAGAATTCAATTACTTAAGGCAAAAAATAATTTGGAGTCTGATACATGAACATATGATGTTAACAATTTTCTGCCTGATACTTTTATTCTTCTTCACTTTTCAAATCCATGATTCCTCAGATGTGTTTCACAAGCTCCTGCTCTCATTACTTTTCAGACAAATCTAAACAGACAAAAACATACAGAGTGTCTTTGAAAATATTGCACTGGGAAATTATGTGGGTAGCATACAAAAGTATTTCCACTCCAATGTCCACAACAATATAGTTTTAGGCTTATTAGGCATCACCTACTTTACAGGGATATTTTGACTACTATAGTGCCAAAAACATGACTCAGAGTGAGGCTTCCAAAATCACAGTTTTCCAAAAAAGACTGAAATACTATTGGGTTTTAACCTTTAATATATTGAGTTCAGATACCCCAGTGCTGGCAGCAGGGGCTTCAGAAACCTCTGTGAGGACTGATCAGGGCTGCTCCATGCTGGACATATGTGTTTCCACAGGCAGCAAACAACTCATCTCAGGACATGCCTGAGCCCCACAGCCAAGGTGGGGGGACCTTGGGGAAAGTGTATTTAGGAAACTATATTTTAAAACATATTTTAAATTTTTAAAAACTTTCTTTTAAAAATTTTTTTTTTTAAATTCTGCATGACAGCTTCAGAAGGACAGGTGAGGAGCATGTGTATTTCACACACATGCTATTTCACACAGCACTGCAGACAGCAAGGTGAGAGAAAAAGAAAGGAGGGAAGGAGATGCTCCTGCAGCCCATTGATAGGACCACACCAGAACAGGTACATTGCAGCCTGTGCACAACAGGGAATGGGTCAAATATGAGGAGAAAGTAGTGGCAGAGAGGAGCTTTTACAGACCGTTCTCAGCTCCCATTCCACATTAAACAGTGCTGTTGGTCTGGTGGGACGTAGAAGAGTCAGGAATGAAGGAGTGAAGTTGAGCCAGGAAAAAAAGATAGGAAGAGGTTGGCAGAATAGTGTGGTTTTGTCTTTGCTTCTCATCTCAATTGGCAACAAATTACACTAATTTTCCCAAATTCAAGTCTGGTTAGTGGCAAGCAACCTCTCTGCCTTTATTTTGACTCAAATCTGTTATATTTTTCTAGGTACCTATTGTCATCAGCTTTATTAGGATAACTAAGACATCTCACAGGGCTGAAGATATGGCAAAGGAAATATAGAAGACCCACTTTCTCTTGGATCAGCTCCTAGAAACTAAGGACATATTTGGGCAACGTAAGTGTAAATG
Source organism: Alethe castanea (assembly GCA_024734035.1). NCBI lineage: Eukaryota > Metazoa > Chordata > Aves > Passeriformes > Muscicapidae > Alethe > Alethe castanea. The sequence goes on from JANRGV010000051.1 coordinate 62,198,909, forward strand.
ATTGATTCCCTTAAATTCACTGAAGCTCCCAAGCTGACACATACATTAAGATGCTTACAATTGCAGTTCTGGGCAACACTGCAGTCACAGCAAATCCTCATTCTCCTCAAACTTTCTCCTGGTATTAAAGCCAGAATGCTAAAACTCCAGGACTCATTTTAATCTCTGCACTAAAAAAAAATGAAATGAAAAAATAAACAGAAATAGAAACTGAATTATTTTAGTAGTGAATCAATAGACAGTGAAGATGGAATATTACCAGTGATATTTTTATGAAGCTATGCTAATTTCTTAAAATGTCTTACTGACATTTAGGATGCAACATATTTTTTTTGAACTTAGGAAATATCACAGATGTGTGAACCTCAAATAGATACCCAAGGCTCATTTTATAGTTAATGAAGAGAAAGAATCACTTATGAGGTATCATCTATTTTATTCTCACACAGACATTTAACATGATGGATATATCATACATAAATATGCCTAATTCTCTTCAGCAGCTCTGACAGAATCCTAAAGATATCACCTAAGGTGTACACATTTACATAATAGATTACTGAAGTTAGATGGGAGGAATTTCCCTCCAAAATTACCATTATTGTGGATTGATGGTAGCATGTATAACTTAATCTCTAGCTAGTGCATCAGCTCTTTCATTTTTCATTCCCATAATTCTAAAGAGAAAAGCTCTGAAATGTAACATTCACGTTATGGGTTATTACTGCTCCAGCAGAAATGCAGCTCCCTGCACACATTGATATTGAGAGAATAGAGAAGTAAACAAAATAATGACATACAGAGGTTAAATGCAAATTATGATTAAACTTCTACCAAATGGACAAAGATACACAATTGGCTGTTTCAATTTAAAAATTGCTGTCACTTATAGAGCGTTCATAGGCAAAGATTGATGCCATGAATAAAATAATGAATATAGGAAGATGGTTTTTTCTGTGATCAATTACATCAGTAATGCTGATCCATAGTTAAATGCATATTATTTCAGTTAGAATAAGAAATTCTAAGTTTTGACCTTTTCAAATTAATAATTTAGAACACACAATCATGATATATATTAGTTTATTCAAATAAAATGTTAATTTCTAGAAAGTGTCTTTTTACCAAATAAGATTGTTTCATTTTTAGTTTAAAATAATTTTTAAATAAATCCTCATTAAGGATGAAATGGTCATTCACAAATTAAAACCAGTGGCTTAGTATTTATTTTGCCAGGTTCAACTGCAGTTAAAAAAATAAAAGCCATTGTAAATAAAATCAGACTTATGTAGTAAAATTAGTCATCCTGATGACTACAAATTTTCTCTTCATATAATGCAGTATCTACTGAACTGCACAAATGAGTTCAAGATATTTTAACATCTGGAGAAGAGTTAAATTTATCTGCATATTTTTTTCTGGAGAAAAAGCCATTACAATGGTTAATTCCAAGAATTATGGACAGGTTTCAGTTGTCAACTCTTAAGTAGGGATACATATGTAATATTCTTTTTATTGTTGTTACCGTTGTTATTACCACAAGTTTTCTTATTTTTTAGGTATCTTTAATCAGCCTTAATGATAATTTAATTCAAAGTCATATCACATTGGGGTAGGCAGAAACAAATCAGAGAAGTAAACTTATTGGTACTGAGGACCTGATATTCATTCTATAAACTGGTTTTATTGTAATATCAGACTAAACTCATATATTCAATCAAACACTGTATGTTTTAAATTATAAATCATGGTGACTGAGATATTTTCCTACTTTAATCATTCTACCATTGTATTTTATGATTCTATGTCCTTATGTAGCTGGAGCTCATTTTGTGGACTCCTGGATTGTCTTTTCCAGGTTAGTTTCATAATAAAAGGAATCTGAAACATATTCTAAACATTATGCAAGCATATTATGTGGGGATGGCTGTGAGATTTATTTCAGAGTAGTAGCTCTCATCCAAACTGAAATATTAAAATAAAGTTAATCATCCTAATCATCCCAAGGGAAAGAATCCTAGCTTTTACCCACTGAAAGGAAGTTCATTCCTTTTTTCAATGTATCTTTTTTACAAACTGATGCAGATTTCAATCCCTCGTTTTGCAACATGACAGTTTAGAAGTATCAAGAGTTTCATGGAATCAGTGCTTTTCTGATGATTCAGATTTTCCTAGGAGCTGTTTAGCAACAATCAGAAGAAAATATTTTTGGCTTGGAAACAAAACAGGTAACAGGTAGTGATTTGTTGGCAAAATAAGCACTGGTGACCTCATAAGCAATCTAAAGATCTTATTAATTGAGTTTCATTTCGTGTTTCACTTTTTTCATAACAGATTTCAAGAAACCAGGTTTATTAAATTAAAACTCAAGGGATGTAAAACTATTGCGAATCGAACTGGTGATAGTTTTAAAAGTCTATTGAGGCTTGAGGTTTTATTTTTTGTATGTGCAAGTAATCAAATAGGACTACATATTGTTTCTAACTCAGAATTAAAAGTATTATTGAAAAGATAAACACCCCATGAACTGAGAAGTGCTAATAATTTAAACTCCATATTTTGCCATCAGGCCATAAAAATCAGGATATCATGTTATTATAACCATATCTTATAGAATGAACTTGCAGTTAAAAAAAAAAGGATTTCACATCTCAAAATTGCACAATGAAATTGAAAAATAAAATGAGAGAAAGCTCGAGGGATTTCCTGCCATTCTGGCCAAATGTACTCTTCGTTCACAGTCTTCTGCTAATATATAAATAAAACTTTGAAAAAAGATGCACAAAGGGAGGAAATATTTTCAGAGGTGCTAGAGATGCTTAATAGGTTTTTATAACCAACACCACATAAAACTGGTAGGAAAAGTTCCCAGACTGTGAAACACATCCCCTGCAAAATATTGCAGCTTGGCTTCACATTTTTGAAAGAGAGCTCTGAACTGAAAAGAGAATCTCTAAAGACATCACCTCTCAAGGAATAGTCTGATTTTTAAAATATAAAACATAAAAAAATTGCATTTTTTCCTAAACTGAAAAATAAAATATATCCTTTGAATATGCTGGTAGATAATTTATCTTTGATATCCTTCAATACTCAGGAAGTGGGTTTGGAGTTCTATAGTCAAGTGTTCTGTCTTTCAGTGATGGAGTTTTGCAATATTAAGGTCATCATGAAACTTCACTAATTCATGAATCTTGCAGTCTTCAGTTGAGACTGAAGTTGCTTTTTATCCTTAAATTTCTTGACTATATGCCTGAATGCTTTATATTAGGGATCTTTAGATATTTTTGGACTCATTTAGTATTCTTCTGAAAATTTCACATTGAGTCACACTGACATAACTTTAGAGAAATATTTTGGTCATTCAGTTGACTATGTGGTATATATTTGGGGATGAAATCCATTAATTATTTTTCTCTGGTCCAAATATTATTTTATTCAGTTTTTTTTGTGCTTTTTTTTTTTTTTTTTTTTTTGTTGGGTTTGGTTTGGTTTGGTTTGGTTTGGTTTGGTTTGATTTTGTTTGTTTGTTTTTGGGGTTTGTTTTTTTTGTTGTTGTTGTTGTTGTTGTGGAACAGAAACTCATATCTGCATATCTGAAGCCTGCCAGGAGTTTGACATGAAATTTGAAATCCTAAATGAGGCAGCTTCAGCTAAGAGTGTCTAGCCTACCTGGACGCTAAGAGCTTGGTGTTTGACTACATATTGCCACGCTGTGGAGGATTCAGAATCATTGTTCCACAGCTGCTGGGTAAATAATGTCAAAAACAGACTACTGTATAAAAGTTAGCTGGTGGGGACAGTTCCGACAGGCGTACCCTGTAAAGTGATTGTGAGTGCTCTGTGTCTTGCTGAACTCAGGGCTGTCACTGTACATTAGGAGTGCTCTGAACACAGGAGAGATAGGCTACCCTGTGCACCTCAGCAATACTCTGTGTTGTCTCCACATGCCTCTGATATTTAAGCAAGAGCTAAGTTTCTAGCAATTGGATTTGGAGCAGTAACATAAATACCTAAGTTTAGGTGTCTTGAGATCTATGCTCTTCACAAAGGAGCTACCAGTCAATTTAAAATTACCTTGAGGTTAGCCTGAACTTGTAAGCAGGATGACTGAGTCATTGTTTTGAATTCAAGAGCATTAATAATGTATAAATCCCATGTTACGGAAACTTTTGACGGCTTAAATCTATCCATTTAGGATTTGTTTCCCATTACATGACATAGGTCACTCTAGGAATAGAGTACATTACTTTCTTACAGTGTTCTGAGATTTTTTGCTTAAATATGTCTAAAATGGTTTTGATATAAATAGAAGGTCTTTGCAAATTCTGACAGGTAAAGGCTACTAGAGATACACCTAAAATTAAATTAAAGAGTAATGATAAGTTAAATACTTTTGATCCAAGAAAACCAGTTTTCTTCTAATTCTTCCATATATATAAATATATATATTCCATACGTCTTTCTTATTATAGCCTTCTTATTTTTAATAATAAAATTATTAATTTCTTATTATAGATATTCTTTACTATTATTGCGCATTGTCACCCCCTCTTGCAGACTAAAGGAAATTATCATTACAGATACAGGCAGTTCTCTATTAGTTGACCTCAGTGATGGGGAATGTTCCTGGATGTATTTGATTTACTCATCCAGGAAAAATTTACATTCATCCACTGTCTTTCTATTTTGGGCAACCCAGATGTTTCGTCTTTCTTCACAGTTCCTTTGATGGCAAGAAGGAAGTTTATTCTCTTTATTTTGCCATAGAATGCTCATATACATATAACTAGAATGGATAGTAACTAGAACAAATAATAACTGTCAAACTCTCTTAAATTATATTCCTTCTTAATATCAGAAGTCTACTTTTAAATAATTTTGCTATTTCTTTATTGATTTATAATGAATAGAACAGACTGTAGGAGGATTTGGAAGTTTGTCCTTCACATTAGTGTCACCCCATAAAACTTTTTGTAAGACACAAAATCCCTTTGCTGTGTTCTGTGAAATTTCAATGGGAAGCTGAATGACTAAGGTGCTACTCAAGGGATAATACAAAACTGGCTTCAAATAGAAATGCAAATTGAGTTCAGAGCTTTCTGCTACTATTACTTGGACTTTGTGGTCCTAATATTTCTGAGCTGATGGAATATAAAAGTGTTCTAAATAATGGATGTGCTTGAACACAGGTAGCACTTAAAATAGGGAGGAAGGGCAAAGAACAATAGGATTAACACTATGGCACAGAAGTTTAATTTTTGAAATGGAAAAAAAAATAGTGAGAAGAAAGATTTTGCCTATTTCTTTTGTTAAAAAAAATGAAAATAGAAGATTAAAACTTTTTACAGTAACATGTTTTACATGGGTGTATGATGTACGACTCATAACCTCAAACAATAAATTTTCACGCAATGTTAATAGACCAAGGATGCTAATGTTCAAGTGTGGAATTTTTTCCCAGATATTCTATGTGGCATACAACACATTTTAGATCTCTTCATTATAGAAGTCTTTGCTGATATCCTATTTTTAGATTAAACTTACTGTAATATGATGTATAAGGCACACACATCACACATTTTCAAACATGTTGACTAATTTCTTTTATTAACCTTTTATGGCATTCCATTTTTGAGATATTTATAACTTGTTTCTCAATTAAATGTTCTCTTGATATACAATGAGATTTATATTTTAGTGGAATGCTCAAGGTCACATCCGGTGGTGAAGAATACAGGTGCCAATTTCACAGCCCACTACTCAGATCACCAGACCACACTCCTAATACATTTGTTAGACAAATGGCAACAAAGTTTATTAGATGGTAACAGAGTGCTACAATGTTCAATTTCTTTTGGTATGGATTTCCTGTTATAATGGCAAGATTATCTGGCAAAGCCATATTCCAATTTTTAGAATTAAAAAAATATTACCGTAACTAAAGTGAATAGGTCTTCACTTTAATAAAGAAAACATGCTTGCATTTTATAGATAAAATGTGCATACATGTTCTTTCACATTGGTAACATAATTTATCAGTGCTTAATGTTTTAAGATTATTCTCTATATCCAGTTTGTTCTGTCCAAATTGTGGCTTAAAAAATAAGTTTTCTTTCAACCTGCACATTCTTTTTCATTAAGTCTAAATACTTTATTTCAATTCTGAATGACAATCAGCAATTATTTTTTTGTAGTTTGATCTAACTTTTTACATTAGAAGAAAAGACATTAATTGTTTATAACTTCTTTAAGCTATTAGGGTAAACACTTAAATAAAAGCTTTCATGATTATTGCTGAAAAAATTAAGATATTTCACTATGTTAATTAGTGGTCTGAAAACTCCAGACTGAAGGTGACTTCATTACATTGCTTCTGAACACTCCATAGAAAAATTTAATCTGTTGGTGGATGGATTCATTAAATCTGTGGTTTAATTTAACTGTTGTTAAATAAAATAAAATTAGAAAGTATTATCTAATATATAATGAATCCACCACACATTTTATGTCTTCAAATGCAAATGTACTTTGAAAGGTTAATAAACAGCTGGAACATGTAACTCATAGTGAGTTTGTAATTTGCGCTAGCAAATCACACAGTTCTCCTTTAATTTCAATTTTTTGAGATAATTTGATTTATAAAGCAGCAAATATTTTATGGATATCTATAATAATTTCTGCTGCTGATGATAATCAACTACTAAGAGCTAAAGATACCAGTAAAACCAGAGTCAACAAAGTCATTATGTTACACTGCCAGGATGGTGGCAGTGGAACAGCCTGCCAGAGAAGTGGTTGTGCCACCATCCCTGGAGGTATTTAGAAGATGTGTAGATGTAGTGCTTAGAGGCAGGGTTTGGTGGTTGACACAACAGTGTTAACTGCTGGACTCTATGACATTAAGGATCTTTTCCAACATACGTGACTCTATGATTCTAGGACACACATTCCACAAGAAATGCCATCTTGTTGGGTCTGAAGCCAGCCAAAGTCTTCTCCTTCCATTGCTAATCTCTCCATGGAAAACTTTTTCCTTTCTACTGAATACATCAATGATTTTCTGTATGGTGATTATAGAATCATATGATGCCTTGGGTTGAAAAAACCTTTAAAAATCATCTTGTCCAACCTTATTTGCATGGGACACTTTCTGGTTGATTAGGTTACTCAAAGACCCACCCAATCTGGCCTTGAGCACTGCCCAGGATGGGCCATCCACCACTTCCCTGAGCATTCAGTTCCTGTGTGTCACCACCTCCTTAGCTCTAAACCTACATTCTTTATGTTTAAAATCATTGCTCTGTCTTGTCACTACAGACCTTGGTAAAAAATGTCGCCTTCTCTCTTATAACTCCCCTATATATATTGAAAGGCTACAATAAGGTCTCCCTAAAGGTCTCCCTAACCTTCTCCAGGTGGAACAGCCCCATTTCTCTTAGTCTGTCTTCACAGGAGTGGTTTTCAATCCCTTCCAGCAACAAGTCCTGGTTTTGGGCTGGGGGCCCTAGCTCTGGATGAAGTACTGCCATTTGGCTTTCACTAGAGCAGAGTACAGGGGCAGATTCACCTCTTCTTATGGAGCCCAGGACACAGTCTCTTGGGCTGAAAGAAAACATTGCTAGCTCCTGTCCAATTTTTTATCCACCAGCCTCTGGCCTGTATTGATGCTGGAGATTGCCACAGCCCACATGCAGGACTTTTCACTTGGCCTTGCTAAACTTCATGAGATTCACATGTGCCCACTTCTGAAGCCTGTCAAGATCTCTCTTGTTCTTGTTTTGGCTGCAGTAGGCTTAATTTTCTTCTCACGGGCTAGTATGGGGCTGTGTATTTGTTTTAGGCTGGAAACAATGTTGATAATACAGAGATGTTTTAGTTAATGTTGAACAGTGCTTGCACAGTCAGGGCCTTTTCTTCCTCTCACCCCAATCCATCAGTGAGAAGGATGGGAGTGCACAAGAAGGTGTGAGGACACACAGCTGGGATAGCTGACCCCAACTGACCTAAGGGGCATTCCATAGCATATGGCACAGTGCTATAATGCATATAAAGCTAGAGGAAGAGGAAGGAAAGGGTTAATTATGTTTGTCTTCCCAAATAACTGTTATGCAGGATGGAGCCTTGGTTTCCTAGAGATGGCTGAACACCTGACTGCCCATAGGAAGTGGTGAATTATTTCCTTGTTTTGCTTGTTTTGGGTGCACTGCTTTTGCATTGCTTATTAAGCCATCTACCTCAAACCATGTGTGTTCTCAATTGTACTCTTCTGATTCTTCCTTCCAGAGTGTTAGTGGCTGTGTGGGGCTTTATTGCCTGCTGCACTTAAAACAACAACACTTCTGGATTTCATCCTATCCATCATGCGTGTTCAACCATACCACATAGCTTGGTTATCCACAAATTTGCTGATATGAAATCCCACTGTTTATGTAACTAATAAAGACATTGAACAGTACTACTCCTAGTATGGGAGTGACCTTGATGCACACCAGTTAGTGATACACTTACTGATGTCCAGTGGGATGGAGGGCTGTAGGCTTCAACTCATTGGAGGTGGTCTTCCACACACAAAATGAAATTATCAAAAGTAGAATGAAATTGACTCTGTGGACTGTGGTGGAGGCTGCACATGTTTATTCCATAAAATAGTAACAAAAAGATTCACTTTAATATTAAATAATTTCATTCTTCTACTCTGACACATCTCTGAGGGAGCACAGAAAAATAATTTGAAGTTCAAATAAAATACTGTCAAGAATGACCATAAAAATAAAAGAGATTATATTGCATACTCCTAGAAATATTTATAATATAACTCTATATTGTCTTCTTTCCCTCCTTTACCTTCTGTCCATCTATTTTTTTCATGCTGTAATTTTTGCTTCAATAGTGGAATTGCATGTTTTCCGTTAATTTCTGTGGACCAGTTAGGATAGAATTTCTGATTTAAAATATTTTTTCATTAGTTGTATTTTTGTTTCAATGAAACAAATACCTTTTCGTATAAGCTACTATTCAACTTGTTTGATTTTGAGCATTGGGGGATTTTTAGCTTTTCTTATTATTGTATGCTCATAAAGGACTGAACTTATAATTAAGTCCTATTCAGACCTCAGTTGAATAAAATAAAGACTAAAAATATAAGAAGCAATATCCCTGAGCCTTCTTTAGTTATTGTTTTCTTAAAAATAAAAATGCAGACAAACAAGACACAGTTTATTTCTATTTAATTAACTAAATCAATCTAATCTCACCCTTTCACTTATTTTCTAGTCATGCCATCTTTGCTGGAATATTTCAGAACAGATGATTTTTTTTTTCATTTTCTCTCTTTTGTCAATAAACTTGAAAATTCCTGCCGATTTTTTAATGTATCCAGGGTGTAGATGACACACTACTGTACTGTGTGAGGAGAGCACAAGAAGGATTAATATCATCCTGAACTCAAGGTTAATATAGTCTTGCATCAAAAACTGGATAGAATGGCATGTCAGCTTTTCAACAACCACTTCACTATATCATCAAATATAGACAACACAATATTTCCATAAATATTTGAAGCAAAATAATATCCACCATGAATTTACAATGTCCATGAATTTACAATGTTTTTTCACTCTAATAACATGTATTCTTCAAGTAATGGGTTTTTTCATTTATCATAAAATTTCCCTTTATAATCATATTTCATATCTGACAAGGTAATCATTTTGCTAAATCAACCAAATATTTGCCTTTGGTTAATATTTATATATACATAAACTAATACAAATATTTTAACTATTTGTCACCTTAGATTTGGGTTTTGGCCTTCCTACCAATCACATAGAAAGATAGCTTCTATTATTTAAACATCGATCATGAAGAAATCACTGCATTGCTTAGCACTTAGGGAGGAATACTTTTTAGATTGTCCAAATTATTTCTTCATTTTAAGATCTTTTCACCTTCATCTAGGTTTATAATCATGAAATAATGAGTGGTAGGAAGAAAACAACACAATTCTTACCTGCACTCTTTGAATAGCACCAAGGAGGTTTCAGTACAATGAAACGAAGATTCCATTTTAGCACTTAATTTATTTATCTATGCCTGCTAGTTTACCAAACTTCTTGTATTCTTGCAAACTGTGGTACATTCTCATAAAATTCGCATTTTTGCAAAACAGACATGTTCTTTCTCCCGAATGAGTGGCTATGTTCAGATTTGCTCAATTTAAAGCCACAAAACTAGTTGGATTTGAAAATTTTCCAAGATTTTCATAAGATCCAATTATCACCTAAAAATGAGCCTCAGATGGTACTTAGCTGCACACTCAGCATAAAGGAGATTTCTACTCAATATGGAACACTTCTAGTATTATCTGGGTATGAAAAATACTTTTTTCTTAAATTCTTTTGTTCAGTTCAGTTTTTTAGATGTCTATTTTACTTTAATCTTAATAATTGCTTGATTAGGATAACTAATTATTTCTATTTGTATTCTTTTCCATTATTTCTATGCTCCATATCTAAAAAGCAGGATAACATGAAGAATACATTACATGATATAAAAAAAATCAGCGAGATAAGCTTAAAATTTAATTGTGATTACCCTACTTCAATCAAGAAAATTAGTTTGACAACCATTAATGTACAATAGAAATGACTGATGCACGTTAACTACAAACAGCATCGCTAAGATTATGAAAGTTTAAAAAATGCTGGGATGATATATTAATCAGTAGAAGCACTGAAAAAAGGTGACTAAATTTGCTGATCTCTGCATTCTAACTTAAGCTGAGAAAGTTTTTTTTTAATTTATTCATTGAATTTCACCTCTCTGTGTTCTTGAATTCTCTGTGGGCAAATTAGAACACTCTCAAATGTATTAATCATTTTACAGTGTCCAGAAAATATTGTTTGTGAACTGTTTTTGTCAGTAAACAAATTAAAAGTGGAGTCAAAAAAAATTTCAAAATTCAAATCACTTGTTACTTTAGTTGATATGTGAATTGAAAACCTAAATCAGAGTCTCAAATGCTTATAAATGCTTTTTTTTACCTGTCTAATTGCCTAGGCCAGATTTAAGTGCTTAATTTTGCATAAATAGTTACCTATTCAATTTATCATTAAGGACTTTATGATAAGTTAAAATATTAAATCATTTCCATATAATGTTTTCTACATTTTAATAAATTGTAAATAAAATTAAAATATTACATTGTTGCATTCCTAACGGCATGTGAAAGCCACTGTATCTGTCAAATGAAAACTAAATATCAAATTAGTCAATGTAAAACTTTTTCCCTATTATTGACCTCATTCTTGATTTAAATTAAACTCACAGATCTGTGAGATTTCATATCTAGTAAGTTCTAGGAAATATAGATTTGGATATGACTTTTCTCTTGGGCTTTGTTAACTATGTGAGCAAGATAACTAGCTGAAATTAAATGCTACTAAAGATTTGTCTGTTGTCTTTAGTTTCTATTTTCATCGGCTATCAGTCTACAATTTACTGTATTTAAATATATTCTCATTCACTATTTGTGGACAATAAAATTTGAATTCAGCATTACAAATATTCAATTGTGTATAGATTTATGTTAGAATTCCTCTCATTACACTTGCCAAGACTATATTTTTGTTAGACTCTGTTTGTCTGCATACTTATTGCATTACTGTTTACTGTTCCTTGTGAGGAAAAAAAAGCTTTTTATAGTCCAAGCTGTGCAATGCATCTGCTGTCTCAAGTTCTAGTAAGTAACTGGTGAAACTTTATTTTTTAAGAATGTTCTACACAAAACTTCTGAATATTTGTTATTCTTTTGTAAAAATCATTAGCAATGAAATATAAAATCTAAAATATTTTGAAATTTGATTAAAGGGTACATATGGTGAGATTTGACTGGTTATCTAAGAGATTTCCTTACACCTGAGTATGAGTCTGTAAATATCAAACACATACACACAGAAATAAAATTTTACAAATTTTACAAAAGGCTGTTCCATATATCTATTTCTAACTGGCCCTTGAAATTTCAAAAAGAGTGGTGCTTTATATGTTTTTAATTGCTGCTCAAATCTGTTTTGCCCATTAGAGTAATTAGTAAATAAATGCTCTACCTTTGTCTTGATTTTGAGCTTTCTCACCCTATTTTTTTCCCCAAAGTGTTGAGGAGAAATAAGAGAGTGGTTGTGTGGGTGTCTGGGTGTTAGCCAAGGATTATCCACCACAAAAACTAGCAATTATTTTTTGACAATTTCAAGCTACATTTTATTTTACTCATAACAGTTCATATTGTATTAACAGGAGAAAACATCGGTATTTTTCAAAATCTTGTTTTGCAACACACTTTTTTAATTGGAGAGCTTTGAGAGGCTGGAGTATTCTGACTTGTTCCTTTGATCTCAGGTCAAATATCTGACCAGTAGATGAGTACAGATACAGATCTGTGGTGATTCTTCAGAGTCAAATTGGAGGCTTGGAAACTAAGAAACATGAATTGTCTCTCTTTTAATGTTTACCAAAGCCCTGACACACTACATTGCCAAAGGCAAATAACAAACACTTTTTACCTGCAAGGAAAGACCTTAAAATTGAATTTCTAGTTAATTGAACTCATTTTAACTGGAGCAGAGGTGTCAGAATGGACCAACAGACTGCATTCAATGAATGAGATTCCATCTAATATGCCTCTCTGAGTAAAGGAGAGAAGACCAAACTCATTCCCTTTTGTCAGTCCCTGAAGAACTGTATTACCTTGTTTCATTTTCCACCACTATTTGAGCTGCTTTTAGAGAGCGTATCCTGCCTGTCAAGCTTAAGCCTCGACCCTACTCAAGTCAAAGCCTTTTGAGTGGAGGAAGTGTTGACACAGTTTTAAACTTATCAGGTTATTCTATTATATACACATCGTAAAGTAAAATACTTGATATGACAATGCAAAAACTAAGAAGTGCAAAGATAGTAAGTGTATCATATAGACTATACAAATACAATATTAATCCTTGCATTATGTAGTCAATCCTCCTTCATTTTTTTATTAGTTGTGGCAATATAAAAGCATCCCAAATGGAAGGACCTCATTTCACCAGCAGCTGACATGCATGGCACTAGAAATATATAACTTCTGATGGAATAATAAATGGTTTCCTTTCTGCCACACTAGTCATACTCCAAGAAAAGTATGAGGCACCTATCTTCAAAAAATGAAATAACGGCGTGATAAAGAACAAAAAATAGACAAAGGTTACAGTGATATATATTTAAATAAATAGAATATTATTCCACTTAAATAGTTGTGATCTGGAATGTTAGTGTTCTTGCTATATGAGAGGCTATTAATGCAGGTTTTTCTATGAAAAAAATCTTAATTTTTGGTTATTTTCATCACACGTGATTTGCTACTTAATTGTTCTTTGTGAAATTTGATCTTTTGGTTTTTTTGTCTTTACTCTGTAACCTTTAAGAAAGATGTCAGAATCTTTTGTAAATTACTTCAATTTAAGCCTGGGGAAATGACAGTAGTCCAAAGAAGGTGGTAGTTAAAATGATCCCATGGTAGAATATTAAACATGCAGACCTGATCATGAAATGTTCAGAACACATTCTTTTCTTTATGATTTTCACTCATGACATCTACAGCAAGGAACAAAATTATTATAGATTTCCTGGCACATGACCAAAGGGACGATGTTTCTCTTCAACTGCTTGCCCAGAAATGCAAATCCTGATTAATTTCTATTGTCTAGGCTTTCATTGTCTTATAAACTTCAAATCTCTGTTGCCTGTTTTAAGTTTTGCATGAAAAATTTGACCCATGCACTTAAGCCAATCTAGTCTAATTATCCCCTTGCCATCCCCAGGAAAAAAGACAACAGGAACAAACTTGGTAGAAAGGCCATTTCCAATTGTGTGTATAGAGGGTTTTCATAAGAGCAATGGTCACTGGATCACTTGAGAGAGAGTGAATGTCATTTTTGTTTTTCTTAATTTCCCACTTTAAACAGAGTAGCAATCCAGAAAGCCAGTTTTCCAAGGTGAAAAAAATTAAAAAATCAACATGCAAATTGTTTCATAAAAATGAATCAATATTTTTAATGCCTCTCTAAAGCAAGCTAGACCATAAGATATAAAGCAAAAATTGAATAATAATATAAGGGAGGTTTCTAGACAAAATTAACAAAAAAGCTGAAGCTATACACCTGCTTTCAAAGGAAACTAGGAGGAATTATAAAATGTGAACACATAAAGAGTAATTAAGAAGAACAAGTTAGTGGCAAAAGGAAACAAAACTAACTTTTTTTTTTTTGCACACATCAGGATCAAGAAGTCCATATGGCCATTTGAAGATCAGAATACAAAAGGTATGCCAAAAATAAAGAAGCAGAAGAAGGTCATTGTTGAGAGGCTTGAGTGGCAAACCTTGTAGAAGAAAAAGGAGAGTCCCATTAGGGAGCTGCTCCCTGTGGGCGACTTATCTGAAACTGAGTGATTATGGGAGACAAGGGGGAATTTATTTAGTTTCCATAGATTTCAAAAGGCCTTTGGACAAAGTATCTCACACAAAGCTTTTAAGTAAATTAGATGGCATGAGCAAAGACATTTGTTGCATAGATAAATGACGGTTAGGAGAAAGAAAACACAAATAAGAGTAAGTTGTCAGTCCTTGAAGTGGAGACAGGTCATCAATGCTGGTAAGCAGAGGCCTGTACTGTAAAACATATTCATCACTGACCTGGAAAGCAGGAGATTACTGAAAAGAGAAAGGCTGCTGACAATACTGTATTATTCAAGACAGCAAGTTTGAAAGCTAGCTGTGAGGAATTAAAAGACTGTAAGACTGAAGGGCAAAGAAGTGATAAATAAAATTCGGTGTAAATAATACAACACAATGTACATGGGAGGAAAAAAAAGCCTAATTTCACATATAAAATTATAGACTCTGAACTAACCTTTACCTCTCAAGACTGATTTCTTGAAATACGAGTTTTACAATACCAGTGTTCAGAAGAACAAATAAAATGTTAGGGACAATTAGGAAAAGGAGATTGAACAAGACACAAGCCACCATCATTCTGGTAGCTGACTTTGCCACACCTGGGATAATGTAAGTAGCTCTGATTCTAAAAAAGTATGCAATAGACTTGGAAATAGTCCAAAGAAGGCAGAAAAATGCAGAATAATTTCTGTAGAAGAAATGACTGAATAAACTAAGAACATTTAATCTAAAAAATGTTAGAGAAAATATGATCGAGGTCTATAAAATCAGGAGTCAGAGGGATGGCAACATATTATTCTCTGTTCTTATTGGCCAAACCCTGGGCTAGAGACAGTCATGTCAAGGTTACAATTTAGCTTCTCTAGGAAGGGATGTGATGAATTATTGTCTTTGTTCTGGGACATGTCTCTGTTTGGGGTGGTTGTGGAACAGGATTTTACTGAATCTAGAGAATTCAGGTTAGGAATCATTCTTCTCAGCATAGTGAGAGTCATGTAATGAAGCATAGTCTGTATATATAGCTCTTAGAGGTGACAGAAGTAACACAGCAGCATTCTTCTTGCCATTGGAGTACCTGTATCACAGAGGAATCTCTGAAAAGCATTGAAGTGGAAGATTTTGATCAGTCTATGTACATCCTAGGCCTTTTTCCTATTCTTCCTTTTGATCAGTGGAAGGACAGATGTGCCCTCGTTGACACATCAGGACTCCAGAGCCCAAGTGCCTAGAGGCAAAGAGGCTGTAGCATCAGCCACCTGACAGGCTTCTGTGTATGCTAGGGTTTCTTTGGCTCATGAGATGTGCTTTACCACCAGCACCAACCTCCTGTGTGTCTTTGTGAGCACCAAACCCAGCAATCCTATAGGAGGAGTCAGAGGGAAGACCTTATGACAAAGGAGTGGAAATGGCCTTATGTGAGGCTGCTCCTGGACCAAAATTGTCTGTATTAATCAGCTCCCAACTGGGCTTGAAACACACATGCTGCAGCAGTGTACAGCCTGGAGACAGCTGCTGCTGTCAAACATTGACTGCAAAACATTTCCAAAGCTTTTCTGAGTCTTTTCTCATACTTAACATGATAAGCATTATGGACACAGCATTTAGATCTATCTTTGCATCAAAACTGCTAAAGATGAAGTCTGAATAATTAGTTTCACATTGGTTTTAAATAAACAGTCTAAAAGTTAATATTAATTTAGTTAAAAAAAAAAAGAAAATTATGGTCTCTCTCCCTGAACAAATTTGATCTTTGTTTACTGTCTTTTTCTTTTTTTTTTTTCCCACTAATTTTTTCAGTTTTAAGCTGCTTTTCACCCTGTTTCAAAGGAATGGAACTAGTATATTTTATTAAATGCTTGTTCTATATTTCAATTTTTATTTTCCTATATTTCGGTAGAATAATAAAGTAATATTGACATTCTCCTCTCTGCTGTTGCCTAACAAACATGCTGATGCACTAAAAACAAGACCAATTTAATGCTTCGTAGGATATAGGGATTACAGTTTTACTTGCTTATTTTATGACTGATGCTAGAGAAAAAAAGGGTTATTTGAGTCCTGTAGACCTTGAATAAGCTGGCAAAATAAATAGACGGGTATCAAATTTAACTAGTTGATTTAGATTATCATCAGTATTCCCAGCTCATTTTTATTGCATATACAATTTTTCCTCTTGAGTGACAGTGAGAAGTTCTATAACTAGTTCTGATTTATAAATGAACAGTCAGAGGTTTTGAAAACAGTTTTGGTTGTTTAAATATCTTAAGATAGAATTGTTGAAGGCACTTTTATTTGTGGATTATATGCAGAAGAAACATGTTTGAAGAATATAAATATTCATGTTAGTTTTTGGGGGCTTTGTCTGTTACTTTTTTAAAATTGCTGTTTTAGCTAAAGCTGAAGCTTTTTTTTTTTGTTGTTAGACTTTTATGTAATCACATAGCTGAAGCTGTGCCCTGTCCTGCAGTGCAAATAGCAGCACATCAAAAGCAAATGTCCTGCCAATTAATCTAAGCAATGTTGAACACAGGGAATTTGCTAACCCACAGGCAGCTGAGGTATAGTTTACTTGCTGTGGCACCTGGTATCTTGCTACTTAAACAAAAGGACATTTTGAGAATTTCTCATGCTCAGAGAGATTTGGTGATGTAACCATTTCAAGTTTGAAAAATGAAAAATATATAAACAATACTGGAATGTCAGGATTTTTCACGAACAAAATACTCTGAATGTGACTTTATTTTGGATTCTAAAGTGAGAATAAATGGAAGTTTTCCATCATGAGCAACAACAGACTGTCACATCCTGCAGCACTTTGCATCCAAATCAAATTTAAAGTGTAGGTTAGAATTCACTATGTATAGCACTGAAGCAGGTTGATGACCTCTTCTTCAGCACCAAAGAGGTGTTGGATAACTCTGCCTCTTAGTAGATATGAATTAAATACTCTCACAACAAGAACAGAAAGGATTATAGGGAATATCAAGATATAAGCCATTTAGGTTTCATTTTGTGTCTTGAACAAAATGTAGAAATTCTATATTAGTGGTATATCTCAAACAGAGTAGGAAATAGGGACAGCCAGTCGTTACCATCCATCCTGTGTGCCAAATGGGAAGGAAAGGCAGTTCAAGAAAATGGAATTCACTTAAAGGCATAAACAGCCTTCATAATACACTTATTGAACAGAAACATTCAAGGCAAAGGGAAACCTTCATTCTATTATTTACTAGCTTATGCATGCCTTGCTTTTAGTGTTGTTATTATTATTACTACCCACTATTTTAAAACATCAACAGACACTGACACAAGTGGCACTTGCTGTGCTTTTCCTATATGGACTCCAGAGACTGATGAATTAAAAATCATACATTCTCTTAAGAAACACACTCTTTATGATATTAGTCTGCTGACATGCATTGTCGTTGTTTAAAAATGTGCTACAAAGGTGACAGCATTTTCTAAAACATGTCCCTTTCAGTGGACATTGCAGGAAACTCACAGCTGAGTTAAACTACGGAAAGATGGAGATTTCCTACAAGTAATTAGTGTGGAAAAAACAAATCTTCTTTCACAGAAATAGAAATGAACAGCACCCATGAACAATTATTTACGTACAGGGTGACACTGACTGCTCATCCATGTGGGAAATCCACATTTAAATAGAAAAAGAAGATAAGCAGCACGTATTCATGCCAACTATACATGGGTAAACTACACAGTGATCATATTTGAAATATATGAACTCTCTTTATTGACAAAACATGATGTTATCATCTAAAAAAAAGAGATATATTCAGAACAGACCTTCCTATTACAGCATGATTGTCAAAAATACAGAATGGAATCTTTGTTAGATTATTTCTATGACTTCATAAAGGGACTTGAAGAGTTCTAATTTTAAAATCTCATTCAAATTATATGAAAAGAGAACTTTGACTCTAAGGTCTCTGTTCTGGTTTCTGCTACACCAGTATGAATTTTGAGTACAATTTACACATTTCCTTCAGTATAGTGAAATTATCTGCAATTCACAGAGTTAAAAACAGATTAGTGTCTAACTTGTCTTCATTTTGAAATACTATTTTAGTAATTTGAGATTAAAAAATATGTCAGGTATCTAATGCTGATGACATATGATGCAGTCACTGACTACTAGAAAAAATGATGTTGGGTTGGAAGTGACCTTTAAATGTCATCTAGTGCAACTCTTCCTAGTATGGGCAAAGTCACCTTCAGCTAGGTCAGGATGCTCAGAGTGACATCCAAACTGACCCTAAATTGGGTATATACCACCTCTCTGGAAACCTGTTGCAGTGTTTCACCATTTTCACTGTAAAAAAAAAATCTTCCTCTATCTTGTATATCTACTTTAGCTTGTCTAGTCTTCCAATTTAAAGCCATTACTCTTTATCCTATTACAACAGTCCCTTGTAAAAAGTCTTCACCCATGTTCCTTGCTTGTTCCTTTAAGTATTGAAAGGCCTCAATAAGTTGTTCCCAGTCCCTTCTCCAGGCTGAACAACCCCATTTCTCACAGCCTACACGCATATAAGAAGTGTTCTATCACCCTGATAATTTTTGTGGCCTCCTCTGGACTCTCTCCCACATGTTCAAGTTTTTCCTGTGCTGAGGACCTCACAGCTGGAGCAATGTACCAGGTGGGGTCTCACCAGAGTGGACTAGAGGGCCAGAATACCCTCCCTCATCCTGCTGGCCACACTTCCATTGATGTAGTCCAGGACACATCTGGGCTGCACTACCATGTTGATACTCATGTCCAGCCTTTCATCCATCAGCACCCCCAAGTCCTCAGCAGGGCTGCTCTCTGTCTGTTCCCACTCCCAGCCTGTGTTGATACCAGGGATTGCCCCAATCCAGGTGCAGCACCTTGTTCTTGGCCTTGTTAAACCTCATGAGATTTCTGTGGACCCACATTTCAAGCTTCTCCAGGTTCCTCTGGATGGCATCCTGTTCTTCAGATGTGTCAGCCACACTGCTCAGCTTGGTATCATCTGCAAATTTGCTGAGGGTGCAGTAGTTCCCTCCATCTATGTCATCAGTGAAGATATGAAGCAGTACTGGTTCCAATACAGACACTGATGCTCTTTGGGACATTCAATTATTGACCTCTACGCTCTGTTCAGGACCAACCAACCAATCTCACATTCACTGAACAGACATGCCATCAAATCCATATCTCTCCCATTTAGAGAGGAGAATGTTGTGGGGGCTGTGTGAGGTGAGGCTGACAGGTCAGTAGTTCTCAGTGGCCTCCACACCACCTTTTTAAAGATGAAGTGTGGTGTTTCCCTTTTTCCAATAACAAGGGACTCCTCCTTAGTGACTTCAAATATTGTGTAGGGTGACTTGGCAACTACGTCAGCCAATTGCCTCAGGATTCTGGGATGAAACTCATGAGGTTTCATAGGCTTGTGCATGTTCCTCATCTGGTCACAAACCTCTCACAGTGGGAAGGACATTGCTCCCCTAGTCCCCATCCTGTTGCCCATCTGCTCGGGAGGTGTGGGAAGAGAGGTTGACAGTAGAGACTGAGGTAAAGGAGCACTTGTTGAGCACTTCAGTCTTCTCCTCTTCCATGGTTACTAGTTTGCCAGTCACGTTTATCAGAGGGGTACTTGTTCTTTGGTCTGTCTTTTCAGGCTGAAATTCCTGTAGAAGCCCTTGCATCCCTTGACAAATGCACTTCCAGCTGCACCTTGGCTTTTCTGATCCCATCCCTGTCAATCTGAACTTCGTCTCTGTTCTAGTCCCTGTGTCCACTGCTTGTTCATTTGCTTCTTGCCCTTAAATTTGACCAGCAGATCTTGACTCAGCCATGCTGGTGTGTTGCTTTTGATTGTTATATAGAAATTTACATTTACTCTTTGCACAACAGCTGACTGTTTCACAGGAGCATTCAGGACTTGGTTTTTTTATATTTCCCTGTGAGTTTTGGGAAGAGAAGGATAAATTATTCATTCAGCATATAGACTTCACTAGAATATGTTTCTGATTTATTTTATGCTTCCCTTTACTTTTGGCAGATGTGGCAAATAATCTACATATTATTGGCATTTGCAGTGTGCTGTGACATAAGGTTTAAAATTTCCTTGGCTCGTTTTCTCTTCTTCTTAGAGTCTTATTTTTTGGAATATTTTTCATACATATTTTCATTCTGCACCTAAACTGTATCTTTTAAAAGAAGAAAGCCAACACACCTGAGTTCTGAAGTAAATCAGATTCTTTTTGTAACTTAAATCTATATCTTGTTTTTATAAAGGTGGAGGACTTTTTTTTTGTAGAAGTTCAATTTTTGTACAAGTTTTATGGTTCAATCATCTTGAAAAATTTCAAAGAATTCTTTTATAAATTTATTTGTTACAGGAACTAATGAATAAATACATTTTTATTTCAAATTTCAAATAAAATACATTTATATGGAAGATTCTCAGAGGAGGATAATTTGAACATTCATTAGGGACTCAGTATTACTGGAGAAACTAAAACTTTTCTTAAGATTTAATGAATAAAAAATGTAGAAAATAAACAAATTTTCATCAGCTCTCTGTTACTCAGTTATAGCCTCACTAAAAAATTTCCCTTCCTTTAGATATAAATCCATTAAAATTATATTAATTTCTTTAAATTTGAAAAATATTTTTGTATTATGAAACTTAAAGGTGTTTAATAAAATGTATGGTACTCTGCCTTTAAAAGAATATCAAGTAGAAAACTCAAACCATGTTATTGAAGAAATATTCGTACCTGGGAATTAGCCTTTATTTTTTAAACCATGACTGAGGTATTTTTTCAAAGTATGTATTTTTAGGTATTGACCTAACATGCCTATTTGAATCAATCTGAGATGAGTACTACATCTACTCTTTATTAAAACTGTATGTAATTTAAAAGGGTTTGGCAGGTGCAAATTTCTGGGTGTGTGCCATATATATTTATATTCTGCACTTCGGAGGCAAAGATGCAGCTGAAGTCAAGGTGAGTGAGGCCATGCACAGGACTAAATTTTATTCAATCTTCTGGTGCCATCTTGTGGCAAGGATGAAGATAAAGAATTGTCTCTTGCATGAAGGAATAAAGCATAAGCGCACAAAATCGTGAATTTTGTATAGTTGAGTTCCCACTGCAAAACAAGCTTCCATAAGGTTTTGGGCTTTTTTCTTTCTAACTCAATTTTCTAAACTATGTCTTCAGAATTTACAGTGACCTTAACTGGGCAGTAAGCACTATTTTGAAGAAACATTTTTCCTGAGAACTGTTTTAATCAGTATTTCTTTCTGTTCTCTAAAGCAAATGTAGGTCTCCTAGTCATGGTATGTAGCAGGAATCTGTGAAAACTAACCTTCAAGTTATATCCAGGACACCAATTTTTATACTTGAACTCTTTCTCCTTTACAAGACCTTCAACTTCAGAAATTCAGCAAAATTCCATAGCCAGCTATTCCCTATTTCCCCCCCTTATTTACCAGTAGGAAAAATTTAAGAATAAGCTGCTGCCAAATCAAGTTTCTGTGATGTTTATAATCTCATACCTTGATTAGCACAATCTCCTTATCAGTGATCATCTTTCTTCAGTTATTTCCTGTTAAGCTCTGTTCCTCATTATTTAGTGGTGTCCAAATTCACAGCTAGAAGCCAAGGTGGCTGGAGGAGTGAAATGTGTAAACCTAGGTAATATCCTCAGATTCAAACCAAACAAAACCCCTAACTATCCAATCAACCAAACCAAAAAAAGTCACCAGGAAAACAAGCCAAACCAACAAAATCCAACTAAACAAAACCTACTCCAGTATTTTTTTACAGGAACAACAGTTCCTCATTCAACACACTGGTGTTGTTTAAAGAACTGGCCTGGATTTTTTTCGGTTGTCTTTCTTGTTGAAGCTGCCCCACAGTTGACAGCTATAGTAAGAACTGTAAGATTAGGACAAAGAAAAAATTGTCCCTTCTTCCATAGCCTTACTGACAATGGGCTTGTATAACTGAAGGATCTTATATTTTAATGCCTGTTTGTGTGGTTTTCTTTGCATTCATCCACTTCACGTTAAATACAGATTTTGAAATATGTTTGTAGAGCTCTGGAGGTTGTCCAGAAGTCTGAGTAATATTTTTCACAGGGAATTTTCCAGATTACCACATTATAAAATCATATTCTGTTTCTTCTACTGTCACTGACTTGATGGATCCCATATTTTTACCACACTGCCCTAATGACACAATTTCAGTAGATGGGGATTAAAAGTGTTGGTTTGGAAAGCCTTATGAAGAGCAATGGTTTGAATTCAGATTTTTCACTTTCTGGGAAAGTGTTCCAGAAATATTTGTCAACCCGTTCACATCTCATGAAAAAAAAATGGCTATCATTCTTTGCTGTGACTTTAAATAAAAATGCCTGTGACTGCTGGTCTGTGTATTAAATACAGCTGTTTATGCCTGTGCTAATCCCATTTGGACTGAAGCCATAAAATCGCGTTTTTATGGTAAGACTCTGAAGGTGAGTGTTGCATGAGGTCATGCAGATTCATTTGGGGGTACTAAGCCACGGTATTAGAGTATTAGAAGACTAGAAAAGAAAGGGAATCCAACAGATACAGTCAAAGCTTGCCATAGCTCAGTTTCTGGAACTACACTGTGCAGAAGTTTCTCATTCCAGATGATGCTAGATGCTAGAGTAAATCTACTATTGAAGTAATGTGGATAATAAAAGAATATGAGTGGACGTGAATTGCAGAGCTTAAATATCTCATATGTGTGAACACAACATTCTTAGTCTCAGATCAATGTTTATTCCACTGAAATAGGCATGTGCATTACTGCATGACTGTGTTCTAATGACAGTTGTGATAAAACTGTATTTTTGCATTTCCTAGCAACGAAAAAATGAACCTTGGTGACCTTACATAGGCTATATTGTCCTGTGGGAGCATTGCCCTGGAATTGTGTGTGAGCATTATTTTGGAAGGAGCAGGACTAAGTGGTATTATGGAGTTCTGATTAAGACAGCTAAGCAATGTGGATAATCTATGGCCAAATTCTCCAGGTCATTCCTTGTCTTCTTTTGTTTAGACTCATACACATGTATCTACACTCTTTTGTGAGCTGCCCAGACTCAGAAACACTAGCTTTATGTTCAGACATTACTGATGTCTGAGAAAAATTCAGTATTCAGTAGTTTTATATGTTTTTTGGAGTAAGTAATAAACATTCACACTGTGAACCACGGAGTCACTGCCTTGAACAAAGCAACTTTGATAGTAAGACAATAACTTGATTATTTTAGCCTATTAATCTTGGCTTCAAAAATATTTAAAATTTCAGAGCCTAAAATTGTACAAACATCCTGAAAGGTGACATGCTCTGCCTGTTGCACTACTATGGAAAAATTTGTCAGGTGACAAAAACTGTATCCCTTTATTCCCAGTAAGCAACATATCGTTCATATTTTCTTAAGGGATGCCTGTGGCCATGTTCCCAGAAGTCATCTACCTAACTGTTTGCTTCTGCTCGGATGCTAGTGATCTGCTATCTGTTGATCAGCAGCATTTCAGGAGCCTTTAGATACAGAAGGACAGAATTTAATTGGTAGTTGTTTTGACATTTTCATGCCATGAATTTGCCAACCTTGAGGATAAATTATCTAGTTCAGCTCAATGTAGCATTCATGTATATAATAAAATTCATTAGGGTTCATTTTAGCATACATGGATCTATATGAATAAATTAAACACTGTTGGGCAATGTTCTCTGGATCTGAAACCCAGTTATTTAGGTTGTTGAATTGTTGAAACAGTGTTTGGCATGTGTTCAACTGGTACTTTTGTCCCATATGGTTTATATCTGTACATAGCACAGAATTCTTATTCTGCAAAGAATTTTCTTGTTTCTTTTAAATTTGGTGGCTTTTTTGTCTAATTCCTCTGATGTGCTATGGCCATTTTGTCTATGCTGCAACAATGAAACTTCAGGTACCATACCCAAGTGTAAAGCCTGATGGTGAGAACATGGAGAAGAAGGAACCAGTGTTACTGAATGTAATCAAGTAAATTAAATAATAAAATCAAATAGTAAAATAAAGGGCTAAAATCTTAACCATTGATGTGGACATCTTTCACAGTAACAAGTGTCTCATGAGCTGAAAGTCAGCCAGTAAATATAAGTGGCTCTAAAATAGGTGTTATATGGTGTGAAGTCAGCATTAATTTTACTTTGCTGGATTATGAGTAGTAGTAGAGTTATATTTGGGTTGTGTGGCAAGGTTTTGGTAGCAGAGCTGTTACTGCAGTGACTTCTCTGAGAACATTCCAGAAGTTTCCCCCATGTCCAACAGAGTTAATGCCAACCAGTTCCAAGAGGGATCCACTGCTGGGCAAGGCCAAGCCCATCCTCGATGATGGTAGCATCTCTGAGAAAACTGATTTGGAAAGGGCAAAAAAACTGCTGCACAACGTCAGCCAAAGAGAGGGGCAAAAATATGTGAGAAAAACTATTCTACCAAGGTCAGTGAAGGAGGTGGGGGAGGCCATGCTCCAGGCACCAGAAGTGAGATTCCCCTGCAGCCCATGGTGCAGACCATGGTGAAGCAGCTGTGACCCTTCAGCTCATGAGATTCTCCCTCAGCCTACTGGGTACCCCATGATGGGGCAGGTGGATGTCAGAAAAAAGGGTGTGACCCTATGGGAAGGTCACACTGGAAAAGCTCCTGACAGGACCTGTTGTCCCATGGAGACAGTGGCCCACACTGGAACACATATGGGCAGGACTTGTGATTCTGTGGGGGGGACCCACACTGAAGCATTTTGTTACTGAAGGTCTCCAGTCTGTGAACAGGACCCACAATGCAGCAGATAATGAAGAACTCACATTGAAGAAGTTTGTGGAGAAGTCTCCTATGGGGGAGACCCCATGCTGGATGAGTGGAACAGAATGAGGAGGAAGGAGTGGCAGAGAAAAAACGTGATGAACTGAGTACAGCCCCATCCCCCTGCACCATTTTGGATGAGGTAATGAAAATAGTGAGTGAATTTATGCCCAGGAAGAAGGGAGGATTATAGGAAAGATGGTATTAATATTTAGGTTTATTTCTCATTAACTTGTTCTGATCTGATGGCTAATATATTCATTTCCCCAAGGTGAGTCTGTTTTGCCCATGATAGTAATTGATGAGTGATGACTCCCTGTCCATGACTCATGAGCCTTTCATCATATTTTTCTTTACCAGTTGAGGAGGGCAGGGATAGAGTGTCTCGGTGGGGCCTCACACTCAGCCAGAGTCAACCCACTACAGCCAATTTTGGTTTTCAGGGACTTAAATACATAGCAGGCAAATCATGTTGACTAAAACCAATCTTTTTTGCATCCCTGAGAACCACTGGATTTACCAGCATTTAGTTGCTTGTATTCATGTATATTCAGGCAAAAGATCTAACAAAGAGTCAGCAAGAATGCATAAATCAAGGTTATAAGGTGATTGGTTTTATTTGATTTTTCTATGGTTTTGATGGTAGGCTGGCTTTGTGATTTTTAATCTGTTTATTTCATAATATTGAATGTAGTAATGGAACACTTAATATTTCAGCTTCTTTTCAACAATATGAATTATTTCTGTTTATGTGTGGATTACATTTTTAATAATCAAACTGTGACAAAACGACACTAACAGAAAAATCTTTCATTTTCAATGCAGTATTATAGGTGTTTAAGTTAAATGTCCAATTTCACAATGGTTTCATTGGAATTACATATCCATATTCCTGTGCTACACACCACAACAAAAGTATTTAGAGAGCTGGGTTTAGTTTATTGCGTTCACACTTGGATGGGGTTTAAACAAACTGGTATATTTGAAGCTGTGCCTGCTCATGACAGGGGAGTTTGAACTAGATGATCTTTCAAGTCCTTCCAACCCAAACTATTCTACAATTTGATGATGAAGATGACTGAAATATTTTCTGTTGGCTTAATTATGGGAGCTACTTTTCCACCTGTACTCACCAGGCTTCATGTGTTATTGTAGTTTTCACAGTCCAAATAGTGGAAATTCCACAACAATATTCTTCCATATCTTCCAAAAGTTCTTAAGATGTCATCCCAGTCATAGTCTTACCTAATAACATGCTGATTTCTGTATCTCTATTGATCTTACTGCTTGTGATTTTCTACAAAATTCCTAACAAATTTTATTATCCTCTCCACAGATCTATAATGTAATATATACATATATATAAGATAGTTCCTGTGTAGTCAAAAGCCACTAATAAACATTCTGAACTATCTTTCCATAGGAACTGGAAGCTGCAAAGCTTAACATAATAATACTTTCCCAACAAAAATATCATTAGTAAAATTCAGGATAAAAAATGATCATTAAATAGGTCAGAGATATTAATAGGAATCTGTTTCCTTTTGTCTATACTAATTCTCATCTTTTTAGCCCTTTTGAGGATCTAGCAATTAGTTTTTGCCCTTCTTTGCTGATGGCTGTTTCAGGCATCTCTGTGCAATTCTGAATAGACATAAATCCAGAATTGCAACTAAAGTGATTGTTTCTAGTTATCACCACTGTATGACTTTTCAGTAGATAAATCCATAATCCACATTCCATAGTGAATAAACAATGAACTCACTCACTCATTATATTTATATACTATTATCATATGGAGGACCTTCCACTTTCTATGCTGTAAATGTTGAATTGAAGTTTTCCAAAAGAAAAATCAGCTTGACATGAACAATAAAACTAATTTAATCTTTCAGATATCCTCTTTCAGAAGGCACATAAAAGGCTGGGCAGACAATACAGCCAAATTCTTCAGTGAAAGTTCATATACTCGGCACTTTGGAAAATTGGATAATTTAAGATGTTGTATTAGATTATACAAACACACACACACACACACACATATATAAATATATATATATATATTATATTAGAGTTACATTCCTGAAGCATGAAAAAATTAAATACCTATAAGCAAATGACAGACAATTTTATCAATTAAAGCACCACTTCTGTTGCCACCTAAGAAATTTCATTTTGGTAGCAGAGCCAATCTATATGTCCAATTCTCATTGTTAACTTAAGCAGCATCCATAGATTAGAAATCCAGCTAAGGCATGTTTCTCTTTTATTTATGCTTTCTTTTAAACTGTTTTCCTATCTAAATATAAAATCTGTCTTAAAATCCTTTTCTTCTGTTTCTCACTTGCTGCCATATATACTACACAAAATGCATCTAGTGGCTTTTGAAAATATGAATTCCTAAAGTTACATGCTTCCTAACTTATATATCTCTCATTTTTAAAGATATCTTTCACAAAGTCAGAGAAAGTACTAAAGGACATAATTTTTTCACTTTTTTAAATATGATCATGTATTTTTGAGATTTAGAGCGAAGAATCAACAAAAATAGCAGCAGGTGTTTTGCTAGGAATATAAAAGTTGTATTAAGCTTCATTTACTAAAACATTTAAAATGCGTACTCCTTATGCTAGGATATACTGGTTATCCATTTTAATAAAATGCCAAAATTAACAATACTATTCTTCATTTCCTAGTCAAACAGGTATAGGGACTAACTCTCATTCTAAATAATTGCTTTCTACAATATTTCTTTTGCAAGACTATTAGTCTTTTATATGGTTGAAAAAGATTTCCACAAGTTCATATTGCCATAACATCTCAGAATATTTCAGAACACAAAGAGTGGTTGTTTCATCACATAAAAATGAAAATAAACAAATAAAAAGAGAAACTAAAAAAACATAATTGCAAGATAGTTGCTAATATGCTGTGATCAGATTTTATTGCATCTAATATATAAATTTTCTTCTAATATTGCTTGGAAACTGCAAACTCTATTGCATTTCAAAAAACTATGGTGAGATACAGTGCTTGCACACTTTAGATCCTGAGTAATTTTAGCATTTGTTCCTCAGTGGCAAATTACTTCTGAGTTTAAATACAAGAGACAAGACAGAGCTCACAACTCCTTCTCTCAGAGTTGCTTAATTCTGTGAATGCCTTCATCACCAGTTGTCAATATTTCTGCTGACTACAGATGAATTATCAAATTTGTATTTACTGCTTGGTTTTTATATTTTTACAACTAAAATGTCTTTTCTGTTTGTCTCCATGTGTTTATCTATAGGGACTGGCTGGCAGCTATCGGAACATTCCTGTGATGCAAAAACATCCCAAGTGTGTTCTGTACACTCAGTCCTTTTCAGGTTTCTGTTATTTTATAAAATAATCAAGCAGGCATTGAAGCACAAACCCATGTTGAACTCTTCTCCTGTCTCTTTGACCCAATTACTATGGGGCTGTATTACAGTTTATAGAGGGGAATGGCTGTGACTAAGATCATGAGAACAGTACCTTAAAATAATAGACCAGTTTAGGAGATGTGTCTTTAAATCCTGCTCCCAAAAGTAAAAAGATTTTAATTTGGATCTTGCATTTTGTGAGGATTGATTGACACAGTTAAGTGCCTTTGCCATTGAGAGCTCATGGCTGACATTAAATAATAGCTCTTACCCTACTCTTATGTAACATCTTGCTCAGCCTGCTGATTTGTGTGGATCCTGTTCCTACTGGCTAAATCTTGCCATGAAATGGGAACAAAGATGGAAATCATAACTGAGTTTTCAGATCCCAGTTATGTCTTCGCACATTCAACAGAAAGAAATGGAACTTTTCAGACTGCAACCTTAATTCCTAAGTAGACAACTGATGCTTCAGTTTTTTAGTTATGCTCTTAAAATGTGTAGGAAGAACTTAGGAATTTGTGGTTCTCAACAATGTACCAGAGACCACAATCTTCTCCAGCTTATATTAGCAAATACTTTTGGTAGCAGTGTTTATCCATGCCTTAACAAAATGAATATGATGGAGAACAATCGTGTGAAGCTGTGGAGTTTCAGATCACTTGAACAGGGAGGCATCTTGTGGCGTATTTGTAGACCTAAAATATTAATATTATTTTCTCTGTGTCTTGAACTTTTATCTGTGAGGTTCTGAAGAACCACATGGAGTTTCTGAAGAAGCTGTCATATCCTCTCACCAAGGTGTTTCAAAGTATGTATTTTACATACTTTGTGATGACAAAGAGGATTCAAAGACATAAATCCTTTTAGGTAATGTAGGAAAACTTATACTGAAGATAACCAAACATGAAGCAAGATTTTTCATATCGTCCTTAGAAAACAGCCTTTACAGTGAACTATTATTAAGTCTTCGCCCAATTTTTTCTTCCATGAGCAGCTAGTTACTTGACCTCGAAATGGAGTGAAAGAGACAATTCATGTCTACATCACATGGACAATTGATTATTATTTATTTAATCAAGGGGGTTCACCATTGCACAAACTAACTTGGAAACTAAATCATTTGACCATGTACAGTTACTGAATGAGTCAAGAAATTCCTTGAGGGTGACTGTGGTGTTGTCCCAGATTTGAGCTCTAGCTGGATTATCACAAGTAACTTTTACCAGTCTATATGAAATCAAATTGCCAATAACACAGTTCATGCAAATAAATAACTTAGAAAGCACTCTGAGACACATCATTCCTCCTCTGAGCCTTCTCCTCAACACCTGAAGGCGTTTTCTTGGATGTAGCAAACTGGGATTTGTAACTCTAGAATTCTGCAGGGTAAAGGGATAAACATCTGTTAAATTTTGACTTTTGGTGTCTATCTTTTGTTTATATTACAAAAATATTTTAATTGAAGTATTAACAACCCTTTAGGCCTTTAGACTGTCTTCCAGTGGGAAACCACTGTCATACATTCCATTTTGTTATCCCAGATGGTAGTATGCTGTCCATGTTCAAATATTTTTCTTTTGGGATCTAAGCAATACTGGACTAATATGTATAATTAAATACATGCACATATGCATAATGCCTGCACAACCAGCTATGATCAGTAATTATGCTAGAAAGGATGACAAAGTCTATGTAAAATTGTTGTAGTCAAAAGGCTGTTAGCAGAGCTAGCTCCAGGCTCTGCAGTGATACAGGAAGTGGTGACAGAACAGGTGGTGGATGAGGAAGACTGAAAGGAATTTACTGGGTCTGAAATGTTGATGCTAGAGTAGAGAGAAACAAGAGAAACACTAGGGAGGAAAAGGAGAAAGCCTTTACCATGAGAGAAAAATTCACCTGCCACTTCCGTGAGAGGAGGTGATTAGAATGAAAGGGAAGGATTATAAGGAAAAGAAGCTTCAGGCAATTTGAGTGAATGGAAGTACTTTACACCTTTTCTGTTCTTTTGACCAACTCTGATTGCAGAAGTGTGCAGAAAAAGGTATTACAAATTGCTCTCATAGTAAAAAATATTGTGTAGATAAAGACCAGAGTTTGCTTCAGGCTAAACACTGAATGAAAATGGCTGGCTGGAAGGATCATCTGTAAAATATATATGCAGTCAAACAATTTTTATTTGAAACAGTCTACTTTACATCCAAAATGTGCATACCCAGGGATCTAGAACTATATCACATCAAGTGATCTCTATTGTTGTGTTAATACAAAGAAGAAAAAAAAATAAGAGACTTCTGAGGAGCTAAATCCTAAGCATGCAGTATATGAAGGAGAAATTAAATATTAATACCTTGAATTGTACCCACAAGCATATGTAGAGATAGTGGCACCTTGGAAGCCCTGCAGTAATGAGCTTCTAAGCAAAAAAAACAGTTTCTTTACTGGCTATATCTTCTTCATCTTTTTCAAAGTAGCAAAAGTTGTGTGGACATGCAGTGTAAAAGCCAGGAAAATATCAGTGTCTGTGTACAAGTTTATATACTGAGTAGTTACTAGATTTTTTGTAAAAGTCACATAAATACAAATCTAAATAAAATCATCAGTTAGCCAGTAGAACTTTCAGGCTGCAAATTTGTCTTACCAGTAATACTAATGAGGGAAAATATAACCAAGACAAAAATGTCTTTTTTTAAGAAAAAAAAACAACTTTTGCAGCAAAATAGCATCATTGCTAAAGTGTGTCACAAGCTGTTGAGGGTAAAATAGCAATGATCTTTTTCTTTCTCTTTCTTTCTTTCTTTCTTTCTTTCTTTCTTTCTTTCTTTCTTTCTTTCTTTCTTTCTTTCTTTCT
>JANRGV010000051.1:62232142-62248639 GCA_024734035.1 Alethe castanea
TTTCTTTCTTTCTTTCTTTCTTTCTTTCTTTCTTTCTTTCTTTCTTTCTTTCTTTCTTTCTTTCTTTCCTTCTTTCTCTTTCCTTTTCGTTTTTTTCCTTCCTTCTATCCTTTCTTTCCTTATTTCCTTCTTTCTTTCCTTCTTTCTTTTCCTTTTTCCTGTTTTCTTTCCTTCTTTCTTTCTTTCCTTCTTTCCTTCTTTCTTTCTTTCTTTCCTTCTTTCCTTTTTTTCCTTCTTTCTCTCTCTCTCTCTCTTTTTACTTCTCTCTTTCCTCTCTTACTTTCTGACTCAGAAGATGACACTGCTAGAATTTTTAAAAGGTAAGAGATAAAGAAAGCCCTCTTTATCATAGCTTGCATTTTGGAGGTCTTACAAGGAAAAAAGAGATAGGATATTAATGCTGCTCAGACAGGTTATGGCACTGCAGCCTGAAAAGGCTTTCTTTCATGGTCTTGGAAAGAAGGTTATTTCTCTACTATATAAAGAGGGAGCATGAACTGTACTGCTTTTGGGGAAAGATCTAGGTTTTTACAGAACAGCATCTCATCACAAAACAGGGAAAAGGCCTCAGATTGAAATGTGCAGATTTTTTGGCCCTCAGTGTTTCTCCACTGACTAAAACTCCAAGCAGACTATGTCATTAGGAAACGTTGTTCATATTACCAGCTGCTTTGGGACTCATATTGACGCCTGATGTTTTGTCTGTTATTGTACATATTCCTAACACCTATCTTAGGATGTGTTTTTTTAAAAAAGAAAACTTTATCACAATCAACACACACAAATTAAATGGGGATGTAGAATACCTTTTTATTTTCATTAAGCTTGAAATAAAACTTGCTGCCACTAGAGATCATTGTTGCTCTTTGCAGAAGAAGCTAGCACTCTATTTTAGTACAATCAGTCTTGTTCTTCATGAAATGCGCTTCATAATATCAAAACACAAGCAGAAATTACTTCCAGCTCCAGCATTTCTTCTCTAAAATTTAATGGCACTATAATGGCAAATAGAGTGCTAGAACCTTCTGGTCCAACACCAATGTATCACTCATGACTTGAATAACTAGGTTGGATTGTCTAAATCTTAGCTCTTAAAATAAATATCAACTATTTCTCTTCAGTCGCACATTTTTTGATGTAATTTCTATCTTTCAAAAAGCTCCTTCATCACTATTTATAATGATAATGAAACAAAATTTGAGAATATTTCTCCAGTTTCATTTACAATATTTTTATAAAAGTATCTTTCTCCTGCAACCATCTCTTTATTATAAAGTACATATCTGCACCATTTTTAAAAATGCAATATTTTCCATATTGTAGATATTTATTCTTCTGAATATCTAAATAATTTCAGTCTTGAATCTTCATACAGACTATATCAGGTGGGAATAAAATGGAAAATGCTTCCCTCTTTTTGCCTCAACTTCTGCTCAAGTGAAACAAAAAAAAAGTCATAGGAACAATGTCTGCAAAAGAGACACGGATTAAATACCAAATCCACTATTTCTTTTTTTTTTTTAATAGGTAAAGCCAGGACTGAATGACACTGATATATTGGGACTCAAAGACCCTAGAATAAAATGCTGGATCAAACTTGTCTTCTTCTGCAGTACGGCTAGTTGAAGTGTAGCCACCAGCAAGGATCTTTAGGCAAATGTCCTCACCATTAAACAGCAGTTGGACAATATGAAATATGGCAAACTGCCTCTTCTTCTTCCAAAAAATAAATGACAAAGTAACCCACTCTCTTTCTGAGGGGTAAAACAATTTTATGTAATAAATAACAACACTTCCGTTAAAATAGTGGGCTGGTGATAAATCACTGGAAGTATTATCTGCAAAATAATAATAATAAAAAATCAAATGGAAATTACAAATGATAACTGATCGAAGAGGTAACTATGCATATCAACCAAACAGATAGATCCAATAGTATATTAAAATAATCCCAAGTGTACCCTTGCCAGCACTAACTATACTGACTTCTGAAGTATGAAGGATTTTTAATTTAGGACTCCCTGTGGTGATATGTTGCTCATTTTAATGATTGTTGATTGCTTCGGTGCTGTATTTTGAAATATGTCCCTAATATTTTGTGATTTTTTTTGTCCTCTTGGGATACATTTCCAATTGTTTTAATATGACACATGTACCATTTAATTGTATCAGGTTTTATTTTTAAGATTTTGATGTACTCAAGATTTCTTAAGTGTTTTAAATATTATTTACATCAATTTTGAAAATCAAAGTTGGAATATGGAATAAGTAGAAAATAAGATCGTCACTTCATAGGGTTATGTGCAACCTCACTGTACAATGTTTAGATCTGCTCTAAATTGAGTGACCTAATTAAGCTTGTGTAATTCTCAAGTAGGATAAAATTCCTTAAAAGTGTTTTGTATTTCATGTCCATGTGTGCATGCATAAAGCACTGAGGTTCAGGCCACAACTCTACACTTCTTGTTTTTCTCTCACTTGATATTATTTCAATGAACTTCAGGATCTTTGTTAAACAAGGCTTTTTGATTCTTCTTTGGGAGGTGTAAAAGACTTATTACCTACCCAACTTACAAGTAAAATGACAGCATTCTTTCACCAAGTCATTTCAATAAATAATTCATTTTGCCCTCTAAGGAAAATGAATTAAAATCCCAGAGAGACAATACGGCTTTTGTACTGATTTACTGGGCTGCTAAATATTTTTAAACATTTTACTTTAATTTGAATACTAACTTTGAAATACTTACAGGTCCCCTTTTATGTTTATACAATGGATTTTCAACCCTAGATATCACTGGGTGTTTCTCAAACAGAAATGTGCTAAGTCAAATTGCTCTCTTAATAAGTCAAGGGACTGT
Organism: Alethe castanea; assembly: GCA_024734035.1. Taxonomy (NCBI): domain Eukaryota; kingdom Metazoa; phylum Chordata; class Aves; order Passeriformes; family Muscicapidae; genus Alethe; species Alethe castanea. Next base: position 62,235,004 of record JANRGV010000051.1, read on the forward strand.
GCAAACCCTGAAGATTTTCTGTAAGACTAAATTGCCCCTCACATCTCTCCCACCATTCAAGATAGTATTTCCTGATATACAGGGAAAATACTGTTTGAAAATTTGTGTGCTTCCAGACTACGTTTCTCCAAAAAGAAACTTAGAGGACTTTCATGACCCTTAGAGAAAATGAGAAGAAAAGAAATATGAAAAACAAAAAATACAATTAATAAAAAAAAAAGGGTAGATTTTGCTTTGTTACCTTGTCATTTATTATCATGTCCCAGGGTTAAAAACAAATATGCACAGAATGATGCAGTTAACAAAGACATAAAAGACAATTAAAAAGAGACTCAGAACTTCAAAACAGATTAGGCTGTTACTATTAAGCTGATATTTGTATTTTCCTGTCTTTAGTGTGGTTTTGAAAAGACAATGGTTACTGGATGCCAAAATGACAATTATTATGCAGCAGTAGATATCTCTGACATTCTTTGATCCTTTCTTTCATCTCTTCTTGGTTTCCTGAGTCTTTTACGTACAGTTAAGATTCAACAGCTAGGTCTAGCAGAATTTAAGAGTCCTCTTCACCTACACACTAACAAGCTGTAGTTTAATTTCTTACAAATCACACTGCAAATCTACTAAAGTTTGCATAATATATTCATGCTAATAACACTATTCGTGATAGATTAATAAAGACCACATGCTTATTTTATTACTCTGTCTTTGCATGGCCCACAAAAACAGTTAAAGCACATTTATTTTTCTAAATTAACATTACTGCACTTCTGATGTTAGCTAAAAACAAAAATATAGTGAAACACTTTTTTCCCACCATATAAACCAGTTATATATCTCCCAAATTGTTAAGACACCTATTTTGGGGGGACAATAAATACAAAGGAAGTAAAGTACAGTATATATTTTTATATGAATTTTGGTGCAAGTGATTATGACTTTAACAGATGCTACATTGTTTGATGAAACATTCTAGATTCTGAGCAAAGAGTCCTTGAAGACCAAGAATGAAAATAATGTCTTACATGTGCAAAATAAATCTGACTTCTCAAGTACAATAGTCATTTACTGCTATCTGGAGTGCCATGTAATGCAGTCATCACAGAGTTCATCAACAGACAATAGATTATGATAATTCATCTTTCTTGAATTATATTCTCATATTTCATACAGATTGGGCCAAATCCTTCAGTCCTTAATCCAGGATTGATTTCTCAGACTCTTTTCATGGTAGCAATTCTGGCCAATGAAATACTTTAACTCCTTCATTAAGATGAATAAAGATAAAAGTTCTCAGGCAAAGAAGACAATTGGAGGTGAGTAATGAATGGGCACATTGGCTGATAAGGAATAAATTCTTTAATATATATTTACACTATTCACACAGAAACAAGTAATATTTATTATATTATATAATGTATATAATATATTATAGCTTTGTAGCAGTTTTAAAGAGTGTTTAAAAATTCATATTAATAATCTGAAAAGAGAACCAGAGTCTGGACATTACTGCATCATTTCAAAATAATTATTTCCTGTGGAAGAAACATTGGTTTTGTTTTTTCCATCAAAATGAAAAATTCAGACTCTTCTTGTACACATTCTCATTTAGCAGTTCAATTCACTTCAAAATGGTAACATCAAAATATGTAGTGTGTGTGTTTATGAAAGTATACAACAATTAACCCTTGTAATTTCTATCAACACATAATTAAAATTAGAGAGAATAAATAGCAACAGGTGTAATTTTTTGAGGGTGAAAAAAGAATCCAAAGGAAACATTTATGAACTATGGCAATATTTTATTTCACTGTTTACATTTTAATATATAGAAATAATCTAGAAAATACTTGCTCTATTAACTCTTTGGTGCAATTTGTTTCTACTTTGAGTCGGCATATTATTTCCTGTTTTTTCATGTAAGATAAAGCAGAAAACATCAGTACTATACCTATAAGAGTCTGCTATGTCAAATCTACTATTGGTGGTTTTGAACGATTTTTTCATATATTTCACTACTAAGAATAAAAGTAAAAGAAATAAAACTTATTTCTCTGCAGGAAAAAATATTATTTGAAATAAAAATCACCAAATGGATATATTGAAGCTGTGAAAGTCATGACGCACCTCTATGAGTAATTTTAACCATGAAACTTACATTCTGGCTGTGTTTACAAATGAGACCTTCTTCAGCAAAAGGCATATTAAAATCTGTAGTATATGAAGTACCTCTTGTGTTAAATTACAATGACTGGTAGAAGGCAAGAGGAAGGTCATTGTAGCTGATAAACACAGTTATGCAAATGTGTTATTGTGAGAAGGCACTGAATAGGGTTAAAAATTGTGCTAAGCAAAAGGTCAATCAGAAATTTCATGGCGCTTTCAGGCCTTGAAATTTATAAAAATGAGGAGGTGAGCAAGAAAGAAAATTATGATGAGGGTAAGGTGTGTTCTTTTAAAGGGGTATTTTTAAAATTTAGGTCTATTTGATGAATAAAACAGTGTTGGTCTAACAGGAAAAGATGTCACCACCAATTATTTTTCCATCAGGAAAAAAACTCCTCTATTTTATTAAAATATTTGCAAATTGACAATATTTTTTAGTTTTTTCTGTACCCACCAGACACAGACATCTAAGCCTAAGATTCTTCAGGTCTGGATTCCTCAGAAGTTCCCTGATCCTGTGTCACAGTGATTAGACCAATTTAATTTGTAGTGCTCAATATAAGCATTACACTTATACATAAGGGATTTATTTCTTGGTTTGTGAATAAATTTCAAAGAAAACAGAGAGTAGAACAAGCCATAGCTGGGATCTACTGAGTTTGTAGGGACATTACCAGGGATTCTGTGTATTTGTAACTCTTAGTCCTGTGCATGAGATGGTCTGCCATGCTGATGGAGACCAGAGAGAGTAAAAACCATAGTGGATATGTAAACTGATATTTATTTAAGAACTGTCAAAAGCAATGAACCATCAAAATTATAGCTTCCACTCCACTCTACTCCACTCCACTCATTTATGACACACACCTGCTCACTTTCACCTGTATTACACTCTCTAGGTTAAGCTTCCCAGTGCCAGGCTGAGATTGCTGCTGGTCTGGGAAAATCAGGCAGGAAGTTGTGCCTCTTCGCACCATGCTGCTGCTGACAGTTAGCCACCTTGGGGGACATCAGACAAGGCCCCTGACAATTCCCATGTCACCTCCTCTGACATCTGGGATCTTCACCTGCTTCTCAGACCTTTCCTCCAGCAGTGATTTTCACCTTATTTTTTCCAGGCTGCCTCCAGTTTCCTGAATCCACTTACTCTTTTCATTTCTTTTCCCCTCCTTTACTTTTCCTGAAATTTTATCTCCAGTTTTCGCAACATAAGTAGTTTAAATGCAGAAACATGCTTATTTTCTCAGCTGGTGGTTCTGTCTCATGCCTCCTTAATAAACTGGAGGATTGTGGAAGCGACATTTCTGTATAGTCAAATTTAAATAAGAAAATTACAGCTAGCCTTTACCAGTCTTAACTAGCATGTAGCAGGCTTCCTCTTGAATATTCAAAAGTTCAGATGTTGATACTTATCCTCCCCTTTCCCCAAAACACAGACATACACAAAACTACCTGCTGCCTTTCAGTGTTCACAGTCTAAGCTACTGTTTTTCTTCTGCATAGGAAAGAGTTGGCTCCAGGTTGCATTGCAGCTATATTGCTACAATATACTATGGTCTGAATGTCGATCAGGAACTTGTTTCTGCTTCTGGGACAAGACTCCAGAGATGGAACAGCTGAAGAGTCATTTTGATCTCAAGCCTCCCTGGATGGTAATCACCACGTTTAAGTAGAGGGCAATATACTGAGGTTTTCTCATTTTTACACCTTTTTGAACACTTCATTGTGTTGTATAATTTCTTAGCAGCGGTTTCTTTCACAGTGCCCACAGAGTTCAGCAGAAGGAGGCAAAGTTTGGTATTCCTTCTGACACACAACTGTGTAGTGCCTGTTGTGAGATTTACAGCTCCAGGAGGCCTGGAGCCTGGCAGAATTTAATCTTTACTGTGTGTTACAAACAAGAGAAGAAAACCACCAGTCCGAATTTTCCTCACAATCTGGTGCAGTAAAAGAATGATGAGCATGAAGGACAAGAAGAGGGTATTTCACCACCTTAGAGTGAGATGCAAGAAAACCTTAGTAATAAGTGCTATCTTGAACATAAGGGGAAAAACAAACGATGATCAAACACAGAACAGAACTGATGTATGCAGTTAAAAGATGGAACTCTTTTCACTTTTGGAGAGACAATAAATAGACTATAATATGTTCATGCTACAGCACAACGGTTTTGACTACAGGTCAATGAGAATGGTTTTGTCCAGTTCAGTGATTTCTCTTACAGTATTTCTACATGACTTTCTCCAAAGTATTTTATAAACAAAATTATGCTGACACATAAAACTGGAGGAACGTCTCTGAAACTGCGTAACATGCCCCTATGATTTTCATGGTGTAAGGCACTCCATGCAACAATACCTTACATTGGCTATAGGTGGCAGCAGAAGACCAAGTCTCATGAGAAAATACCCTAGATTGAATAGTGTTTTAAAGAAAGTTATTTGTACACTAAAGATGAATATTCTCTTAATAATACACGAACATTATTTAACAGGAACTATAGAGTCAATAGAACGTGAACAATGACTCCCCCTCTCAAAAAAAAAAAGCCATTGCAGCCAGAACTGGTCCTTCTTTCAATGAAGTGAAAAGCTTGTTCAATTTGCTCAGCGTGGGAGTCTTTGTCATTTTAACCAGGCGGCACAATAGATATTGATAAAAATAAAAGTCTTTTAACATAACAGTAATGTAAGACAATACTAACAAAGTCTCTTGTCTGTCAGCAACAGCCATTAAAAATGTATTAAAATGTTCATTCAGCTCTTTTATTTCCTAAAAATAAAAAATGGTGGTAAAAGCTTACATGCAAAAATCCTTCTCATATGGGAAAAAAGGAGAGGGACAAGCTCAAGAAGGAGGCCACCACAACCAGGCATGAAAAACAAAAGCAAAGTAAAGGAAAAGCATCCATGAGATGGAAAAGAAAAAAAGCGTCTCTACTAGATTTACTAGATTAAGCTAGTGAGAAATATAACTAAACAATGCTTCTGTAGGCTTCATATATGTGTGAGCAATATATAGTTTAAAGTTTCTCTCAATCAATAGCAACCCTTACATTTTTTTTTTTACTCTACCTTAAATGTTTGTTACTATCTAGCATTTAGAGGTGTTGATCACTAGGAGAACTTATCAGTATTTCAAGTAAATGAAGCATTTGTGTAAAACTTGAGCCTTTTAACTGCATAGCAGTAAACAAAGGGGAAAAAATCCTTCATGAAAGCACAGCCTTGCTCTCACTTACTGACCCTACTAAACTCTTTTGTACGTAAGTAAAGTACACATGATGGATTGTCTAGTAAAAAAAAGAATAGCTTTCACTGTGTGAGAATGGTGGGGAGAGAAGATGAGAGGATGCAATACAACCCATGCTAGGATTTTCCAATTAAACTGCTGGTGAGGAAGGAACTTGTTTTACAGTGCCTCACAAGGTTCAAAGCATACATATTTGTGTTGGTTTTGGCTGGGGTACACTTATTTTTCTGTAAGTTTTATGGAGATATGTTTTGAATTTGTGCTGAAAACAGTGTGGAGAATTCAGGGACCTTTTAGCTATTGCTGAGCAGGGCTAAAACAGAGTCAAGGTTTTTGTGCCCCTCACCCAACAACACTAGCAGAAGGCTGGGAGTGTACAAGAAGCTGGGAGGGGACACAGCCAGGACAGCTGACCCCAACTGACCTAAGGGATATTCCAGACTTTATGGTGTAGTGCTCAGCATATAAAGCTGAGGGAAGGAGGAGGTAGAGGGAGGGGGTTGTTCAAAGTGGTGGTGTTTGTCTTCCCAAGTCACAATCACATGTGGCAGAGCCCTGCTCTCCTGGCCGAACACCTGCCTGCCCGTGAGAAGTGGTGAATTAATTCCTTGTCTTGCTTTGCTTGTGTGCACACAACTTTTGCTTTACCTCTTAAACCATCTTAATCCATGAGTTTTCTCACTTTTATTCTTTCTGCTCTCTCCCCCATCCCACTGGTGAGAGAGTGAGCAAGCAGTTGTGTGAGGTTTTCTTTCCAGCTGGAGTTGAAAAACAATGACATTAAAACAATTTACAGATGTGCAGGTTGCAAAATGTTAGGGATAGTACTTGTTAAACTCAGTTTGCTCAGCTATTTATTCTCTTTCAAAAATTCATAAGTCCTGTAAATCCTCAGAGCCCACTGTCTAATTATTCTAGGCATCTTGTATACCTTCTCATTAAAAACTAACCTCCTATTTTAATGACTTCGTTGAAATCCTTTGAAGATCAGACTGCTAGTGACTGAATGCTGTATTCTGAGTACCCCTTCATGCTGCCCTCCTTCCTTTATTCCTTTCTGATCTTTGGTAATTTCTTCTCTTTTATTTTGGTTTCTCTTCTTTCTTTATATCATTTTTAGATGCCTGTTTGATTCCAAGTGAAAAATACAGAGATACTTTGTTTGAAGGCCACTTCTGCACTGGAACAGTCTAAGTGTTTAAGTTGCTTTCAGCTAAGGGGAAAGAGTCTCTTATTTATCTGAGGCAGTTGTTGAACAGATATACATCTGACACTGCAGTATTTACAGTACCATATCTTTAACAAATTGGGCTATATTCATTTCTTGGATAATTCCAACTGACTTAATTCAAATGACACAAATGATTAATTTGGGCTCTGTATTTCAAATGGTAAACTCTCTCCTAGTTTCATATATAGAGGGTTTATTTAATTTGTCATCAATTTCTGGCTAGCATCATTATGGTTTGAAAAATTCTTTCAAAACTTTACTTTTTCAGATGCTTTACAAGCACTTTGAATGCCCTTTTGGATGTTTGCCATAAGGATTTTAATGAGAACTAATACTGACTTCAATTATAACTGTACTCTTTCCATACTTTGTGTTTTTTACATGTTTTTTTTTGTTTTGTTTTTTTGTTTTATTTTGTTTTGGGTTTTTTGGGGTTTTTTTGTTGTTTTTTTGCTGTTTTTTTTTTTAATCACAGAACCATCCAGGTTGGAAGAGTTTTTTGAGATCATCTAGTTCAATGGCAATGTTAATGTTATAGAAGTTATAGAAGTTAACAGTTATAGAAGAAAACATTCTTCATTTAACATAAAAACCCCTGGGGTTTCATCCAAAAAAGGAGTTGGAATTCTAACACTGATATAAAGAAAAATACATGCTGTTTCTGTCAGAAGTGGAGGGAAAATTATCATTATTTTTTGCTTTTTGTCATCATAAATCAAAATATAGGCTTTACATCGAGTTTTTCTTACAAAACCAGATATGCTGAAAATAGCATTTAAATAAGTGGGGAAGTATAATTAATATGCAAGTTATTTCATTTCCAAAATATGTACACATAATAATTTCTGCATTACTTAGTAGACGTTATATACCTTACTGTAAGCTTACTCATTTATTCCAGTCAAAGTGGCGTGTTATATATCTGGAGAAAAACATACATGAATCTTCTTTATTTCCACATTGTAAAGATGAAAATGTAACTTGCCAAGAAAAAAAGCAAAGTTTAAAATTCATTACAAATTATCCTAGAAATTATATTTTGTTTATTTTGAAAGGTGCAAAGAAAAATCGTAAAATATTTCATGTCCATATTGAACATAATGGGAAAAACGGACATTATTTTGATACATAGTTTTACTAAAAAGTTTCAAGATGATATATTGCTTATCATAGAAAATACACCTATTCACAAGAAAAAAAATACTAAAATTGCTAGCTTTAATAAAAGCTGGGACTTACTTATTAAATAACATTTTATATTCAAGAGATTCTCTAACATAAAGGCCTTTATTGAAAAGGTCTGATGGGCTGAGAAAGAAGTTTTATTTATTTTATAGGTGCTTGCCTTAAGCACAATTCCCTCATGCCTAGAATAAACCTGGAGTTAAAAAAGCACGAGTGGAGCTCTTACTGAAACAACTCTGCATCAAAACACAAATAACTTTCTATGAGCCATGTCACTAGGTTAAAGAATAGATAGGAAGAATCCAAGCAATTATCAGGGAAACATTGGAACATTGTTCAAAACAACCCTGACCCTGATAACTTGTTTAAAGATCTTCTTCTCTTGGCTTATGGAAGAAGCCCAATTTAAGAGACAAAAGTGTAGTCTTAAAGTGCATTGTTCTTCACTGTAGACCCTCAGTGGCACAGCTACTTGATGACAATTACTTTTGTGATGACTGTGACCATGTAATTCAATCCCCAAATGTGTTTTTATCATGCTGTTAGAAGAAACAGAAATATCCTCTTCTACCTAATGAAAAGTAACATGCACTACAAAGAATCTTTCAGTAGCTTATCCAACCAAATGTCCTTGTACTCCATCTAGTGTGTGGATCAGACCACAAAAATTATGACAAAACAAATGTGTAAAGAATATACTTTTCATTAGTGGTGATGAAGCTCCTCAGCAAGCTGAATGCACTAAGAGAGATTCTAATCTGAGGTATTCAGCATATGAAGTTTCTTAATTCAACAGCAAATGTGTGAGCTTCCAAAGACAGTTAACACCTCTCAGGTGCAAGGACTCATCCTTGTCAAATGAAGAACCTGGTAATAGAGCAAAGAGGTTCTTCACAGTTTCTTGTGACTTTCTACAGCAAAGACAGAAAATTTGTCATTTAAGGATTATTAATAAAGTCTTATTCTTTCATACTTCAGATCTCTGTAGTGCAGTACATTGAGAAAGTTAAAAAAAAAAGAGTTATATTTATCAGTGAAATGCACATACAGAGCAGAAATATTTAGATAGTGTTCAGCCTAGAGAAGAGAAGCCTCTGGGAACATCTTAGAACACCTTCCAGTGTCTAAAGAGGGCCTACAAGACAGCCAGAGAGGGACTTTAAACGAGAGTATGTAGTGACAGAACAGGGAAGAATGGCTTTAAACTGAAAGACAGCAGGTTTAGACTAGATACTAGGAAGAATTTTTTTACAGTGAAGGTAGTGAAACACTGAAACAGGTTGTCCAGAGAAGCTATGGGTGCCTCATTCCTGCTGGTGTTGTGTCAGATTGGATAGGCAGCTTGGTCTAGTGGAAGGTTTTCCTGGCCATGGCAGAGGGGTTGGAACTAAATGATCTTCAGGTCCATCCAACTCAAACAATTCTAAAATTTTTATGATAATTCTTCTAGCATAACACACTGTATGAAAATTGGAGAGAAGGTTTAGAGACACAATTTGCATTTTCTGACGGTGCGATTACTGCTTCTTCTAATCTTTTCTACATTTTTTTCTACCATAGAGAGAAACGCTCTGAATTCTAGGCTCCCAAAGTAAAGAAAAGCCTCAGTATTTCTCTTGATAGCTCATTTTTCTTGAGTATGAGAAACTTTTCTTTTCTCTGAACTGCTGCAAGATCCTAGCATTTCTGTCACTCACTTGATGGTTGTATTGACAATGACCTAAATTTCAAAGCAGAGTACTGTTATAAATGGGAACATTCATATGAGACATATTAAACTGTCTTCATCTCAGCAACAAAGACACACTGTTTAGTTCTGAATATTTATCTCTAAATCTATAATCACAAAATTTTAAGTTAGATTTACATAGTGAATAACCGCACTTGAGATAAGTAGTGACCCTTATGGTTCTCTCACATGGTAGAGAAGGTAGAATATCACATCTCCTGTGAAAGTATAACCCATTAACCCACTGCTTTCTCTGTGTCCACCAATCTATTCACTTCATTGTAGAAGACTATTAGGTTGATTGAACATGATGACCCTTTTCTAAACCCGTGCTGACTGCTCCCTGCTTTTCCTTCATGTGTTTGTATGCTTTCCAGAAAGATATTCCAAATCATTTTCCCAGGGACAGTGATGAGATGGACCTGCCTGTAATCCTGAGATTTTGCCACTGAAGTCAAGAGCTACAATTTCTCTCTTCCAATCTTCAGGAATCTCTCCTGTTTATCATAACTCTTCCAAGATAATTGAGAAGAACCTTACAATGACATTAGCCTGTTGCCTTGGGACTCGTGGGTGTAACCCACCCAGGCCCATGGGATTATGTGTGTCTGGTTTTTTCAAGGGTTCCCTATCTGCTTAGGGAGATTAAATCTACCCACAGAGGCTGTGTGCCTTCTGCAAACTCATATTTGGCCTGAGGGGCCTCAGGTGTATGCAGATGGGGATTATTTGTTGTTGTTTGTTTTTTGTTTTTCCTTGTTGTTTGGTTTGTTGTGGGCTTTTTGTTTTGTTTTGTTCTGTTTTGAGGGTTTTATTTGTTTTAATGTGTCCATGTGGGTTAGTATTCCTTTCTGCACATCTCCAGAGCTTTCCAGTAGTTCTCTGTGCAGCCCAAATGCTTTGGGGCATTGAATTGTAGGGCCGAATTGTAGGCCCAAATTATCCCAGTGTGCCACGCCCGTTCCTGTGATGCCTCTACCATATTTACTGTATTGGGAAAGAAATACATGTTGTCATCTTAGAATGTACAAAGTTGATTATTTCTTGTATAATCATTGTCATCAGGAATAAAGGTTTTGCAGCAGAAAATTGGCCACTTTCTCTTAACTAGAATTAAGTCTGAAATACTAAAAAAATCACAGTGGAAGAGTTATTTTATACTGTGACATGTGAGAATACATATCTAAACACACAAAATAAGTTTGACTGATGAAAATAGAGATAGATATTAAGCTGTAAAATTGGATGGAGCCTGGACTTTGGTGAAGTTCGAATCTGGCACTCAGTTTTGCATCAACTGAATACTTTACTGGGTTATATTAAGAATTCATATCTTAACAGATGTAAAGCCAATAAATGTTCTGACTGATTAGCCATCAGAGTTCCTGTAAGAACTTCCTTCTTCTCAGGTTACATATAATATAAGAAGATTCTGGAGAGATCTTTCTTGCTCATTTGTTTGCTTGCTTTGAAAAAAAGAGATGAGATTTAGAAATTGTTTTGTATTGCTTTTTCTTATGAGTGCAGTGATGTTATAATACACATATACCCTGATAAACACAGATGTATTAGTGGGAAAAAAATTAAATTTTAAAAAAATTTAAATAGAAGTAGTCAAATCACAAGGAATTTTTTTCTTCCTTTGCCTCGAAGGCTGACCTATCTCTGTATCACCAGTTCTGCCGTGACACGAACCAGCCAGATTCCTGGTCTCCTTGCTGCCAGAGCCCAGAAACCTGCAGAGAATGGTGAAGGGTAAGTGACAACCTTGTGGATGCGACAGTCTCAGAGGCAGTGTTGGTATGGGAGGTGGCCTACGTCCTATGATTTTCCCTTTTTATGCACTTGCCAGGCCACATCGAGACTTGGAATAACCTTAGGATGCATAATGCTCATAAATCTTTCTCCAAAGTGGATTTTTAAGAAAAGTTGTATAAACAGTATGATTCCAGTAATAAAATGATACTCACATCTCTCTCAATAAATAAATAAGACCACAGTCCCTTCCTCTGGCCAAGGAAACTTGAAACTCTGTCAGTGTTTCTTCTAAAGAGACCAGATGGCTTGTTGCTAACTGATGTGAATGAGTCCCTCCCTCAAGGTAAGGACATGCTGACTCCATGGGATTTCTATTTAAATTTGGAAAAAAAGGTAATCATAATTTCTTTCCCTTGTTTCAAGTCACTTTCTGATTAAGTGCATAGGAAAAGTACCAATTTAAACCAAGATGTTCCAATCTAACCAATAGCTGACTTGGGAAAAAGAGTGTGAGAGCATGATCACTTAATTCTGGCACAGACCAAAATAGTCTTTGTATCATCAGCATATTAAAAATAATTGAAATATGGGTACCTGCTTTTAAGGGAGACCTTACATAAGCTTCCTAGAATTACTTTAATGTTTATTTTGTATAATTTGGTTGCATTTTATAAATACACAGACGGTTGATTTTACCTACACCTCTGAAATAGTGTGACTAAGTTTCTGAAGCATACATAGTGAGAACTATCTGAAATGACACGTGACATCCAAGGTGTTGTGCATGCAGCTGGCATATAACGCTCAGGGTCTGTGGGAAACTTGTGAGCTCCTGGTCAGGAACTGCAAGTAAGGTTAGATACCCTCAGTTCTCTCACACCTCACCAGATATCTCTGTTTCAGCAATTGATTTCTGGGCTGAACTTCAAGAAATATAAATCTCATCCCTTTTTACTTTTACGGTGTCAGGATGTTATTCCCAGTTTGTGAGAGCTTCTTCTTGTTTATAACTGCATTGGAAGAATATTGCCTAAATATCAGTAGTAAGGCAGCAATTAAGAATGAACTATAAAATAAAAAATCAAGAACTGATATCAGAAACTGAGTCCAGTATTGCCAAATAACCTGACCAAAGGTAGATGTCAATTTGGAGCTGGTATTTGGGCTCTGGTCTTTATTAAACAGCCTAAAGTATGTGTCAAGTATCATTGAAATAATCTTTGAGACTTTTGTGTTGGATAACAGAAGACTAGAGAAGAGCTGTGTGAACAGCATAGGACTACACAGGGTCCCTTCCAGTGATTTCAAACATCAATTCATGCTGAAGTGTGAGCTATTGTATCAAGTCTTATCTGTGCACTAAACAAAACAAAACAAAACAAAACAACAACAAAAAAGAGGGAAGGCGGCCTCTTGAGAAGAATATTTATCTCTCTCAAATGTATTTTTTGAGAGGATGAATTGTTCTTAGGAGGACCCACTGCCAGATCAGATATCTGGTTTTGAGTAATTTTTGTCACACTTTAACTGGAGTACTTGTGAACTAAGAAAATTACTTTAAAATGGGTGATGCTGTGGTTTCATAAAGAGAATAATTGTAAGTCATTTAGAAAACACTCTTTATATGTGCTAGCTAAGGAGAAGGTAAGAAGCACATTTTGTTTTTTTAAAAAGTCTTTCATTCTGAAGCTGTTGAGAATTTCAGTATTTTTTTTGTTAAATGAGACAAAGGCAAGTAATGAAAACTGTATTCCTAAAATGAAAGAGATGAGAATTGCTTTACAAGAAAAAAAAAATAACAAGAAATATGATTTTAATTAGAAAGTAAAGAAACGTGGAAACATGGAAATAGTATAGCATGTTCAAGGCCAAAGGATGCTGAAATTTTGAGAGGTTAATTGAGAAAATAATTGTAGGAATCTGAAATAAAGATGAGAACAGTATCAGCGGATCAGATTAAGACTAAGATTGCCAATGAATATGCCTTGATAGTCAGTTCAAAATGAATTTGAAGCTGACATTAGATACAGCATTAGAGAGCCATATAGTAATGCTGGAATATAGGGTAAAATTTATTGTTTTCTATGACTGTTCTGTATTTGTGAAAATTCCCAAAGATATAGTTGTTGCCTGTTTCCTTATAGTCATGTGAATGTTACAAAATTCAGTGGAACACAGGTAATCCTCTGAAAACTGAAAAAAAAAGGTCAAACTTTATAATTATTAAAATAAAACATTGGTAAGGTATATTTTTATTTCTTTTTTTTAAAACACAAAATTTTATTTTAAATTTTAAATGACTTTCAAGAAGAAAC
>JANRGV010000051.1:62248727-62304605 GCA_024734035.1 Alethe castanea
CCAAAAATTATATTTAAAAGTGTTCCTGTTGATCTGAGCTGAAAGAATATTTTTCCTCTTCTGAATTCCCATTAATGAAATAAATAAAATTAATAATAACCAAATAACTAAAATAAAAACTTACAATATGTAACTGTATGAACAAAATCGATTTATTGATGGATTAAAGTTTTGATTTATCTCAACTTCCAGGGATTAAAAAAATGTGTATACATCAGGAAGAAAACGCTCAGGAAAATTCTGAAGCACTAGTTAACAAAAGAGTTGAAAGTACTCAGTTTGTCCCATTTGAAAATGCTCTCCTGGGCACGCAAGTGCATGGCACTGTTTTTCACAAAGGATATGAGAAAGATGTTCACTGTGGGTTTTAACCACTTTTTAACTCCATTTTGAACAGCATGCTGTAAAAATTTAACAAACCAACACATGTGTAATCAGCTGCTCCAGGAAATAAGAAGGGGATGGTATGCAGGTCTTATTCCTGTGTTACAAAAATAGAGAAACTGGATTTTTAAGAGACAGGTTTATAGTTGCTGGTTTGTAGTGACTCAGAGGCAATTCAGCAGTTTTGGACTCAATATGCATTAAGAAAAATGGTCGTTCAACAGGAGAAATACAAAATTGAAAAGACATAAAGCAATTGTCTAGCTTTAAACATATAAGGAAAATGAAGAATGCTTTGTGCTGACTGCACTTATGATTTGACTTGATGAAATTGTCTCATAGCATGTACAGGAGACGAAGTTAATTTATCTGGAACACTGGCATTAAAATATCTGAATATGTCTATACATTCAAAGAAATATCCCATACTGACACACAGCAATGAATGATGAACTTCAACTTACATGTCTTTTAACTGTGAACAAAGCCACTAAAATCAGTAAGAATAGTCCTGTTAACTTTTGCAGGTTTTGGATGCAGCCTAAGCGTTTCTAATGTGATTGTCCTTATTTGAAGGGCTTGCAAGAACAGTCCTCAGAAGAAAGACATGGAAAAATAATTAATAAAAAAATAAGCAATAATTAGGAATCATGATCCTACAGAGAAGTCTTTCAATCCGTATAGATCTTATGGTTCCACAGTAAATACGAGAAATAGTCCATGCTATCTAATAACGAATAGTTACCATATAGTAAAAGCAAAGGATCTAGACAGCCCTTTAAATTAGTTCAAGTGTCACAAAAGCTACATATCCCTGATTTTGAATCTGGCAGAAGATTACTTATACACCTTGTAAAAGAGACTTTTCCAAACATTTTGGTCTCCTTTGAATGCTTTTGAATTTGAAGGAGTATTTCTGTTTTGCTGCCAGAACTATTAGTTTATAAAATGGTTAAAACATCAAGAAGAAAAGAATTAAATTCTTGTACATGGTTCTAAGGCATGTCCTAACTACTAAAGTAAGAGTCATGCCGTAACTTCTGTGAGAATAATTTTTCCCGAGAGATCAATAGAGCTTCAACAGAAGTGTAGTAAGTGCTCACCATGCTTTACATATATTTGTCCATAACTCCTGCATTGTGTGTTGTAGGTAGGACACTCTCCTGTTCTGTTGAAAATACTGACTTAAATCCCATGGGCCAAGAGCCCTTATTTCTCACTTTCTGAGAGCTCTATAACTTGTCAGTAGGCTACACTCCTTTTACTTCTCTCTCCTCTCTCCCTCTCTTTGTTTCCACTCATCCACCTCTTTTTCTCACCATAGTGTTCAGGATTGGGAGTGAGAGAGCAGATGGATGGACTTCTGACAGCCAGCCAAGAACAAGCCACCACAGTATACAAACTTGTCTTTATCAAAAATGATGTTCAAAACATTATTTCTCCTATACCTGCAGCTGACAAACCAGGGAAATAATTTGTTTAAGACAAATATCAAAACAAAACTAACCCTCAAAACCTTCTGGAAATTTATAGAATAGCTTGGGTTGGAAAGAATCCCAATCCAACTGCAGGGACACCTTCCACTGGACAGGAGTTACTCAAAGCCCCATCCAACCTGGCCTTGAACACCTCCAGGAATGAGGTGTCCACAATTTTTTGGGCAACCTGTTCCAGCAGCTCACTGTAAAGAATTTCTTCCTCACAACTAATCTAAACCTATTCTCTTTCAGTTTTAAGCCGTTCCCCTTGTCCTATCACTACATGCCCTTGAAAAATTCCTTTTCCAGCCTATTCTAAGCTGCTGTAAGGTCTCCCTGGAGCCTTCTCTTCTTTAGGCTGAACAGCCACAACTCTCTCAGCCTGTCAAAGATTGCAAAGGGCAAATAAGAAAAATTAATTTTAGAGACATCTTGTTAATATAATTGTTAATATATCATTGATAAAAACACTGGTCAATGAGATGATCCAGGAAGCAAGGAAGTTATTTTCTGGCAATCTACTTTTACGCCACTGATGTAACTTTTGAAGCACGAGATTAAAACTCTACAAAACAATTGAAGTAGGAGAATTGACAGGATGGGTTTAATCTTACTGAACTGTAGCCATCTGAATGTTAGCTGCTAGTGTAAGACACTTGGCTACTTTAATTCTAAATCAAAGAAGAAATACAGACCTTTCCAGAAGGTGGCTCAGTTCAGCGTGAAATGAGTCTGCAACAGGATAAAAGACCTGGCAGAGGATCCAATCTGATTTAGCCTACCTTTTACCCAGGAGAAACAGGAAACTCTCCATTCTTTTGTACTAACTCAAAGTATTTTTAAAATATGTATCTGCATATCCAAGTTCTCTGTGGTATATTTCTTATAGACTGGTGTACATTCTTGTTTACATCAATATTTTTCCATTTTTTATACATTGTGTTATTTTTTGTTGCTGTTTGATTTTTGTTTCTTCCAACAGTATTTGAGGTTTGAGGGTTGGGTTTTGCTTGGAGTTTTTTGTTTTGTTTGTGGTTTTTTTGTTTTGCTTTTTTCTTTTTTTTTTTTAATAGTTCAGTTAAATTAATCTGATATTTATTTTGAGTTCAAATATAGATTCAAAAAAACAAAATTTAGCATTTACAGTGTATCAGACTACATGTGGTCTACATGTCCAAGCTTCATTTTACTCAGGAAAGGTATGACAAAGAATGAACTGGAAATAAATACCTTTCTGGAGCTAAAGGTTGAGTATGATAACCTAGCTCTTCTATTTTGAATGGTATTATATATGTATGTTTAGGCAAATAGATTGAGTTTCCTCCTGATAAGTAGAAACTCTGCATACCACTAAATTTAGATGCTGAAATGTGATGCTTAATAAAATAAAAGGGTTTTATACTACACTGTCTGCTCTTTTCCAAAGTATTTTCAGAAGAAAATACAACAGCTGGTGGATACTACTGCATTTATAGGGTCGCCTTACTCACAATTCCTTGCTATTATAGAATTCCAAGCCTGCATCTGTTTACAGATATAAAGTAAATAAAACCCCTGGGCAAAAATCCAGCCACATAAAAGATTGTAATATTTAGGTGACAAGAAACAATTCACATATTTATCTTCAAAAAACCTATTATTTCTTCTTTTCTGAGAGAGAAACCTTTGTGAGAATTAAAAGGCAGTGAATGTTGTAAATTTTGAGCTGTTGACATAATCCCATGTCATGTTTTCCAATGGCAAAAATGATCTAGTTAGAAAACTATTGACAAAGTGTTAAAGAGAGGATCACAATAATATTGGAAAAATGAAGGAAAGAGAAAAATGAGATGAGAATGACCTAAGCCTATCTCAATTATCTGCTAGTGATTTTGACTATTTAAGAGCATGTGCTCTTAATGGGTCTTACCCTGTAAATGACAGCAAGATACAGAGGAAGGGGTTGGTATTTAGAGGTTTTGGCATTAGAATTAAAAAACTACAAAAATTAGAGAAACTGTATTAAAGAAAAGCATGCAATTCAGTAAGTAAAAATCCAAAGTGCTCTTAGAAGACAAAAAAATTACTGCACAAATATAAGGCGGGTGAAGATATTGCTAGGTAATACTTTAGTAGAAAAAAATCTGGAAGTTCCATGAATGAAAAACTAGATGAGTCAACCCAGGATTCCATGAACACATGATTCCCAGCTCTGCTTGAGAATAAAACAGCTACTCATCCATGTTGACTGTGTGTGTATGTTTCTTACAAACTATTGTGGATAAATCTACAGATCCCTAAGGGTTTGCAGTCTTTCCAGCATTACTTGTAGCATGAGCTAGGAGAGGGAGAATCCTATGCCTCTATCTCCTCTGCTCTTGTGAAGGGCAATATGATCTAGAAGAAAAGAGGAGTTGATTCCCCACCACAGACACTCCAGAGTTTTTCACAGAAAACTCAGATATGCTCTGTCACAGGCCAGACAGGTTGTGCAAACATCTTGGTGGAATATTTGGGCAGCACTGTGTATTAGAAGTAGATTCATACTGCTCTCAGGTAAAGTCGCTTAGCTATGATGAAAATTCAGCCAGTTAGATAAATTTTATGATTCAGAAAGGAGACTGTCTTTGTAGCTAACTTTGTGACTATGACAGCATTTTTACTTATGGGGCTATTGTTTCAAGAGCAACCTATTTCACAAATTCTCAGTAATCAGTCTGGTTAAATTTTTAGAAATATAAATTAAAATAAAATACTAAGGTAAATAAATAAATATAAAATACTAGCACTGCAGAACTAATTATAATTCCAAACTTATTAACTTCCTGATTTATAGTTCCCTAGGACTTCATAAATTCTGAAAATTCAATCTATTCAAACTTTTCTCACATTTAATTTTAGTATAGCTGAGCAGCTGTCATCTTGCATGGTTATTTTACAACCAGCATTTGCTGTCTACACCTATGTATGTTTAGCTGGTAAATATCTGTTATGTTTCAGCTTCAGTTTTCTGCCTTTTTGTATAAGAGGACATTTTCATTATCGGAGAAATACAAAACAACAAAAAAATACAAGAGTCTTGTTATGTACATCAGACGTGTGTAATTTTCCATAACCATAAATAAGAGCTTGAATAACCTTGATCTTCTATTCTGTCATATTGTTTTTAAGCTGATGTAACACCATTGACATCAATGGACTTACCTCAGTATGAAATTGGTGTAATGGAGTGGAAAATCATTGCCGATATCTCTAAGGGGATATTCAAAGTTCCCTTTACTGTAAGCTGTGTATTAGACTGGAAGATCCATAGTTTTTATTTTCATGTTTTGATGTGTATCTCAAATGCTAAAGAACTGTAAAACAGTCCAAATGGGAAGTTATGAATAACCTTTTTTAATTAAGCATGAAATACTGCATTTTTAAATTGTCATTTTACTGTATGTTTAACTATCTACTTGATGTCACAATTAATTTTAACTTTGGAGAAAAATATGATGTGTAGCAATTTAATTTGATACTATACACTACCAAAGTCAACATAATTTGTTGAAATGTAAATGAAATGTGCTGTTTTCCTTTTCAAACTAAATGATATATGGAAAAAGAGCTCCATTTGGGACTACCTTTTGCAAAGCTACTTAGTAGACAAGATCAAGGTTTCATAAGCCTAAGTGTTCATCTAAGTATTAGTCACAGTTACCTTCTAAATTAATGACTGTATACAGGTCTTTGTATTCTTCAAGTTATTTTCCTGAGAGAAGCCAGATTAAACTGTCTTGATTTTCTTTCCCTAATTACAAGATCAACGTGCAAATATCAAGCAGTAAATAAGGATATTATGTATCTATTCAGTTTCACACTCCATTTCCAATGAATTTCTGTTAGAAAAGGGTGGAAATATGAACCACAAACCATTTTGTTGATCTTTTTTTTGAAAGCAGAGTGACACACATGGCTTCATTTTTCTTTCACATCTGCAAAAATGTGAATCTAGTTTTCGAAGCAAAAATGATAATTGAGCAGAATTGTATTAGTGGAAATTGTAGATAACAATGCGGTTTTTGACCGCGTTGTGAAATTTTATTACAGTTAGGAAGAGCTTTGTCAAATTACTTGTATATAATTTATTTTATTCTTCATTACTTTGTATTGTAAAGAGGCAAGATCCTGTTTTTTGGCTATCAGTGAATAAAACATTTCCTGAATACTTTAACTTCCTTAAGAAGGAAATTTTTTTCTTACTTTCTTTTTTTTCTGTAAGCATTCTTTCTCACACAGAATGTACTCTTTATAATCTTGATCACTTTAATTAACATTTTTTCACTTTGTTTCCTATGCATTGGATTTTTGAACTTTTGCTGGGAAAATTCTCTCTTAAGCAAAAGAAACATGTAGTCAAAAGATAGGAAACTGTTCCAAACCAAAAATCCTACATAATTTTTTTTTAATATAATGTCATACAGAAACATTAATCTGAAAGGGTTCCACAGAGAGCATTAGTGGGTTTGCTGATATTTTTTTCACTTGACATGGGGTACTTTGCATGTCCTAAATATGGTAGGTTTAGTTCCCAGTCTCCTGTGCTTTGTCATGCCATCCTCCGCTGGGAAATGTGCTGCCACATCAGAATAATCTATTCATTTTTAGTCGCACTTTTGTGTTTGTTTCATGGAAAGGGGTGAATATGTAACAGGCAAGGCAGCAGAGAGTATATTAACAAGGTCCTAATTTGTTTTCTTAGCATTGTAGATGACTCTGAGGAAAAGTTCCTGCTGCAGCTCTGCAGAGAATTATGGCAAATTATTTACTCTTTGCCAACCATTTACACTGATGCATCTCTGTTGATTTCGGTTTCAGATAGTTTATGGCTGATATTGAAATTGCATGTTTTCTATTCTTCCAGCTTGCTTCCAGAGCAAACCAAAGTCAGATTTCAATAGAGATTATGGTCCTATGCATAAACTGCACTGATCTGGGATCATCCTAATTCCTAATCGTCTGTGCATCTGAAAACCTCAGTAATTTCAGCTGGCATTCTGATTGCCTAGAGATTTCAGCCTGGGTCCTAATTAACCATTTCAATTTAGGTTTTGTGTCTGATTAAGAATATCTGGAAGAAAAAGGTTTGTTTTCTCCAGATACATTTTTTATCTTCACATTCTCTGAATTTAATTCACTTCCTCATTAATCTTTATGTAATGACCATCTTCTTTTGTCAATAGCTACAGAATATCTTTATAAATTAAAATTACATTTGTGTTTGTGTCTCGGTCCTTAATTTTCATCACTTGTGAGTGTAAATATAAGTCATAAGAATTTATCTATTCATAATTTCTTATACAAAGTTAACTTGAGTTTTCAGCCATGTGCATATAAAATGATAGAACTATTGTCAACTACTTGAAAATATAGGTAGGATGAAGATCTTGAAGTGATTCTTGAATATGCATGTCTAAATGGAATAACATTAGTGTTTATTTATTCTGCTAGCAAGATTCATTATTTATCTGTTGGTTCAAATTTGTTTTGATCAATACAACAAAACTGTCCTGAAAAATGGTGTATTGCTTAAGACAAATTAATGCCGTTCTAATGCTTCCAGCAGCAAAAAGCAGTAAAAGAATGCCTCATTTCTCAATGAATTGTAGTCTACATGTACTATCCCAATGCTGCATACCTTTGAGACTTAAATACACAACCCCTTCTCATTTGGGCTGTGCTGAAGTGACAATTTCTATCACCTAGTTTTTTCTCACTACCCACTAGCTGACAGTCATCCTGCAACTTTTCAGTAGGTTTGTTCATGTGAGTGTTCCCTAGCACAATGTGTGGACAAAATCAGTTGCACTGGTACAAATTTCGGAATTAAGTTGTTTAACCCAGCCTGCAAAAGAACAGAGAAGGCTCTCACACAGTGGTGGTAGCAAAAGTGTGTGGAGCTACCTCGAGCCAGGGAGTGCTGATGTGCAACTGGGGATGCAATGACTCGTCCACAATTCTACCCAGTTTCACACTGGTCAAAGCTTGTTATGATATCAGTAATCTTTCTGGGTTAGTCTAATCTTAATTAGGAAAACTCCAGAATTCCCCATCAGCAGTATTGCACTGTACAAGGACTAATTGATTTCAGCTGGCTATTTATAATCACAGACATCTACTTATGCAGTTGAGCAAGAGCTGGCACAAGTGAGCTTTAACAGATGTCCAAGTTTAAAGACGATGAGCTTAGCTTTTACCTTGCACTGGAATGGCACCAAAATAAAAACTTAGATTGGAAATAAATCTAACCTCAGAGGATATATTGCAAAATGTTCTTATTTTTACTTTGCTGGGATTCTTATCCTTGGGTTTCTTTTCATAGAATACTTGAGACTCTATTTTAGAGATTATGGATATCAAGGAGTAAGTAAACGGTTTATTAAAAAAAGAAATATTGCTAACGTTTGAAGCTGTCATTAGTAAATTAGAAATGAATAGTTTTCCAAAGGAGTTGATTCAATAATGTATTTTTAGAGGATTCTATGATATTAAACAATGTATTATAAGGAGAAAAACCTAATAACTGGCAGAGGTCACAGTTACATAAAAACGAATTAAAAAATGGAAGAATATAAGAATGAAGGAGCCACATGCAATCATGGAAGAGACAGATACATCAGTGCAAAGTTGTCACAGTTCAGCTCAGGATCAAGCTGGCTGGAGGAATCTTCATAAATATCTGACATGTTGAGGTTAAAGGAAGTATCTGAGCATTACAATGGCTTAATAATAGAACCAGGTTTGAGTAAACAGATTTGCTAAATACTTAAAACTCCTGCCTGTGTTTGGTTAATTGACAATTATTAACAATTTACTTTTTTTGTTGTTGTTTTCTAATTTACTCTAGAGAGGATAGGGATTTAAAAGGATTTAATTCTTGATTTAATTTTATTAGTGGAATTTGGAAAGGATGGCTGCTTATAAGGAGGAGTTGCTTCTATATTGTGACTTAATATCATATTACATCGTCGAACATTGAAAGATCAAAATTATCCCGGAAGATTTCAACATACCAAATTTTGCTTACAGAAATTCTTAATCTATAAATCTAAACATGCTTTTGTAGTATGATGGTAAAATGAAAATACAGTAAAAAATGAATGAAGCTATTGAAAATATTTCCTCTGCAAATGTAAGATAGTGTCATGTCAGCACAAGATACCAATGTAAATTACATTATTGAAATTTGAAGTTCTCGCAATGGGAAGCAATGTATCAGCCTATATATTTAAAGGGATTTTCTTATTGTTTCTGCTGATCTGGGAACTTGAAAAAATATTGTTTAAGGTTATAAATGTCTTTATTAAAATTACGATTTCAGTCTAATTTATTTTAACAAGAATTGTAATGTATTCTGCCCTTTGATCTCTTAGCTTGAAATGCTGCCTGTTATTCCATTATTCCACCATCCATTTGCAGATAACAATACATCAGAACCTTTTTCTTGCTGCAGAAACAATGCCCTTTATTTGAGAAAGGACATTGTTTTGACAGATAAAGTAGGCATTTGATAAATTGGAACAGGTTCTGAATTATTTTGAGGGGAATGTGTGCTACATCTGTCTGCTGATTTTCCACTGAAGCAGTGCTTAACTTTCTTGTCTGTTTGTGATTTATTGAGCTGCAGAAAAGGTTAGGAAAATTTCATGGCTCTTCTCTTATAATTTGTAAGTGAATCAAAAAACATTTGTTACTGTTTATGATGCTCAAAAGACAGAATTACCCCAAAACATTTATACACAACAAAGTGACAACAACAACAAAGGTAAAGAAAATAATTATCTTCTAAATTATTAATAATACAAATACAACACTGAAAACAAATCCAGCTGTTGAAATGCATGGAATGTTAATAAAGATTCGGGTGTCAATTTGATCACACTTTTAGAGGAGATAATTACAGGGACTCTTATTACATAAATGTTTCCAAAATACTTCTATAGTTTATTAATATTTATCAAGAACTTCTCACATGCTAATGTAAAATGCTGGCCACAGGGAAGTCAAGACATCTATATTACTCAGCATTCAGATCTGAATTTAATTGCTGGAACAGAGACTATTCTTTGTTGTTTGAGACACCCTATGGGATCATGTGTAATCTGTGAATGAAAAGGCTGTTACATAGTGGATATCTTTAATAACATACAGCTTTAATAACCTACACCAACCATGCCTATATTGAGGTAACCATACAAAGAAGAAATCCATCTTCAAACACTTGATCCTAAAATTCAGTTATTTCAATAAAGGTGTTTGCCTATGAGCCAAGTTTTTAAGCTCTCATTACAGTTAATGGAGAGTTTATTCATATGTCCAGAGTAATCTCATGACCACTGTAAGCCTAAAAGTTCCAACACTTCCAACAGTCATCTGAACAGTGCTGTCTACTGTTATTTGAAACTTTCTAGGATTTCAGATATATCTGTATTAAAAAAATAAAGGTGGGGGCAAAAATATAAGATAAAAAGGAAATTCACTCTGCTCTGAACCAACAGTCAGCAGTCCCAGGATGGGTGGAATCGTGTAGAGTATTTCAGACAGCGCTGTACACTTGCCCTGTCAGCCCTGTGCACATGCTTTTGATAACTGCATGGTTTGAAGATGGCATGAGCTGCCTCTGCAGAGTGTGCAGCTGAATGAAATACCATTAATTGCTCTGAAAAAAAATCCAAGTGAGTGCCAGTTGACCAAACATATGTTCAGTAACATTTCAGATACCTGTTAGCCTGTCTGACATCCAGCTTCTGCTTCAGAAGAACGTGCACCTCCCATAGGTCCTTTTTCATCTTTACACTTCTTACATAAATTTCCTGCTTTCTTAAGGAACTAGATGCCTAACTGTGCAGCCAAATTCAGTTCCTGTGGAGGATAAAGTGGCCCTCCTCAGGGGAAACTTATCCCACAAAGTTAATTTTTTTTTTTTTCTTAAGTTTGGGATTCGTACATCTTTGGAGTACAGAAGATTACTGCTAATGTTCTGCTAATTGTCTGCCTTACTGGTTACTGAAGATGGAGAGAACCAGTAATTTTACAATTTAATTTGTGTGAAAGTAATGTTGATGCTTTGTATTTCCCTATTCTTTTTATTTCAGTCTTCTTATATTAGATGATACACAGCTACATCACAATGAATATTAGACACGCTAAAACAGTAGATGAGATGTCTCTGAAGAGGATCCTTTTCATTCACTGAAACACAGCTGCTGCGTATGGCCTTTCTTTGGACATTTAACATACGAAAGTTGAACTTGCTTGGTTGGTTTCTTCTTCTGTGACCTTCCTGTTGTTGATGTAATTCTCATGCTGTATAAATTTAAGAATTCTTCATTCATATCTTATACAGGGAAAACATATGTGGAACTGTGTTTACTGATGGATGCAAATTCAGTAGTAGTTATCCTTCTGGGGTTTAGTTTTGCTATAAGTTTGTTTTCCTGCTTGAGAATGGTTGCAAACAACTGGCAAAGTGACTTGATGCACCTCACAGGTTTAAGATATACAGTTACATTATAAGCGCTTATCCCCTTTTCATTACCAATTATTTATTTATTGACATTAAAAAATAGTGTACTCAGTAGCTCGCAATCATGACAGCTGCTACAGAACAGATAAGATACATTGACAAACCCTAAACAAAAACATGTTTCTAAAGTTTCATGACATCCAGCTGTCCCCGAGTGACCAAAATTGCATCATCAGTAACAAGAATATGCAATTCCATTTAATCTCTTACAATTAAAAAAAAAATTGTACAATTCTGTAATTCAAAATTGTCTAATTTATTTTTTTATTTTTCCCCCCTGTTTCTGAGTGAGGCTACCCAATGACAATTGTTTTATAACATATTGGCCAATTCTTCTTGTATGAGAATGAGTTGTTTTGACATTGACAAAAAATGAAGTTAGGAATGGATGAGGCAGGAAAACACATAAATATTGTTACCAATGAGAGAAATGCATAAACAAGATTCTTCTATTTTAAATTAGAGGACAGGAATAAAATTTTATATTAATCAAGGTAAAAGAAGTAATAGAAGTGAACAGCAGCAAAGAACTTGGTTTACAGGACAGTTTTGGTAGAAGGAGGCTGCAAGAGTGGCTCCTGTGAGATCAGTTGTACCAGCCTCAGAGTCCATTTCAGGTGACTCTGGGATGATCCCACTACTGCACAAAGCTGAGCTGTTCAGCAATGCTGCTGGTTTCTCTATGATATCATATTTATGAAAGGATAAAAAACACACAGCAGCTGTGGCTGAGTGGAGTAAGAAAATGTGAGAAAAACAGCCCTGTAGGCATCAAAGTGAAAGAAGGAGGAAGGGAGAAGGTGCTTCAGGCACTGGATGAGTTTCCCCTGCAGTTCATGGAAGACCACACCAGGCCAAGTGTCCCCACTGCAGCCAATAGAGGATCCCATTCTGGCTCTCTGGCAAGCCAGGAAATCTGGCAGCCAGGCAATTTTACCCACTACAGGCCTTCAAATCAAAAGGAAAGTTCTCTATCTTGAATAATTGTACAAACAGGCTGTAAATGTTTTCCTGCATGTGTGGATACAATTATCAAGAGAAGCATTTACTGTGTGTTTTGAAACACAGAAAGATAAATTAGAAAAAAAAAAATCCAGCAAACTGTATTGCATTCCAGGAATATATTCAAATCAAATATTTACAATACATACAGTAATATGGTGTGTATTAATTTATTTAAAGTACATTCTGGGTGGTAGACTTACAATTGATATTATATAGGTACATCAATAACAATTCTGACTTGTCAAAACTATTTGTAACATTTGTGTCCTTAGCTCTGTGTGAACAGGCATGGAGCAAGAATGGTAGGAAAAAAATCCCTAACAACTGAGAAACTCTCCCAAGACATTTAGAACAACAAAATACCACACACAAAAATGAAACCCTACTTTACTTCCATTCTTCAGATATTCCAATTCACAGTCTCTTACACCAATATAGGGAATGAAGCATAATAGTAAAATTCAATTTGAAAATGTGCAGGTTATTCTCCTAGAGCTGTGCATGACTATGGCACAGGCAGCACCTTCAGCTGTTTGCAAGTCGTACTGATGCTTGCTCAGGCTGCCTGTTCACATTGCTCTGCATTGCTCTGCTCAATGTGTACTGAAATAGTGAAGGTCAAATCTTGTTTTTACTTTCAGCGACCTCTGTGTTTAATCTACAGCCAAGTGGTATTGAGGTGACTTATTTATTGTTTAAAATCCTTATGCCTCCTTGTGTTTTAACAAACATCCTGGGAAGGCTGCTGAATGAATAATAAAGGACTTGTGTTCAAAGGCAGGGGGATATTCATAAGGAAGCAAGTGACTGTAGAACTGGAAATGTGGCGTTATGGCTAGGGCTGGAATGGCATTTTCATTCAAAGCAGCATTTTTCAAATGTTTTCATTTCACTACCTGTCAGGAGGATATTTCTCATGCTTTTTTTTCACCCTCAACACAGTATTTTGGAAAGATAGGTAAAATTCCGTTGTGCTATATTTGAGAATTTAATATTGAAAATGTATTTTCATTACCTAGGGAATTATTCGGAGTCCTCTCACATTCTCATGTAATCCAGTATGTTTTATTTAGAATACTCTAAGGACTAAACCAGTCAGCTTTTAATGAGGTTTATATTAAGAGAAATATACACAATAACCCAGACTATTTTTAAGGGTTCAGGACAATTTTCCATGTCTTATTTTCTTACTTTTATTTTTGAAAATACATTTTTAAAAAAGAGAAAAAAAGGGAAAAAAAAAGATTTTTCACCTGCTTAAGGATCTCATCTGATTGCATATCACTGTGCAGTTTGTATAGGAGAATGAATGTCTAACATAGCATAAAAGAGCGATGAAAATTTGAAAATAGACAACATTTTAAAGATTCATCAGATATTAAAACATTTTATAGTTCAAGTCAGGGAAGTGGGATGTGCCTTACCATTTCTGACTTCTTTCTTAACAGCGTGTTAATATTTTCTCAATTTTCATATGTTTTGTTAGCTTGGCTCTTCGGCTGGGTTTTTGGGGGTTATTTTGGTGGGTAGGTTGGGTTTTTTGTTTGGGGGTCTTTTTTGGGTTTTGGGTTTTTTGGGAGGTTTTTTTTCTGGTTTGTTGCTGTTGTCTTTTGGTTTTGGTTTTTTGGTTTTTATTTCTCAGTTTGCTTTCTAACCCAAAGAAGGGTTACACAAGTGAATAGTGCAGACTTGTGAGGAACAGTAACCATCCATCCCTAGCAGCTGCAAGTAGATTTTCTCCCAAAGCAGACTTCATTTCTGAAAGAAAAAATTCTGTCATGTTGAGATTTGACATTTGAATCTGTCTCCACCACACTTCGTGTCAGAAAGAAAAAATTGCAGCGTGTTGAGATTTGACATTTGAATCTGTGTCCAGCCCCTCGCTGCCTATTCCACTTGTGGAAGATGCCACCACAGGAACAGGAAGAGCTAAACTGATCTTCAGCATTTTCTTGAACTTACAGCCAGTCGCATTCAGGTAAGCTAATGCTGAATTTTAAGTTTCTTTAACAGGTTAGCTTTGATTAAGAAATAGGTTTTAATTCATCTGCCCTTGCCATAGGGACAGCAGCCTCTGATAACAGGCTGGGGCAGATGTATGAGATGAAAAATGCATTAGTTTAATCCACAGCCAAATATGTGTCAACACTGTTAATGCAAATTGGCACAACTCCATTCAGGTCACCAGCAGAGGGTCTAAGTATGCAGATTTTATAATAATCAAAAAACCCACAACCAACCAAAACCACTCAGAAAATCCAAAAACAAATACCAGAAAAAGACAAAAATATGCCAAACCAAAAAACTAGTGTTTTGTGCCACAAACTAAAATTTTGTGCCACACATAAGCTTAAAGATCTTTAAAAACAGATCACTTCACTATAGTCAGTGATGCTGAAAGAGAAAAAAATGTTTGTGACCTATCTGATTTATTGAATCTTTTTTGTTATTGTTTTCACCACTGTGTAATCTGTCATATGATAAAAATCTATTGTCTATTTGTCTATTACAGGAAAAAAATTTCTCTTGCAAACTTTTACCATCAGACACTGTGGAAAACTCATGAGACATTAATAGCTCAAAAGAAAATAATTTAAAATCATTTCACTGAACTGATAGTGAAGCTGTGATTGTGATTATAAATTGCTGATAATGATTAGGTTTTCAGCACTTATCTCATAGTTATTTTAAGCCAGATAATCATTTTGCAAAGAAAGATTTGGATTCAGTCATTTGTCTCTGCAATATTATCTTTTTTTTTTTTCTCCTAGATTTTTATCTCTCTTCAAAACAACTTTCATATGCACACAAAAATAGAAGGTTATGCTGCATGGCAACAGAAAGCTCAAGGCTAACCAAAGGAATGCTGCAAATACCCTAACCAAAGCTATATTGCTTAATGTTAAATGCAATTTCAGGGAAAATGCAATGACAGTAAAGGAATGCAATAAGTAGTATAAGGATACAAGGTGAATAATCCCAGTCTTTTAGAGAAAAATATTCAGTCAGTCAATTAGGGGAGAAGTATTTCCGTTCAATAAATGTAAACACACATATGAAAATTAGGACTTTATAATGATGTCATAGGATTGATAAAGCAGGACAGTTTGAAATTTTAAACTTTACTAAGTTAATTGATTAGTAACACCTTTGTTCCTGACTACTTTTTGTACCTTATTAACCATCACCATTATGAACACAAAACTTTTAGTCTTTAAGACTTCTTAAATTAGATCTCAGTATACAATGCTGTAAGGCTGATAATGTTAAATTTATTTAGTATTATTGTCTGTGGTATTTGACATTCCATTGAGTTTAATTTGATTAGAGTTCAGAGTCCTTTAAGTCAAATTGCAGCTGAAGTTATTGTACATTATTTCTTCTCCAGTTGCCTTCACAGGTGTATAGTATTTTATTCAAATGCTCCTGCTCCCCTCAAAAATGGGAGGGTCTTCTCCCATTGCTGATCATACTGGGTTTTGGTTTGTTTGGCAGTGTAGTCTGCCTATTTTTAGTCCTTTGGTATTATCCTGATGCCATCTGCCAGACATTTTTTGCTTAGATCCTTACAACATCAAAATCAAATGGATTATATTCTGCTGTGAAATGCTTGTATTTTGTAAAAGCTGTAATGGTTATACATTTTATTCATATTATTAACAATATTATATGGTTATACATTATTATTAGTTACATTTTGTTTGATTTTTTATACGGCTTCAATGGAAAAAAGAAAAAAAGAATATAAGAATATGGTTGTCTCAGGGTTCTGTTAAATTGTGCAAAGGATAATAAAAGGCTTCAAAGTCATAACCAGAACATTTTATTTTAGTCTTCAACAATGGAACATGAAAACATGGTCTCTTGATGTGACTGCTCACTTGCTTGTACTTGCAAGTGGAGACACTCTGCATGTGCGACAGGAAAAACTCAATATGCATTCTGCAAATAAATCAAAAATTCTAAATCTTTGTCTTTCTTCCTGCTCAGAAACAACCCAAACATTTTGGATACATGCTTTTCCATTACTCAAGAGGCTGCAGTCAATGTACTTCAGAAGTGTTTCCCAGCTATACTGGTCTCAACATTTGCCACTAATTCAGGGATTTTTTTATCTTCTAAGCATTTGCCAACCTCTCTTAAAAATCCTGGGACTTGTTATTGAGGTTTTCTGTTATAAGTTTTGATCAAGGTGTCACTTGTACAGGCATTTGGTTCAGATTTTAGGAGTATTCTTGTAGCAAGCTGTAGAAGAGGACCTCGAAACCCTGCAAAACTTCTCTGTCCATGCACCACACTGGTTTTAGGAGTCTAACGTGTAAGCTTCACCAGGCAAAGTAAAATCAAATATATTTGTTTTGGGAAGGAAAAAAAAAAAAAAAAAAAAAAAAGAAGCAGGTGCCTTCTCAATGTTACAGGAAGCTGTGGATTTCCTGAGGATTGTAAAAAGAATATGATGCCGGATACTCAGCAGTGGAGTAATCCAGCTATTAAGCTGATGCTACTGTTCAGCTAGAAATGTAAGTGCAATGTATATCAAATATTGTCACATAGATTAATATACCATGTAACCATAACTTAAAGGCATAGAGCTAAAAGGTAAAGGTTAAAGGTATCCTGGCAATCAGATTGTCTAAGGATGTTGATCTCACTTTCCAGAGCTATTACTTTATTTAATTTCAGGGAGGAGAAAGCTCAAGAGCTGAAAGCAATTCTTGGAGTAAAGGTAGTTCTGGGTAAGCATTTGGAAAAAAAAGTAAAAGGGTCATTACCTGTGAACTGTAAACTCATCTCCTCCTTCAATGTTTGTCTTTATTCTAATTTTATTCCTTTTTGTTTTTAACACTTCCGATAAAACTGATTTTCATATTTGACCATAAAATAGAAATTAAACTCTCTGTCAGAACAGGAAGTACAATTGAGTTCTCACTTCTTGGATGACTGTTATAATAATTTCAGGCAATGATGCTTATTTCTTCAAATTTTAGATATTCTGGAATTAAATTACTCTCATAATTTAACTCACAGTTAGTCACAATGTTATTGTAATCAAAGTGGTAAAGGTAAGATGCTGTTTCTAGAGGAAGTTGATATGCTTTACTTAAGTAGTACAGATGGAAGAAATAAAAAATATTTTACAACCCTTGCTCGCTCTTTAACAAAACCAGCAAACTTCAAAGATAAATACAAATTGACAACCACTTGTCTGATTATATTTACACTGGCTACACCAAATGCAAGGAAAGGAACCCCTTTCCAGTGCAGTAGACATGATAATAGCAGGGAGCTAGGCCTTGAAATATGAGGTTCCAATCTTATTTTTACACTATAAACAAGTTATTTTGCTTATAGTCACTAAGATAATGACAATTTTCATAAAATGCCACATATATTTATGGCCATAGCAGTAGATTTTTGGGTCAATGAAATAAAAATGTGGGACTGTATCTTTCTGGTTGTGATATTAATTTTCTGCACTTGAAATGAACCACACTTTTAACACATCAATAAAAATATAGCAGACACTCTACAAAAAAAAAAAAAAAAAGCAAAAAACCAAACCTCCTCCCCTAAAAACAATCAAAACAAACTAAACCAAACCAACCAACCAATCAAATAATAACCAACAAAAAATAAAAAACCAAAAAGGGAGAAAGAAGATAAGAGAGAGAAGAGACAGAAAAGAGACAGAAATGAGATGAGACAAGATGAGAAAATTTAAAACTGCTCACACAATGACTATTATCATGCTTTAAATTGTCTTAATATTATTGTTTTTCAGTTATCTCTAGTTTATTTAAGGTCTGTTTTTCAATATACTAGCTTCCATTCCCAAGATTATACATCACTTTTTAAAGTTTTGCATATGTCTCTAACCTTTTCTAGGTCACTTTGCTTTGTATCATTTCTCAGTGGTGTTTGCAACACATTCCAATTTGGTATCATCTGCAAATTTAATTAATGTGCTGTTTACCTCATCTTCCAGATAAATTACAGATACATATTCTCAGTTCAACAGTCAAACACCATCTGCAGCTTCTTTCTATCTCTCAGGCACACCCTGCACTTGCCCTCCTACACATGTACATATTCCAGTCCATCTGGATATCTTTATACAAAACTCATACTCATGAATTGGGATAACCCTATCAGTTACATTCTGTTCATGCAAAGATGATACCACTGCAGGTGTGCATTATTAAAGTTTTTCAAGAGATCTGATAGTTAGAGATTCTTGTCCATGATACCTAGACAATGGATGACAGTGTGTGAACATTTAGTGAAATATTTTCCAAAGCAGTTTTAAAAGATTATATATTAATTGGAATTTAAAGAATACCAGATTTTGTTTAGTCAGGTCTTAGTTTTTTTTTGTTCAAAACACTAAATATTTTTGGGAGGGTCTCTTACTGTGGAACACTGGAAAACTGAACAGCTGAAGAGCATGTGGAACCCTGAATAGGCAACCTTGGAGCTCAGGGCAAGGCAACGCTAAATATTCAGCCCATACACAACATTTAGTTTAGTAATATCACTGGGATATATATCCTGACAGATCGAGACTGTCTTTAAAATCTTTGGGCAGAACTATTGATGTCCAGGCATTATTCATTACTCTACTTGAAAATGGCTGTTTTATAACGGCATGAATTGCCCTCAAAAATGTTACAGTAGTTTATTTAGATACAGATGTTACATATAGTCCACTCTACATTCCAGGCTTTTGAGAAGACTATATGAAATGCTGTATACAGGAGGATTATTTTCATACATATTATAATGGGAAGCATTTCCTAACTTCCCTCCCTAAATTAATAGTCCCTAAATAAAATGGAAGAAGAAAGATCATGAAAATTATGGCTTTTTGTCACACTTCCTACGTAAGTAGAGGTGTGACATGGGTCGCAGTAATAGCTTAAAGACTCATAAGGAAAAGAAATTCTGAACGTAAAAAACATGCTTTAACATAAATTAAAATGTTAGATTAGCAGACCACTAGGTGGTCTATAGCTATCTGGAGAGCCAGCAAACTATTTTAGATTTTGATATATCATTGATGCATACAGAAATATACTAAATATGCAGAAATTAAAAAAAATTAAAAGGGAATAATTGTCATAAAGCATTTATTCTGTAAGACATGTTAAACCGTATGTGTAGGACATTGATCTGGCCTATTGCAAGTGAATGCTTTGTGTTTGACAAGTCCTCACTAATTTCTCTCACAATGGTTATGTATTTTGTTATCTTGCTGTTAACTTCTTAGTCTTTTTCAAGAGCAGTGTAATAAAAACTTCACCTGACCCATGTTTACACTCTCATGGGAAAGCATGACAAACACTGAGAATGATTTGGGTAGAACATATTTTGATTTTCAGGAGTTCAAAGGAAGAACAAACTTTTGTCTGGCAATATATAACTTTTTTTGTCTTAGAAATAAAAGATTATAGTATGTAGCTCTTTGCTATTGAGTAAAAAATGCTAAGTTTAAATTGTCTATGTTGACAAAGTGTAACAATATATTATTAATCAGACAAACAGAGGCACCTGTGGAAAGGATAGTGATATAACACAGGTGACCTTAATGCCCCATATCTACTAAGAGTTTCAAGCTATTATTTAGACAGAACATGTATTGGATGCATTTGAAATAGAGTGTTGAAATACAGTTTTAATGATAGCAGCCACAAAAACACTTAGCATGTTCACTCAAACACAAATATTTAATCCTCTGAATTCTTTAAATCTCTGTTCTCCTTTGGGAATGAAATAACTGCAGGGCTCAATTTGTACTGGTAGCTTAATGATTAAAGATGAAAAATTCTTTGCCTATGCATCTGATTTTTATATGCCTTGTTTTACTACAAATCCTATTAAAATGAACTCTGGTTTTTTTTGTTTTTTTTGTTTTTTTTTTTTTTTTATTTTGTTGCTGATGCTGGGAGTAATTGGCTCCAATACTTCACAACTGCAAAAAAAGCATTAGCTCTTGTTTTGAAGGCTGGTTTCTGTAAGGGAATTGACAGTAAGGAAGAAAAAAACAAAAGTAAAAAAGAAAGGAAAAGTAGGACTCCATTATGTAAAGGCATGCAAGCAAAAAGAAACTTGCTGGGTTCAGCTTTCTGTTATCTGAGAATATTCAATTTCTAAATGAATGAACTTGATTATAATAAAAATAAAGCTGTGGCTTTGTCACTTAGTCTAGGCATTTCTTCCAGGATTGCCCACCTAGGATGATATACAAGTCCTCTAAAACATTTAATACTGCACTGAGTGGACACTTAGGAATTATGAAAATGGGTTGAAGACTAAAATTCTTACATATGGTCTGTCAAGCGTGTAGTGAGAATAACATAGTTACTACAGTCATCTTCTGCAATAAACATTGATAAACATAGTTATTATGTATGACTTTCTCAACAAAAAGTGCTATATTTTATTTATTCTATTAAAAAGTATAAAATAACTTTAAAATAAGAATTCCAGAGTCCTGTGTGGAATACTGAAGTGAGTACTAACAGACCTATATGTTTCTCTGACACAAAACAACCATATAAATCTTCACAACACAGCTGCAATTTAGTGAAATATGCAGTTTTCTGTTTTCCATTACTATATACAGTATAAATTCTTTCTGCTGGAAGACAGATTGTGACAAATTTGCAAACAGCATCTGTATTCATACTTTTGAAGCACTAATTTATCTGGCAATAAAAACTTTGATTTCCCAAAAGGAGTGCCAGGCCTCAAAACTAATGCCTATTTTTGAGACTTAACTGAGTTTTCAGCGTTAGTCATTTTCTTATGAGTTACAGTGCTCCTATGGAAAAATATACAACTTAACAGCAAGTACAGAGAGTTAAAAGGGTCACACAAAACATAAATCTGTATGCTTAGCTTATGCATGTGCATAATATATATAAACAAAATTCTGACTACGTGCAGTTTCTATGGGAGAAAAAGCCTTTTTTAACAGCACTACCCAAAAGAGTAACAATGGATATCTGCAGAGTATTCCATACTGGAAAACAATTTTTATGTAATGGCCAGAAAGTTAAATCAGAAGATGTGCCTGCGGAATTCCTAAAACACATTTAAAATCTTCTTCTTGTTATGTCTATTTTCTCACATTTCTTGCATGTCTATTTATCTTATAATTCCACAAAGCCACATTTCACTCTTATAATCAGAGAAGTATTTTAGATAAAATCTTGCGAAGTACTTTTGTCATTCAGTTAGTGCAGGCATGTAACTTGAGACAATTGTGTAAATTTCAATCTGCTAGAAATAATTCTATCAAGGCCATTCTTTAAAACAGCACAATTTCTCCAAGGAAAATTATTTATCAAGGTTTCACTTGAAAACATCACAAAAGAAATTACTGGTAAATATTTTTAAAAACCCAAACAAGCTCCCTTTAAATACCCTAAAATACAACACTCTCACAGAACACCCAAACTACAGGAACTTAAACATCCAATTTTTAAAATATAGATTATTATATATAAGCCTATATATGTGAATTATCCATAAATACTTTTATTGTAATAGCCATTCAATAGATGAAAATAACATTATTAACAACTCCAATGTGCAAAACCCCCATATTCTGGGTGTAGGTGTTTATTTTGCTCACATTATCAAACAGTTTCACTAAATTAACAATATTTTCCCTATCTTGAGGTGAAGTGTTAAATATAAAATATAAACCAGTAATTTATTTTTTTTAATTGAAATATATTGTGTACAGGATATGTGACTTACAAGATAGCCATACAGAAGGGGTTGTGGTAGGCTTAGTAACTTCCACTATTTTTAAGAAAACAAACCTTTGTATAGAAAGCTTTTAATTTATGACAGTATTTACAGAAGGCAAGGAACTATGAACTGTTGCAGAGAATATTAAGACATAGGTACTGAGAAAAATGGAAAAAATGCAAGAGGAAAGGTAATAGACAAAATTAGAGCTGGAAATAGTCCAAGAAATTGGTGAGGGATACAGAGGAATTATTTTCTTTAAGTCTGAATGACATATTAAAAAAATTAGATCTTTCGTAATTGCCAGTTGTCTTCAGAAAAGGGGTGGATGGATCCAGGATGTAACAAACTAAATACATAAGAGGCCCTTGACTGGACACTCAGACTTGTCTACAAGATGAAATTTTAAGATTTATGTTTTCCTGAAAACTTGATCCCATAAATTGTAAGCACAAGGAAATACTACAGGTTTCAGAAGGAATGTATTTATGACCTGCTCTGCCACGGGTACTAGTTAAGTTTTCTTTTCTGTACATCATAGAAAGACTTGAAGCCCATGTTACTGAGGTAACCAAAACACCTCTTACAGATACCAAATATGTAACATAGCTTCCTTATGAGAATGAAATAAATATTATTACTTTAACTCGGTAATAACAATCATTTCACAAATAAGAGTTTGAAAAACACATTAGCTAAATTCTTTGGCTATATGTACATCTATAAAAATATTAATTTATATCTTCTTAAATATATTTGCCTGCATGGTGTATAATCTGCCATAACATATATCTGTACCAGACTCTTATTCAGCAGGAGGTATAACTATGAAATGGGAGCCAACCATCTCAAACCAGACTAGTTATCTATATGGAGCAACTGATTTCTAGATTCCTAATCTTTTGGTGGTAATGTGAACTTAGATATTTGGTTTTACATTTTCAGATGGCTTCCAACAGCTGTATGAGACTTTCAGAGGATAAAAGACATGTGGCAGTCAGAAAAGATATTTAGGGAATTTCAAGGGGTATTTGATTATCTTTTCTAGACCTCTGAACTAGTCAGACTAGATTCACAGCTGATGAAGGCTCTAGAGAAAAGTCATATAGGGAGCAGCAGAGGGACCTGAGGTTGCTCGTCCTGTAGAAATGGAGGCTGAGAGACCTTATTACTTTTTACAACTGCCTGAAAGGCGGTTGCAGTGAGGTCAGGGTCTGCTTCTTTTCCCAGGTAAGAAGTGATCAACAAGAGGAAGTGACCTTCATTTGTGCTGGGGGAAGTTTAGATTGGATATTAGGAAAATTTTCTTCACTGAAACAGTTCTCAAGCATTGAGAACATGGGCTGCCTAGGGAAGTGATATACATCCTCATTCCTGGAGATGTTTAAAAGACAAGTAGCAGTGGCACATCCGGACATGTTTTTATGGTGGATGTGTCAGTGCATGGTTAAGGGTTCAACTTGATGATATAAGGGTCTTTTCCAGCATAAATGTTTCTAAAATTCTATGAATTTGCAATCAATGAAGAAAGGTAGGTACCTCCAGAAGTTTATTATGAGGTATGTCAAAATTATATTTGTGATGTGCAGCTGATGTCAATAATGTGAAGATGTGACTCGATATGCAGACCCACTAAGTGTCCAGGTGAGAGCTCTGGTCATCCTGATAGCTACCTTCCAATTCATGCATTTGACACTTTTTTCTATAAAAATATAGGAACTGAAGGAGAAATAGTGAGTCCTCAGATTTGATTCTAACATGGAGCCAAGCCACATCTGGGACACAAACTCAAACATGCACAAGGTTTCAGAGGCGTTCCCTCTGTAGCTGAAATTTTACTATAGGTTTAGACACTGAAATAACTTTCCTACTCCTATGCTTCTAATCTGACTCCTATAAATGTTTCATACATGACTGATTCAGAAATAGAAAAGTTTAAATGTCAAAAATAAAGATAATTAATCCATCTTACATATCATTCATATCCAAGAAATATTTTGGAATTTGTGAGGTGCAAATTTTGCCAACTTAAACTCTTCTTTATACATAACTCATGGATATTTCTGATTTTGCTTTTATCTTCTCTTAGAAGTAGGAAGGTAAGATGTTCCTTTTTCCTTGTATTAGCTCTTGTTATATTGACTTTTTAAAATGCTTCACCTTTACTGCTGCAACTATTCCAGTTTTGTATTTATATTTCTGTGGGTAATAAGCGGACATCACATCTTCATATATCCAAAGGTAAGCACAAACTACTGTTTGGTTTGAAAATAAAGAAAAAAATCCTTTTAGCTTCTATATCTCCAGGCTTTAGAAATCAGAATTAATGAAGCTTTTACCCATTCCAGAAATGCCTAGTGCTTCACAAACTGGAAGGATGTCAATTAAGCGCTCATATGCCTCTAGTAACCATATTAAACTGAGAAAGGAAAAATAATCTTTACAGAAAATGTATACTTTTTTTTAACATTCACCCTTGGCTACAGCATATACTGATGGAACTCTATTTACACAAATGTATTATATGAATACAAATTTGATCACCTTATAATGCAGAGTAGAAGTGTGGTAAAAGGTCGTGCAGAATTGCTTACATAGAAATACAGCTTGAAAGTTGGACACAAGGCTCCTCCATGACCTTTCCTCCCTGTTTCCATTTCATGATCCAGCTGTATGGATATAGGAGCATTCAGCTTCATGACTCCTTGATAAGATAGAAGTATGTCTCTCAAGCTCAGGTGAGTGTCAGAACATTGCAGGACCCTGGACATCCTTGGCCATTATGAATTACAGCAGGTGTGCATAACACGAGTTACCTTTCCTCATGCCACCTTAAACATTATCTGCAGTTTCACTCATCACCATATAAGAAAGATATGATGTTATTAAAGTGTCCAAAGCAGGACAACGAGAATGGTGAAGGGGCTAGAGGGGAGCAGCACGAAAAGTGGCTGAGGTCATTTGGTCTGTTCAGCCTGGAGGAGACTGAGACATCACTGCAGTCTCCAATTTCCTTGTGACAGGAAGAGAAGGGGCAGACACTGATCTCTGTCTGTCATGATCAGGCAAAAGACACAAGGGAATGACCTGAAGCTGTATTAGGGAAAGTTTAGGTTGGATAATAGATAAAGGTATTTGGACACTGGAGGATGCTCCCCAGGGGAGTGATCACAGCACCAGCCTGACAGAGTTCAAGAAGTGTTTGGACAGCACTTTCAGGCACATAGTGTGACTCTTGGGGACGTCCTGTGCAGGGCCAAGTGTTGGACTTACTGATCCTTATGGGTCCCTTACAACTGAGCATATTCTCTGAGGGCTTTTAAAGTTTGACCTAGGAAGACTAATTGCAAATTTTCATTATCCCATCATAAGTCTTCTCAGGACGTACTTCAGGCTTAACTTTGCTCATAAAATCAAGCCCATCACATTATAAAGAGTTTTAAGACTAAGATAACAGAAGCCTTTTTAAAAAATGAAATACTTTAAAGATTTTAAAATTCAAACAGCTATCTCAGCTATTTGAATAGTGAAGATCAAAAACCTGTATCCATGCTGCTTTTTTAATTAAAATTTTACCCAAAGGAAAATAGTATTCAACAGTATGCCAGTTTCCTCTCTCCAGAAATTGTATAGTGAATTGTTTGCACATACCATAAGGTGCCCCAGTGTCTTGGGTTTTCATATGGTAACTGACTGATCTCTTTTTCCTGCTGTTATGCTTTTGACCTGAATTAATTGATATTAGTAATAGCATTCAGACTGTACTGATTACCTAAACAGGTAGCAGAAACAAAAATGTGAAGGACAAGGTTGTAATGTGCATTCACTTGCAGAAAAAGTGTCTCTGGTTTAATGTTACTCAGGGTGAAAAAACTCACTGGATTCTAAAATAAGCAATTCTAAAATAAAGTGATTTCTGGGAACACTAAAACTCTAACTTTTGTCTATGAATGCCATATTAAACCAGATTTAGTTCAAGATTGGAAATTGCAATGCAAACATAAAGCAGTTTTAGCTTGAAAAGACTGAGTAACTCTTTTTAAATGTCTCTTTATGACATAAAACATATCTTACAATGTCCAGATGATCTTCATCTCAAAGCACAAAAAGGTTGAAGAAATTAAAGTAACAGGAAATGTGAGATTTTGTTTAAAAATTGTCTCATTGTACACATATTCATTAAAATATTTCAATTTATGACAAATACAACAGTATTTGAAACTGTCCTTAGAGGTTTTGCAAAAAACATGATCTTGGCTAAATCTCAGTCTGCCATTTTATTATAATGTTAAACATTGGTTTCTTCACATACTTTAAATACTTTATCTGTTTCTCTCAGCAGTCTGTTTTTTCCAGATAAATAATAGAAAAGTTCTACTAAAGACACTTCTAGAATGATCAATGAGTTGGTAGCAAGAGGATGAATATGGGACTGAAATATAAGGCCAACAAACAGTAAGAAAATAGTTCAAAGTAGAAATGAACAATTAGGGCAAAAAAAAGCAAGTGAATAAGACCCCCCTCAAAAAGTGTAAAACTAAAAAGGATTAAGAAAAATATTGAAAACCATATCAATTAATAAGTACTAAGAACGATATTTTGTCATGAAATACAGAGATGACATAGCTATTTAAATAGTACCCTGCTCCTCATTCCTTTCTGTTGCCTCATCTTTGTATCTTTTGGCTTTTATTTTTCCTTATGCTTCCACAGAAGACCTCCACCCTTTTCTGTCTATATTAATTCTTACATTATTTTTTTATATCTGCTGTCCTTCCCTCTTTGTTATTTCTCTATATTTCTCTAATTTTCTACTCTCTAAATTTCCTCATGTGATCTGCAATATAATTTACCTTTTCATAGCAACATAATTTACCTTTTCATATAATTTTGCATCTTAAGTGCTTGACATTATTAAGTTAGAACTCCAAAGAAATATAGGCATTATTATAAAAATCTTTAAAATAATAATCATAATAACATTATGTGATTTTCCCTCCAGATGTCTCATATCTTAATTTGCCTCAAATGACTATGGTGGATGTTCTCTAAATCCTACATTTCTTAATGAATTATTCTACAATTAGAATCTCTAAACATTTACATTAAAAACAGGATGCTGGAAAAACATGGGGTTTAAGACTCACAGAAAGTCTTGGATACTTATCAAAGAAGCTACAACACTGATGGTTTAGCTTTTCTTACAAATGGCTTTATATTCCCAGGAAAAAATTACAAATCAGTTTAAAAAGAAGAGGTGATTTTCCTTTCCTTTCCTTTATACTTTAACAGAAACCTAACTGGCTCAAATCCCATGGAAAACAAATCCAGATCCAATATCAGAAGAAATTGGAACAAATGTGCTGTGCAATGCCAGAAGTCTCTAATGCTGTATTAATAGTTACAGAGTGGGTGAGTTTCTTACAGTTACTTATTCCACCACATATCAAAACACTAATTACTGTTCAGTTAGATCATTTTGTTGCACACAGGATCTTTCACTTATTGAATCCATAAACAAATAGACATGTCCAGGGCACACTAAAGTAAACTCTGACATCTTAATAAAACTAGCAGAAGAAAAGCACATTTGACATTTAAATTGCCTTGAAAGGTCTAATGAAGCCAAAATACATATAAAAAGACCCCAACCCTTAAGAAAGGAGCTTCAGTATTCACTACTTTGTCACTGGAAGACACAAATATTTATCATTCTTTTTTACATGGTTACAGAAAGATGAGGAATAAATATCAGACTGGTTTCCTGGGAAAATTAAGTGATGACGGTATTTGAGACAAAGATCTATGCCTGCTGTCACCAGGGAAGGTATGACTTGGGGATAAACACATTGAAGCAATATTTCATTACAATATTCTTACTTTTTTACAGAACTTTTTCTGGTGAACAGCTATTCCATTAAAGGAAAAATTATTTGGTCCTTTCATGGTGATTTAGAAAAGTCTTAACAAAACTAGAATTTAGGGGAGTTCTGAAAAGAATTTTGCAGTTTCGCCATAGCTACAGTGACCTATGACGGTGTAAGTTGGGTTCCAGTGGAAAGACTGACAGATACAAATTTATCAGTGAAAGAATGAAAGGAGTTTGTACATCTGGATGAAGGTAGCTCCTGCTCACTTTCATAGCTGATAACAACTCCTAAGATGAAATATATAGATGTAGCAGCATCAAAGGGTACTTGCACACAAAGCTCAGCCAAAATTTAAAGATATGTAGGTCTAATGAAAGGATAGGAATTGTGCTGATATAATCTATAAGTGGAAATTGCAACTAACACAACTAATCTACAAATGAGGATTCAATTCCTTGGATTCACACTGACTCACTTGTGCATTAATGGTCTGGCCCTGTGTAGCAGAAAAACAGCAACAGTCCAAGTTAGAGTCAGTGTGCTCCTGGCTGAGTAAGGAGATGACGAGGTCATATGTTAGAGCTTATTTTGCATGGCTCTTTA
The DNA here is from genome assembly GCA_024734035.1 of Alethe castanea. Taxonomy (NCBI): domain Eukaryota; kingdom Metazoa; phylum Chordata; class Aves; order Passeriformes; family Muscicapidae; genus Alethe; species Alethe castanea. Next base: position 62,277,374 of record JANRGV010000051.1, read on the forward strand.
TTAAAGTAGAAAAAAATCTCATGCTATTTACAGAAAAATATGACTTTTTTATTTTGCAACAGTAAACTAATGACATTGCCTTAACGAATGCATCCAGCAGATCAGTCTGTTTGTCTACTTCTTGCTTGACTGTCTTTTTTTTTTTTATTTTATTTTTTTTTAATTTTTTTTTTGGAGGAGGAGGAGGAGTGGTGGGGAGAGGCAGGGAGGTCAGGATATTTCTATGTTGCTATGTTGCTGTTGGTGGAAGATTTTTGTCATGTAAAATACTTAGACAGGAGAAAAGTAATAGTAACACTTTTACAACACTGTATATACACCAGTCTTCCAAGATTGAGCATTACCTGTAGAGTTGAAAAAGAGAAGCATTTGTGTATGAAAAGATATTGTATTTTTATGTACACCATACAATTTGACAGCTGCCCACACAGAATTGTCTTTCTATGCAATGTTTTGCTATAAATTTTTGTTGAAAATAGGTACCCAGAGGATAAAATATATGCATGATTTATTGTGTTAAGATTCTGTGCATCAAAAATACGCATAAAAAATATCTTTTTTCTCTGTTCAAAGATATTTGTTTAAAAGACTGTTTTTTTTTCAGGCAGAATTACAATGATTTGACCCATTTGCGCTTCTAAGGACACTCTCTTTCTCTGAAATTACAAGACTTGTCAAGGGTAAAACTTGTATGACCCCTAGGACACTACAAACAGTATAATGACTCTATAGAAACATTCTTACTCCAGGACATTTTAAGATGTAAACAGCATTTATGAAGCCTTGTTTTTTAATTAATAGGGTGAATTTTGAACATAGTGTATGACGTTGGTCAGGCAAGTCCTGTCAACATCAATGGGAGCAAAACATCTTAGCATAGCTTTGAAATTTTACCTCTTACTAATATCAAAAGAGCTTTTATTCCCGAGTGATCAGATACTGCATAGCCTGTATAAGATCAGATTATTTGAAATATTCTTTCTTAATCAAAGTTTTAATCATATGTTGCTTGCACTAGAACAATTACAAGATTTTCCTTATAAACAACTTTGAGCCATTTAGTACCTTTCCATGTATCTTCTCCTTTTCCAGGATAAGGAACGTGATAAGCCTTGCATAATATTTTACTAACTATTATATGGAAAAGCAGAAAGAGGAAAGTTTGTTGGACAATGAGAAAAGCAATTGTGCTGGAGGTATATGTGAAAATGTTTGTAAGTATAATATATTTGAAGAAGGTTTAGAGTAGAATAAAATAATATACTAAAATGTTTTTGAGACATTATACTATTTTGGTAATTATTTTTTTAATATTTAGCTAAGAAGACCTATCTACAGGGACACCTTTGAAAATACCCTTTTTAACCACCTTTGAAAATAACTTTTGAAGGAAATTTTGAATGTCCACTCTGAAAATTCAGTGTTTCTTAGGCATTTTGACTTAAAAAATTGATCCAGTCATTCAAAATTTTCAGTAGCATATATAGATTAACTAATAAGCTATCTCCTAATGACCAGTCAATTTTGGTTTAATGATTGAGATCTAAGAGAAAATTTTTTATGTGCATGTGGTAACTTATTCTTCCACTGATATTTCAGTACCACATGGTTATTTCAGTACCACAGGTTAAACATGAATGAAGGAATTCTAAGGGAGTCTTCATATGACAGTATTTCTGAAAATTATGTATTTAAAGATAGAGTTATCAATTTCTCCAAGTAAGGCTGCAAAAATATAAGTAAATGTTCTGTGGGAAAATAATCAGGACAAAGAAGCTCTACTACTTTGAAGAAACTTGGAATATTTTTTTCCAACTATGTTATAATAAAATATAAGTCTCAGTTGTCTGCTGTTAGCAGGAGACACAATTCATCGTTAATGCTCGCTGACAAGAGGCAACCTGCTGGAATCACATATAAGCATTCTCCCAAATTTACTTGAAGATAATTAGATTCTTTCCTTTGATTTTGACAGGCTTTGAATCAAGACTATATAGATAAAATAATAAAATAATGCACAAATTTCACTTATTTATGCTTTGACAATATTTTGTTTTGTACAGGTAGCCAATACATATACTATGTAGTTTTAGATACTTGTTACTTGAGGGAAAATCTTGGCAAAAAATCAAACCACCTACAACAAACAGGTAAAACTAAAAATCCGTCCAAAAATTAGGTCACTCAAAACTTTTTAAATGCAAAAAATTACTTAACTTACTTGAAATTAATTCAAGCAGAAACAATTCTGGCTTCCTGACACTGATGGTAGTATGGAGTCAAGTTTTCAGAGGGATGAACTGTTTATGATACTCTTGGATAAATCATTAAACATTTACACAATCCCACTTAATTACAGGACTATGTGTGATCTTCCTTTTGATGGATTTGGATTTAGATAACACTCTGAGTATAACTTTTCTGTAAATTTTATAAAGGACAACTCTTTTCTATTTGTGTTTAATTCCTTTTTTTTATATATATATCAAACCACATACTTTGCCCTACTTCTCAGCATAATTTGTCTTACTCTTCAAGTAGGGAAATTGAGGTAGGGAAATTGAGGTAGTGAAATTGAGGCAAATAAAATAGGCACAAATTTGGAGCAGCACTTTTACTTGAGTGACATTTTTTTGTTTTGGTTTGTTTTGTTTTATTTTTCCAATTAACATTAATTATACTTTTAAGTACAGAGTTTGATTGTAGTAACATCCATCCATCCATCCATCCTGCCTTCCTCATGTGCACACACACTCACGCACAACCACATACATATTTTTTACACTGCACTGCATGCACAGAACAATATATTCTATGTATTTTGTACACTAGACTTGTATCAGCTCCATGGTGCCTCTGTGCAGTGCACTGGGCCTGCCCTGTGTAGGACCCACTGAAGGACTTGGTTGGGCCCCGAAGGAAAAGGGGGTGAACCCCTAGGGTAAACAGGCTTAAGAATGGGCAAAAGACCACACAAAGGAGAGGAGTGAGAAATGAAAAAAAGGTGTGAGAAGTTAGAAAATTATTGTCCATTCAAATTTATTTGGATTGTGAGAAACTAAGCCAAAACCAGCAAACATTTACACAAGCAAAAGATTATTTGGGGACGTTGCAGAAGTTAAATAGCTTGAAATATACATTTTCAAAGACAATTATTCCAGAAACCTTTATACTTAGAAGAGGAAATTAATCCTTCACTTCAGATTAGTTATCTACATCTTAAAGTAACTGCATTGATTTTATAGGAGAGAAAATAAATATTGGGAAAAAATGTCTTCTCCATCATGTGCCTTTTCTAGAGTGAGAAAAGTTAACTGGTCTGATGTCCACTTCAGTCCAAAAAACTGAGTATAGAATCCATGTGCTTTTTAATGTACTAATATGAAGTGAAATGACCTGTTGAAATGACAGATGCCTTCTATCTTCATATTTCCACTTAGAGAAATTTTCAGAGTAACAAAATTCCTTAACTAGTTCCAGCTGCTCTGTGTGATAATTTAGTTGTTACAGCAGCTTGACTGTAAAGACAAGTAACAGTTTTCTTGCACTGCTGTATATTTCCAAACAAATAAAAGGAAAAATCATTACATGTCAGCAGAACATTTTTAGACAAAAAAAAATCTGCAAGTAACTACAGCCATGATATTTTTTCCCCATCATCCATACAGTTAAATATGTGTAAAAAAAATTCAAACACCTAAAAATTAACTCCACTCAGTCTGGACTAGTTGTGATTTTACATAAATAAATATTATATAGCAAGGTGTCCTAATCATTCTAGTATCATGAGGATATTCCTATCAATAAGGAATGCCATCTTAATTCACCTTATTTCTCTTGATAAGTGCAGATTAATCAGAATAACTAAAAGAATTAACTTTTTAAATTGTTCATTCAAAACTATTTCACTTAATTTGATGTACTGAACATGATCTCTTAGCTTATTCTATGTGCCATACAAGTATTTTTTTTCAGAGTGGGGTGTGTTTGTTGGTTTGTTTTTTTTTTTAATTGACTATTTTCACAAAGTACAACTCAACATGCCTGAAACCTGTTACATTCTTTGTGGTGAATACGTTTACACTGCTTTCAAGCAATTGTAAACCTGCGTGTTTTTATCATGCTCTTCTTGCCAGGAAATAAAGCTCTGAAGTAAGCAACACTTTCCCATAACACTGACCATGCTATGCATAAGCAAATACCCAATTTGAATTAGAGGAGGGGAAGAAAAGATAAGATGTTTTGAAACAACAAATAATCAGTGAAGGAGTCTTCAATTCTCTCTGGGTTGTATAATATTGCAATATATTATCAGCCTTACTTTGCTATTTATTCTTCCCCAGAGTACCTAAACTGATTAATTTAGAAGTACTGTTAAAGTTACTGTTACAAAAATAACATGTGTTTAATTTCTGACTTAACTGCTTTAAGGTTATTCTAGGAGACGTGAATGTAAAAGAAATTAATCACATATAAAGATTTAAAATAAATGGGAGATTTTTTAGCTTTCTCTGAAAACTGTGTTGAAACAAAGATTAAAGATACGTATGGAGGGTCTCTTCAGTCCAGCTTCAGTCCAGAATACATATTCATTTGGTCTGGGCAATACTACAACTACGTCTGTTGTGGCTGGATTTAGTGGTTGATAAAAATTAGGGATCAGACTAGAAACAATAAAATAATGTAAAACAAAAATAACTGATATTAAGATTTTATTTCTCCAAGGAAATAAAGGTGGATTCATGTTACCAATGTTAGTATGAACATAGCTGTCATATATTTCTCTCTCTAGCCAGTGGAAGGAAGTTAACATTAAGATTCTAAGGATGTATAAAAGACAGTCCTTAAAAGGAGAATTTTCTCATTCTATTATGAGGAACCATTGGCATGACTCTGTTCCTAATTTGATGTTAATTCTTTGGATTTATGTAGAATTAAGCTCTTCAGTAGGTAAAAACTTCAGGCAACTCTGCTTAAATTTTTCTCATAAAACTTTGTAAAAAAAAAATATTAAATGACCAATCCAATCCAAAACAATCAAAATTCAGCAGACAAAACAATTGCAAAAAAATCTGTATTTGTAGAACAATACTTGGAAAGAGAGCTTTAGTGGAATAGAAGGAATAATATAAGGATATGAGATAAATTAATTTAATAATAAATTATAGTGAGGATTATAGCTATAAAATATAGCTGTACCTGAGTACAGCTCACTTCAGACATTCCTAAAATCTTATGTTGATGTTTCCTGTTGTAGAAGAAAAGGACCAATGCAAAGGTTACTAGCATCCTCCTGGGCTAGAAGTGCAAAAGAGTAGTCTACTTTCTCCATAAGTTTTACTTATGTAATCAAGATGTAGTAAAGCCTTTTTAGTTTATATTTCAGACTGTACATGTATATTGCCTGAAATTACATGATTCTATGTGAAACTTCTCATGTAAAAAACCCCAACCAACAAATAATAAATATGAATCACATTACTAAAAAGAACACTTTCAAAATTCTTTGTGGATTTTAATAATGATACTTCTGAGAATTTAGCAGAAAAATTACACTGATTTCTCCAGCCATGTCCTGGTTTAGACAAACAAATATAAACATATAATATCTGTTCAAAGCACACATCTTCCTTTGAAGTCTTTTGCTACTCAATCAGATCAGAACAGAAAGGTTCTAACAGCCAATCTCAATAAGTTTATTTGTGTTTCATTAATATGAATCCCATGATTAATGCCCTTAGTCTCCATTCTGCTGCAACCCAAGCAAAAAAAGAGAACAGAAAGTGTCTAATATTTGTAAAAGTCATAGTGCTGAGCCTCTTCATTCACAGGCAAATATTACATTTCACTAATTATTATGCCAGAACAAATGGTTGTTGATGTGAAAAAATCCCTAAACAAACAGAAGAGAGAAAAACATATGACTCGCTTGCCTCGTTTTGTGTATCCCTTATCTTGATGTCTATGCCTAAGATAATAGTTCAATTTTTCTTTACAGTGAATGGATAGAAATAGGAGTGTTTAATGTGATTCCACTCTGTATTGCTTGAATAACAACACACATCTGTAGTTTGTTTACATCAATATAATTTAAGATGTATGCAGGCTGGTGGATTAGAAATATGAAGTAATAATGACCAAAATCAGAAATCATTGATTAGAAAATCTAGCTAAGACTTTGTCAAAACACAAAGGATTCAAAAATATATCAGATGTACAACAAATGCTGACAATATGGGCTTGGTGAGCTTTAAGATGTATTTCATTATTTGTTTTGGTATGAAAGTCAAAACTTGCTATACATAAAATGTGAATGAATTCCACTGAGTATTGAAACCTTATAGACAATAATTTTGGATTAGTTATTGCTTTTCCCACTATTAGCCCCTTTAGGTTTTTCATGAGTAAAAATACTAACCTGAAAGCCTGATTTGAAGGAGGAGAGAAAAGGCGAAGAGAAACTTTTGGAGAAAGTCTTAGTTTTAATAGATGTCAGTGTGTGTTACTGTTGTCTTGTTAGTGCACTGAAGACTCAGATGGGACATTTGGAAACAGACAGCAGCAGCCACAAATGAGCAATTGACTCATTAACCATTAACTTTTCAGTCTCTCACAATGGGATATATATTTTTGAAAAATCTTGAATCCCCCCAAAAAGACTCTTTATCATATAATTTGCATTGCATATTTTAGAACTGCGAAAATTTTCATAGTTTTTTGGTATATTGTTGCATCTGATTGTTGCTTGGGGTGATAGCAAGTAAAGGAGCAGGACAGGCCTTTGCAAGGGTTTCACAGAGATGTTTATTTCAGCCACGCATTTGCATTGTCCATGGTTCAGGGAACAAAGGCAAAGGCCTTGTGGGAGGGTTCAGGTTTGGTACATGGGATGAGCAGGCAGGGAGAACTTTAGGGACCAATTACCATGGGACAGGGGGTGTCTGAGGGTGGGGTTAGGGCAAAAAGGTCAACAGGGGAACAGAGTGGGAGTGACCAAAAGGCTGACGGACAGGGAAAGGGCACAGGGCGTGCTTTGGCTAGATAAAACAGGATCTGCTCTCAAGAGAAGGCAGCTGAGAGAGGCCTCTCATTTTCCCTAACTGGGAATGCCTTTCTGGGTCTCCACAGTATATCTCAGACTTATGTGGTTCTCCTTGTTGTTATAGGAGTATTATTCCTGTTGGAGAAATCCCTTCAGTCTCAAAATCCTTGTTTAAAGGAACAGTGTTGTATAAAAATACTTTATTTGAAAAGTTAAAAAAATATAGACTGAAGAAATATTTTCATACGAATTTTAAAAAAAGGGTATTTGAATGACTTACAGGGAAGCATAACAGGGTTCTTGCAAAAGTGCAGAAATCACTGTTACATAGGGTCAATGCTCTGGAATATATTTGTCCAAATGGCAAATGATTTCTCTTCCCTGATCCAAAACACACCTATACCACATGGACTTGTATATCTACTGGTGTTTCAAACATGAATCAGGCTCATATAAATAAATGATAGCTTTGTGGTAGATCTAGAAAGGAAACTTTACATCTTCTCTCCTGTACCTAATGTGGCAGGGAACAGGTTTTTCATAAGAAGCATGTCTATTTAGTTCATGGGAGGTATAGCTGACATATTCAGCTTTGTAATATTCTGAAAACTCTTCATAGGAAACCTAATTAAATATTGTAGCTGTTTACCAGGTGACACATAAGAGCTGCTTACAGATTCTCATATAGATTAACATAATTTTAAAATTCTTTAAAAACTCCAACTCCACACATTTTACTTTTTTTTTTTTTATGTTGGCCATACTAGACTTTCTAAAGCATTTTGGTCATGTGTTCACTTCAACAGACCTGTGAAATACAAATATCTTTATTTTAATCTCAAAGCCTTATATAATGATAGATATTACAGTCACATCTCATCCATCAGAGATTTTTCTTGATATACTTTTCCCCCTCACAGAATATTTTATTGATATATTCTCAGATTTAGGGATTATGCTGTCTGTCTTTGAACAGCCAGATTTAGACCACAGCAAGACAAGAGCTGAATTAATGATGGGAATAACCCTCAGGTCATCCGCAGCCCGCCCACGCTGGGTCCTGTGAACGGCCTGAGGGCGTTCAGCGTGCTTTGGTTAAACACAAACACTCCTTTTAAGTCAAGTGTTCTCCTCTATGAGAGATGAGAGCTCTTGTTAGCGTTGGAAATAATACAGCTTTGCTAAACTCATTTGAATTAGTTGATCGTTTTCATGTAAGCAACGCCCCCTTTGTAAGTTTCTCCACAGGCTCGTAACGTTACTTCCATCATTAAACCACCGAAACCTTTGGTTGGTTAACCCTGACAAGCTTCAACAAGCAGAGCCAAAGTGAGTTGAAGATTGGACGTCTTAGGATCTTAAATTTGTGGCCTTTCAAGGGCGTTGGAGTAACCAGAAGATACCAGAGGAGATTAAGGCCTGGAAAGCTGGGGACTCCCTGTCCGAGAAACAGATGATAAGAGGACTAAAGAATGTGAACCAAATTAGCATGAAGGGGAAGAAATCAATACAGAATACTAATTAATGAAGATAATTATGTTATTTACATTAATTCCTAGAATGTCTTATATATATATACATATATATGTAGTGTATAAATAAGTTTAAAAAGTTTTGTACTGGGTCAGTGTGGAGGCTGGAACGTTTTTAGCCACACACACACCCCCTCCTGGCCAGGAATAAAGCCTTACTCACTAACACTAAAAACAGAGTTTTAGAGAGAGTGTTATTTATCCCAAGATTTCAGAGGTTTCTTGGTAACAGTAGCACCAGCCAGCGACCAAGCTGCTACAGCAGGGCAAAAAACAACTCTAAAACTTCCTGCCAGGCATTATTTCTATGGTTAAAACAGTAGAAAATACCCAGCAAGCCCCTAGGGAGGGCCAGCACCTGCCAGGCTGCAGTCATGGGCCCAGGTGCACACGACAACAAAGGAAACCAAGCCTCAGCTGCACCTTTACACACACAGGACAGGGTGAAATGCAAAGCTGCTTCTCCTTGCTCCAAGAGGAATAAAAATCTCCAAGCCACAATGTGCTTGATATTAACAAGCCCTGACAAGTGCTCCCTGGTTAATGCATCTTTGTTTTCCACATCCTCTGCCCTCCCCATTTTCACCCCCAGGCTGTGTTTCCCAGGGCCTGATTATTGGGCCATAGAAGTGCACAGCTGTAAGTGCAGTCCTTGTGGATACCGAGGAGATTCAGGGAGAGGCCTCTGGGAAGGTCTAGTCCAAGCCTAGTCCAGCCTGGTGTGGAGCACTTCCAGAGATGGGGCATCCACAAGATCTAACGTTCATCAGGAATAGAAAATAACAGGAGAACTTCCCTTACCCTGCTGCAGGCTAGGTGAGCATCATTTAGGAGCAAAGACCCAAAATGACATCATGATCATCAAAATCAATGACTTTGAGAAAAAACCACTCTGACAGTGCCCAGGTGGATGCCCAGCTCCCTACCCCAGCTGCTCAAGTGCATCCTGCATAAACCACAGCAGTCCTGCACTTAGTGGTGGGGAAAACACAATCCATGCTAGTCAAAATAAAAAGATGAACCAATAAAAATAAAGGCAGTTAAAATAGGAAAGGGAATGTTTAGCAGCTTAAAATGCTTACAAAACAGGCTGAGGAGCGTAGGTGGTGTGACCAAGCATATCCCCAAAGGTTGCACACCCCTTCACCTGCAGCACTGAAGGCCGAAGCTGCAGCAGAGCCTGAGGAATGGCTGGAAGGGACTGGAATGTGCTAGCAAGCTTCAGCTCTGGCTGCAATAATCCATGGTACATCCTTATTAGTGGCTGTTCTTATTTTTTCCTCTGCCTTCAGTCAGAATAGGGATTGAATGCATGAGAGACGGATTTTCGTGTTTGGACTCAGTTGTTTATTAACTCTTATCTAAAGTACAGTGAGTTCTGCAGCACTTCTAGCTAACAAGCTAAAAGCAAAAAAATGTTGGTGGATTTCGCTAGTTATAAGGTCTTTTAAGGCCTAACTATCCAATTAAAAGCTAACATCTATATTATTTATACTTCTGACCCAATACATCTGTGATCTGCGCTGCTGTACTTTCTATCCAATCCAAAAACTACTACCTAAAACTGAGAAGAAGAAAGAACAAAAAAGAAGAAAAAGACAGTGCCCAAGAACGTCTATCTTGTCCCGTACTTATTACAATATTCAAAAACCCCAAATTCAAAACCCTTCACCATATGATATTACACAATTCTATTCCAACTACACACCCATGATTTTAACTCTATCACTCAAATTTGGAAGCCTTCTCCAAGGCCTTAAGTCAAAAGCAGTGCTCTTTTGAGGGTCAGTGCCAGAAAGCACAGAAAGTTCAAAACTCCCAGGCTTCAGGGTTCCAACACATCCTCTCTGCTCCCACTGTTCCCACTCTGGGGGCTCACAGCTCTCCCACCCCCTTCCTGCAGCGCTGAGTCAGTGGAAGCAGAGTGGTTGGACAAACCCCATGAAACAAGTGAGGAGAAAAGAATGTCACATGAGGGGCTTCATGCATACAAAAGGCAAATTACAGTGGCTCATCTCAGCCAGCCACACTTCCTTCCCCCAGACCCGCAGCCCTCACCGCTGGCAGGAAGCTCCACTGACCTTCCCAGTTCATCTACCACAGCTCCCCCACTGCAGGCCTGGGCAGTGCACTGCACTGGAGCATCCCACTCCAGCTGGCTCCCTCTCAGGGGCCATCCCACCATATCCTGCATCAGGTGCTCCGATGCTCCTGCCCCACTGCCAGCACTACTGTGGTACTTTCCTGCTGCACCTGGCTGTGATGGAGCCAAGCCAGGACTGTGATGTCTTCTTCAATAAAAGCACCGATCCACAGAGCATCCATCCAGGCTCGGAAATTTTCTGCTGGTACTGCAGTCTCTTTTCTTGCTGCAAAAATAAACCCATAACTGTAGCACAGCAGCAGATAAACAGCATCAGGGTCTTATAATGCCTCAGGCTGTCCTGATCATGGCAGAGAATTGGAACAAGATGGTCTCTAATGTCCTTTCCAACAAACTCTTCTGGGATTCCATGATAATACAAAACAGTGACTTGCCTGCTTGGTAGGAGAACCTCCAAAGCAATTAATAAAGATTTACATTAATTAGCTTTTAAAAAACCCTACAATCCTGTATGTTTTCTAAATGACTTTATTTTTTTTACTGTAGTGCCCTGAAGAGGTTAAGAGAAAACTGCCAAGAGCTGGTTCCTCTCTGCTCAGGGAAATTATTCTGCTGGGAGGAGTTACTGAAGCTGGCACAAAAACGCTAGAAGGTTGCTTAAAAAAAAATTCCCCACACAGCCCTGAGCTTTGCCAGAGGACGGCGCCTGCACCCTCTGTCATGTGGGGAGGCCTGGCTACCCTGACACAAACATTTCAGAGCCCAACCCACAGTCTGAGAGGAGCCAGCTGCCCATCTTCTCCACACCCAAGGGCTGCCTATATGAGCTAGTTTCCCCCACTCCCAGCTTTGTTTGCCCACTGAGCTCAGTGCTGATCCCCAGCAGAGATGTGAAAGGTGAAAAGTTCTCATAAAGCACGGGGTTTTGGGTGGGTCCCTTTTCTGGGTGCAGTGGGAGGGCTGCAAGCCCTTGAGTGTCCCAGAGAGACCAGTCCCAGTCCCACAAGGCAGGATGCTGTGAGTTTGGCCAGGTTGAGTGGGGCTGGCTGGGGTTTTGGGGAAACACGCCCTCCCACAGGCACCACTCTTGACTTCCTCTTCCCGTGCAACTGCAAGACAGAAATAGGAAGGAAAGATTGGGGTACATCACGGAGTTCCTGATTCCCAGCTGCTTCTCCCAGCCAAACTTGAGAAGCTGAGACCGTCCTCATCCCAGCCCAAGTACGGGACAGAGACAAGGGCTGGAGGCCAGGCGAGTACAGCATCTCAATTTTTATGCTTCTGTTCCTCTTTTCTTGGGGGTAGGTAGGCAGGCAGCAAAGGGGGTTTGTAGCTCTGGTGTTTCAATGGCATATTTTTATTATTCCTGATCTAACCTCTAGCCACTTGAGTTCAGGGAGCTTCAGGGAGCTTGGCATGGTGTCCCTCCCTCAGGCTGGTCAATCTGTGCAGCCTTTGCAAAGGCAGCTTGCCTGGTTTTTGCCTTTGGAGGTAGCATTGAGCCTGGAAGTGTGGGTGGTTTTTGTGGGCAGGATGCCAGACCTCCAAAACTCCCTTTCCTCACCACCCCGCGGGCTCAGAAAGCAGAGCAGGGAGGGTGCAATGTGCTTTTCCCACGCCTTCACACATGGCACTGGGCAGGGTGGCACAGGCTGTGCTCACCTGCAGCACCAAGGCTGTGGCTGCCACGTTCCCCTCCCATGGCCCTCTCTCTTCCTAAGGGGATCTCCACCACTGCCAGCCACAGGTTGCAGTGGCATGAGGATGGCAGGGATGGCTGCCCAGAGGGCTCAGCGCAGTGTCACCATCTGGAATGCCTGTGCACAGACCTTCCCAGGTGTCCCTGCACCCCTGTGATCGTCGCTCTTCTCCTCCATCTCTCTGTGTGTTGCGCACATCAAGTACTCTGACCCCGGGGAGAGCCGGTCCTTCCCGACATCTCAGTGGCTCTTGGATGGAGATGGAATGTGGGGCTCACCCCAGGTGTCAGGGAAAGCAGCCTGGTCCCCTGTTTTTGGTGCTTTTTCCAATGTCACAGCGACAGCTGAGAAGCAAAGACGTGAACACAAGGGGTGACATCGTGTCCTGTGGCCAGCACACGCACTGGAACGGGGCTGCTACAAGTCGTGGGCAGTCTCTACATGGTGCATTTAGCTGTCAGAGCTGTCACATCCTGCTTCACACTGGTTTTGCACTTTTTTAGTGCTGCTCCCAGTGATCTCAGGCAGGCTGGAGAGTGTGGAGTCTCCAGACTACCCAGGGCAGGACTCTGACCCTGGCAGATCCAGCAGAACAAATCCCTTCCTTCCCTACCTCCCAGGGCAGGGCCAGGGTGCCACGGGTATTTACGGATTTTGGTGCTTATAGTTAAGGGATGCCACAGACTAGGCAGGGCCTTGGTGGACATGGGAGAGCTCACCCCACAGATCTGTCCTCTGCAGGCACTGGAGGCTGCTGGAGGGAAATATATATAAAATATATTCACATTTCCTACAACAGGACATGGGAATATATATATATGTGTGTGTGTATGTAGGTATGTGTATACTTTTATTTATTTAATTCTATTTATTCTTTATATATTAAAACTATATATATATATATTTTATATTTTTCTCATGATTTATATTTACAAAATACATACAAAAAGATATATACACACACACTGGGAGTGATATTCTGCATGGTCTGGGACAGACCTGTGTATGACCCCCTGGGTGGGCTCTATCTGCATCACACAGCTGAGTGACAAAAGAATCAGCTCCAAGTCAAGTGACATCCACTCTCCCATCCCACTCTGCTGATTTCCCTTCTGTGCTTGGGGTCTGGAGCTGCCCAGATTTCAGGGGTGGGGAGGAGCAGCTGTGCTGGGTGCAGTACCTGGCATCTCTGTCACAGCATGATGGTGACCCTGCACCAGGGATGCCTGGCAGTGTGGAGGAAGCACCCATGGATACTTGGAACTAGTGGAACCTCACCATTACAGGTGGATGGTGCAAACACCACAGGAGCCCCCCCAGGATACCAGGCATGAGTGTGTATCCCCCATTTCTGTGGGAAAACAGATGTTTAGCAAACCCCTGATGGGAACTTGTGGCTAACAGACTTTGGGACTCGTCTCTGCTGTTGAACACTTGTTTTATTTATAGCAACAAGATCACTGCTGGCATCAACACTTCCCCTTCAGCCTTATTTATAACTCCCAGCTCGCTCCTCCACGCGGCACAGCAGCCAGCTCCATCCCAAAGGCAGCCCCCGGCACATCCTGAGTGCCAGAGTGCCCCAGCTCTGCACCCTGCCCTGGCAGAGCAGCAAGGACAGCACCCAGCATTTATCTTGTGCACCTGAGGCCACCTTCACATCTTCTGGCACACAGACCCTTGCAGGGCATCTTGCCCTGGTGCAGGTGCACCACTGGTGGAATATCCTAGTGGCTTCTGCAAAACTCTCTTGCTGAAGAAGAGGCTTGATCCCGAGCCACCCAAGGATGTGGTGAGAAGATCAGAGCACAGGGCCAAGCAGGACCCTGGTGCTGAGGTGCAGCTTTCTGCCCCTGCTGCCACCGTGCAGCCCTGGCCCAGAAGCAGAGCCTGGTGGCAATGTGTCCTGCCCTTAGCTGGGTTGCTCCATCTTGGCACCCCGCTCCCCACCACGGGATGAAGGTGGTTGTAAAGCTCTGCAGTTCTGCTCCTTCACACCAGGACATGAAGATGGACTATGTGCAGCCCTCTGTTTCATCAAGTTATCAGAAAAAAGGGGGGAAAACAGCCTCAGAGGCAGAGCACATGCAGGAGACGAGACCCAGGATTGGTGGTGACTGCAAGTCTGGGATGAACTGAGGGGATCGAGGGGGTTGCAGGAAATGCTGCTGAGGCCTCTGTCAGTGCCCTGCTCATGCAGAGCGAGGCTGGAAATCTGCTTTGCCCCCCTCTGAAGGCTGTAAGGAGGCAGACAAAGGCAGAAGCCCCATTAGTTCTCTTTGAAAGCCCTGTGCTCACCCGCCCACATACCACAGTGTAATTTCCCTCCACAGCAGAAGTGTTGAACTTCCTGCTTGTGATAAGGGCAAGAAGCCATTGTGGGGGTGAAAAAGGCATCCAAATGCAGCTCACAACATGAAGCCTACTTTACAGTACTTGATAGCAGCTAGCTCTGGGGGTGTGTTGAGAGTATTTCTGTATTTCTGGAGTTTGGGAGCTTTTTTTAATCCAGTTTTAGGCTTGCTCTATTTTACGAGATGAGCCTGTAAACAGGAAACTCCAACCTCCAGCAAGAACAAGGAGCTCACAGAGCTGTGTTCCAGCACCACTGCACACTTTGGCATGACAGCAGGAGCTAAATGCTTGGAAACACTGGGCAGGTGGAATGACAGGAGCTTATTGAGTCCATGGGTTTGGTCCTCACAGCATGTGTGGGAACTTCTGGTTTGTAGCAGAGCTGGAGCCTAATTAGGCCCATTTAGGGTGTAAGTCACTAAGTTCTGCAGGAAACAAAGGCAGGACCCACTTTTCTTTCCTGCAAGTTCAAACTCTGCTGGCAGAATTGGGAAGTGACAGTAATGTGTTGGGCCAGCTAAGCACAGGGTGAGCATGACACACAGACAGGGATATTGCAGCTGTAACAATAAATTATGCCCTTAAAATCTTAGCATGGGGAACTGTGGGAGTGGAGAGGAACTTGCAGAGCTCTTTGTCCAGAAGGGCCCTGGCCACCCGCCATAGGATAGTCTTGTGCAATGTGGCAGAGTGAATTCCCAGGCCACATCACCCTGGGACTTTGGCTGGGTGACCACAGCAGTGCCTTTTGCTGGCTGTGGAGCTCTGCCAGGGGGACTGGATCCAGGGCAGGGTGGGCTTCCAGATGGCCCCAGCCATAATCAGTGATGGCCACTACCCTTGTGTCCTGCCACATCTCAAAATCTATACCACGGCTGGGCACCAAACTGTGCAAAAGTGACCTACCTAGACCTTCTCTCTGCCCTTGGGAGGAGACCAGGCATCCTTTCAAGGCTGGCCAGTGTCATCCTCAGCTGGTGTGGTGTCTTCAGAGGCTGGTGAGCTGAGACAGCACACCCTGATGTGTCAGAAGGATCTGAGCAGCCCTAACGTACTCACCTGCCTCCGTGTCTTTTGATGGTTTCTCATTTTTTCTCATTTCCACATCACTCTGAGCTGTTGTTTTGGCAAGTTCACAGGAAGGGGTGATGTCAGTAGCCAAGGAGTGGTTCTTTTCTTACTCAGGGCAGTTGTCAGAGCTATTTTGAAACTGATGACCTGGTTCCCCTGGTTCATACTAATATTGCTAAAAAGGGCAATGCCTGTTGTTCCTTTGTAATTTCTTATTCCTTTTTCTTCTTTTAACAAATTCCTCTTTTTGGACTTCCCCATGTTCATCCATGTTGCAAGGCCATTAGACTGTCAGGGTTTGCTCCAGGGCTTTGCTGGGGAAAGGTGTGACACACAACAGTGTTAACAAATGTGGTCTCAGCACAGGTTGCCCAGAGAAACCGTGGCTGCCCCATCCCTGGGGCACATCCCAGGTGGTCACAAGAATGCTTTTTGTCCTGCAGACAATGCCTCGTGACTGCTGCCTCCAGCTGCCAGCAGTGACCTGGGTGCTGCTGCTGGTGACAACAGGTGAGCCCGACCTGCCTTCCTCGGGCAGGGAAAGAGTGGGGGGATCCAAAATGGGATGGGCAGGGAAAGAAAGAGCATCTGAAATGCTGCCCAGCAGCAGTGGGGACACAGCACTGAGAAGTGTGCAAAGGCCATGTCCTTACACTTCCTGGGATCTGGAGTTAACACGAGCCAGCCCAGCTGCAGGACAGCAAGGCAGCTGAAAACCCTTCCAGGGCCCTCAGCATTGGTTTGAGAGGCAGGGCAGGCTTAGGCCAGCATGGGTGCTTAGTGTTTGGTGTCTGAAAACCCCCCACTGCCCCCTCACACCAACTCTGTCTTTTTGCCTTTCCAGCTTTTGCCATGGAGTGCCCCAAGATCAAGGTGGGGACGTGCAAGGACTGCATTCAGTCTGGTCCTGGCTGTGCCTGGTGCAAGAAGCTGGTAGGTTCCATGTAGCCTGTCTAGGTGTCAGCCCCCAGCAGTCAGCTAACAGGTGTCAAGACAGTCACCCTGCCTGCCTGACCTCATTGTGGGAGTGTTTCATGTCCTGCATGGAGCATGGGGCCAGGAGGGATCCAACAGCCATGACCTTTCTCCATCAATACCCATCAAAGGTTTTCTTTTCTCCATCAATGCCCATCAAAGTTTTCTTCTCTCCATCAATACCCTGGAGACCTGGTTTGGGGGCCAAGTCATCTTGTAAGGTGTCTGTTCACCTCCTGCTCCTCTGATTTTCTTTTTCCTGCTGGTGTTGTCACACGCAGAATTTCACCAAAGCTGGCGAGCCAGACTCCATCCGCTGTGACACCATTGAGCAGCTGAAGCAGAGGGGATGCCCAGGCAGTGAGATTGTGTTTCCAGGCAATGAGATCAAAAGAACACAGGACAGCTCCTTAAGCGACAAGATACAGCTGACTCCACAAGAGGTGCACCTGAAGCTGAGGATAGGTATGCTCTGCCTGGCATTCCCAAAACCCTTCTTCTTCATCCCCACATTCACCTGAGACACAGCAACACGTTGCAGCCTGCATTTCCACCCCTTTTCTTCCGAGAGAGGAGGGATGGATGCTGGCACAAGCTGGCACAACGTGGCAGCTGATGCCACCCTCCCTGTCCCTCAGGCCAGCCTGCTGTGTTTGAGGTGAAGTTCCGCCGTGCCATGGGGTATCCCATCGATCTCTACTACCTCATGGACCTCTCCTACTCCATGCTGGATGACCTGGAGAACGTGAAGAAGCTGGGAGGGGAGCTGCTCAGGGCACTGGAGAGCACCACCCCTTCTCGGCGCATTGGTGAGCCTGTCTTTGGCCTGGCACATCTGTTTGCAGCTGGGAAGAGCTGCAGGGCTGGAGGGGGATGCAGGAATTGGACAGCAGGTGTCCTCTGCCAGGCTGAAGAGTGTGGAGGGGCAAGGGATGTGGGCATGTGCACTGGGGCCAGCAGATTGTCCTTGCCCTGTGCCCTGTGCCCTGTGCCCTGTGCCCTGTGCCCAGTGCCCTGCCCCTGAAACTGCAGTTTGGCTACCCTAGGGTTTGGCTCCTTTGTGGACAAGACAGTGCTGCCATTCGTGAACACGCACCCCGAGAAGCTGCAGAACCCCTGCCCCAACAAGGACAAGAAGTGCCAGCCTCCCTTTGCCTTCAAGCACATCCTGTCTCTGACTGACAACGCCAAGCAGTTCGAGAACGAAGTGGGGAAGCAGTTCATCTCCGGGAACCTGGATGCCCCAGAGGGGGGGCTGGATGCCATGATGCAGGCAGCAGTGTGTGGGGTGAGTCCAGGAGCTGTGCTCAGGCAGGAGGGCTGCTGCTCTCACACACATAGGGGGCTCTGCCCCTCTCCAGGTGGGCTCTGGAAGCCCATCCTGCCTAAGTTCTGATCTGCCAGCACGGCAGCCCCTTCCAGCATCTTACCCCAGAGCCTCCTAACCCTGATCTCCCTTAACCCCCACTCCTTGTGCCCTCTGCCCCACGCTGTGGCTGGCACAGGGCTTTGGAAAGGGCCATGTCTTCTGGCCCTGTCCTGCCAGCCCTGCTCAGGGACAAGGGACCCTCTCTGTGCCACCTGCAGGACCTGATTGGCTGGCGCAACGTGACCCGCCTGCTGGTGTTTGCCACCGACGACGGCTTCCACTTTGCCGGGGATGGCAAGCTCGGGGGCATCCTGACCCCTAACGATGGCCAGTGCCACTTGGAGGACAACATGTACAAAAGGAGCAATGAGTTTGTAAGTGCTTGGGGGCTGTTCGGCATCTCCAACACCCCTCACCTCGCTCCCCTGTGATGGGTTGGTTGCACTACTTAATTGGTGTTTTTTATTTTATTTGCCTTTGCTTGGAGTCAGGATTAAAACATGAAGGAGATGGATTTCTCGTTTGGACTTGGTTGTTTATTAAATTCTATCTATAGTATAAAGAGTTTTGCAACACTTTTAGCTATCAAGCCAAAAGTAAGAAAATTGAGGTGTATTTAGCTAGTTACAAGGTCTTTTAAAGGCTAACTATTCAATTAAGAGCTAACATCTGTATTATTTATACTTTCAACCTAATAACCAAACACCTGTGACCTGCACTGTGGTACTAACTATCCAATCCAAAAACTACAACCTGAAACCATGAAGAAGAAGGAACAAGAAGGAAGAGACAATGCTTAAGAATATCCATTTAGTTTCCACACCTATTACTATATTCTAAAACCCCAAATTCAAAACCCTTCACCATGTGAAATTACACAATTCTATTCCAACTACACACCCATGATTTTAACTCTATCACTCAAATTTGGAAGCCTTTTCCAAGGCCTTAAGTCAAAAGCAGTGCTCTTTTGAGGGTCAGTGTCAGAAAGCACAGAAAGTTCAAAACTTCCAGGCTTCAGGAGTCCAACACTCCCCCATGCAGAAAAGGCTGTGTCACGTAAAACAGCCTGTTGCCCAAAACATCACCTTAATCACCATAAGTTGTGCTGCCACACCTGAAGTGTCTACCCTTCTGCTGGTGGGGGAGCTTGTGCTGAGTGTGATATCCCTCTCCCCATTCAGGACTACCCATCTGTTGGCCAGCTGGTCCAGAAACTTGCTGAAAACAACATTCAGCCCATTTTCGCTGTCACCAGCAAGGTGGTGGATGTTTACAAGGTGAGACTATGCCAGATGGTCCAGGTGCCTCCATCCCCTTTCCAGGAGGACAGACACAGCTGTATGTGTCTCCTGCTCTGCTGCCACATGGTAGGAAGTGCTCACCTCTTTGCTCTCCACTGGCAGAAACTCAGTGAGATGATCCCAAAGTCGGCAGTGGGAGAGCTGAACAAGGACTCCAGCAACATCATTGAACTCATCCAGGTGGCCTACAATGTAAGTGCTGGAGTTCCCACCTCTCCAGTGACATCACCTGCATTTCAAGGACCACTCAGGCAGCTGAGGTCCTGCCCTGTGGTGCTCTCTGGCTCTTCTTCCTGACCTGCAACCCCATACCCTCTTGGTTCTGTCTGCTCTTGGACTGATGGCACTTTCTCCACCATTTTTTCAAAGAACCTCTCTTCACGGATCATCTTGGACCATTCCACCTTGCTGGACACTCTGGATGTCAAATATGACTCCAAATGCAAAAATGACAAGGACTCAGTGGATGAAGCAAGAGGCCAGTGTGACAATGTCAAGATCAACGATGAGGTATGCTCTGCTGTACCAGGAACACCCCACAGCCTGCACAGTTTCTGTTGCACATCCTGATGACAGGAGCCCTGGCTGCTCTTCCAGGCTTTCTGTTTATATTGTCTTAATGCCAAGAATATCCAAAATGCTGTGGGATGTGGGAGATCCTCCATTGTTCTGGGTGTGCATGTCCTCAGCCTAGGATCAATACCACACTCTGACATCTGGGCATCTGGCCCTTCCCTGTCCTCCTCTGCACTTTCTAGGTCACCTTCAGAGTGAAGGTCACAGCCAAGGCGTGCATTTCCAACTATTCCTTCACCATCCGGCCACTAGGCTTCACAGACACCCTCACTGTCCATGTGGCCAGCAACTGTGACTGCCACTGCAATGACCAGCCCAACCCAGCTGCTTGCAGTGGCCAAGGCATCACTGAGTGTGGGATCTGCAGGTACTTGCTGTCCGTGCAAAACACAATTTCAAATGCTGCCAGAGCTGGGAAATTGCTGGGAGGGGGATGTTGGGCCAAGCCAGAGCTGGGCTCTGTAGCTTTGCACAAATATTTTTTTGTTCAGGGAGGTGGATTTTTGTGCATTTCCCTGTGTTCACGGAAACAGGACACAATGAGGTGGCTCTTCTGTTGGTGGAGGTTACACTGTTTTCCTGGGGGCCTCAATCCATCCAGCTATCCACCCATCCATCCCAGTGTCAAATCATCCACCAATCTACCCACTGACCAGACACAGATTTCTGTAGAAATCTCTCAAAATCCCATTTCTTGGCTGCAGCTCACACGGGTCTTTATGTGTAATTATTGCTTCATGGCCTCTCAGTGACAAGGAGAGGAAAAGAATGGGTTTCCTCAGGAAATACTCACATTTCCGTTGCAAAAGCTTGGAAATTATAAATATAACAATAATTTCTGTGCATTTATTTGGTGTTATGAATCAGACTGGTGGAAAAGCACCATTTCTGAGGTTTGCCCCCAATCAGCCACTCGGCTCCAGCATGAGTTAGCACAACATGCTGTCATTGTTTTATGGTGAGGCTGTCCCAGGTTTGCTCCACTTCTGCAGAGGTCCAGGCCCTGGGCACGCCCCATGGCCACTGACCCGAGCTTGCTCCTCTCCCTGGCGGCAGCTGCAATTCGGGATACACGGGGAAGAACTGCGAGTGCGACACCAAAGGGAGGAGCAGCAAGGAGCTGGAGCACAGCTGCAGGAGGGACAACAGCTCTCTGATCTGCTCGGGGCAGGGGGACTGCGTGTGCGGGCGCTGCGCCTGCCACACCAGCGACGTGGCTGGCAAGGACATCTACGGCACGCACTGCGAGTGCGACAACATCAACTGCGAGTTCTTCAACGGCTCCCTCTGCGGCGGCCCAGGTGAGTGCCCAGGGCAGCTCCTCCTGCCTAGAGGAGTTCAATCCCCGCGGACATGTGGCCTTTTTGTGCCATAACCCCAGTGCGAGGGTCTGGGGCTGATGGGTACCACCACACCAGCCTGTAGGACCTCTCTGAGCATCCCACTGAAGGTGGTGTGGTGGGTGCAGGGTGGGTGGTGCTCTCCTAGGATTCCCTTGAGTATCTTACAGAGGGTGGTGTGGTGGGTGCAGGGTGAGTGGTGCTCTCTTAGGACCTTGAGCATCCCACTGAGGGTGGTGTGGTGGGCGCAGGGTGGGTGGTGCTCCCCTAGGACCCTGAGCACCCCAGGAGGGTGGTGTGGTGGGCACAGGGTGGGTGATGCTCTCCTGGGACCTCCTTGAGCACCCCAGGAGGGTGGTGTGGTGGGTGCAGGGTGGGTGATGCTCTCCTATAACCTCCTTGAGCATCCCACAGAGGGTGGTGTGGTGGGCACAGGGTGGGTGGTGCTCTCCCAGCAGGGCAGAGGGAGGGTCTCCTGGCTGCCTGCAGGATGTGAAGGTTTTCTCTGCAGCGCGCGGGCGGTGTGACTGCGGGGTGTGCAGGTGCCACCCTGGGTACGAGGGCAGCGCCTGCCAGTGCCAGCAGTCGACGGAGGGCTGCCGCCTGCACAGCCAGGGCAACGTGTGCAGCCTCCGTGGGACCTGCCTCTGCAACCGCTGCCAGTGCTGGGACAAGTACCAGCCCCCCTTCTGCCAGGAGTGCCCGGCCTGCCCCTCGCCCTGCGGGGAGCACATGTGAGTGATGCACGGATCCCCGGGGCTGGCCCTGCCTGTGCTTGGGCAGAGCCCAGCTGTAGCCAGAGCCAGGTAGGAGGGTTGCTGGCCCTGCAGATGTCAGCTGAGGCTGCTTGTTTTGCAGCTCCTGTGTGGAGTGCAAGTCCTTCGGCAGCGGCCCCTTTGAGAAGAACTGCTCCCAGGCCTGTCCCAACATCAGGCTGGCCACGAACTCAACAGAGGTGGGCACAAATGATAGAAAATGCAGGGAAAAGGATTCCCAGAACTGCTGGATGTCCTTCCGTATGATCCAGGAGGATGGCAAGGACATATACACCATCGTCGTTGATCGTGACAGAGGTATCCCATCCCCGCTCCTCCCGCCCTGCCAGAGGCAGGCTGCCAGCCAGGGGCTGCAGCCCAACGCCGTCTGTCTGTCCCACAGAGTGCCCAGAGCCCCCCAATGTCCCCCTGATCGTGGGCAGCACCGTGGCCGGCGTGTTCCTCATCGGCGTCCTGGTCCTGCTCGCCTGGCGGTTCCTGATGGAGCTGCTGGACCGTCGGGAATATCGCCGCTTCGAGAAGGAGAAGACCAAAGCCAAGTGGAATGATGTAAGAGAGCCCATCTGTGCCAGTGGGGTGTTCCAGGGTGCTCAGATCCACTGGGGAGGGGACAGGAGGAGGGGACATCCTTTCCAGAGGCAGCCATGTAGACTTGAGCCCTCCCCACTGCTCGTTTTTCAGCTGGATTTTGCCATTTAAATATCCTAAATCCTAAATATCCTCTTCTTCCAGTGCTGTCCGTGCTGTTGGCATTGGGAGGGGTGGGATGGGTAATGCTCTGCTGGAAATCCAACACAGCCCAACACAAGCCTCTCACTTCTCTCCCTCCAGGCTGATAACCCCCTCTTCAAGAGTGCCACCACCACTGTCGTCAACCCCAGGTTCAATGAGTGAGGCAATACTTGGCAGCACTGGGACACACTGTTAAATAAGGAAATGCCAAGCTAAGGAAAGCTCAAACTAAGGAAATCTTAAACTAAACCTCCTTCCCCTTCTTCTTTATCCTCATGGTTTTGTCCCTTCTTCCCTATCATGTCAGATGTTGGCTGAGGGACTGCACCCACGCCAGTCTCCTGGCCCACTGATTGATGGTTGTGTTGGTGCAGCTGGTAGAGGGGAACACCACAGCAATATGCAGTGGCTCCTGTCCCATCTCCTGATGCTCACTTTGCTTTCTGGCAGCAGTCTTGGACACCGAGCCCCAAAGCCAGCTGAGAGCACAGAGTGCTTCCAGCTTTGATTTTGAGCTGGGATTTCAAAACTGCCATCCCTCTTCTCCTCCAGCAAGATCTGCCTCCAGGCTGCTCCGTGCCTTCCCCTGCTGCATTGGTCTCCACCACTATGCCATGTTTTCCAGAGAACTCTCTGCTGAGTTGGACATAAAGGGTCCAAGCAACTGCTCTAGAGGCTGCAGTGATATGTTAGGCCCTGAGGGATAGTGAGCAGCTGGACCTTGTGATGAAGAGCAGCTGGAGAAGAGGCACTGGATCTTTTTCCCAAATCACCAACTGCTTCCTGGCATCACTCCCTGCTCAGACCTACCTCAGACAAGGTTCTGCCTGGGCTTCTGCATGCTTATTTTACCTCCTCTGCACAGTAAGGAGCCACTGTTGGATCTACTTGATCTATGAGCACCTGGAAAATGCAGCTTGGAGTTCAGTTCTTCAATCTCCTGGGGCATGATCTCCCTGCTTTGTGAGTGTGTCAGACATACCAGGAGCCAGCTGTGCCAAACACCTGGCAATACCCAGAGCATCTCCAGTTCAGCACTTATCCCAACCACATACAGCAGCCAGCTGCTGTTATGTTGTAGGTCATTCCTGTGAAATAGTGGTGCAATTCCTTATTTGCTTTAAGTTTGGGATTAATTTGCATAGAGTTGTATTGTGTTGCATCTTTATTTGCTCTCTGAAGAAGTTTAATGTGAATAAAGATTAATATATAAGGTAAATACATCTGTCCTGCTAAGAATTAGGTAGCAGCAAGAGCAGCAGCTATAGCATTCATTGCAGAAACTACAGTCACACCTTGTCATTGCTGCCACCATCTTCCATAGGTACAGTGCCTGGGAAAGATCCCAGCTAGAGAAGCAAATTTTTTCTACATAATTTGCCATCTGTGCCCTGAATGGGGCTCCCTTGGGAGCCAAAACTTACTCACTGAATAGTGCAGAGCAGTTCTTGTCTACATCAGATCAGGGGTTAATTTGGGCCATTTTATTGTTGTTAAGCAGTGACTGTGAGGGTCTAGGGCAAGGTAAGAAGAAGGAAAGTGTGTCTGATAATCCTCCTAGTACTATTCCAGCTGCAGCTATTTTTGGCTTCAGGACCCTCAAAAAGTTGGCTAAGTTTTGCTAAGAGCAGCAAACTGCAGCCTGGGACACACCAGTCAGGTCATAAAATCCCAGGATCATTAAGGATGGGAAAAAACTCTAAGATCATTGCCCATCTAACCATTAACCCAGCACTGCCAGGTCTAACACTAAACCATAATCTCTAAGTGCCATAGCTACACACCACATCCCCTGAGACCTTGAGGCTTTCTGGACACTGTGCATGACAGGCTCCCCTCACCTGGGAAAGGGAGAGAGGCCAAACTGCTTCCAAGGGGCTTCCAAACCACATCCCAAGAGAAACAAAATCACCCAGCTGAGCCAACAGTCTGTGCCTTCATTTTTATTACAACAAGGAGCTCCCCCTAAGTTTAAACCACTCGTGTGCCAAAGGGAAGATTTCCAATATTCTTCAGATAACAGGACCAGCCCCACAAGTCTTCCAAGCAGTTCAAGTTCCGTGCCAGACGTTTTAGCAGCAGGTAGGTGCCACCCAGTCCTGCTGCCCCCACAATAAAGAGCCCTCGATTAATCACCTGCAAGAACAAAGAGAAACCCCAGCATCATCAGAGGCTGGCCCCTGCCCTGCAGCAAAGTCATCACAGCTGGCAATATCCCACCAGCAGAGCTGCCCCCCAGAGCTGGGCAGTGCTGGGGTGCAGGATGCTCCCAAGGCTCGTGGCCTGGGGAGGATGGGCACCACCCTTGGCCAACCTTTGTCTGCCATTTCCAGCGCTGAAGGGCCTCGTGGTAGCGAATTCTGGTGAAGGTCACCTGGGAAGGGGGTGCAGGAGAATGTCACCGCCCCAGAGCCAGGCAGGAGGAGCTCACAGAAGTGGGGGTAATGCTGGCTTACCATGGTGTACAGTGGGACAATGGTGGAAGGCATGAGGGCATGGAGAAAGTTGTCGACACGCTTCCGGAAAATGAACCACGTGGAATTCACGTGCTCACGCATCTGCAACAGAGCAGCAGCCACCCCTTTGCAACGAGTTCTGTCAGAGCTCTCCTGTGCTTTGAACCTCTCCCACTGTCCTGGAGGTGGTGCAGGGATCAGTGCCTCCTCAGCCCCAGTGCATCCTGCATCCTGAGAGCAGCAGACCCATGGAACCACGGGTGTGTGCGGGGCTCACCCACCTCTATGTAATTGTACATGGCCAAATCCGAAATTGCGTGGTCGTCTGGCACCCTCAGCCTGGAGAACTCAGGGAGGCAGGCACCTGGGAGAGGAAAGCAGCAGGTCCCAGGCAGCTCCCTGCAGGGTATCCAGCTGCCCTCAGGTGCAGAGGGATGTTCCTCTGCTCTCACACGTCCCCAGCCACCTCACTTACCTAGGTCATTGTGGAACTGGTCCATTAATTCATCAAAGACCAGGCAATCTTCAAAGCCCTGGGAGGAGCAGTAGGGGGTTAATAGGCATAAAGGACCCATACATTCAGCAGAACTGCTCTCATGGGTGCTTAGCTAGTGTAGCTCTTTGGTCCTATTGACCACAGCTTCAGAGCAAGTCTTACTCCAGACCCCTCTGACAGGAGTTTTGAGAGAAATTGGGGGGATTGCCTTTCCCAGCTGCCTGGACCCCCCTCCCATATAGTCCTCTGCTCCATGGGAAGGTGGCACCATCACCCTGTCCCCTGCCCTTCCCAGGAGGAAATCCTGATGGGAGCTCAACCCCTGCCAACACAGAGGAGTCAGGCTGTGGGACAGGCGAGTGAAAGGAGTGGGATCCCCACCAGCAGGGACAGGCAGCCATGAATTACTTACAGCATTCATGCCCTGTCCATAGAAGGGCACAACAGCATGAGCAGCATCTCCCATCAGCAGGCACCGGGAGGACAGGTGATAGGAAGAGCACTTCACAGAGATCATGGCCTGGGCTGGCAGCAAAAAGTAATCGTGCTTCAGCTCTTGCCTTCAGGTAAAACAACAGATTTTGTTGTGTGGGACACCAGGAGAGGAGCAAGCCGTGCCACATCCGAGCTCAGGAAGCCAGGCACTGCCAGCTTTGGTGTGCAAACCCTGAGCCTGTGCACTGGGCTGTTTGTGCTGGGAAAAATGTGCAAGTCAACTCCCCCACTGTGGACCAGGTATTTTGTCTGCATGTTTTAAGTTCTGCACACAACTTGGTCATTGGCATCTTGGTGTTCTTACTGTGTGCAGATGTTGGTCAGTATAAGAAGGACATACCAGAAATTATCTGAGTTTCTCAGTTGATATGAAGTCCTGGGATAATTTGTTTTAAGGACACTGCCTAACACAGCTGAGACTGTTGATATCATCCAAGAAAAAGCCCATCCCATAACAGATAACTGTGTTGATGAGTGAAAAGGGGAGACAGGAACACTTACTCTCCGATGAGGGGAATGGCATCTGGGAAGTAGGTCTGGAAAAAACCCAGCACTTGCTCGCCTGTTGTCAGCTTCTCAAATTCCTCAAAGGGCATGAAGAGCGTGCAGGTGAAGGACTTGTCCTGCCAGCCAGCAAAGAAGGTCAGTAAGAAGCCCAGGGAGAACACCTGAAGCAGCAGCTCAGTGCCCAGCCTGCCACCTGGCAACCACAGTGACCCACTGGCACAGCAAGGGACAAATGTCTGGCCACCCCTTCCTCACGGTGGGCAGGCACAGGGGGGGCAGAAACTGTGTGGGACTGGCCACAAGGGACAAGATGAGAGGATACAGTCTTAAACTGCAGGAGGGTGGTTAAGGCTGGACATTGGGAAGAATTTTTTCACAGAAAAAGTGATTAGACATTGGAAC